>JAOTOM010005173.1:562500-1162500 GCA_034440615.1 Ashinkailepas kermadecensis
ATAGAGATAGAGATAGAGATGGATAGAGCTAGGGATAGAGATAGAGATAGAGATAGGGATAGAGATAGAGATATAGATAGGGATAGAGATAGCGATAGAGATAGGGATAGAGATAGAGATAGAGATAGGGATAGAGATAGGGATAGAGATAGAGATAGAGATAGAGATAGAGATAGAGATGGATAGAGATAGAGATGGATAGAGATAGAGATAGAGATAGAGATAGAGATGGATAGAGATAGAGATGGATAGAGATAGGGATAGGGATAGAGATAGGGATAGGGATAGGGATAGAGATAGAGATAGAGATAGAGATGGATAGAGATAGGGATAGAGATAGGGATAGAGATAGAGATAGGGATAGAGATGGATAGAGATAGAGATAGAGATAGAGATAGAGATAGAGATAGAGATAGAGATAGAGATAGAGATAGAGATAGAGATAGAGATAGAGATAGAGATGGATAGAGATAGAGATAGAGATAGAGATAGAGATGGATAGAGATAGAGATAGATAGAGATAGAGATAGAGATAGAGATAGAGATAGATATAGAGATAGAGATAGAGATAGAGATAGAGATAGAGAGAGAGGGAGATCGATGATGTCTCTCTCTCTCTCTTTCTCTCTCTCTCTTTCTCTCTCCCCCCCTATCTCCCCTCTCTTTATCTCTCTGTCCTCCCCTCCAATGTTTTGATCTGTTGCCCTTTCCACATCCCCAAGCATCCTGTCATCATCGGTCGTGTTTACGTACCACACTGTACCACAGAAGTGTTGTGTTAAGGTTGGTTGGTCACATGTGTACATAATTTACATGTGAACATTGGTAGAATATAAAGAATAAAACCACACTGCAGAATAAAATAAAATAAAAATAGAACAGCACCAGAATAAAAAAAAACTGATGACGATCCCAAGATTGTACTGAAACCGCTTTTCCCAAACCATGTTTGATTATGCGCAACAATTGGCCGTGATGACAAGCTTATTAGCTCAGTTCGTCAATACAAGAATATAAAAATAATTATATAAATTGCAGCAGTCTTCCTATTATCAAGTATTTCATGTGCAAAGGAAATAACCAAAAACACAACTGGCCTGCGGCAACGCGGCAACGCATGAAAAACACATGCTGACTGCCCATGGGTGGAACCGCGGGATAGCCCGTGGGGCTACCCTCCGAGAGGGCCGGCCACGTTATGCTCCGGCACTCCGAACGCCGCACTAGGGAGGGAGTGGGGGAATGCTACCTTCATTTTTTTTCAGGCCTCTACTTCTTTTAAAAACTGCATGATATCTGTGGCATTTTTTCCCCTCCCACAATGCCCAACACTTAAGCAGTTGATGCGCCCCTAAACCCCAATAACGATAAACACTGATATTTTTTCTTCACATTCACTGGGATCTCATTATGGATGCATTTTTAATCATTGCGTTTTTTCCCCAGTCTGTTTGTTAGCCTGCGAATCTTGGTCTGTCACACACCGGATCAAACAATTTACAATTAGCGATCACCCGCCTTTTCCTGTTTCTCATCCTCTCCAGCATCAATCATGAGACTTCTTTTGCCATGGGGCAGCAAGTAAACTACGTTTTTTGCTAATTCTTTCTCCTCACCAACATCAGTGAACATTTACAAGGGGGACATCTTATTGACGTAAAGTACTAATTCATGGAAACTAGGGCACACCACATATCCATTAGTGAGGCTGTAATGAGCGTGCACTCCCCACACACGCACATTACGGAAGTTGAATACATTTTATTTCAACAGAAATAGGTACTAATGGTTTCCCTTCCACCAAGAAGATGAACCTATTATTGAATTCACCAGTCTTGAAGAGTTACATGTTCAGCGAGAAGTGTAAATTTGAAAGTACTTATGCTGTGATGATAGTTTTTCAGTACCACATGTTGCTGGTAGCCATAGGCGCCCCTAGGGGGCCTGCCCCCCCTAGCGGTGAAAGCTGTGTGCTCACTATTAAAATTATCGGGTTCTCTATCTAAAAGTGTTTTCAACTTTTTTTTTTTTTTCTTTTTTCAACCATGATACTTTACGAAATTCCTGGGTGCGCCTCTGCTGTTGACCTGGCCCACCCACTTTTTGAGACGTTCCTACGCCTATGCCTGGAATTGCTTTACGAGATGCTTATGTTGATGCTATCCCTTATGTTGAATTCAGTATTTAAAAAATATCTTCAAGCACAAATTTGCCACACTACTCATGTTCGATTGCCTAAAACCTACTGACAGATAACAGCTGTTGGTTTCCAATCCAGGCGTACATGATCCATGATTGGATGACCTAAAACCTACTGATGTTGAATTACCTAAATGTGATTAAATTAAATAGGATTTCCCAAATGAATGGTTGCTTACCTACCTATCAATTTGTTTTATGATGTCTTCTGATGTGATTTGAAAATAGTTTCCCTCCAGACGAATGCCCACGATCTACTTTCTGGATCCGCCCCTGTCCCCACTAGGAATTTTATACTGAGGGGCATGCTCTGAGTATTGCCTGAGTGACAAGTACACATTAAGCGACCGTCCTGACTATTCGGTCAGATCGGATGCAATTTCTTCAATAAAAACCAAAATAAAATATAGTCAATCGGACGTCCAGTGTACTTTCTATATCCGCCTCTCCCAAGGTCATATACTGCCGTTCAATAAGAAATGTACCAAAGCTTGTGATCATAATATTTGCCACAAAGCTAAAAATGAGCTGTTGTGAAATGAAACATGTCTGTGAGAGATTACTATATTCATTGAAACGTTCGGGAAATAGCACACTTAGTGTTCGTAATCCAGCACACCCACATATTCGTGTTCGGAATACAAAACACTACTACGAAATAATTGTTTAATACAACGAAGAATGGCTCTTAGATGCTCCTGGGTTTTAGACATTGCGTGTAAAGAAAGCATACGACCTTCAATATACCAGGAGGTGCTGAGTTGACATTAAAAGTAACGTTAAGGATTATACTTTATTACTCAAATAAAGTATAATCCTTAACGTTACTTTTAATGTCAACTCAGCACCTCCTGGTATATTGAAGGTCGTATGCTTTCTTTACACGCAATACGAAATAATTGTTTGTTTTAAAGTTGCTCTTTGTGAGCGGTTACGGAATTTCCATTAAGGAAACTGTTTAAATATGGATTGCTTGATTTTTTTTTGGCATCCTGTAAGCACCGTACAATTACTGGTTCAGCTATTTTGAGGAAGTCGTACAGCCATTCCTTGAATGATGTCTTGTGTGTTCGAATACCCGCTCTTCACATACCCCCATATACTCCCTCATGTCTTGGATGTATTAAAACACCAGACATACCTCAGGTCAGATGTGATCTACTTATAGTTCTGTGAACATCTGCATCTCATACACAGTCGTTCAATAATAAATGTGCCAAGGCTTGTGATCAGAAAAGTTGCCACAGACCTAAAAATGAGCCTTCGTCATGAAATAAAACATTTCTGCGGGGGATATACAACATTCATTAAAGTGTTCGAGAAACAGCACACTTAGTGTTTGTAATCCAGCACACCCACATTTTCGTTTTCGGAATACAACCAGCACACCACTACGAAATAACTGTGTTTTAAAGTTGCTCTTTGTGAGCGGTTACAGGATTTCCATTCCAAGAAACTGTTTGAATATGGATAGCTTGTTAATTTTTGCATTCTGTAGACACCCTACAATCACTAGTTCCGCCATTCTGGGGAAGCGGTACAACCATTCATCGAATGAAGTCTTATGTGTTCGGATACCCCCTCTTCACAGACCCCCGGATACCTCCTCATGTCTTGGATGCAGTAAAACACCCAACATACCTCAAGTCCGATGTTATCTACTTATAGACCTGTGAACACCTGCAGCTCATACACAGCCTTTCAATAATATATGTACCAAGGCTTGTGATCAGAAAAGTTGCCACAAACATACAAATCAGCTTTCGTCATGAAATACAACATTTCTGTGGGAGATATACAACATTCATCAAAGTGTTCGGGAAACAGCATACTTAGTGTTTGTAAACCAGAACACCTACATTTTCGTGTTCGGAATACACAACACCACTACGAAATAATTGTCGGTTTAAATTTGTTCTTGGTGAGCGGTTACAGGATTTCCATTAAAAGAAGCTGTTTAAATGTTTAAATATGGATAGCTTGTAAATTTTTTCACTCTGTAAACACCGTACAATTACTGGTTCGGCCATTCCGAGGAAGCGACAGAGCCGCTCATTTAATGTCTTGGTATTCGGATACCCCCTCTTCACATACTTCCCCCCCGGATAACCCCTCATGTCTTTTGGGATTTTGGATAAAAAACTTACTAACCTTACCTACACTAACCAAGCCTAGCCCTTTTCTTTGAATTATGAAAGAAAAAATATGTAAAACTTGTCTCGTGAATACATTAAAGCATAATAATACCAAATATCTTACTGTGGAGGAACATGGCAGGTGAGGCTTTGCTTCATTGTTCCAAAATTATACTTATGCTAGAGTGTGGCATAAAACCGACCAAAAAAATCCATATGGGACATAAAGCCATGACATTGAATAGAAGGATGTTGGGACTCCAGACTGGGTAAAATTCAATAGGATGCACGTTTGCCAAGCATATGCATTTTATTTTGTCCCTAAGAAAGGAACACAAATTGATTGAGCATTTCAAAAGATGAGAGTGCATAATTGAGCTTCAAGTATGATGGGCAGACATTAATTTCCTCTTGGTTTCATCTTCCATCCAAATTTTCAAATTTTTGGGAATCGTGCTTATTCTGTATCACTTACTTCATGATGCTGAATATATCTCATGTAGTGCTCCACCAACATTCATCACTTGCAGTTCAAAATGCAATAATATCACAGGTGTTGATTCTGAAAATTATTGCAGAGGCAAAATACATGAAGGCAATGGGCATGAAATACAAATGAATTAGGGGGGACACACTCCTTAGGGTCCCATGTTAAAGGTTGAAATTATCTGGGAAGGGACAAAGCCAACATCGAAGGGGCACTTGCAACCCCAAAAACATATAAAACAACACCCCTGCTTACCATTGTGGTTCGCACTGGCAGTCCCTTCCACCTCACTCTGAAACTGAATCAAAGATGGCGGGCTGAGAAGTTCATCACGCTATTTTCGAAACGAGTCGAAAACGAATGTGTGGTTTGTAGCTTGTCAATGGATCACTCCGTGGTTACTTAACATGCGTCCGGCATGTGAGATCTTAAAAGCTGAACTGATCACTCAAGTAAGAAGCTTGTTCCGCACTGGTGCATTAATCCTTGCAAGGAGCACCCTAGTCATTTGGCATGTGACCTTACCAGCACACTGTAGGTGCTGGTTAACCCACTTGGCAAGAATTTGTTCTTTAGATGAATGTATGCCTTGCTCATTTACGTGGCATGGCTTCGGATATAATTCATTAACTATGCCAGTGTACTTGTGCAGGCCGTGTAGTGCTCATTCACAACACGTCTGTCATCATTAAACGAACCTTAGCATTGCAAAGTAACTTGATGCATGCCATGCCACTAGCGTGTGCATGGTTTGTTAAGCCATGGGTGGTAGATTTGGTTTACAGTGTAGCAGTAGATCAAGGGGGCAGAGTGGTAGCTCATCCAGAGATGATAGAGCTACTCAACATGAAAAAGCCAAAGAGGGTCATGGAACTTTTGTTAAGTGTATGATGCTTAATGCTCAGAGCATTCGATCCAAATTTGATGAGTTCGAGTGTTATGTTGCTGAGGAGAAACCAGATTTTGTTTGCATTACTGAGGCATGGGTCAGTGAGGGATATTTTGGGGATAACTTGCAGGACTATGAGATCCAGGGATACAATATGTGTTCATGCAATAGGGGTCCAGCAGTGAAAGGGGGTGGTGTAATGCTGTATGTGAATAGCTTATACAGTTCTCAAAAAGTAACAGATGGGGTAAAAAATGTGTCTGTGGAGTCCATTTGGCTTGATGTTGCTGTGGGAAAAGGCAACAGCAATAAACTGAGGATAGGAGCTTTGTATCGATCAGGAACCTTGCCACATTCTCAGCAACTGGAGCTCGATAAAGTGATTTGTGAGGAAATCAATAGAAACTTTCAGAGGAAATGCCCTATTCTTGGTGACTTTAATCTAAAAGGATATGAAAATGTTGGTGTTGGCTCCCCATCATGAAAACTGTTTAGGAAATGCCTTGAAGAGGACTTGTTCTTACACCAGTTTGTAACGGAACCAACCAGGCAGGGCTCATTCTTGGACCTTGTCTTCTCAGATTTAAGTGATTTAGTTCAAGACTTGACTGTAGGAGAAACTCTGGGAAGAAGTGACCATAACATAGTGAGATTCAAGGCACAGGTAGCAGGGACAATCAAGGATAATTTGGCAAAGATTCCAAATTTTAACAGGGCAGACTTTGATTGTATGAGAGAGGCTTTAAGTGCCATAAAATTGGAAGAAGAATTCTTTGATTTAAATGCCTGTGAAATGTGGGAAAAGTTCAAATCCTACTTGAGAGAAATTCAGATTAGACATGTCCCCGAAAAGCAAAGGCGCAAAAGAAGGGTAGGAAAGCCAGCATGGCTTGCACCAGATGTGAAGAAAGCAATTAAGGCTAAGAAAGATGCATTTAGAGTATTTAAGGAAGCTTCAAATATCGTAAATCTAAGGTCGTATAAAAAATCTAGAGATGCTGTGAAGCAGAAAATCAGAGCAGCAAAGCGAGCAAAAGAATTGGATTTGGCTAGGAACTGTAATGGGGACAGTAAAAAGTTCTTTAATTCTACAAGCTAAGTAAAGTTTCAAGCACAATTGGTCCACTGGAAGTAAATGGGACTATATTGAGTGAGGATGGTGAGATGGCTGAGGAGCTGAGCAAGCAGTTTAAATCAGTGTTTACAGTGGAGGATGTGACTAATCTGCCAACCGTGAACCACAGTTCAGTGACAGGTGATCAGATACACGATGTTGATTTCATTGATAGTGATATTGTTTTCAATTATATCCGAAAAATAAAGCCAAACAAGGCAGCAGGACCTGATGGAATTTATGCTAGGGTATTGCGGGAAGCTGAAAAGGAAGTGGCAATTCCACTTAGTATAATATTTTGTAGATCAGTTTCACAAAATGAAATTCCTACAGATTGGAAACGGGCAAATGTAGTTCCTATTTTCAATAAAGGAGAAAGAGGGAAAGTTGAAAACTATAGGCCAGTGAGCCTCACATCCCTAGTCTGCAAGGTACTCGAATCGATTATCAAGGATAGAATAGTTAGTTTTCTGGAAGGAAACAGATTGATTCAAGATACTCAACATGGGTTTAGAAAAGGGCGATCGTGTCTCACAAATCTCTTGGACTTTTTCAATTTTGCTACAGAACAATTTGATCAGGGAAATCAGGTTGATGTAGCATATCTTGACTTTAGTAAGGCCTTTGACAAGGTACCCCATAGACGGTTAATGATGCAGCTTCAGGTCCATGGTATTGCAGGTAGCATCCTAAAATGGATAGAGTTGTGGCTTTCAGATAGACAGCAGAGAGTGATGCTAAATGGTACAAAGTCATCATGGCAAAATGTTCTTAGTGGAGTACCCCAGGGGTCGGTACTGGGGCCACTATTGTTCATTATATATGTGAATAGCATTGAATGTGGCCTAAGCAGTAATGTTTTGAAATTTGCGGATGATTTGAAGATCTTTAGGGCAATAACAGGGCACAATGAGCAGGTTTTGCTGCAGAAAGACTTAGACGAGCTAGTGAAGTGGTCCGAAAAATGGCAAATGAAGTTTAATTTTGATAAGTGCAAAGTCATACATGTAGGTAGGCGGCATATGAAGGCTCCATACTTGATGGGTGGCCAAGTACTATCTGTGACTCAGCAGGAGAAGGACTTAGGTGTTATTTTGAACACACAATTGGGGGCATCAGAACAGACCAAAGAAGCCAGGAAGAAGGCACTAAGAATGCTTGGGGCAATACAGAGGAATGTGTCATACAAAAGTGAGGAGGTCATCAGGAAGCTTTACTGTGCATATGTCAGGCCACATTTGGAATACTGTGTCCAAGCTTGGTCCCCTAGTTATGATAAAGATTGTTGGCTTTTAGAGAGAGTACAAAAGGGGGCAACAAAAATGGTTAATGGTATAGGCAACCTGGCATATGAGGAAAGATTGAAGAAATTGAATATGTTTTCACTTAGATATAGAAGGCTGAGATGAGATGTCATCGAAGTTTTTAAATTTGTTCATGGTCAGGAACAGGGATATCTCAGGGAACTGTTTGAATTTAACAGAAATGATGCAATTAGAGGTCATCAATTCAAAATTAAAGTTAATCACAGCAGGACAAGGTTAAGACAGTCTTTCTTCACCAACAGGGTAGTAGAACACTGGAACCAGCTGCCAGGAACCATTGTCAGTAGCAACACACTGAACATCTTTAAAAACGGCATAGACAATCATTATATGAATAGGGGGCTTGTTTTTCTGTATTCCAGGGAGGGTTGATCGACAGGGAGGAGATGGGAGTTGGGAGGAGTTTGTAATTGTTGAGTGTGTTATGCAATAGCAAGTGAGTCTCTTATTAAGTCTAAACGCTTTATAACTTTATATAGGGTGTACCTAGCAATGGATTCAGCACCTTCCTTCGGGATGTGATACTGATGAGATTGTCTATGGTAGCACAATGGGTATGATGGGAGGAGTTTGTAATTGTTGAGTGTATTATGCAATAGCAAGTGAGTCTCTTATTAAGTCTGAACGCTTTATGAATTTGTGTGGGGTGTGCCTAGCAGTGGATTCGGCACCTTCCTTCGGGATGTGATGCTGATGAGATTGTCTATGGTGGCACGATGGGTATGATGGGAGGAGCTTGTGATTGTTGAGGGTGTTATGCGGTAGCAAGTGAGTGGTGCTTGATAAGCTGGGGTATATAGCTTCCTAGGAATTTGGGATAAGGGATTGATTGGGGTGAGAGCATGTACATTTCTAGTACCTTTTCTAGATAGGCTTAACCCAGATGGGCCCCTGTGGCTCTTATTAAGCCTTAATACTTTATGACTTTATGACTTTATGACATCACATCACATGCACATCACATCATATACACATCGCATCACATGCACATCACATCATATACACCTCACATCACATACACATCACATCATATACACATTATATACACATCACATCACATACACATCACATCATATACACATCGCATCACATACACATCACATCACATGCACATCACATCATATACACATCACATCACATCACATACACATCACATCATATACACATTATATACACATCACATCACATACACATCACATCATATACACGTCACATCACATACACATCACGTCACATACACATCGCATAATATACACATCGCATCATATACACATCGCATAATGCAGACATCACATCACATCAGTTACACATGACATCGATACACATCACATCGCATCATAAACACATGATGTATATATCACATCACATCAGATACACATCACATCACATCAGATACACATCACATCACATCATATACACATCACATCACATCATATACACATCATAGCACATCAGATACACACTATGCGCCAGTCAATGGCTACATGCCTGCGTCAGGGAAGGCTGCTGCGCACCTATTCCCAGATCTGTGTGGTCAAAAGAAATGTTTATTGTCCTAGATATTGTACTTAATTACTGTTGCATTATTTTTGGGACACACCTGTCTGGAGATCAGGACACGAGTCTTATGCACAGTACGAACTTTTCGTTCTGAATCTTCCGTTGCGGACAATTCCTATGACGAATCTTCGACTTACAAAACCTGTTCTGTAGGTTGGCTCGGTTTCATCCATCTCTTTAATGACATCCGCGTCACTTAGTGACTGTTTCCTGAGCCTCGTACACTCGTATGCTCGTACTTTCACGCACCCTAAAACCCCAACAATCATCATCATGAGCCTCGTACAGAATGTTAATCCGAAAATTTAGAATACCACAGCGGTCTGAATGGGCTGATGCCATCTAACTTCATGAAAACTTTTACTGAGAACAACAAACGTTATTGCTATTGATAATATTAACAATATTTCAACGCTGAACTAGACACGATTGTCAAGTTCCAACTGGAGGGGAAGCGTGGGCTGAAAAGCGCCGACTTCTGAACCATTTCGTGAGCGGAAGTATGCAGCGTGTGCCATGATCGTCTGCCGCGGTTATTTTTCATGGCATCGTGGCTAAGGTAAAACATAATCACAGCTAAAATGCGGAGCAGGTTCAAATGAACATCGCAGTTTGTAAGACTAATTAATGCCCAGCTGGTTAGCTCAGTGGACATAGCGTCGGCCTGCAGAAGTCTCCCATCTGCAGTCTTGGCGCAACGGGTCAAGTCGCATCACTCGTTCGCTATTAACGCCTCCGGCTGGGATGGCCGGTTGGCAACTGGCCAGGCAAGGTTGGGGGCGTAGACACCAGGTGGCCGTGCCCGCTACGTCAGTACGTTCAACTTTGGGCTCAAGTTGTGCTATAAGAATTGAAATGTCCCGATTGGGAGGTAGGTTCAGGGTAAATACAACGAACCTGCGCTTAGTATTGACGCAGCACGTGCGGTTCACACACCCGTTCGGTGGACGGCTTCCGGATCACAGCTGGGCACGTGCCGCCCGTCTCGCGGCTCGCTATCGCGGCAGTAGTTAGCTTTGGTTGGTGTCCTCGCGGTTGAGTGTTGGCTGATCCTGGTGGCTGATTGTTGGTTCATCCTGATGCTTAATGTCCTAATGGTTGAAACCTGCAATACTCCCCGACTGCTTGCGATGTTGGGCGTCCACCGGAGCATGACAAAGCATGAGGGGATGAGACTGGTGGAGTCCCTCACGACAACAGGGGCATGAGGGGATGGGACTGGTGGAGTCCCTCACGACAACAGGGGCATGAGGGGATGGGACTGGTGGAGTCCCTCACGACAACAGGAGCATGAGGGGATGGGACTGGTGGCGTCCCTCACGACAACAGGAGCATGAGGGGATGGGACTGGTGGCGTCCCTCACGACAACAGGAGCATGAGGGGATGGTGCTGATAGTGTCCCTTAAGACATATTTCGCGACCTTAACCATTATTCCTGCTTTACAAATTGGATAGGAGCAATGCTCCCATATTTGGACACACTGACCAGTAACACCTCGAGTGCATGACAATATTTGACTGAAAGAGTGATCCCTCTCTACCGCCATATGTCCACCATGCCTCCTTCTCCCCGCTGGAGGGGAAACGAAGCACCACCACACAGGCTGTGCAGCCTGTGTGGACCGTATAGCCGGATTTTAATGCACTCTTGGCAGTACGTAGAAGCCGTGCGATCACTGTGCGGAATCACGAATCACAAATCACGAATCACAAATCACGAATCACAAATCACGAGTCACGAGTCACGAGTCACGAATCACGAGTAAACCCCGCGCGGTTGTGCACGCTCGGCGATGGGGGCTTCCGGAGACGATGTGCTGACCGCCGACGTCATCCCCGACTCGTCGCGGACCGGACACGCAGCGCCACCTGTGCACTGGTAGCATGCTGGTAATTGGCAACGCACTGGTACCGGCGACTGATAACCCTGTGGCACCGACCGGCAGGTATGTCAACGCCAGACAGAACGACGGCGAGAAGGTGAACGTGTTCTACTCGACGCCGTCGTGCTACCTGAAGGCGCTGCATGACGCCAAGCTGGTCTGGCCCACGGTGGAGGTGGGTGCTGACACGGCAGGCTGGGCAGCCGGGCTACTGAACTGGGCTACTGAGCTAGGCTGCTGAGCCACTGAACTGGTCTGCTGAACTACTGATCTGGTCTGCTGAACTGCTGATCTGGTCTGCTGAACTATTGATCTGGTCTGCTGAACTGCTGATCTGGTCTGCTGAACTGCTGATCTGGTCTGCTGAACTGCTGATCTGGTCTGCTGAACTATTGATCTGGTCTGCTGAACTGCTGATCTGGTCTGCTGAACTACTGATCTGGTCTGCTGAGCTGCTGATATGAGATGTTGAGCTACTGAGCTGAGCTGTAGAGCTACTGATCTGGACTGCTGAGCTACCGAGATGGGCTACTGTGCTGGTGACGATCGAAGTCCCAGTGACCCTGGGTCACGGGCGTTGGTGTTTTTGCGAACCATAGGAGTCCCCCGAGTTTAGGTGATGCTTTGCTCGAGAGGTTACATGTGCCGTGCCGTGCCGTGCCGTGTTGTGCCGTGCCGTGCTGTTATGCCGTGTCATATGCCGTTGTTTTTATTGGCGTTTATTTTAGATGTGAATAATTGCTCTTATTTACGCATCGTGATGTATGTGATGCAGCCGAAAATTACGGCAGGTCCGCCGTCGACCTATGATCCTTGCCTTTTCATCGCCTTTTCTCCGGGGTCTAATCTGGTTTGGTAGTTTTCAAAAGCCAACTCCGAGGAGACATATAGCGGTGCCATGCAGTGAAGTATATTTGAACCTGCTCAGAGCCGAGGAAATATCTAAGCCGGTTGATAGTTGGGACAGTAAAAGTGCGGTTTCCACGAATCACGCAATCGGTCATCAAACTAAGCCTTACAGAAACGCTTTGGTTCATGTTATTTTGAAGGCAGAAGTGTTAGAACCCATCAGACCCAGAACAAACTGTATTTCCTTTAAATCACGTACCTGAACATTTACCGTATGGCGTTTATTGTAAATACATGGGCTACAAATTTACCCTGCCTATCCGTTCAAGCTGAATCTTTTGCGCCTGTTCTGCTGGAGGTATGCTTATGTTGGGACCAGCGCCTATGTTGTAAATATATGCATGGTAGCACATTTTTGGCTATGGTGCCGTGCAATCTCCACCTTAAGGCATGCAATTAAAATAATCCTGCTTCATCACCTTTCGCGTACACCAAGCAGTGCCAGGAAGACAAAACGAATTAGTTTGGCATTGATGTACACATATATAGGTTTCCAATATATTTCCACTAAACGCTACGCCTATAAAGCTGCAAGGAAGAACAGGCATAACAGACATAATTTCTTCTCCACACCGGTCATCGCTCTGTCAGAGCTTCTCCAAAGATGCAATGGAAACTTCTCCGAAAGCCGGACCGTTGTACCATTGTAGCGTTGCAGTGTTGCCAGCAGTGTTGCAGTGTTTCCAGCAGTGTTGTAGTGTTACCAGTAGTGTTGTAGTGTTACCAGCAGTGTTGTAGTGTTACCAGCAGTGTTGTAGTGTTGCCAGCAGTGTTGTAGTGTTGCCAGCAGTGTTGTAGTGTTACCAGTAGTGTTGTGTTGCCAGCAGTGTTGTAGTGTTGTCAGCAGTGTTGTAGTGTTACCAGCAGTGTTGTAGTGTTGCCAGCAGTGTTGTAGTGTTGCCAGCAGTGTTCTAGTGTTACCAGCAGTGTTGTAGTGTTGACAGCAGTGTTGTAGTGTTGCCAGCAGCATTGTCTGTTGTGTTGCCTGTTGTGTTGTCTGCAGTGTTGCAGTGTTGTCTGCAGTGTTCCCGTGCTTCCTCGCGTTGCCTGCAGTGTTGAGCCTGCGCTGGTTTGTCTACCAGGACGATTTTACACCGTACGCCAGCAGTGGTGCCTGTTGTGTTGCCAGTTGTGTTGCCAGTTGTGTTGCCTGTTATGTTGCCTGTTGTGTTGCCAGTTGTGTTGCCAGTTGTGTTGCCTGTTGTGTTGCCAGTTGTGTTGCCAGTTGTGTTGCCTGTTGTGTTGCCTGTTGTGTTATCTGGTGTGTTGCCTGTTGTGTTGTCTGTTGTGTTGCCTGTTGTGTTGCCTGTTGTGTTGCCTATTGTGTTGCCTATTGTGTTGTCTGCAGTGTTAAGCCTGCAGTGTTGAGCCTGCACTGGTCTGTTCACCAGGACGATTTCATGCCGTACGCCAGCGACCCGTGGGCGTACTGGAGCGGCTACTACACCTCGCGACCGGCCAAGAAGGGGTTCATCCGCAAGTCCAACAACTTCCTCCAGGTACGGCTTTGGGTAGTGAGTCGGCATGAGCGGCATTTGGATGAATGGTTTGTGTGTGAGTATTCGTGTATTTGTTTATTGGGTGGCTCACGACGCACTTTATGCACATTCACGGCTAATGGCGCCGCCCACACTGTTTCGTCGGAGGGCCACGGTATGAGTGAGTGTGAGTAACCCGTGTGTGACTTGTCTGAATGACTTGAGTGAGCTACTTGTGTGAGCTACTGGTGTGAGATACATTTGTTTGTGAGTGACTTGGGCGATTTGCTTTGTGATTAACTTTTGCGAATGGCCTGTATAGATGTCTTAGCATTGCAATATCCCTTGTGAGCATTGCAATATCCCTGAGACACCCAACTCAGCCGTCCGACTAGAGTGGGCCAGGTCGACGGTGGCGCGCCCTACCAGGTCGACGGTGGCGCGCCCTACCAGGTCGACGGTGGCGCGCCCTACCCAGCGCACGACGGAGTTCCTTGACAACCGACTGCTGATGGCGTTCGAGCAACATGTGTGGCACCTCACTCATGGAGTGGACACTCTTGTCCGGGTACTGTCAACACAGCTCGGCAGGGAACTCACAGTGCAGCAGGGCCGTCTTGAACCTGATCATTTAGAGGTGGTCTGCACTGTTAGGTTAGTGAAACGATTCGTCCCGCGAGTGATTAGGACTACAGGCAAGACTTCGTCTCGCCTTTGACTAAGCGAATTTGATGAGCAGAGACGGTACTGCTGGATGTTCGATGATGTTGAGGGAGACGATGCAGTTCGTCAGCTTGCCAGTTTTTAGAAGCGGCAACCGGTGCTTTTTTCTGCCATACGCATTAGGCGTAAGTTCCTCCCTGGTTGGATCACTTGTCAACCCTCTCAATGCGGTATGATTTGCTACCAGTCACATTGCGTGGAGTTTGACAGTCAGCCACATACCAGTCAGTTTGACACCTCATTTACGCCGCTAACATGTGTGCTGAGTGGCGTGAATGATCCATTCACGGTGTTCAGCCATCACTGAGGAACAACAACGGCTTGAGAGTGAAAATTGCAGAAGAAATTCGAAGTCAGCCACTGGACGACTTCCGACTCGGCAGACCGCTGTTCCGGTTGATATTCATAGACGCAGGTGTCCAAATAAGCGGCCTGGTAACACCAGATCCTCACCTTGTGTTCATCCTGCCTCAAGTTGACAATGACCGGCTTCACAAGCCTGTCGACGAATGGAAAAACGATCCCCCGTTTCGGAAAGCAGAAGAAATCGTCAGAACTGCAAAAGTCAGAACGAGGTATTAAGCTCGAGACGGAATACGCAGCAATCATCACTGAAGTTGAGTCCACGCCAGGAATTGCTGCAAGTTGTTGAAGGGCGCTGTCACAATTGCCCAGACTCTCGCAATGCGACCACGCGTCAGAAGCGGTAAGAACAGCCCGGCTATAAATACATAGCGTGTTCACTGTATGTACTAAGACAACCAGTACCTTCGTTTTTGATTCAGTGAAAGAAGAGGTAGCTAGCAATCTGTTCTTTGCAAATAAAACCACTCTGTGATGAGAAAGGATTCAGTTAAAAAAAGCTAGGTCAATTCAAGCAACACAGACTCATGACGCTAGCTTTCTATTCGGCATGGTAAGTCAATCAAGACTTCAACGCCGGTAGGGCGAATATGAGTCAACCTTCAAGGGCATTGAACTACCCCAAGGAGGATTTTTGGTGTGAAAATGTTGCGTATCTACAAAAACGATCGTGGCAAGATCCACTCGACCCGCGCGAGTTCCAAGGCTAGCACTTTGACAGGGCTTGGTCACTCATGCACTCAGTGAGGTGCATGAGTGACTTGTGTGAGTGACTTGTGTGAGTGACTTGTGTGAGTGACTTGTGTGAGTGACTTGTGTGAGTGACTTGTGTGAGTGACTTGTGTGAGTGACTTGTATGAGTGACTTGTGTGAGTGACTTGTGTGAGTGACTTGTATGAGTGACTTGTGTGAGTGACTTGTATGAGTGACTTGTGTGAGTGACTTGTATGAGTGACTTGTGTGAGTGACCTGTGTGAGCGAATTGTATGAGTGATCTGTGTGAGTGAATTGTATGAGTGACCTGTGTTAGAGACCTGTGTGAGTGGCTTGTGTGAGTGACATGTGTGAGTGACTGTGTGAGTAACCTGTATGAGTGACTGTGTGAGTGACTGTGTGAGTGACTTGTGTGAGTGACTTGTGTAAGTGATCTGGGTGAGTGGCTTGTGTGAGTTACTTGTGTGAGTGACCTGTGTGAGTGGCTTGTATGAGTGACCTGTGTGAGTGACTTTGTGTGAGTAACTTGTGTGAGTGACCTGTGTGAGTGACATATGCAGAAATGACTTGCGGTGAGTGGCTTCAAAGTGAGCGTCTCCGGTGCGAGTGACTGTTACACTTACTGTGTACCAAATCAACTGAGTGAAAGGTGAAAGACGGTACCGTTTGCGACCGCTGGGCTGCTATAGAATTCCGGGATTCGCGATATCGCCTTTAAATACATACGCCTTAAGAAGCGTCATGTTCTGTTATATGTGAAAAGTATTTGTGGACATTGCATGCTGTCCTCGATCACCCACCGCATTTGATGATCCGATTCTGCCCAAGAAATAACGTTATTGGTTTTTGTTGATAACCAATCAGTTGTCGGGAAGTTCTTGCTGTTTATCAAGTCTTCGATTACTCAGTGTGTTCATCATATGTGTCCATTACTGTTTACTGCGCCAACTGGGTGGATTAAGGGGGAATTAATTATGGTCCAGAAAATAGTTCTATTGATAGGCAAGGACTATTAATTACAATCAGTGTAATGGTATCCGATGCTTCCCTTGTCAAAAAGAAACTTTGATCTCGCTCAATTTGTCTGGCTACCGCTCAAAGTCTCGCTTCACAACTGCCGGCAGTTAAACAACGAAGTGCTCAATTTGACGTGTGGGGCACCTCTCCACCGAACCTTGCTACCGTCCATCAGAATATGAATGCTGCTTTCAATCAACATTCTCTTACGACTGAACAGTTCTCGTACCTTGGCTTCCTTCGTCTTCGTTGTTCATTTCACGACTGCTCCCATCCTACCTGAGTTATTTTCCGAACAGACGCACACGTGCACACGGGTGTATTCAACCGTGTCCGTGTGCCATTTCGCCTCAGGTTTGCAAACAGCTGACGGCTATGCTGCAAACTGAGCGCACGTACGAGACACCGAACCGAGTCGATTACCTGCGCTACGCCATGGGGGTGAATCAACACCACGACGCGGTCACAGGTCAGTCGCCGCGTCACAGTACTGTCACAGTGCCGTCACATCGTCACAATACCGTCACATCAGCGTCACAGTGTCGTCACATCAGGGTCACAGTGATGTCACATCAGCGCCACAGTGCTGTCACATCAGCGTCACAGTACCGTCACATCAGCGTCACAGTGCTGCCATATCAGCGTCACAGTGATGTCACATCAGCACCACAGTGATGTCACATCAGCGTCACAGTGCTGTCACAGCAGCGCCACAGTGCTGTCACATCAGCGTCACAGTGCTGTCACATCAGCTCCACAGTGATGTCACATCAGCGCCACAGTGCTGTAACAGTAGTGTCGCAGTACCGTTACATCAGCGCCACAGTGCTGTCATAGTACGGTCACATCAGCGTCACAGTACCGCCGCAGTACCGTTCCATCACTGTCACCGTGCCGTCACAGTAATATTACAGTACAACCACAGTACCGTCACAATACCGTCACATCAACGTTCCTGTGATGTCACGGTAGTGTTACAGTACCGCCATAGCTACGTCACAGTATCGACACAGTATTGTCCAGAGTACCGTCACAATACTGCCACAATACAGCCACCGTACCGCCACAGCAACGTCACAGCACCGTCACAACACCGTCACAGCAACGTCACAGCACCGTCACAGCACCGTCCCAGTACCGTCACAGCACCGTCACAACACCGTCACAGCAACGTCACAGCACCGTCACAGCACCGTCCCAGTACCGTCACAGCACCGTCCCAGTACCGTCACAGCACCGTCACAGCACCGTCCCAGTACCGTCACAGCACCGTCCCAGTACCGTCACAGCAGCGTCACAGCACCGTCCCAGTACCGTCACAGCAGCGTCACATCAGCGTCCCAGTAGTATCACAGTAGTATCACAGTAGTGTCACAGTAGTGTCACAGTAGTGTCACAGTAGTGTCACAGTAGTGTACACTGTCACAGTATCGTCACAGCAGTGTCATAGTGCCGTCACAGTACCGTCATTGCAACGCCACAGTAGCGTGACAGTGCCGTCAAAGCACTATCACAGTACCGCCACAGTACCGCCACAGCACTGCCACAGTACCGTTGCAGCAGCGTCACAGCAACGTCACAGTGTCATTGTCATTCATGCCAAATATCTGTCCACTGTCGTCATTACAGAGTAGTAGCGTGGTCACAGACAATTCGCAGCAGCACCACAGAGGCACATTGTCCTGCTGTGCCCATCCCGCCCGATGTGGGCGGCTGTTGGTGTCCCCGCCATACCGCAACACTCAGAGTGTTAGGTGCCAGTAGGTGGGTTTGCATGGCTGGAGCCAGCAACCAGACGACTCTGCCGTCGCAACGGTGAGCCACGGAGGCCGCAGCAGACCTGACGCCGCCTGGGTGCCCTGGGGTCCGTTCGAGTCGGCCACTTGGCCTGATTCCGTCGGAGCGGGCGACCTGGGGCGCGTTCCAGTCGACCACTTGGCCTGATTCCGTCGGAGCGGGCGACCTGGGGCGCGTTCGAGTCGACCACTTGACCTGATACCGTCCGAGCGTGCGACCTGGAGCGCGTTCGAGTCGACCACTTGACCTGATACCGTCCGAGCGTGCGACCTGGAGCGCGTTCGAGTCGACCACTTGACCTGATACCGTCCGAGCGTGCGACCTGGAGCGCGTTCGAGTCGACCACTTGACCTGATTCCGTCGGAGCGGGCGACCTGGGGCTCGTTCGAGTCGGCCACTTGACCTGATTCCGTCGGAGCGGGCGACCTGGGCTCGTTCGAGTCGGCCACTTGACCTGATTCCGTCGGAGCGGGCGACCTGGGGCGCCTTCGAGTCGACCACTTGGCCTGATTCCGTCGGAGCGTGCGGCGTAGGGCGCGTTCGAGTCGACCACTTGACCTGATTCCGTCGGAGCGGGCGACCTGGGGCGCGTTCGAGTCGACCACTTGGCCTGATTCCGTCGGAGCGGGCAACCTGGGGCGCGTTCGAGTTGACCACTTGGCCTGTTTTTGCCGGAGCGGGGGCCTGACTCGGGCCGCCCGCTGCCCGCTCGAGCCGATTTGGCCTGCGCGCCCGTGCAAAGTCGCGTATCGTCGTCGGGTCGATCGGGCCACTCACACCGTGACGATTTAGACTGCCGCTGCTGCCGATGTAGGTCGTGCACTCGTGTTGCACGGGTCGCATCGGCCGGCTGGGCTGGCCACGTGGCCACGTGTGTGCGACGTGCACGTGTGTACGTGCCATGTGTCGTGGCCTGTTTGCGTCTCTTGCCGAGTTTACAACGTTAATAAACAGAACGGTGTCAAAGCGGCGCAGCGCTTCGTGTCGGCGCCACACTTGGTGTTCACCTGCGGCGATTGGCCGCGTTTGTGGCGCCAAACAGCGTCGACGCGACGCCAGAGAACGGCGGGCGGAAGGCGATTGAGGTAGTCGGCTGTTGCTGAACAGCAGCCGTGTCCCACAAACCGCTGGCGGTGGCCGGGGTGAGGCTCCGGCGACGGCGTCGACGCGCTGCTAGCCGCCGGCGGCCCAGCCTGCGACAGATAACGGCCGCAGAATGCAGCCGGACTGGCGGATGGAAACGGCAGCTTCGCTACAGATTGCGATATTTGATTTAATGCAGGATGGCATGCCGTCATAATGAGCATGGTCTGCCGTCCGCCACATTATGATCTGCCGTCCGCCACATTATGATCTGCCGTCCGCCATATTATGATCTGCCGTCCGCCACATTATGATCTGCCGTCCGCCATATTATGATCTGCCATCCGCCACATTATGATCTGCCGTCCGCCATATTATGATCTGCCGTCCGCCACATTATGATCTGCCGTCCGCCACATTATGATCTGCCGTCATAATGCGGTAACGATGTAACCGTATATTATGCGCATACGATAAAACCAACCCTGTTTAACCCCGAGTAGTTATTTAATGATGAAGCCCTCCAATGCGCCTTGGCGTATTAGCTTCGGCGGCTTCGACGCTGCCGAACGCCACCAGCAATGTGTTCGAAACCCAGCCCTTGAAATCCCACCTGCCACAAGTACTGTGGACTGTCGGGATCGTCCGCCATCCAAGAGGTGCACCGTTCCGCAGTGGACTGGACTTAATTACAAATAATACCAGCATTTCGGTAGCGAAGCTTGTGGCCTGGTCTGTGTGTGCTCGCATTGAACTGTTTTCACCTGCTCTGTGGGTTTTCAGGTACCGAGAAGCAGCACGTGAACGACGACTACGTGCTGAGACTGAGCGAAGCTACGGAGTCCTGCCAGAAGGCTGTCAACGAGTCCCTCGTGTGAGTGACGTCATATTATCCTGTCGGGGAGCCGTCAATGACATCCTCCTGTGAGTGACGTCATATGGTCCTGTCAGGGAACTGTCAATGATATCCTTTTGTGGGTGACATAATTTCATCCTTTCAGGGAACTGTCAATAATATCCACTTGTGTGTGACATAATTTCATCCTGTGGGAACTGTCAATGATATCCTCTTATGAGTGGCGTCATATTATTCCACCAGGAAGCTGTCATTGACACCCTCGTGTGAATGACATGACATAATCCTGTCACAAAGCTACCAATGATGCCCTTGCATGGGTGGCGCCATATGACCCTGTCAGGGCACTCCCAGATACGAGACAGTATATTTGTGGAATTATCGATGTACGAAGCTGTGCACAATGGGTGACATCAGCCCATTCTAAAAACAAAACACCTAGAAACAGAACACCTAACCATAATTCTGTGGGGAAAAGACCAATATCGTCATGTAGGGAATAGTATAAACTGACCTCTTGGGCATTTATTTTGCTACCAGACAGCCGGCCACCAAAATTCAAGTCGGCGACGTATTTTGTTCCGCTGGGGGAAATCCCCGAATATGTGCAAGAGCTGGTGAAATACTCTTTGGGATGACTGGCCTTTGAATCAGCCATCGTTGACCAACTAGTGGTGTTTTGACATAATGATTCAACATTTTGAAACCTCGTCACAATGAGCTACACAAACTTGACGTAACCCTCGAAGTTACCGAACATTTTTCATAGAGAAAAAGTGCCTCAAAGCTTCAGAGCATTGTAGGGTCGTCATGGGTGGAGAACCTTCGAGAACATTCGACGCTGTCAATGCCACACCAGTAGTTCTGAACATGTATATTTCTATGGTGTTCATTTGAAAGGATGGGTTTGAATAGCACTTTGAGACAATGCCATACATTCTGGGAAGCCATCCTGCTTGTCAAATAAACTGACCTTCCCTGGCGTGTGAGCGATATCAAATTCACGTATTCGGATTAACCCGGATCCAGATCCAATCAGATCCAATTGCAAAGGCTATTCGTCGGTGGACGCTTGCAACCTGGACTCGGACAAGCGCTGCTTTGATGGTCCTGTAACTATTCCTCCTAGAAGGAATACTTCCTCCCGGGATGAATTATTGCTGACTTCCAGGGCAACAAGGAAATCCTCACCAGGAATGGTGCTAAAATGGCACGTCTGATCTCCGGTCGACTTAGATACAATTTATTATCCAATGCAATTGCGCGGACGTTCCGGTATAGACTTCCCGCGACTGACATGGCTGTTCCTTCTCACCGCGGACGGCCGGGTGTAGGCCTCCAAACGCTCTGCAGCATGACCTTCAGCATGACCTTCCGCGCATGATCCGCCCACTTCTTTCGCCTCCACGCACCCTTGCTCTTCTTCCGTGACGCGTTCTTCTTCGCCCGCAGACGAGTCGGCCTTCCCGCCCAGACCTTCTGCAACCTGCTCAACACCTCGTCGTGCCACGTGACCGAGCAGAACGACAAGTTCGTGACCTACGTGTACAACCCTCTGGCGAGGGGCGTCAGTCCGTGGGTGCGGGTGCCGGTGCCGGGGCAGTCCTACACGGTGCTCGGCCCACAAGGTAATCACACGGCAGCGGCTCTGACGGTCGGTAGCGGGTGCCGGTGCCGGGGCAGTCCTACACGGTGCTCGGCCCACAAGGTAATCACACGGCAGCGGCTCTGACGGTCGGTAGCGGGTGCCGGTGCCGGGGCAGTCCTACACGGTGCTCGGCCCACAAGGTAATCACACGGCAGCGGCTCTGACGGTCGGTAGCAGGTGCCGGTGCCGGGGCAGTCCTACACGGTGCTCGGCCCACAAGGTAATCACACGGCAGCGGCTCTGACGGTCGGTAGCGGGTGCCGGTGCCGGGGCAGTCCTACACGGTGCTCGGCCCACAAGGTAATCACACGGCAGCGGCTCTGACGGTCGGTAGCGGGTGCCGGTGCCGGGGCAGTCCTCACACGACAGCGGCTCTGACGGTCGGTAGCGGGTGCCGGGGCCGGGCCACGGTGCTCGGCCCACAAGGTAATCACACGACAGCGGCTCTGACGGTCGGTAGCGGGTGCCGGTGCCGGGGCAGTCCTACACGGTGCTCGGCCCACAAGGTAATCACACGACAGCGGCTCTGACGGTCGGTAGCGGGTGCCGGTGCCGGGGCAGTCCTACACGGTGCTCGGCCCACAAGGTAATCACACGACAACGGCTCTGACGGTCGGTAGCGGGTGCCGGTGCCGGGGCAGTCCTACACGGTGCTCGGCCCACAAGGTAATCACACGGCAGCGGCTCTGACGGTCGGTAGCGGGTGCCGGTGCCGGGGCAGTCCTACACGGTGCTCGGCCCACAAGGTAATCACACGACAGCGGCTCTGACGGTCGGTAGCGGATGCCGGTGCCGGGGCAGTCCTACACGGTGCTCGGCCCACAAGGTAATCACACGGCAGCGGCTCTGACGGTCGGTAGCGGGTGCCGGTGCCGGGGCAGTCCTACACGGTGCTCGGCCCACAAGGTAATCACACGGCAGCGGCTCTGACGGTCGGTAGCGGGTGCCGGTGCCGGGGCAGTCCTACACGGTGCTCGGCCCACAAGGTAATCACACGGCAGCGGCTCTGACGGTCGGTAGCGGGTGCCGGTGCCGGGCAGTCGTACACGGTGCTCGGCCCACAAGGTAATCACACGGCAGCGGCTCTGACGGTCGGTAGCGGGTGCCGGTGCCGGGGCAGTCCTACACGGCACTCGGCCCACAAGGTAATCACACGACAGCGGCTCTGACGGTCGGTAGCGGGTGCCGGTGCCGGGGCAGTCCTACACGGCACTCGGCCCACAAGGTAATCACACGACAGCGGCTCTGACGGTCGGTAGCGGGTGCAGTCATTATCAGTGAGGAAGTTGACGACGCACAAGAAACAGTGGTGTGTATTCCGTGGTGCATCACTTTCAATCCAAGTTTATTGGATGGCTCTGACGAAGATCTAAGATGCTTGGATCCTTCCAAGGGAATATGACGCTGCACCTGTGGGAAAGCTGGTCAGTACGTACACCCCCTTGTGATTGTTAATGCATCGCACAGTAGAGAACCCTGCACTGTTCAGACCATGGGCTTGATGACACTGGGGAGCAGCAGATGAACTACACAGCACGAGTGTGGTTGTGGATGCTTTCCGTTGTGTTCCAGCGCGATCAACGATTACTGAGTAAACACAAAAAGCTCCTTAAGCGCTGCTGACAATGCGTCATTTAATTCACACATTCGAAGAACGCGACTCCTTGACTTACCTCAAGTGTCAACGGTTCTAAAGAGTATCCAAGTACACCGGCACTCATTCCATGAATCTAAGAAAATGACCCTGGAGACTCCAGAACACCCCGTCTCTCCGTGGTGATGGGCCATGTAGAGAGCTCAGGGTGCATCCAAATTATCGATCACTCCGATGAATTGTGATAACACTCCAAGGATGTGACGATTTATCAGTACGAATGGTCGTTGAAAACTGACGTTACGCTGTAAGACCCAAGCACGGGCGAGAAATTGGTCCAAGATGGACTATGTGTAAAAAAGCGCGTGATCTTAATCGTCCGGATAGCGTGATTTCAACGTTCTTCTTCTTTCCTGAGTTTAACTGACGGATATTCGTCTGCATTTCAGGCGAAGCAGTGGAAATCCAGCTCAGCCCAATTCCTGATGAAGTGAAGAACCTACCGGGTCGCAACTCTATTGCCAACTACGAACTCGTCTTCCAGGCTTCCGACCTACCACCGCTTGGCTTCAAGTAAGCAACGGGATCCGGCAGGGACATGGATGCGCAGCATTGAGATTGTGCTGTCTACTGATATTGATCTACGACTTTTTGCACGTCGGGCAATCTCCTTGGAGATGATCGCTACCGCACTATTCTTGGGATTGTTCCGGATACTCGCCGTAGCACGTGTACCGTAACCGGAATGAAACGATCAGAACAGCTTGATAAATGTCACTGGAAGGTATCCTTAGCGATTGTGTGAACCCGATAGCGAATAACTCTTCCTACTGCAAACTCATAGTCTTGAAGTGATCATTTTTCAACGGATTTCAGTCACTTTCAGATCGACTGTCACATGTCTTTGTTTTTCCTAATCGGAGAAGCATGTTAATGCTACTGCTTGTGACACGAATACATTGCGGTCCTACTGGCGTTGCAGAATGTACGGCTAACCACAATGGTTTGGTCGTCAGGGCGTACCTGATCCAGAAACAGCCGGGCCTCTCCGCCTCCCAGCACGCCATCAAGCGGCCACACCTGAAAACACTCACCAACGGCCAC
Source organism: Ashinkailepas kermadecensis (assembly GCA_034440615.1). Classification (NCBI taxonomy): domain Eukaryota; kingdom Metazoa; phylum Arthropoda; class Thecostraca; family Neolepadidae; genus Ashinkailepas; species Ashinkailepas kermadecensis. The sequence continues at coordinate 587,380 of JAOTOM010005173.1, forward strand.
GTGACCGTTGACCTTGACCCGCAGACTCTGCGCCTGGGGCGCTTCCGCACCGACAGTGTGGATGTGAAGGTAAGTTTGGCGTTTTTTTGTTTGTTTTTTTTGCGTTGACCAACCAATGCATGAGAAAAGTTCGTTTCGCTTTGAAAACGGAAAACTTTGAGAAAGGCTGCGGCGGTTACCAGGACTAAACAGCCATGGCTGGACCAGACAGGCTCTTGAAGCCGCCCACGTGATGCGACTGTCGCTGAAATCACCACTAGCGCATTAAATATCGGTGTAGAAGCCAGCAGTGTCATCACGTGGGTGCACAATGTGCATACTTGTAACCAATTTAATGATGTTCGCTTGCATTCGCCATTGCTTTAATCGCCATTCTATGGTTAGTGGAAGCAAATGTGGGACCGTCGTGTTCGTTTTCACATCGAATACGCCACGTTCCCGACGTGCACTGTGCCATACGTTCCCGACGTGCACTGTACCATACGTTCCCGTCGTGTACTGTGCCATACGTTTCCGACGTGCACTGTACCATACGTTCCCGTCGTACACTGTGCCACACGTTCCCGACGTGTACTGTGCCATACGTTCCCGACGTGCACTGTGCCACACGTTCCCGTCGTGTACTGTGCCATTCGTTTCCGACGTGCACTGTACCATACGTTCCCGACGTACACTGTGCCATACGTTCCTGTCGTACACTGTGCCATACGTTCCCGTCGTGTACTGTGCCACACGTTCCTGTCGTACACTGTGCCACACGTTCCCGACGCAGAGCAACGCCTCATCGATGTGTATGTGTATGTGCATTGTGCATATATATATATATATATATATATATATATGCGTGTGTATATGTGTATGGGTGTGTACCATCTGCCAGGTGGACTATGCAATGTGTGTGTATGTACCGGCTGGCAGATAAACCAAACGTTTATGTGGTACCACGGCCACGGAGACGTCAACGGCTCCAGGTGGGAGTTGCCGCAACGGCCCACTGGGGCGTACATCTTCAACCCCATCGACGAGGCGCAGGCCATCGAGGCCAAGGTGAGAGCAACCGTGGGGTTCAAGAACAGATGGCATTTAACATTCAGGATCTGTTCAAGGTGGGCTAAATCTGCACAGGGGCGCTCACTTTGCTGGCGGTCACGATATAAGGAGATGCGTCGCACAACATCCACATTTTCTTTGGAAGCACGTTCAACAGAGCCCATGGGACTATATCACCGGAAAAGGCACAGAATATCCACAAAACTATGCCAACCAATCAGACTTCGGCATCATGTTCTTATGACGTTAATAACTTTTCCGTATGGCGTTCGAAGTCCTATTTTCTTTATTCAGACATCTCTTGTTACCAAGTTTTGCTTTCTGCCAGCTTCATTGCGATGTGCCCTTTGAAGGAGATTCTCTGTGGAAGGAAAACGTTCTGATCCATACGATGTACCGCTCTCCGCCATGTCCAAGAGCGGCCCGATGCTTATAATTCACGGGCTGCCAAGAGGAGCAGTAGTAACCTGCCCACAAGATCATTCGGTCTGTGTTGATTTACTCATGTAATTGCCAATGGAATGACTGCGCATTCAGGTTAAGTCGTCCGATAAACCAATACATGTTAGCATAATGTAACAGTTTAATATTAATATATGGTATGATAACAAGTGCAAGTTTGCAGGCTACAACGGGGTGATCCTCATCCTGTGCCTGCAGCACGGGAGCTATTTGGTCCGCCTTTTGCCATCGCTAGTCCAGCGCCACCAGTGGTGCTCTATTGCCGGTGGCGTATTATAGGTAATCGCCAATTTATCCAAAATCTTCAGTGGTCTGAGTACCACCGAAGCCCGTTGGGCAAGACTCGAGATGAGTTGCGATCAAGAGCGCTGTCAAGGAGTACGTTTCTCTAGAGAGAGAGAGAGAGAGAGAGAGAGAGAGAGAGAGAGAGAGAGAGAGAGAGAGAGAGAGAGAGAGAGAGAGAGAGAGTATATATATATATATATATATATATATATATATATATATATATATATATATATATATATATATATATATATATATATATATATATATATATATATATATATATATATATATATATATATATATATATATATATATATATATATATATATATATATATATATATATATATATATATATATAAGATATATATATATAAAAAAAAAATATAAAAGAGAGAGAGAGAGAGAGAGAGAGAGAGAGAGAGAGAGAGAGAGAGAGAGAGAGAGAGAGAGAGAGAGAGAGAGAGAGAGAGAGAGAGAGAGAGAGAGAGAGAGAGAGAGAGAGAGAGAGAGAGATAGAGACGACACCCTCGAGGTTCCCAGGGGAGCTCCTAGAAGTGTCCAGGAGCTGGTCCTTCTCTCCTACTCCTGGCTCTGATTGTGTTCGGAGACGACGAGGCGATCAATTTGTAGCATGTGACACCATCAACGTGCGTGGCTCGGATGGTTCAGGTCAGAAGGTCGGATCGGGAACAACTGTCAGAAACATCGATCGAAGTTGTGTCTTGTGTGCTGAAGCTGTACCTTCAGGGATATCTGCATCCAGGCATGTGGTAGCATCGGTCTTCAGATGCTTTATTTATGGTCTGGACTTGTGCTCATGAATTATTGCTAATCGCAATGATTTGCATTCTCATATGTACTCATGAAACATCAGTCATGCATTGGTACTTGACTGAATGGCGTCATGTAGTGCCGCCGGTGCCCTGTGTTGCCTCGTCGGTGGGTGTCCTGGTTACCACTGGCTGATGCCCACTCACTTCACTTCCCTTCCTCCCACCCCCGGATCACCTGTGGTCTTCTCCGTGCAGGCTGTCCTGACGCCACATAGCGCCGCCGTTGTCCTGGTTACCACTGGCTGATGCCCACTCACTTCACTTCCCTTCCTCCCACCCCCGGATCACCTGTGGTCTTCTCCGTGCAGGCTGTCCTGACGCCACATAGCGCCGCCGTTGTCCTGGTTACCACTGGCTGATGCCCCCTCACTTCACTTCCCTCCCTCCCACCCCCGGATCACCTGTGGTCTTCTCCGTGCAGGCTGTCCTGACGCCACATAGCGCCGCCGTTGTCCTGGTTACCACTGGCTGATGCCCCCTCACTTCACTTCCCTTCCTCCCACCCCCGGATCACCTGTGGTCTTCTCCGTGCAGGCTGTCCTGACGCCACATAGCGCCGCCGTTGTCCTGGTTACCACTGGCTGATGTCCTTTCACCTGCCCCGGCTCACGTGTGGTCTTCTCCGTGCAGGCTGTGCTGACGCTGGACGGTCCCCTGGTGAAGGAGTACCACCACACCTTCGAGATGGACTGGGTCTACCAGGTCACCCGGCTCTACAAGGGAGAGCCGTACGCTGAAGTCGAGTGGCAAGTCGGACCAATTCCTATGGAGTGAGTGACGCCCACCCGTCCGGGAAGAGCAAGCTCCACATGTGATGTGAATATTAATTCGTGAATTACTCTGCGCCATTCGTTGGAGAATAATTGTGATCTCTGTACTTGAAGCGGTGTAATTTGCTTCATTTAGTAGTTTGTTGGAAATTCCAGTGTGGCTTTTGTACGCAAGTGACCAGTCACTGTCCCTCCCCGGAATTAGTTTGGGAACTTTTCATCTGGCGTGCGACAGATACGAGACTGATCTGCGGCAGATGCGAACCTGATGTGCGGCAGACACGTTACTGATGTGCGGTAGATACAAGACTGATGTTGCGGCAGATACGAGACTGATACGTGACCGATAGCAGAAGTGTGATTTATTTATAACTGATGTGTGACTGGTATGTGACTGATGTGTGGCTGATGTGTGACTGATGTGTGACTATTGTGTGACGGACGTGCGACTCTGGTGTTGCCCCTACCTGTGAGTGATGTTTCCCTTATGCATGACGTGGGGCGAATTAATGAATGAGTTAATATGATGAGTGAATGAGTGAATGAGTGAATGAGTGAATATGATGTGAATGGCACGCGACTGATGTTCCCAGAGACGGCATGGCCAAGGAGGTCATCAGCCGCTTCAGCAGCGACATCAACTCCACCGACACCTTCTACACGGACTCCAACGGCAGGCAGATGATGAAACGTCAGTCTCAGCCCGCTGACTCCGTGCATATAATAAGTCCGCTTGCGTGGCCGGTGTACCTTTGCGAATTGTCTTCCAGAATAATCAGAATTCCTTAAGACAACAGGAAGGGATGAATGTGTTCATTTCAAATAGATCAAACTCACGAATGCGTCATCTAACAATGGTATCGAACCCCTCCCCTGTGACGTTAGCTGGTAGAGGCTTTAATTCAGGAAGATAGAAGTGCATGTACGTCTCTTAATGAAGTTGGTTGAACGGAGGGGGGGAGAGGACACATGACTTTTCCATGGCCAAAGCTGCCCCGAGAACCATTTATATCTGGTGTATGTCCATATGCCCAATGGTTAAGCTCTAGTCTGATTGGGGGGGGGGGGGGATCGACGATGGAGGGGCTAGTGACCCCCCTTAGGATATACACCGCCCTTGCAGAGGTGATTTCCAACATCGCATCTCACTACTTATGCGGCCTTTGTCCGCTCCTCTCCTCTCTTGCGACTAACAAAGACTCTGACAGGCACGTGGAGATGATAGCGATGATAGTTTGGGAGTCGTGACAGAAGCGTAGCATTTTACGGGCCTTACTCAATAGTAGAGGAAAAGTATACCCAGTGTAGTCAGGCCTAGTGATTTTCAGATGCACGGTCAATATAGAACGTACCTTTGTAGGGTGACAATGAATGTCGACTTTGATTTCAGCATCAACAAATACTTCAGACCGGCGCAAGGCTAGCAAGGCCATTCTTTCTGTATTCTGATGGCTTGCAATAATTGAAATTGACCTTTGACCGACCTGTAAGGTCACCAGGGTCACCTATGTAAAAAAGCAGCTACATCGATTCGAATTCAGTGCGACCCGACAATAGGTTACAATGATGCGGGTTGTGACAAAAAGACCTCCCTTTTCGACCCCGTGGCCAAAATTATGAAAAATACGTTCGTGTGGGCTATTTTAATGTTAAAATTGCAAAAAGTGCAAATTTCCCCCTAATGCGTTAACCACATGTCCCCCATACCTGAGTTGCTACCTACGTGTTGCCATGCCACTTCCCTCCCCTCCCCATATCCACCCCAACCCCCAGTCGAAAATAGATTCCATCGTCCCCGGAATTCCCGTCATGATCTTCCATTACCACCACGCACGAAAATCTCGATTTGAACTCACTAGATTAAAACATAAAGCCATCTGAATCTATTCGCCTTCACCTTCAAAGTCGCTTCGATATCGTGACGCACATTTCGTATTTCCATTGCCATATTGCTGATCAATTTCTCCCGAACCGCAGGCGTGCGCAACCATCGCGACACGTGGACGCTGAACGTGACGGAGCCGGTGGCCGGAAACTACTTCCCGGTCAACTCGCGGCTGTACATCAAAGACGCCGCCAGTCAGCTGACGGTGCTCACGGACCGCTCGCAAGGTGGCAGCAGTCTCGCCAGCGGCCAGCTCGAGCTGATGGTACGCTACACCTTTCTGACGACACTCGCTCGATGACGTGTCGGACGCCGCGAAGCGTGTGTATTTAGGTGTACGTGATGTCGTGCCAAGTGCTCCCCGTCCTGACATAATATTCTCCCATTGGTGTCCTAATCTCCCACTGACGTCATATTATCCCACAGACGTCATATTCTCCCAGATACATTATATTCTCCCACCGACGTCATATTATCCAACATACATCATATTATCCAACTGACATCATATTCTCCCACATACGTCATAGTATCACACTGACGTCATACTCGCCCACTCATGTCATCATCCTATTTACGTCATACTCTCCCACATACGTCATATTCTCCCAATGACGCCATATTTTCCCACATACGGCTTATTCTCCCACATACGGCTTATTCTCCCACATACGGCTTATTATCCCACATACGGCTTATTCTCCCACATACGTCATAGTCTCACATTGACGTCACGTTCTCCCACTGACGTCACCGTCCTGGCAGCTGCACCGGCGCACGGTTCAGGACGACGCGTTCGGCGTGGGCGAGCCGTTGAACGAGATCGAGTTCGGCGTCGGCCTGGTGGTGCGTGGCCGACACTGGGTGGTGGCCAGTCCGCCGGCGGACGCGGCGCAACTCCACCGCCAGCTGGCCGAGCAGATGTTCATGGCGCCGCAGCTGAGCTTCGCGCCGGCGCCGGACATGACGTCAGAAAAGTGGGCCGGTGATGGGGTGGTGAAGCAGGTGAGGAGGAGTCAGACGCGACATCAGAGAAGTGGGCCGGTGATCGGGTGGTGAAGCAGGTGAGGTGTAGTCGCCGGATGTGGGCCGATGATCGGGTGGTGAAGCAGGTGAGGTGTAGTCGCCGGATGTGGGGATGGTCGGGTGGTGAAGCAGGTGAGGTGTAGTCGCCGGATGTGGGCCGATGATCGGGTGGTGAAGCAGGTGAGGTGTAGTCGCCGGATGTGGCGCACGAGATGTGGGCCGATGGTCGGATGGTGAAGCAGGTGAAGAGTCGTCGCCAAGTGTGGCGCACGATATGTGGGGCAATGATCGGGTGGTCAGACATATGAGAAGTTAGTTGTAGTTTTGCTTCTAAATTCCGGCACGACTAGGACTTGTTATCACGCAATGCAATACCATTGGCACATTAATCGCACTGATCGTGGCTGTGTCGTGATCTAAATGAACTGATGAATCTCTCTCTTTTTATAGGCACTCTTCTTTTGCATGTCGTCTTGGCTGTTCCAGTGTACAAACCTTGTGCACACAGTCACGTCATGCTTGGGTTGTCACTAGTTTTTTTTTCCCTAATTTGTAATGTTTGTCTCTTCTTCTTACGCATATGAAGTTCCCCTATGGTTGCGTGGGGCAGAGCCGGCCTTACAGGGAATGTTGCTCCTTCATTACTCTTGGGACACCGACGTTTTGGTAGTTAGTTACGAGAACCCTCCATTGTCACTCAACGAGGACCTCGGTCCTTACCTTTACCCGCTCTTACTTTCTGACAGCTTCTTTAACAAAGTCGAGGTGTTCTTTTCTATGTATCTTATGGTCATTTCTTATTTATCCAATTATGCTTTTTGAACCTAGTATATCCTGTTATTGTTTCAAATCTTAATCATCCTTGGCGAGCGAAATAGTAAGCACGTACGTATTGTGTTGTGCTTGCTGTGTATGTTTATAGCACGTGATATGCATGTGTACGTGCTGTGTGGTGCATGCTGTGTATGCTCACCAAACGTGCTGTGAGCGCATATGTGTTGTATGGTTCGTGCTGTATGTGTTCACCACACGTGCTGTGAGCACGTATGTGCCAAGATGTGTATATCATAACGGGCAATGGCAGGTTGCAGGTCCACCACGAAAACCGCGAAGTTAGCGAATTCCATGCGCTCGATTTCCAGCACGGCGACGTTCTCCGTTCAGTTCACAGGAATGAAGCCGTTGCCGCCCAGCGTGCACCTGCTGACGCTGGAGATGTACAAACCCAACCAGCTGCTCCTTCGCCTGGAGCATCAGTTCGAATCCAACGAGGACCCGGAGCTCAGCAAGCCTGTCGATATCAATCTCCAGGTTAGGTCTGGAGCGTGCTCACAAGGTACAGGCAGCTGGTGTCTGGGAGCGACCCGTGGAGGGTAGTGATGGACATAGGTAGGGATTGGTATTGGTCCCTTGACATGGGTAGGGAGTGACATGGATAGGGATGGACATGGGTATGGATGAACATGAGTAGGGATGGACATGAAGAAATATTGACATTTGTAGGCGTTGATATTGGCATGGACTGGTATGGGCACGGATTGATATGGGTAGGGATTGATATGGATAGGGTCTGATATGGATAGTGGTTGAAGTGCGCACAGATTGACATGGGTAGGGATTGACATGAGATGGGACTGATATGGGTAGTGACATATATGTGTAGGGACTGATATGGGTAGGGATTGATGTAGGCATGTATTGACATGGGATGGGATTGATATGGGTAGGGATTGATGTATGTGGGGATTGACATGGGATGGGATTGATATGGGCATGGATTGATATTGGTAGGGATTGCTATGGGTAGGGATTTATGTGGGTGGGGATTGGTATGGGTAGGGATTTATGTGGGTCGGGATTGATATGGGTAGGGATTGATATGGGTAGGGATTGATATGGTTAGGGCTTGATGTAGGTAGGGATTTGTATCGGTCACGGTTTGTCGCGCCGCTTTACGATCAGTGACGCCATGAGGGCGCTAACGCCAACTTTGAGGTGGAATGGTGATTTCAACGCTCGGCGCGGTGTCAACTTCATGAAAGTGCATCGATATTGGCAGGCAAAAGGTGTCGGTATCATTGTACGACTCGTCGTTCGGAAGTCGCTTGGCATCAAGGATAGAATATCTGGCATCTCCTGTGATGCCGTGATGGTGCAGCTGTAGCTGTGATCACGTGGGAAGAAGCGCCAGTGTTGGGACACCATGTCTGTGCTTTGCGAGAAGAATTATTCGGTATTTCGGTAACAATTCCGACCCTCCCAGCCAGTTCCCTCCGAAAAAAACTCAACGTAAAGAACCGTATTTGGGATGTCATAGGCAAAAACAAACCATCACGGGTTTTCAGCACGACACGCACAGTTTCCCATCTAGGTTAATGCAGGCTGTGCCCACAACGCTAATCTAAACGATGAAATGGGCTCGATGCGCCATAAAACTCAACGCCCATGAACAGAAAGACACCAAAAACGACAGAAGGCGTCGTTTCGACGCCGAATTTGATCACAGTTCTGCGCGGCGTCAATTCTGTGCAAATTTAGCGTCGTAGTGAACATTTGATAGCAGTTCCATCCATCAACTGGGCGCCGGAGCGACGCGTCCTGCTGTTTTGATGCCTGCTCGTTGATCAACGTGCAGACGTCGCTGCGGCGGAATCGCTTCGCCTGTTCAGCTACGCGTGTCGGTTGTGGGCAGCTTTGTGCCGCTGCTGCCGCCGACGCGTCCACCCTCGGTCGGCCCGGCTCACAGCCGTCTCCTCGACAGGGCCTGTTCACCACGTTCAACATCACCGGCGTGGAGGAGTTCGGTCTCTCCGCCGACCGGCCGCTGAAGGACATCAGCCGCCTGCACTGGGATCACGTGCAGTCGAACCGGCTGCCGCGCAACTTCCGCCGCGCCGCCGGCGAACTCTACCGCGAGTCACGGCTGGCTGACGACCCGCTCTCGGTGGGTCCCGCCGCCTGTGTTCCGCCGCCTGTGGTGACCCTCGACCCGCTCTCGATGGGTCCCGCCACCTGTGGTGACCCTCGACCCGCTCTCGATGGGTCCCGCCGCCGGCGAACTCTACCGCGAGTCACGGCTGGCTGACGACCCGCTCTCAGTGGGCCCGCCGCCTGTGGTGACCCTCGACCCGCTCTCGGTGGGTCCCGCCGCCTGTGTTCCGCCGCCTGTGGTGACCCTCGACCCGCTCTCGGTGGGTCCCGCCGCCTGTGGTGACCCTCGACCCGCTCTCAGTGGGTTCCGCCACCTGTGATGACCCTCGACCCGCTCTCGGTGGGTCCCGCCACCTGTGATGACCCTCGACCCGCTCTCAGTGGATCCCGCCGCCTGTGGTGACCCTCGACCCGCTCTCGGTGGGTCCCGCCACCTGTGATGACCCTCGACCCGCTCTCAGTGGCTCCCGCCGCCTGTGGTGACCCTCGACCCGCTCTCGGTGGGTCCCGCCACCTGTGGTGACCCTCGACTCGCTCTCGGTGGGTCCCGCCACCTGTGGTGACCCTCGACCCGCTCTCGGTGGATCCCGCCACCTGTGGTGACCCTCGACCCGCTCTCGGTGGGCCCGCCACCTGTGGTGACCCTCGACCCGCTCTCGGTGGGTCCCGCCACCTGTGGTGACCCTCGACCCGCTCTCGGTGGGTCCCGCCACCTGTGGTGACCCTCGACCCGCTCTCAGTGGGCCCGCCACCTGTGGTGACCCTCGACCCGCTCTCGGTAGGTCCCGCCACCTGTGGTGACCCTCGACCCGCTCTCGGTGGGCCCGCCGCCTGTGGTGACCCTGGACCCGCTCTCGGTGGGTCCCGCCACCTGTGATGACCCTCGACCCGCTCTCGGTGGGTCCCGCCACCTGTGGTGACCCTGGACCCGCTCTCGGTGGGTCCCGCCACCTGTGATGACCCTCGACCCGCTCTCGGTGGGTCCCGCAACCTGTGGTGACCCTCGACCCGCTCTCGGTGGGTCCTGCCACCTGTGGTGACCCTCGACCCGCTCTCGGTGGGTCCCGCCACCTGTGGTGACCCTGGACCCGCTCTCGGTGGGTCCCGCCACCTGTGATGACCCTCGACCCGCTCTCGGTGGGTCCCGCAACCTGTGGTGACCCTCGACCCGCTCTCGGTGGGTCCCGCCACCTGTGGTGACCCTCGACCCGCTCTCGATGGGTCCTGCCACCTGTGGTGACCCTCGACCCGCTCTCGGTGGGTCCCGCCACCTGTGTTCCGCCGCCTGTGGTGACCCTCGACCCGCTCTCGGTGGGTCCCGCAACCTGTGGTGACCCTGGACCCGCTCTCGGTGGGTCCCGCCACCTGTGATGACCCTGGACCCGCTCTCGGTGGGTCCCGCCACCTGTGGTGACCCTCGACCCGCTCTCGGTGGGTCCCGCCACCTGTGGTGACCCTCGACCCGCTCTCGATGGATCCTGCCACCTGTGGTGACCCTCGACCCGCTCTCGGTGGGTCCCGCCACTGTGTTCCGCCGCCTGTGGTGACCCTCGACCCGCTCTCGGTGGGTCCCGCAACCTGTGGTGACCCTGGACCCGCTCTCGGTGGGTCCCGCCACCTGTGATGACCCTGGACCCGCTCTCGGTGGGTCCCGCCACCTGTGGTGACCCTCGACCCGCTCTCGGTGGGTCCCGCCACCTGTGGTGACCCTCGACCCGCTCTCGGTGGGTCCCGCCACCTGTGATGACCCTCGACCCGCTCTCGGTGGGTCCCGCAACCTGTGGTGACCCTGGACCCGCTCTCGGTGGGTCCCGCCACCTGTGATGACCCTCGACCCGCTCTCAGTGGTTCCCGCCACCTGTGGTGACCCTCGACCCGCTCTCGGTGGGTCCCGCCACCTGTGGTGACCCTCGACCCGCTCTCGGTGGGTCCTGCCACCTGTGGTGACCCTCGACCCGCTCTCGGTGGGTCCCGCCGCCTGTGGTGACCCTCGACCCGCTCTCGGTGGGTCCCGCCACCTGTGGTGACCCTCGACCCGCTCTCGGTGGGTCCCGCCACCTGTGGTGACCCTCGACCCGCTCTCGGTGGGTCCCGCCACCTGTGGTGACCCTCGACCCGCTCTCGGTGGGTCCCGCCACCTGTGGTGACCCTGGACCCGCTCTCGGTGGGTCCCGCCACCTGTGATGACCCTCGACCCGCTCTCGGTGGGTCCCGCCACCTGTGGTGACCCTCGACCCGCTCTCGGTGGGTCCCGCCACCTGTGGTGACCCTCGACCCGCTCTCGGTGGGTCCCGCCGCCTGTGTTCCGCCGCCTGTGGTGACCCTCGACCCGCTCTCGGTGGGTCCCGCCACCTGTGGTGACCCTCGACCCGCTCTCGGTGGGTCCCGCCACCTGTGATGACCCTGGACCCGCTCTCGGTGGGTCCCGCCGCCTGTGTTCCGCCGCCTGTGGTGACCCTCGACTCGCTCTCGGTGGGCCCCGCCACCTGTGGTGACCCTCGACCCGCTCTCGGTGGGTCCCGCCACCTGTGGTGACCCTCGACCCGCTCTCGGTGGGTCCCGCCGCCTGTGTTGACCCTCGACCCGCTCTCGGTGGGTCCCGCCGCCTGTGTTCCGCCGCCTGTGGTGACCCTCGACTCGCTCTCGGTGGGTCCCGCCACCTGTGGTGACCCTCGACCCGCTCTCGGTGGGCCCCGCCACCTGTGGTGACCCTCGACCCGCTCTCGGTGGGTCCCGCCGCCTGTGTTGACCCTCGACCCGCTCTCGGTGGGTCCCGCCGCCTGTGTTCCGCCGCCTGTGGTGACCCTCGACCCGCTCTCGGTGGGTCCCGCCACCTGTGGTGACCCTCGACCCGCTCTCGGTGGGTCCCGCCACCTGTGGTGACCCTCGACCCGCTCTCGGTGGGTCCCGCCGCCTGTGGTGACCCTCGACCCGCTCTCGGTGGGTCCCGCCACCTGTGGTGACCCTCGACCCGCTCTCGGTGGGTCCCGCCGCCGGCGAACTCTACCGCGAGTCACGGCTGGCTGACGACCCGCTCTCGGTGGGTCCCGCCACCTGTGGTGACCCTCGACCCGCTCTCGGTGGGTCCCGCCGCCTGTGTTCCGCCGCCTGTGGTGACCCTCGACCCGCTCTCAGTGGGTTCCGCCACCTGTGGTGACCCTCGACCCGCTCTCGATGGGTCCCGCAACCTGTGGTGACCCTCGACCCGCTCTCGGTGGGCCCGTCGCCTGTGTTCCGCCGCCTGTGGTGACCCTCGACCCGCTCTCAGTGGGCCCGCCGCCTGTGGTGACCCTCGACCCGCTCTCGATGGGTCCCGCCGCCTGTGGTGACACTCGACCCGCTCTCGATGGGTCCCGCCACCTGTGGTGACCCTCGACCCGCTCTCAGTGGGTCCCGCCACCTGTGGTGACCCTCGACCCGCTCTCGGTGGGTCCCGCCACCTGTGGTGACCCTCGACCCGCTCTCGGTGGGTCCCGCCTGTGATGACCCTCGATGTCGGTGGGCCCCGCCACCTGTGGTGACCCTCGACCCGCTCTCGGTGGGTCCCGCCACCTGTGGTGACCCTCGACCCGCTCTCGGTGGGTCCCGCCGCCTGTGGTGACCCTCGACCCGCTCTCAGTGGGCCCGCCACCTGTGGTGACCCTCGACCCGCTCTCGGTGGGTCCCGCAACCTGTGGTGACCCTCGACCCGCTCTCAGTGGGTCCCGCCACCTGTGGTGACCCTCGACCCGCTCTCGGTGGGTCCCGCCACCTGTGGTGACCCTCGACCCGCTCTCGGTGGGTTCCGCCACCTGTGGTGACCCTCGACCCGCTCTCGGTGGGTCCCGCCACCTGTGGTGACCCTCGACCCGCTCTCGGTGGGTCCCGCCACCTGTGGTGACCCTCGACCCGCTCTCGATGGGTCCTGCCACCTGTGGTGACCCTGGACCCGCTCTCGGTGGGTCCCGCCGCCTGTGTTCCGCCGCCTGTGGTGACCCTCGACCCGCTCTCGATGGGTCCTGCCACCTGTGGTGACCCTGGACCCGCTCTCGGTGGGTCCCGCCGCCTGTGTTCCGCCACCTGTGATGACCCTCGACCCGCTCTCAGTGGGTTCCGCCACCTGTGGTGACCCTCGACGACTGACCTGTGGCCCTCGACACGCAGCCTGTGGCCATTGGCGTGTGGCCTGTGACCATTAACACGTGACCTGGGACCCTTGTCGTGTGAACCGTGACCTTTGGCAAATGATCTGTGACCAAAGGCATGTGGTCTATATGCTGTGGCCCACGATATCGATCTGGAACCCGTGAGCCCCGACTTTTGACCTGTGCCTATGACGTGTGGCTTGTGACTTGGACGTTTGGCCCCTAACCCGCGAAATTTAGCATGTGACCTGTGAGGCATGATATTTGACCTGTCAGATATGACTTTGACCTGTGATCCACGGCCGGTGACTGGATCAGGACTGGAGAAAAGCAACCCTCTGCTGAATTTGTTGTCATCCAGAATGCTTTGCTGGGAAGCGAAGTTATAAATGTTCCTCACCAACCTAGCAACTCATCACTGCACGACAATTGTTGAGGTACTGCCACTCTCCCTCTCTGTGATTCGAGACAGTGAGAGGAGTGAAGTTAGAAATATTCCTTACCAGCCTAGCACCTCATCACCTCACGACAATCGGTGAAGTACTGCCACTTTCCGTATCTGTGACAAGTGACAGGTGAGGGGAGTGAAGTTAGAAATATTCCTCCCCAACATAACACCTCATCACCTCACGACAATTTATCTGCAACGCAATTTATGAGCACCAATGCAAATCCTCGAGGCGAAGTCCGATGTGTTAGTATTGTTAAATGAAGCATTGTTAAATGTTAGTATTGTTAAATGTTTTAATTGTTGAATGTTGAAAACAAATGTACGACAATCATCCCGTGTTTAGCTTCGGCATGCAGCTAATGTGGCACCACGGTAAGCTCCATTCTCTATTCTCAGGTGACCCTGAACCCGATGGAGATTCGCACGTTCGTCGCCACCTACCAGAGCCCGTACCCGCCTCCCACACCCCCCAGCTAGGTGGGCGAGTGACCTCAGGTCATCGGTCACACGGCCAGTGGCTAGGTCATCTGGTCTGCTCTTCAGAAGCGCATTCTTCGGGTGTTGGAATAACTTCGGAAATATTTATGTGTGTCTATGCTGACATACAAGCATATAGCATACCTAAGCATATAGCATTAGCATGACATTATAGCACTCACTCCTGTGATTGAGACACTTAATGCTCCGACAGTTGTGTTCGTGTTTTGCTTTTGTTTCGACGTGCCGCTTGGCATTCACAGCTGTGGACATGGGTGGGCATGGGAATTATAAAATGGCAGCCTTGCTTTGTGATTTTACGGTGAATGGCTCGAAAATACAGACGAAAACGGGCCGCGCTGTGTGAAACTGCAACAACTGGTCGGCTTTTGAACACTGATAAACGTGACAGAAGATCGTCTGACGGCAGAAACAGTCCAATTGTGTTAACACTTCCTAAAAAGCACATTTAAAACATACCATGTATCTTCCATGTTTGCATACTCCCGATCGAATTAAATAACACGAAGAAAATCGTTCCTCTGAAAACAACCTGAATCGTCTGACGTCAGACGTCCAAGGTTTCAGTGAGCCCGACACTTCAGCTGTACCAGCAAACTACAGGGACGGCGAGGGGCGCCGAGGGGCGGGGAGGGGCGGCGAAGGGTGGTGAGGGATGGCTGTGGGGGGGGGAGGAAGCGAGGAAACTGCGGGGACCGTTTCAAGCATTAATTCGGCATCAGCATATAATTCCATGACAGTAAAACAAAAATAAATAGTCTTTTTTTGTCAAAACTACATTTACGATTTTCCATATAGTTAGGAAAAATACCGTTCACCTAGGAAATAGAGCGAGACATGCGATAGCCTTTGCCTTAGTCATGTGCCAAATTATCTTATCTCAGCTTCATTCACTACATTATCTTCAACATGAAACGATCTCTCAACAACCAAAGACAATATGTTCCCTGTAATTCGAATTGGTTATCTGCATTAATACATTACATATACATATACAATATACATTACATCTGCGTCGTAGTACTGACATCCGGGAACACCGTGGGAATTTCCCCACATGGCTCGCCATGGCCCGCACCGTTTATCGTATTGCCATTGACTTGGGTGGGTGGTGGTTGTGGTGGTGGTGGTGATGGTGATGGTGGTGGTGGTGGGGGGGGGAGGGGCTGCGTTCCCATGGCGACCCGGGAAATAGCTGATGGTTTCGAAGTTCTAAACACTAACGGACAACCCTATGTCATGCAACTTAGGAATGTCAAATATATATCTTCCAGTTCAAAATTGAAAGCATAGGGGATGGCAAGCGGAAAAGATGTTGGAAGGATGTTTCAATAATGGTCGCGTGGCAAAGGCAGGATATTGGTGCCATCCACTGGGGGCGTATCAAATTAGCCTTACGTTTTATACACGTGGTGGTAGTGTCTGTTGTCTTATGATTCAGAACACAGGTGAAGGCTAAGCGAGGTCAAAGGCCTTGGTCGTGCTAACCGAAAAGCGACAGGACCGATTGACAAACTTTTTCCATGGACAGGCTTTTGCCCGGGACGAGTGTTGCTGGTGTTCTGGACGAGCTTTTGCTATTCTAGCTTTTGACCCAAACGAGCATTTGGTCAACGAGCATTTGTCCAGACAGGTCTTTGGCCAGACGAACTTTTGCTATGTATGGGCGTTCGCCTGGACGAATGCTCGCACAGTCGGTGCGGACTGCGCGGTTAGCCCACGTGACGGGACTCACCAGTCGGTGCAGATTGTGTGTTTGCAAACTTCGCATCGTACGTGAGACGTGTCAATTCTTGTGTGCGGTGACCATTTTCACAGGAACAAACTGTCGTCTGGCCGGATGACGTTCAGAAAAATACCTCGGGGAAATTTTTAAAAAAGCAAACATGGTCAATGGTGAAGTGAACGACTGTGATCGCGGATTGCAGGTGTTGAAAAATCCCTCGGTCATGATCTAAGACAGGTCAAGGGTTTTTGTTGGGATAATTCACACTTATGCACTCTGGGTGGACACTCGACACCTTGGGTGTGCTCTTCCGGTGGATATAACATCTAGTGCCATTAAAGATGCGCCCAAAAACCCAAATAACTAACTAACTAGTGCCATTATACTTCGAAACTAGCCTGTCTAATTAACTATTTAACAATAATTCACACCCTTCATCTGTGTGTCGCTCACGTCGGTAAAACCCACGTGTGTTCCCGTGCCACTGTTAACTGTATTACAGATAGTATGATCACGATAGCAGTATTCCAATCAGTTATTGAAAACTCACCTTCTGCATATGTGCCCAGACCTAGAAACAAAAGGCACCAACCTTCTGTAATACATACAAAACCTTTTATAGGCTAAGTCACTATAATATATGCGACCTCTGGTATCTTACGCACCGTACTATGCTACCATCGTGGTGTGGGAATCAAGTGTTCTCATATGCCACTCATACCCACCATGCTCCCGGTCACATACCGGTCCCGGTCTGTGACGTGAGATCATACCTGATCAGTCCGTGACATTTAGCCTCTGAATCCTCCTATAGAATCTGGCAAACACAAGCGCCCTTGACGTCAGCAAGATAGTTTATTGCGTAAGCTTCAGTGAAAGCGGATTCCACAAATCGAATTGGAATGTTGTTGGAAGGTTGTCTCAATAGAACGGCAAGAAATGGTCGCGAGGCTATGAAGATGTAATTTCGCCTTATTGGCTCCACCTATGATAGCATGGAATTGACATTGAAATATGACCAGAACAATAACAAGGTATGACTGAAATTGAGCTCAGCAGATCGTTTCCTTCCAATGACCCTGTTCCCATGGGCACCCCTAATCGCCCTTGATCGCGATCAGTCACTAATCGCGATCAGGCCGGTCATGGGAACACCCGTAATCCTGTTGGTAATCCGGTTTGTGATCCTGTTACTAATCCACTACGCGTTCGAGCTCAGCGGGTCTGATCGCGATCAGGACTGATAAAATTTGTTTCCGTTTTTTTTTAAATAGGGTTTGTGAACTGTTTTACAAATTATTTAAATATATTTATATGTTATATTGCGTACTGTGGAAACAAATACATCCGGCGTATATTGGTTTATTATATGAATATACCTATATATTTTTCCCACCCGCCGTCCTTGGACAACTTCCCGCGTCCTCTGCCTTTGCGTCCTTGGTTTTGGCCAAGATACCTTTACTAGAAGGTAGATCGAAGTTTTCCTTCAAGACCGCATGACGTCATCCGAAGGTTTTTTAGTGTGGTATCAATATGGTTGCAGACAACTTTTTTCAAATCATACGCAATGGTTACTTTTATTTTTCCTCCTCTACAAGCAAATATATTTATCTTCCGCTGACTGAGTTATTAATCGTGTCCTGTTCTTTCCAGTGAACATTTGTTCCGACACATATTTTTATCATGCATAGACAAGGCTGGATTTGTGCATTGTAATCTTGCATGTTGAGAGGAATATTTCGTAGTCATCCAGTATGGAGAATATTTTTGTTCAAACCTTATACATCGTAACTCAATCTGCACCCCCTTTCGTTGATTTTTGAGCACTTTTACTTGATCACAGCAGCTCACTGTCAAACATAGGAGGTAACTTAGGAGATTCAACCTCAAGATGAGAAGACAAGAAACAATTTTCTGGAGAGGATATTGTTCTGGATTCCAAAAATCCAGGAGCAGCCTATTTTTTCAAAAAATGTACCTACCTACCTACATTAACATACAACAGTCATTGCAAACATAGCTCTTTCTAGGCCAGCTAGACCCAGGGCATGGTGCATTATTCCTTGATTAATCTTGCATGGATTATTGACTATACATGCATAATTGAACATTTATGTACAATACAATCGTCATGCTATGAATGCCTTCCTGAAACTTTCCATGAGTTGCAGTCTGATTTCCTGTAGTATGAATTCAGCATCTAGATAGAATGCTTGAATGTAACACATCTCTGTTTCAGGTGTCATGCCTTACTGTGCAGTACCAGAGCATAGAGGTGGCACTGGGCAGGCAACTTTTAATAAAGAAGAAATCTGGTTACACCATTTTTATCAGGATTCTGCCTTAGCAAAATATCTTAGCATACCATAAAACATGTCTAAGTTCTCAAATGTTGAGGAACCAAGAGTATACTCCAAGCATTTCAAAGAAATTGATAAGAGAAGAAACCTAAAGAAATATCTGCTCAACCCTGCCTCTTTGCAGTGAAGCAAATGTCTCCTACCATCAGCTATTCCTACTATAATATTCCCACCAGCCAAAACCCTGGGTATCCTGAATTTGTATTATTATTATTGATGTTTGCATCATTTGCAAGATTACTTTGTTGTGTTTTTCCCTGCTTCATTTGCATGTTGACAAAATGTTTTTCCTCCACCAAAGAAAAAGATGGACAGGCATGGTTAGGCTATATCCTATTATTTCAAGATTTTGATACTTTTCTCTGAGAAAATAGATTAGGCTAGCTAATTTATGCTAGGTTACCTTGCAATTTCTAAAGCTGTAAATAACTAGTTATTGTATATGAACCAATTTAAAGCCCTCATTTTTGGTATTATTTTGCTTTTCAACGAATTTGTGTGCTTGGTGGGAAAAATATGTTCTTTGTACACCGAAATAACAATCACGATAAGACCCTCATGTCAAGCATTTACCACTAAGTTGTAGCTACACTAAGTTTGGGTCAAAGGTATGAGAAATAGATGATTTGGGTCAGATCTGCTGACTGAAATGGTGCATTCATGAGCTATATTTTTTACAGAATGGACAAAGAATGATATCAGGTGACAAATGTATCCATTAGATACATTTACAGTTGAACAAGTTTTTTTCTGCTATATAGTGGGCTGGATCCAGCCCACTATATCTGTTCTATCATCAAAACTTAGTCTGGAATACAAGCATAATCATTTTTGTTAAAAAAATAGCATAGTTCTTGTCATAGGAACACATGTTCAACTTTATTGACAAAAAGTATCAAGCCTTTTGGAATGGCATTATATAGGTTTTGTTTAAGTGATTGGAGCACGATTGCTCGATGTCCTGACCTGTGTATTTTAAGTATATGTCTCAAACTTAGTATAAAGGAGAGGTTATCATGAGATAACAAGTGAGTGATGCCTATATTTAGGTTGATTCTTTCCATCAACAATTATAGGATTTGTGTAAAATGCCGCCACACGCCACGGTCTTCACTGCGGAGTTGATGGCCATCAGCAAAACTCTTGCGTACATCGAGGTTGACGACGATATTTTACATGTTATTTTGACTGATTCTCTGAGCAGTCTTGTGGCGTTGCGCAGTTTTAACCAGCAACATGTCATCGTACGAGACATTTTATCGCACCTTACTTCTCTGCATCGCATGGGAAAACAGGTCATACTTTGCTGGATTCCAGCACATGACGAAATCCGTGGTAACGAGCTGGCCGACAGGGCTGCAAGGCGTGCAGCACAAGCGCCAAGGAGTCGCGTTCTCCCACTTCTTGCCAGTGACTACTACCCAATTATCTCATCATTTATTCTCAGACAGTGGCAGGGCAAATGGGACCAAGTGGAGTTCAACCAATTAAAGCAAATCAAACCATAGTTAGCTCCGTGGCCAACGTCCTTCAGCCAAACTAGAAGGGACGAGGTAGCCATCTGTCGTCTCAGAATTGGTCACACTCTAGCAACACATAGGTATTTATTGTGCGGGGACGACAGGCCGAAATGTGTTAGGTGTAATGCCGCACTGACTGTGCACCATGTGCTGGTAGCGTGCCAAGCATACACAGAAGAACGTAGGCGCCACTTCGGATATGATGCGAATGCTCTGAGGTTGAAGGACTTATTGGGAGATTATTCCCGATTTATACACAATGGAGCAGTTTTGTGCTTCCTTGCGGAGATGGGATTTGACGTAATACATGCACCTGCCTAACTGATTATTTGTTTCCCCAGATCTTATATCAAGCGCCTTAATAGCTACCGATGTTTTATATTCGTTTGTGAGTATGACGCGTGCTTAGGCAACCTTGTTATGGGTGAAATATAACCCAATGGGGTTGACGCACCCTAAAACCCCAATATTCATAATTAAAATGGCAAACATGCATAAGAAGCCACTGGGCCATTTTTTATCACAATGTTGTTGTTCTGGTGATTTCTGATTTCTGATTGTTCCTTTGGAAAATGAAAACTTCCAAGGATATAAGCACTTTAAGTTCAAGTACTTCTATCTAAGAAATCAGTCCAAGAAAATAATATCAAAAACATTGAAATAACTTTTTAAAAAGCAAGAAGAAAATTGACTACATATATCTGCTATCCCACCTCAACAACATATGGGAAGTGTGGGAAAAGGTTTTGGGTGTGGTGGTATATAATGAAAAATAACATACAATTATATGTCAATAAATATTAATGCAACCTAACCTAGCCTACTGATGTTCGACGGCCTAACACCTACCGATGTTGAATCACTTAAACGCACTAATATTGGATTACTTAAAACCTACGGATGTTGGATTGCCTAAATATGATTTTAAAATGTGATCTTCAAAACAAATTACAGAGGACTGTCCATAATAGCCAATGCACGTGGAGGGCATGTATCGTGAAATAAATAAATAAATATATAAATAGGAAGACGTCAGCCTTCCACAGCCGCCGGCTGCCAGCGACCATCGTGCAGCCAACGGGTCAGGCGTGCACGGTCAAGTTCGCGGACCGCCGATAGGTCATTCACATAATGACCAGATCAGGTCGCGAGTGATGCCGTTGCTGTATCCGTTCCCGAAGCCGTCCCGTCGGCTCCTGTGACGTCATTTGCCCGAGGGGTATCTCAGCTGAGGCCACCATCAGTGGTAGCCGTACCTGCTGGCGTGTGTGTTACCTTGCCGCCCCAGTTCAGTACATAATATATATGTATATATATATATATATATATATATATATATATATATATATATATATATATATATATATACAAATACACAAATATATATATATTACGTGGGCTATATGGGGCCTCCTGTCGGTGGCGGATCCAGGGAGGGAAGTTGGGGCATGTGCCCCCCCCCCCCCCCCATAAAAGGTGGTGTCCCTTCGACTAGGAAAATGCGTCCCTCCGCGAAGGCTCGAGTGCACCCCAACACCCTCGAATTTTTCAGCCACAGGCGCCTCTCGGCAGGAAAGGCACCCCTCAAGCTACTTTCGCGGTGGCGCCACTCCAAACACGTGTTCCCTCCCCAAGATGACAATTCCTGGATCCGTCCCTGCCTCTTGTGGCAGCTATTGGCTTCCTGTGGCGGCTATGGGACCTCTTATGACGACAAAGGGCCTCCTATTGCGGTCTAGGGGCGGTCAGATCATTTCAGGCGGTCTTCTGTGGTTACGTTTCGGAAACTCTCCTGCCACTGAGGGGAAGAAGCTAAGGCGCACTTAGCTTCCCCCCCCTCTGTTTGTCCTTTCTTTCGCTCTTGAACGGGGGTGACAACTTGACCAGCTAAAACGGACGGTAGAGGGAGCCTACCAATATCGGGAAAAATCCCTTTATTTTGGAGGCACTTGATGGTTAGCCTGCCGGAACCGGCACATTATTAGGCAGGAAGATTATTACTGGGTCATTTAGGATACATTTTGCTGAAGCTGAAGAATAGGTCTTTCAATTGGTATACGTCAAAGTGATCTATATTGCCATAAAACATGCAAGAGAGCGTAGAGAAAAACGGTAAAATTGCATGTAAACCAATGGTGAAGGGAAGCCTTCAAGCCCGCTACCAAACAAACTTCGTGGGGGCCCGCTTAAACCCACGCTGACGGCCTTTATACCGAGCGCCCCAGGCATCGCGCGGCGCTACGGGAAGGAGCAGTATGATGAGACAGGCCAAGTGAAGATCATGGCTGGGAAAGAGGGGTAGGAATAAGTAAGAGATAACTGTTGCAGCGCAATGCCTCCCTACTAGATGTAGGGACGAATACAAGGGTGGGGGCACTGGGAGCATGTGCCCCACCCCCTCCCCAATTGGAAGGTGGTATCCCTCCGGCTAGAAAACGGTTCAAGTTACCGGCAACATTATGTTTAGGTTACCGGCGGAGGGAGCGGTACCGATTGGAATGTTAAGCCCGCATCACCGGTACCCAAAATCGCTGGCGGACAGACATGTGCAGATATGGAACCGGTCGTAGCAAGTTTTCAAGATTGCCTTCCACTTTTAATATATATTTATTTATATATATATATATATGTATATATATATATATATATATATATATATATATATATGTACGGAAAAATTAACCTGGGCTCCCAAGAAAATTAAGGAAGTGCCACGAAAAATGACGCCGGCACGGAAAACTCTACTAGAGTCCCAAAAGTCGGGCATAAACTAAATAAACATTTTGGTGTTCGAAAACTTACCAGCCATTTTATAAACATTTCGACAGGAGGGAGGGGGTTGAAATCCACTGACTTAGAGACGATGGTGGTGGACTGGGCCCCTTGCAGTGCAAAATTAAGTTATTACTTGTATTATTGTAAAATAAAGTGGGTACGATTGAATGATACTGGTCGAAATCTGGCGATTATTTTTTTAATGGGTGCTTATTGGACCCCCTCCAAATCCATTTGTGCTCTTGTGCAAATACTAAGTACGCCACCGCCCACGCCACTCTATCTTGGATGTGTGAATTTGGAGCATTTATCATTGAAAGGCGTTTATACCTCCAATGTCAAATGCAACCCATGAAACCCTATCTGTATTGTATCTGTAACTGGACAAACCAGCCAATGCATCACACATATGTATATGAGTGGTGGCACCATGGCATAAGTATCTCTGTGGTTGGGGAGGGTGCACGTGAGCAGCAGGTGCAGTTCCTCCTGCAACCTTAAAACACTGGAGCTTAAAGCTGCGGATTTGTCAGTTGTTCGAGCAAAAAATAGGAGACATCTGGATAAAAAGCTGGACTTCCCCCTTTTCTCTCTGCACCAGCCTTGAATGCCTGTCGATGGCACTGACCATGGGTATATACCAGTGAGACCACTGGGTGATGACCCCCCTCCCTGAACTGATGAAACTTGAGTTGAAATTGACTTGAAATTGAATACCCAGTGTATAATGCAGTTTATTATATTGGTATGAATACACAGACATGTTCCAGCCCCTTTTCCGCACCATTTTTGGAATGACAGAGAAGATCACACACACAACTAATGCTGTCCCCATCATTACTACTAGGTATTCCTACCAATTGCTGAAATTATTTGCTATCTCAAGAAAAGGCACCTGATTTGTCATACAAAGAGGTTGTTTAATGTTCTATTCATCTATATTTTTAGGGATGCATGCCCACAAATCCTTTTATTGATGATGATGATGAATTGGTGTTTAGGGGCGCGTCGACAAATCCTTTTATTGATAGCTTGTTTTGCACTGCAGTTGGTCCAAGTTTTCTCCAAAGTGCACTCAGTGTGCCTTTTCCTCCAGGGGTCATGTGCCTTCTGTGAACCAGCTGATGCATGCAGTGCACCTCAAGTTGCTAAGCTTTTACAGTCTGGGATGTGACCATGCAGAAAGAATACTCCAATGCACATGCATTCCAGTAAGGAAATGGCATTCATTATACATAGTAATTAAGAAGCAAATTGAGTTGAAAAAATCAGCATAGTTGGATATGAGGATGTTTCCATCAAAATGCACTTTAATACGACCCATGAAGTTCTGTAATAATTCCAACATAAAAATACTGATACACAGAAATACTTTTTTTTCGATCAATACTAATAACCTGTATCACTAGATACTTGCAACTTACTCTACAACATACCTTACCTTCTTATTAATTCACATGGGACTGGAGAGTGCAGACAGTGAGGCATAGGTCAGGCCGGATACAAATGAAGACACTCTCTTTGTCTGCTTAACTCTTTATTGACAATAAAGTTTTATTAGATAGACAATATAAATAATATAGATATAGATATAGATAATATAGACAATAAAGTTTTATTGACAATAAAGACAATAAAGTAAAATAAATAAAGTTCACACTCATATCTAGAACAGGCAAAAGAGGTGGCGTTACTGGCACGTATCATTACCATCTATCCTGCCCTAATTTTGCGCGCCGATAATGGACATGCTAGCCGCAGACTGATGAAACGTAATGTGAAGTTCCAACCTAAGCCTAAGGAACACAATTGACGGAACGGCAAGATGCCGATAGATGCCGACACAGGCACGGAGTTGAAAATTACACACACATCCGAAGAAAGTGCACGGATAAACCGTTATGGACGGTGGCCAAAACGCAACGAAATAAGCTTGAATCACAGTCTTTCACAAACTGCACTGACATACGTCAAATACGCGGTGAATTGATTACATTTCAAAGTCGCGACACCAGGTCGGCTGACGAGTGGGACGAGTCGAACGTCGGGTTGCCGGTGGCGCGGGAGGTGGGCCAGGTGTTGGAGCGGGAGGCGGGCCAGGTGCTGGCGGGGGTGCTGGCTGCGCGAGTGGCGAGACCGGCGCTGAAGCAGAGGGAGATCTCGGTGTCGAGGCCGTGCGCTCTGGTGATAGGACACTCGGCGTTGGTGGTCTCGGAGATGCACAGGCGGGGCCAGCCGAAGGGCGCAAGTGGGTGAAGGAGAGCCCACATCAGCATCAGGAGCGGGGATGAGCGGTGGCGTCGAGGGCGCATCGGGGTCGTGGCCAGGCGTTGGAGCCGTGACGAGGTCAGACGCTGATTACAGGTGGGGTCGTCGTCGATGGGGATATGGGCTAGGACGATGCGTGGCAGGTCTTGATCCAGGCATAGACGTGGGGGCGGTGTCATGGTGGGGATATACTTGCGGATGAATTTTCTGTTCCTCAGTGTAACCCGGCCGGAGTCGTCGTCTCGTACGGCGTACTGATCATGTTGTCTGACCTCCATGACGAGGCCGGTTGTGTCCACTTGAGTGGTTCGGAACCGATTTGGTTTTGGAGTCGGACGCGGTCGCCGACCGCAAGCGGAGGGAGGCGCCGGGTGTGCTCCGACCAGCGCTCCGCGTCCCGCATGTGTCTGTTCCGCAGGGCGTCTTCTTTGGAGGCCAGTGTGTCGCGCTAGGTGTCATGTGGCTGATATTTCCCGGGAAGGATGGGATGGAATCCCGGATGGGTCGGTCGAAGAAGCACATCACCGGGGACAGCTTGGTGTCCCTGTCAGGCGTGTTGCAGTATTGGAGCATCGCACGCTGGAAGGAATCGGTGTCCAGGTCACCATTGGCGGCGGTGCTGTCGGTGATAAGCCGTTTCACCGTCTTGACGCCAACTTCGGCCCGGCAGTTCTTGTGCAGGAATGCCACCGAAGAGAGCCGGTGGTGGACGCCCCAGTTTCGGAGGAATTGGTGGGTGGTGGTTGAAGTGAACTCCGGGCCGCCATCAGAGGTTAACTCGTCGGGAATTCCGGAGGTGACAAACGTGCGCCGGAGACAGGCCACGAGCGCAGCCGCGCCAGAGGACGAACGCTCGACGATGGGCCAGTGGGAGTAACGGTCGACGATGACCAGATAGCTGTAGCCTTTGTAGTGGAATAAGTGACGCATTGAGCACATGCATTGGTATGAGTGTATGGGGGACACCAGGGCAATGGGTGGAGCACTGGGCTGAGACGGAGCCATGCGGTTAAAGTGGCCACAACCCACACGCACGGAGGAAATGTTCCGGGTGATGCCAGGCCAGAAGACAGAGTCCTCAGCTCTCGACATCATGATGGTAACACTTTGATGGGCTGAGTGTAGAGCAGCCAGCACTTCCTGCCTCAAGGATGGTGGGATGACGATACGAGTCTTGAATAGCATGACGCCGTCGATAGTGCGGAGCTCGTGAGTCGTGATCGAACATGTGATACTCGCGGAGGGGTACTGGAAGGGTCTATCGGTCCACCGGGATGCCCGACTCGACTAGGCTTGCCAAGGAGTACATGTCAGGGTCGCTGGCTGTGGCGATGCGCACCCTCTCCCATGTCACCGACTTGATCGCGAGAGAGGCGAGGGCGGAGACCGCGCCGGCGACAACGCGTAGTCCTGTGTAGCCCGAAGCTGATGCCGCCATGCGCATACCGTTTAGGACGGAAGGCAGCGGCAGCATGGCGGAAGAGTCGTCCTGGTGAGCGGTTGCTACGTCATCGTCCAGGTGCATCTTCATAGGAAGTCCAGTCAGATGACGGGAGACGCCGTCAGCAGTCCTGTGCTTCACACCTGGGACCATGGACCATGCGGAAACGGTAGCGGAGGGTTTTCTCTTTCAGGTTCCTGAGACGGGTGTGGGGATATCTTCGAGAGACCTATTCCCAAAGACCTTGAGGAGGGGCTTATGGTCAACCGCGTCAGCAATGCCGAGCGCTTCGCCTTCCACGGGCGTATCTCGACTCGGCAGGATGCGTGAATCGGCTGCCCACCAGCGTCGTCTGCCACCCCGTGCGACAGCAGAATGAGACTGCCCTTGGGCACGAACAATGCTTTTGAAAGAGCCAAAACCCAATGCCTGACTTCGACCAGTCCGTGGCCAGGCGGATCGGCTGGCGAGGGTCTAAAATCCTGACGCACTCCTCGATTTCGCTGGTGATGATGGTTTTGATCTCCTCGAAGAGGGTGTTGAGTCGCTCATCCCAACCAAATGGGTGCCTGGTTTCAATAGCTGACGGAATGGCACCATCCTCTCGGCCATGCTGAAAGCGTAGGACACTTTGTTGACGATGCCGAACCATGAGCGGACTTCCGTAATGTTGCACGGCGGTGGGAAGTTCCGGATGGCCTGCAAGTAGCGTCGGTAGGGTAGGACGCAATCGGGAGTGATCTCGAAGCCAGCGAACTCCACGGCATCCTGGGCGAAGACGAACTTGTCCGGGTTCAAGACGATACCGTGGCGCTGCAGATGTCGAGCCACTGCACCGCCTGATGAAAACTCTCCTCCTAGTGTGCCTCTCTCTTGGCGCATACCACCATTCTATGGCACCATGTGACGGGTTCACCGACCGGCAATGGCTCCAGCACACCAAGCTGGACGTCACGGTCAAGACAGGCATTGACTTCGTCGTGCCAGCGGAGCAGCACCGACACAGGAGTGTGGTGCCCAACCGGCTCGGAATCGGCATCCACCATCAGCTTCATGGGGGGGGGGGGGTCCCTCCATCAGCGGAAGAGGTTGGTAATTGCATACGTTGAACGTGCTGGAGCGGTAGTAGTCCAGGAGGTACTGCTCCAGCCTGATGCGGTTGGCATCCGTGGCAGAAAATGGGAGAGTGGACGGCGGACGTGGCGGACGTTGGCGACGGGGGGCAGCGGCATGGCGTCTGGGCGTTGAGGTCGTCCAGAGCATTAGCGCCCGCCGTCGGATCCTTGTCCTTCGAGGCGTCCCACGGGGATTCCTAAGCTTCGCCTACGGTCGGTTAGTTCTCGGAGATGACGCCCAGAGCGACGCAAGCTTCGTGGCTGAGAAAGAATTTGTCCGAGTCGTCCGTCACGTAGGTGATTTGTCTTGTCTCGGTGACCCGACCATGCCGGCCTGTCCCGGAGAACCGGAGAATAACGGCGCCCAAGATTCTGATGCCCTTGCTGTTTGCGGCGTTCACCTCCATTGTGACGGGGATGAGGTCGGCGTGGCTCAGACTAACCGGCCTAACCGGCGGATTACTCGGATGTCCGCGAGGAAGCTTTGGCATTCGGTGTCGGCTAAGGCGGAGAGGACGGCTGTTTTGGTCATCGTAGTGAGGGCAAAGCCGAGAACCTGATAGTCGGCGGCCACGGTCCAAACGGTGAGCTTGATGGAGGGCTGGGGTTGCGATCGAGGCATCGAACATTTGTCAGACATCTGTTCGTATAGGTAATGATCGAGGGCGATGATCTTTTTTCCTTCGAGGATCTCAAAGGAGGTGACAGCACAGTGCTTCTAATGCAACACCTTCACACTCATCAGTGCTAGCGGGTGGAAAGGGTGGATCAGATCATTTCAGCGGGCCCTGCCAGTCCAGGGCCCTGTTCACGGGGCTTGCGGCTGTCTGCGTTCGCTGCGGCTCTCGCGGTCAAAGGGGTGGAGCTTAGCCGTGACCAATCAGCAGTGAGCAGGATGACGTCACGTTGTCTGCGGCCGCCGCGGTTCCTGCGGTCGTTGTACCACCGACCGCAGCGGCCGCAAGATTGAGAAGGCTCATCTTGGCGCAATGGTGCGTAATTATGGGTCTGCAACAGATGCAGATGCAGACCACAAACATGCTTTTATGCCTTTGATCTACGTCATTCGGCCTAAAGGAAGATGTTACTTTACCGGCCGGATCCGCCGCAATTCCCGTGCCCAGAGGTAACGCCGTTCTCCTGGCGCCGACTAAAATCCTACTCGAGCCCGATCGACGAGGTCGGGCAAGTTGAGATGAGGAAAAGTCAGCATCGGGTAGAGAAGCGCCTCGGGGCCGAGGGAGCCCGGCGGGTCCAGACACGAGATTATATGCTGTACGTTAAGAAGGCAGGCCAAACCGCAAAACAGGGGGCGACGATGCTCAACCGAGAGGAAAGAGAGATTGCCTGGTTCATCCCATAGGCGAAAAGGACGTGTGCTCCCCGCAGTCTCTGAGGACACATACATAGCCAGAAATAAAGACAAATTTGGGACTTTGTAAAACAAGGCATACCATGTACATTGTGCGATCATCAGGACAAACATTTGAAAGGCAATTTGACCAATTTATGATACAGCGCCAAATGCTTCCTTTTTGTCGCGGAATTCAGACCGTTGTCAGCTGATTTCTCCACCAAGCTCCACCGGTCGTTCCCGTGGGCCAGTCTCAACTAGCCTCCACTGAGTTCCTTCTGGTGGAGCCACGGGAACAGACCCTATGCGCTGTTGAAAGATGGGTTAAGTAGTTCACTGTGACATGTATGATTTTGTGCAGGGCACCAAGTAGTGGAATTTTCTGGTGTCATGCAAAAAATGTAGGTGGTGCTTTTCCATGACATTGTGGTTTCTGGTGGTGCTTTTCATGCATCTGTATAGACACAGATATTGAGTGTGAAAGCTAGGTGTTGTTCAGCCATTTCTATATGTGGCACTGTGACTGAAGCACGAACTGTTATTGAAACTCCATCCACGGAGCAGTGCCAGGATTAGTAAAACAGCTGTTTCTGGATGTTTGGCATCCAGAATATTAAGAAAGAAGATAGAATCAAGAAAGAAGATATTCTTTCACTTTTCTCTTCTGTATGTTGAATGGTGGATAGTATTGTGTTTTAAGGTATTCAAGAAGCAAGGTTTGCACACATTTTACCTCTATAAAGCAAGCAAAGGGGTAGATTAGGCAGTAAATTTGTTCTTCAAGGTAATTTTTTAATTCCTTGAATTTTTCCAATGCAATGCTTGTGAATGTAGTTGACATATGACCACTCATTTTCTCTGCAAGTGAAAAATTTCTTTCAGTTGGCAGGCAAAATAACACCCAAAATATGGCATTGAATTTGGGTAATATAGCATGGCATATGCCCCAATTTTTTTTTAATCTGACAACCCAACCTACCTAGCTGAACCTCTAGTGCTAGCCAACCTAGCTGAACCTCGCATATAAGAAAATCAAAATGGAAAAATGTTACCTAGTCTGACCACCTGGACCTAGCTACCTAACCATAGGGGATGAGTAGTCTAGGTGTAAGTTACCCATCTCACAATCAAAAGATTGTGGGTTTGAGTCTTGCCTGTTGCTACTCTTTGCCCTAGGCCAATCAGTGTGAGAGATTGGTGATGTTACATAACTCGATGGTTGAAGTGTTGTAAAACCAATAACCAACTACCTAACCATGAAGAAAACAATTATCCCCATTTTTCAAAAAAGGAAGCATGTCCAAATTACAAAACACTTGTACTGCTAACTAACTAACCAACCAACTAACATACCTGATTGCTTTATGGAGGTAAAACATGTATACAAATTTGTCTTGTGAATACCCTAAATAAAGCACAATAATACCAATTAGGCTAGGTTTGTTTAGGTTGGATTCTGTTCTTTTAAGTTCAAATAGTGAAAATAAATAATTTGTCCAAATTGTGGGTTTCCATAAAACTGAGATTTGGTTATGTTATGTTGTTATGTTATAGTTTACCTCATTTGGTGTGCTATGTAATGCTTAACCCATAGCCACCTTTTGGTGTTTTTTTTGCTTGCCAACCGAAAACTGAGCACTTGTAAAGGAAATGATCACAATGGTCACATCATCTTAATTGCATTCATACATGGCATTGGGAAAAATTGCCTTTTTTATCCCTGAAGCACAAATTTACTATGATATTTGATATCATAGTAAATCATAGTAAACTGCTCTGTGACAGTGCTCAAAATCTGTCAGAAAGTATGCACTAAACTCCACCCTAAAAGTCCACCCTGTTGTCTGGCGAGGGCTGTAAACACAGGTGTTGATCTCTGAAAATTATTGGGGCAGGACCCAATACATACAGGCAATGGCAAGCCCAAATTGATTGGGGAGGAGAGGTACACTCCATAGTCACATGTTACAAGTTTAAATGGTTAGGAGCAAAATCACCATTCAGGGGGCACTGGCCCCCTCAAAAGTATACAAAACAACACTCCTGGCTGTGAAGGAAAGAGGACATGCCTCAGAGCTGGAATGGGCTGTCTGAACTGGAAAGGGCTGTACATCAACCTATTCTTCAACAATAGAAGCACCAAAATAAAGCAAATATTAACCTGACAGACAAAGCACAAACGTAAGTCATAAAGTGATCCAACTTAATAAGAGCCACAAGGGCTGATCCAGGTTATGCCCATAAAGGGAAGATACCATAACCCTGGCAAAAAGATACTCAGACCCCAACCAGCACCACATCCCTAATTTCTTTGGTTTATTTATTATTTGGGTTTAAGGGTGTGCTGACTACAGGGCCATTTGGCGCCCATATCTATAAGTTCAAAGAATCCATCTACCAACATACCACACCCTCATTAATGTCTATCAACCTTACATATAGTCCTATTCGCCCTATTCCATGCAACACATCAACATGTGGCTTGAATGCCCTACCAATAATTTTCAGACTCCATCCATGCCTCCTTTAAGGGGCCTGTATAGTTCACACTTACTTAGCATAAATATCACCCCATCAACCACTACTTAGAACTCAAAACAAGATTTTGCAGTCTAAAAAGAATCGTCCAACCTGTTTTTAAGCCCAATATTATAGGCATTTGGCAATTCATCGGCGTCATCCACATATTTTCCTTTATAAATGTATGTCCTGCGCAAGATTTGACGCATGCTTTGACCGCGGCGGTGTTCAAGTGCGTTCCGCTGCTGATGACGTTTCGGTGGTAGGCGGAGCCTATTTTGACCGCAGAGCCGCAGCGACCGCAGGCTCCGTGAACAGGGCCCAGGCATATTGCGACCAGGAGCGCAGACAAGGAGCCACGGGAACAGACCCCTTAGGCCTGTCAAGTTGCCGTATGCGCAAGGGTGTCAAGGGTGCCGCACTATTCCCCTTAGCCCTGTCAAGTTGCCCATATTTCGATGACTCAGGGGGATGCCACATACTAGATGAGGTCACCACATGCGTCATATATTCTGCAGTTTGTCTGCAGCTGGTAAATCTAATGGTAAGCCTAGATATCCTAGAATAAAAGTTTTAAAAAATGCATGAAGAACGACAGGTTGCATGAAAACGAAACGTTATGAAATCGTGGAAAGAAGATACTGATTTTAATTTTTAGTACACGTTTAGTTGAAAGGAGTGCATATTTAATACAATCAAAAAGCCTGCTATACTTACACCATGGTTTACACCAGCACAAGAAGCCCACAAGTTCGTCATGAAATGCCAGTTTTACTTTTGCACTCAACAGTGTCGATGGCGGCGAACAACGGCGTAAAGTTGTTTATGATCGTAAACTTCCTGGGATGTGTTGCCCTGCGTCACCAGTTGATGGATGATTGGCGAGCTTGGAGTTTGTGGATTCGTGTAAGGGTGCGTAGGATATATCCTTGCGCGGTAATAACGTATGGTGTCATATGTGGATGATACAGCAGTTTTAAGTGAACCTGGTGCAATTGAGTCACTGTATTAAAAGAACTTTGGATCCTACGTTACTTCGACTTGGTGAGTGTGTTTCGGTATATTGGCGGATGAGGGTAATTTGTGAGTTATTGGAATTTCTTCCTCCTATGCCATATTCACGATGTGATTAACATGTTGCGACTAGTCATTGCCTCTGTAAATGCATACCCTGTGCAAGAAAACATCCTTTAAAAAAAGAAAGTTTTAAAGCTCTTTTTTCTTTAAGAAATCAAATGAAAGAACCTAGCAGAACCTAGCATAACCTAGTCTAACCTGACCTGTTTTTGAAGACAAAATTATAATTTTCTTTTGAAAATAGTCCCAAAACATAATGTACTATTTTAACTTAAAAGAGAAACCAAACCAAAAGCTTCTAAAAGAGAAGGCAAGCCTCACCTCTTTGTCTGCTTGATTGTGATGGAGGTGAAATATGTGTAAAACTTGTCTTGTGGATGCCTTAGATTGCAATAATACCTGTATTTCTTGGGCGGTGGTGTGTAAAGAACATGCAAAACTTCATTGGAGATCATTGGGGAAATGAACATCTCCTCAGTTGGCATGCTCTACGTTGCGTATTCAGCCAAGCATTGGGTGGTTTTACAGAGGCTTTTTGCTCCCAGGTCACATGGTCCCAGGAACAAGATAGAGGAAGAAGACATGGCATAATGATCCACATAAATTAAAAGTGACCACCAAATCTAATTCTCACATCAGTTTAATAATGAAATAGGTTTTACAATCAACACTGCTGAAATAAGTAAAATTAAACTTACAAACATCAGCAAATTGCAATATGCTTTCCAATTTACGTGCAGACTGCACTCGGCTCTAATGTATCTGGCAGCTGACAAATGACTGCCAGATGACAAATTGGTGTTATGGTTAAATTAGCAAAGGATGAGGTTATAAGCCAACTTCCTGAGCAATGGTAGAGAAAATGATCACAACAGTATCCTTAATCGATGTCAACCAAGTTTATAAATCCATACCTGATACTCCCGATATGCTCACATCGCACAACTAATAGATATTCACAACACACCCCACAAGTAGGACGCTCATGCACCAACTGATTTGTTTCTTGCCGTCTATTGGGATATGGGTTTCAGAATATAAAATGGTTTAAGGGAAAATTATACTAAAAACAATCTGTCAAATCTTTTTATTTACACCACCAAGCAACAATTTTTGTGAACTAAAAAGCTGAGAAAATTGATTGAAACCAATTCTTATTAATATTAAATGTTCTCTGATGTACTTTTTTTAGTTCATGCCTGGAATGTTTTAGTTGAAAGCAAAACGAGAAAGTAAACTGCCGCTGTATCTTCGCTGTAATCTTACCAAAGCTGATCTACAAGGTATCAGAAAATCTCATCCAACAAGGAAGCAGATTTTAGTATCTGAATAAAGATGTGGCTCTCACCTGGTTGGCTTCCAAAGTTTTCAAGTTTCATGTCACCCAAAGATTAGTTCTGTGGCTGAACGGGGAGAGCCCCTATCTGCAGGTATGCCATTCCACTAGATTAGATAAAAATAGAGTTATCAGTTGTCAAATTGACATGGCAAGTAACAGGAGCTGGACAATGTACCCTTAGCAGAATTTAAGCACTTAAATTAGCAACTACATCTGCTAAGATATATTTGTCACAAAATATTTATAATACACGTTTATCAAAATTAAATACAGATAAATATAGCTACTCTTCTAAGTTTGATTATTATGATATCATGGTTATTCTATTCAGTATATTCATGCAGCAATGTGCTTAGATTCGAGTGCAGCATTGCTTTAAATGCAGCCAGGTCTGACCTACATGATGAGGTAATGAATTCCATGTGACAGCATCCAAGGTTAAAAATCATTTTCCTACAATCTACTTGTGCATGTCTGTGAGCCAATTTCAGTGAATGTCCATGTGTGTTTGCCAAAGGTGCCAGCACAAACATGCCATGGATCTGGATGGTAGAATGGCCATGAAGATTATTCTGATATTTTATAATGGCTCCTTGAACCAGTATACCTTTAACAGAGCACAATTGTAGTTATTGCAATCTGGCATCATAATCCAGACCTTCAATCCTCCCTATATTCTTTGTCAACCTCTGTAAGTGTCTAGTCATCTTAAATCACCTATGCATCCTGTATTCCAAATACACCAGGAAAACTCCAAGAGAGATCTCACATGATTAATGTACAGGCTTATCATAAACTCAGAACAACAAGGTGGACCTTGGTAAGTTGCTGGCCAGACTTCTAGCTTTTGTACAATACCAGTGATGTGTTGATGGAAATAGATGTTTCTATCTTCTATGCTGTCTAAATCAGTATGCATCTTGACAAATCTTACCCCTAAATTCTATCTAGGTAATAATGTGCATAGGAGTCAAGATTACTTGAGTCCTACAAGCCACTGTGAGCTCTAATTAAGCAGGACTGCTCAATTAAGCAAGTGTAGATGTATTGAAAAATGAAGTTTTCAAGCACTGAGTAGTGATCTGTTTAGTGAGCTGAATAGTGATTAGCAGCTACTGCTCGACCTAGACTTTGCTGTTCAACATTGACAGTTGATACTGCTGCTTGTAAGATCATTCAGCTGAACCACACAATGTGAGAGGTATTTAAAATACTCAAATTTTGGATATGCACACTGAAGGATCATTCAGCAAGTTTCTTTAAAGAAAGCATAAGTTTGTATTGTGCCACCTATTTCTGTTTCGTTTTTGTTTACATTAAGGGGAATGACCCCACCATATTTACCCATCTGATGTACTTTCACCCACTAATTAATTAATCTTGCACAGTTTTATGGGGTTTATTCCACATTCCATCATGCTTAAACATAAAAATGCTCTAGGTGGCCTATGTTGGCTTCATGCCTATTCAAGTTTTACATAGCCAAGCCAGGAGCCATGCAACACATGGTGACATTCATAGTGTGTCACTACACACTGATGTAGTCCTTGAGAAAGGTGGACAACAGCCATCGCACGTTTGGGCCAAAGAACATACACCAAAACCTGCATTATTTGCAGCAGCCTCCTAGCCACCTCCGGTGATGCGTCCACGTTGTCCAGCATGATGCCTACTGGTACCATCCTGAACCCGTCCTTTTAGCCTTGGTAGGGACAGCGACCCTGCAACTCGCGAGAGAGCTGCATGGTGCATTTTAGCCTGCAGGCGGCGCCACAGCCAGGAGGTGGCAGTTCGGGAGCGCAGGCTACCCGCGAGTCCAGTGTAACGGTGACGTGCTTGACGACTAGCGCACGCGATCAGTCGTGATACGGTGGGTAAAGAGGAGTGCTGGGTGGTGAGAGGGTGTGCGCCGGGACGGGGAGGGATTGGGATAGGGTGAAAGTGGGGGAGACGGCGGAGTATCAGAATACAGCATATAAGACGGTAACCTGTGTGTGTGACGATGAAACAACGATGAGGCCACGTGAGGGTGCGATATCAGTGAAGGGAATGTTAGGCGAACGAAGTGTAGGCGACTGGAGACAGCAAAAGGTGACTCGGCACAGTCTCAGCCGCGGCACGGCAACAGGTGAGTGGACTACTCGGCTCACGAAACCACTGATATATGATTTGATGTATTAATTTTCAACCTAAAAAATTTACATCTGTGTTCCAAAATAGGAATTTTGCATGGCAACGTCAGGGAATACTTTTTTGTCAGCAAAGAGCTAGTCTGCACTATGAACTAAGCCCATATAAACTAGGTGGCTCTGTTCACACAGTCATGTGTGCCTTACTTACCCATGACTTACCTCTGTCCCCATGCCTATTGGGAAAGCAGAACTAACATGGATTCGTTAATAGGCAGTGCCAACTTGTCTGTTCAAATCAGCTGATTTTAGCTCAGTAACGACCCAAGGCCGTGGAAATGCAAATAAATTGACGGAAACAAATCGACCGAAACACCTCTTATCTCTCTTCCAGGTAGGGTAGATTTGGGTACCTAGTTTATTAACATTTGCGAGTTTTTGCATATCTGACACACATGCAACACAACCAACACGGGCCACGTTATTTAGTGGCTACTGACTCCGCAGGAGAAATGCCGAGCTGGGGGAGTGTGTTTAGAGGCGTACCCTTAAGTTGCTGAAGGTGAGGTGTCGGCGGGGACCATCTCCCAGATAATTAAGATGGTCTTGATCAAGCTTAGTTTATTTTACTCTTCCACAAGATACTTTGGGTAGTGAGTAGTATTCAGGACATGAGTTCCCATTCACGATGCTGGTATAGTCGGAAATCGCGCCAAGGGGTGAGAGAGGTCGATTTTAAGTTCGGTATATTTTATGATTTAGTTTGACATATTTTCTTCTTTTGGACCATGAAGTGATGCCAATGGGTAGCCAAATGACACAATTTCTATAAAATGTGCCGAACCATTTGGGTTTGTCTACATTCAAGCCATTTCCGATATGGGGGGGGCCAGCCTGACCCCTCTTGGCCATGCCAATCTGTATTTGTTATGCTTATTTAACCCATTAAAAATATCCAAGCCCGTCACAAACAGGCGTGGCAAAGATAGACCATTTCCCATTGGCGGATTTAGATGGAGAGAGGTAACTAAAAAATGATTAAATAAATGATTTGGTCCTGCCCAGCCAATAATTATAGTACTCTTCCCATGGGCGCCAAATGATCCTGTAGTCGGCACGCCCTTGAACCCAAATAATCAATCAATCAAACCACTCAGCCTTGTCAGGTTCCTCCCTGGTATGATTTCCTGGTGACGCCTGGATTAAACCTGGATAGAAACCTCTCCGAAGTATTGATGTAATGTCAACCACAAAACAATGGATATCTGTGGCATTGGCCGCGAAAAAGAACCAACAACAAAGAACAAATAATATCTCCACCTTGGGTTCCGGCTACATCGTTGCCTGTTCTATGTGTACGTGAATGGTCATCAAATGGTGGTAGGAAATTAAGGGTGACTTACACCCAACCACGCACAATATTACCGATGTAAAATATGACACAGCTCCAAATGGTTTTGACCAACTTCCCAATTTCTTGCTTACTGACTGCCATTGCAATTTTTTGAAAATTGACATTTTGTTGGAACCTTTTAAATATTTCGACGGTGTTGTCTTTCACACAGGTACCTACTGCCATGCTCCGGCCGAAGCTGCACATTCAGCAGCATGACCTGTTCTGCAAGAACCTGTGCGGCTTCTTCGGAAACCCACAGTGGGCGGGCTTCTGCTCCAAGTGCTACCGGGAGCTGATCCAATCGGGCGACTCGCCGCTGTCGTCCGCCAGCAATGGCGTCCGCAACAAGTACGTCATCTCGCCGGCGAGCCCCGCTGGACTGCCAGTGGTGGCGACACTGCCACTGTGCCGTGTGCCAAGCACCTGTCACGTTGGCTAAGAGGATGAAGAGAAACTGCTGGCTACTGTGACTTGCTGGTCTTGATGCCTGCAATTGTGTGGAACCGATATCGGTATCGCTCACTTTGGCCGAAAATCAGACTTGTGTGGTTATTTTGCTACTTTGCATGAAACTTGTTCATGCTTTCAATTTAAGGGGCTCTGTGCCAAATGGTTGAAATCCAGGAGCTCATCCAGCTTTGATGATGGGCTGCGTTGTGTGTTCAAAGATCCACCAGCCATGGGACGAGTCCGGCGCCGATGGCCACCGCCTCTAAGGAGCCGGCGTCTACAATGTCGGTGGGCGCCGGCTTCAGCGGCTTCGAAGAAAAGAAAAAGAAATCACTAAAAATGGGCTTCTTCAGGAAGTCTAAGCAAAAGCAGAGTCCAGGTGAGTGCTTTTCCTGCAATGCACGTTGTTGCTTCGTGTTTCGAGCTTTTGTAATTTCGGGAAGCTTTGCATAACAATTTTCTGATTAAGGTCAAGAGGAAGTATTACTCCCTTGAGGTCAACTCAGTTCGAGGAAGACCGCAAAGGCACTGCTAGCCGGTCAGTGCCGTCACAAAAGGTATTGATGGGCCGTCATCAGCGTCGCTGAAAGGTAGTGATGGACGGCCAATGCCATCACCAAAAGGTAGTGATGGACGGCCAATGCCATCACAATAAGGTGGTGATGGACGGCCAATGCCATCACCAAAAGGTAGTGGTGGACGGCCAATGCCATCACCAAAAAGTAGTGGTGGACGGTCAATGTTATCGCCAAGAGGTAGTGATGGACGGTGATCGCCATTACTAAAAGGTAGTCATGGGCGGTCAATGCCATCGCAATAAGGTGGTGTTGGACGGCCAATGCAATTACCAAAAAGTAGTTGTAGATGGTCGATGTCGTCGCCAAAATTTTTACCGGGCAGGCCATGTGATTTTCTTATGTGTCAGCACTCGGGTCACGTATTGGAATTTTCACGTGCTTAAACGCCAAATTTTGAACACAAAAGTGAAGGATGCCTTTCCACTAGCTTCCCCTCCCCTGAACGTTTTCGCGTATGTGATTGGTAGATAAGTTCTACAAAGTTTGGTGAGATTGAAAGCCAGGGGCTTCACTGGAAAGGTTAGTTCTTCAGATCAGATCAGGAAGGATTTTTTTTAAACCTGAAAACACCTGTCGTTTTTCCACACCAAAACACTGTCCATCATGAGATCGTGAAAACAGGAAATTTGGATAGTGACGAATATACTACAGGTGGTGCCTAGACCTAATCTCTCAACCAAACGAAGCTGTGTCGCCGAACGCTACAGATATCTGATGAAACAGGCAGTTCTTCTTCGTGGCTGACTGGTGAACTTCGATTACCAGCTAGACCAGCTACTACCATCTTGGTCAGCTATTACCAGCTAGGCCAGCTACTACCAGCTAGGCCAGCTATTACCAGCTAGGCTAGGTACTACCAGCTAGGCCAGCTATTGCCAACCAGGCCAGCGGATACCAGCTAGCTATCCGCCGCATCATCAGCGAAATGCGGAACGAGACATTGATGGAACAGCTGAATGCTAATGTGGCTGCTAGCATGCAGCTGAGAGGGTCGCCCAACACACGCGGATGCCAGGCAGACTGGAGCCACATCTCAAGTCCATTTATGCAATTTAGTTAGGAATTACGTCTTACCTCTGTGTCAATTATGGGCGGATTTATCAAGTCCATTGGCGACCGATGGGAGGTTGGCGACGCTATGTGGCTATTTGGGGTACGTAGCGGATGTGTGGGCTATTGCCAGACCGGCTGGAGGTACGTAACGGACGTGTGAGTTGTTGCCCTTGCTGGAGACACGTGCGGATGTGAGAGTTGTTGCCGGACCGGCTAGAATTACGTAACGGACGTGTGAGTTGTTGCCGGACTGGCTGGAGGTATGTAACGAGTGTGTGAGTTGTTGCTAGATCGGCCGGGGGTACGTAACGGACGAGTGAGTTGTTGCCCTTGCTGGAGGTACCTAACAGATATGTGAGTAGTTGCCGGGCCGGCTGGAGGTACGTAACGGACGTGTGAGTTGTTACCGGACCGGCTGTGGGTACGTAACGGACATGTGAGTAGTTGCCGGTCCGGCTGGAGGTACGTAACGGACGTGTGAGTTGTTGCCGGACCGACTGGAGGTACGTAATGAATGTGTGAGTTGTTGCTGGATCGACCGGGGGTACGTAACGGACGTGTGAGTTGTTGCTGGATCGACCGGGGGTACGTAACGGACGTGTGAGTTGTTACCGGACCGGCTGGGGGTATGTAACGGATGTGCGAGTTGTTGTCGGACCGGCTGTGGGTACGTAACGGATATGTGAGCTGCTGATTGCGGCAAGTGTGAGTTGTATGGTGTAATATTTTTGGATGATTAAAGATGCGGGAGGTGAGACTAATAATTACTGTGGCGTAGTGTCGGTTAACGTAAAACAAAGAGGCGGAATTCAGCTGGATAATGAATGCCTCTCCCGTTGGTGTAAACTTCGGATCAATGCATATCTATAAACAAGCATGGTTGCATGAGCATCCAAATCATGTTGAAAAGTGAACCGTAGCGAAATTGTGATGCCTGAATGCCTGAAATTGTGATGCACATGCAAGCAATGGCATACCCAGGTTTTTCTTATGTAATGACCCAGGATGAACAAAGCTTTCTGTTTTTGTAATTCTTGTTTGGGGATTAGGGTTTGAATTCATTTTCAAGGAAAAGTCATCCTTTTCAGGAAAAAAGTTGTTGAACAATGAGGGGGGTCGAAGGGGTGCTGTTTATCATGCACCCACAATACAAATTTGTGCACTCATAGGCATTGCTTGTGCATTCATTAAATATTTCAGGAAATTGTGGTGCACACCTCACCTCCACTCAACACCGTTATTTGTGATCTTTGGCCCTCCAACTTCCTGAAGGATCCTATGCCATGTCAAAGTATATAATGTGTACCCATCAGTATTTTAGGAAAATTATACTCTTGATGCCTTGTCAGTGGTGCAGGGCCTACTTTACTTCTATAGTTCTGTTTTTGGCCTTGCATTTTCCTATAAGTGTTTTCGTGATCTGATGATTCTTCGCAAATGGAAAGGAAGATGCACATGCAGATAATGAATTGATTAATACACAGCCTGCATAAAACGCAGGCTGTGTATTAATTCACCAGTACCAGACAATCACACACAATCCACCTACTCCATTATACGAAACATATTCAACGTTACTAAGGTCATATGTAGAGTGATCAGCTTCCATTGTGCATGCTGGCAAGTTGGGATTCTTACAATCGTTTGTATCTCGTTCTCTATTCTGCTCCTGTATCCTCTTGGAAAGTTCGTGCAGCTCGCGTGATGACCTGAAATAACAAATGTATATTATATTCAATGATGTTGCCAGGTCTCTCCCTCCTCCCTCTCCCTCTCCCTCTCCCTCTCCCCTCCTCCCCTCTCCCTCTCCCTCTCCCCTCTCCTCTCCCTCTCCCTCTCCCTCCCTCTCCCTCTCCCTCTCCCTCTCCCTCTCCCTCTCCCTCTCCCTCTCCCTCTCCCTCTCCCTCTCCCTCTCCCTCTCCTCTCTCCCTCTCCTCCCTCTCCCTCAATTATATGGCCAAAGTCACTATTGGACAATTATATGGCCAGCCATGGTTACCAGCTAAGTATGGTTCTTCATTTCACAATCCAAGGAGTGGGTTTTTGGTGTGATTAGTTGGAGGGTCAAAGCTCCCAAAAAAAGCCAGGTCATTTGTCCGACACTGTCCCTGATCCATTTTCTCATCATCTACTAATACAATAACTCCG
This sequence comes from Ashinkailepas kermadecensis, assembly GCA_034440615.1. Lineage (NCBI taxonomy): Eukaryota > Metazoa > Arthropoda > Thecostraca > Neolepadidae > Ashinkailepas > Ashinkailepas kermadecensis. Next base: position 628,952 of record JAOTOM010005173.1, read on the forward strand.
TATGCATGTTTAATGTTGACTTTACACCCGATAAGTGTCAGCGTGTTGAACGGGGCGTGTTCCAGCAGCGGAGGACGTGGAGGCGTGCGCGTCTATGGACAGTCGGCTAGCCACGATATTTTCCCTTCGGTCGTGGTCCTCTCTGCACCAGTCGGCGCGCACCGTGACCCCCGATCCTGAGTGTCTGACCGTCTCGCCACCGCCGTCCACCACTCCCAGGTACTCCCGAACATTGTCCCGGCGCACCACTCTGGTGCACTCTCGAATGTTGTCCCTGTCAGACATTCCTGGGTGTCGGCACCGGAGACATCCAGGCAAAACGGTGTCCCCGCTGCCTCTTGTTGTCCGCTCACAACGGCGATTTACTCTGTTCTCTGCACGATGGTAGCTCCCTGTTCTAAATATCACTAGCCCTGCTTTCAGCGGATTAGTCGTATTTTATGTGCTGTCAATCGACTGTTTATTTTTTAGTACTAATAGTCAGTCAGAGTTGTACAAAAGGATACAATTTTGTGTTCTATTTACCTGAGGATGATATTTAAGTAAGTGATTCAAGCAGATGGCCTAATGTGCCCGGCTGACTCATATATGTTCCTCGTCGTGTTGCACTTGCATGCAAATTGTGACCTTCACTCTTCCTTCACTGATGAATATGAACATTCGTTTGAGACATTAACTTTCCAGCCCAGAAGTGCTGACATTTCAATGCGATGTACCAGGTTAGCATTGTCTACTGTCATTATTCGGGACCCGCATCCCGCCTCGTCCGTCGTGCAGCCTGTTCCAGGTACAGTCATTGGCGAAGCGGCTCTCGGTGTATGAACCCGTGATTGGATTCTTCGCGTGACCTTATTGATGATGGAACCATATTTTCTACGATTTTGTATTTATCCGGCGCCTGACGTGTCACTATTAATTAGCGTGGGGTCATGAGCTTAGCCGAGAGGCGGAGCACAGGCCAGACACTGACCACGTACCCTGGGGCGCATCCAGCGCAGTATTTTGAGGGAGAGGCTATGTTTACCATGATAAACAGTAAATGTTTTTTTTTATTCGATAAGGCCAAGGTACACAATGGAAAATGAAATCGTGACTACAAAAAACTAAGCATCAGCTGTAATTTGAACATTGCGGTAATAAATGTGCAATGCGCTCAAGACATATGCTTTTCTGTCACTGTCTCCGTAATAGGCGCAGCCAAATCCTAACTTTCCCTACAGAAGTTAAGCTTTTCATCATTGGACACCTTGGCCACCTTCGGGGAACGCCACTGGTCATACCTATTGTACCGCTTTAAGATCTGGCGTTCGTATGTTGTCATATGTCATAGTTGTGCTTGTTGGGCGAAGCGTGAGGATTTTAGACGATGCTTAAATTTCACGCGTGGCCGAAAAAAGAGCTTCTTGGTGGACATGTGGCAATTGCAGCCGATAGTGGCCGTCAAGCAGACCGGTGTCGCCAACGAACACCACTGTTTCTCGCCGACAACTCATGCTCCACTATCAGTATGCGTGCAGATACACATTTGGCGCCAATCGGGGGGGGGTAAGTGCCGCTCTGGGTTATCTGCGCACCGCCTCACAAACGCCGCCAAACTGACAAGATCACCAGCGAAGGTCCCGTACTTTGCGCCCGATACCGTCGTGCGAGGATTAAGTAATCTTAATCTTCCGTTGCCGAGCACTAGGGACTCCCCAGTACTCGATCGTTCCCCAGCACTGGGGTACGATCGACGCGCCACTGATGCGCGTGCGTTTGTGCCGATTTACTCGCATAGCGACTCGGGCTCGAATTGACCGGTCGTGTGTTGTTGATTCCGGGTCACAAGAATCTAACCCGGCGCATCGATAAGACTGCGACCGTCCTCACAGCCAATGGTGCGGCCGCCCGACAGGAACAACACTGCGGTCAGACCCCACACCAAGTCGGGGGGTGGGGGGGGGGGGGGCGTCCGGGATCATGATCGGATCTCCCGAGGTCTGATTTGTAGTTCAACGTACGACCTCCTGATCTGATCGGTCTTCCAGGAAGTGCCACTTGATTGTGTCACGTGCGTCATCGTGACGCGATAACGCAGGCAGTCTGCACTGTGCCGGTCTTACGACCGCCTATCTGGGATTGCAACCGAAGCACGATAGCATGCTATCAACGCAGCAGCAACTCGCACGGTTCGTTGGAAGGGCTCTGAAGCCTCGAAAGACGAGACAGGTGCCATTTGAAAGGTGATCATGTGCTGACGACGAATAGGCAACTTGTGTCAAAATGTATCCGATTACTTTTCGAATGAACTTATGTTCGATTTTGTGGGCGCGAATGGTCAATTCTGGTCGAAGCGCCGTAAAGGCCAAACAACTAACTAACTTATGTTTGATTTTGCGATTGTTTCAATTATAGTCGGCTACGTAAGCTACAGCGATGCAGCTGTTATTTGGTATCTATCAGCTCCTCAAACTGTAGGTCACAGTATGCAATAGATTGCACTGCCTTGGACCAACGGGTGGAATAATTCATAAAACTGTCACCCTGCATGCATTGGCATTACGGCATTACGTGTTACTTTCCGCTGCATATGCATATGAAATCAACCATAACGCTCCATGAAGATCTTCAGGAAGTCAGAACCGCCGGAGAGCGCTGCAATGTACATATTTTGCGTTTTGTTTGCACCTAGCTAGTGTTATTAGTCGTTAGCACCTAGTTATAGGCTATTTTTTTTTAGCAACTTGGCAATTTTTTTCCTTGAGTTATCACACTGTGCAATGGTCTGATGGCATTCATGGAGGACTATACTCACATACCTATTACCAGCTAGCTCTGAATTCAATCATACGTCATATACTTGATCAAATGGCATCTACGTAGAGCAGGTCTCGGGTGAATTATCAGCCCGCGTGTTGTTTGTTGTTTATTGGATGGTTCACGACGCACGTTATGTGCCATCACGGCTAATGGCGCCGCCCACACCGTCTCGCCGGAGGACCGCGGGATTGGGAAATGTCCCGAGTGGTGCGAGTGTTGAACCCGGGACCTCGGCATCCAGAGCTGCACGTGAGCCCGCGTGTCGTTACGGGCGATTTCATACGTGTGTGCAACTGAATGTAATACTAATAATGCGTAATACTAATACACTGAGTGTAGTGTTTTGTTCATTATTGAACCCACTGAGAGAGGTCCAAGACAGTGCAATCGACTAGATTAAAGAGCTGGTATATAACAAATTAGACAGCTACATAGTCATACCTGAAGCAGCTTAAGCAACAAGTGAATTGAAAATTTGAAAATTCGAACAACGGTACGTTTTGCAAAAGCGACCGATATATTTTGAAGAAAAATGCATATTTGTAGTCAGCCCATGGTCAGTTTTCGAATGCTACTTGTCTCGCCTGTTCGGCATTCGGAACCCTTCAGACGAACCGTGCATAGCTGGGTGCGAATGGTCGACGACTGGTCGAGGCGCCATGCATAGCGCCCAAATAACAAACAACAAACGAACCGTGCTCAGCGTCGTGACTTTCGAGCTTTCGTGACATTTGCCAGCTGATCAACACATCGCGCTGTGTTGTGATGGTCGGCCGTTGGCAGTTTGTGTTGTAATGGCGTCTGGTGTGGTGTTCAGAAGTGCGGCCCTCCTGAGACCTCCTACCGATCCCGAATCTCCTCGAAGCCCGTCCAGCCGTGAGGCAGCTCACAACCATGACGTAGTGGTCACCTGCCTGCAGCCTCCCTGCTGCCTCTTCATCAAGTGTGAGTGTGGCCGCCCGGGCACCGTGGTGCCGATGGTGTTGTGCCGGCGGTGGTAGTGTGTGACAAGATTGTACTGCGCATCCCGTCGCTATTCTGTCCGGTGGGATTTCAGTGAAGCCCTGGGCTGTGAAGAAAACACGTGCATGTATGATGATCAGAAGCCATTCTAGCCGGATGTAAGCTAAAGACTTCATGTCTGATGTTGATTGGCTGCATTTTCAGGAAGGTGTTCCCGTCATTTTGACGTAATGGGGTAAACATCCATAGGTTAATTATCCGTGAATTAAAATGATATATAGTAGCAATATTAACGATAAATCATGGCAAGATGTAGCTTAAATATCCGTTGTCCAAACACGGGGTTCGTCGTGGCGCATTTATAAGTTGTATATATTGGTGTGCCTTACTGTTGCCTGGTCCCTGTTTCAAGTGTTCATGTGGCTTCATTTCGGAACATTGTTACGCTCAGCTCATTCTATGGTATGACAATTCAGGTGTATCATCTCTGCCTCTATCTACTTCTTTAACACATCAGACATCGAAGTGAATCCTGCCGATCATGTAGCCAGATAAAGCCTCATGTTTACCTTCGCGTACCATGTAGGCGTGCTTGACAGTGTCATTAGCTTCTGCATTGCCCTTAAAGCATGTGACTGATTACAAGCCAAAGCCATAACTTACTGCCGGTAGGAAATGAAGGCACGTGCTGCGGACGAAACCAAAATGTTGCAGGAGCTCCACAGGGATATTCCCGCCATGTGTTGACGGTCTTGTCGGAACTCCTATCTGATCGATTTTGATCACCAGAATGGCGTGTAGAAGCTATCTGCCAGTTCTGTGGGCCCCACGATTCCTCTGATTATTTGGAGTGGTGCTCTTAACTGCGTCACTAATGTTGGTCAACGCATTCATTTTGCTGCTCATTTGTGTACAGTGTGTCAGAATTCACAATTTTAGACGTCGATGAAAGAATGTAAATATAATTATAAGATGAGGTAACTTCCAAATCCTGAGGAATGAACAAAATCGGACTTTGCACCTATTTTGAGGTAAGGAATCAGCTGAATGCGGTTCCGCTTCCATTTGGTATCTCACATTTCCCAGGTATAACTTTTTATATCTACATCCTACATTTAACTTAACGAATTCGGACACACTGTTGTGTATCGCACGAGCATAACCTAGCCGAGTTTATCGGGTTTTCGGGAAGACTCGGAGGGACGCTTTTTGCCGGATCAGATGCATGTGAACCACGCATCGTTTCAAATTGGAGCCGGAGATGTTCGTCTGCTCATCACTAAATTTCTATGGAGATCGACCATGATTCGGTCCACCGTCACCCTCCCGCTTCTGACGGCCGTATTCTCCCGTCTCCCATGTTGTGATGCCCTCCGTCACGCAATCACACGCTCTGACGTCATATGATGAGATACCCAGAGACAGCCAGCCAGTATACGTCTGGCGGTGTCGTGGCGCGGCTCTCCAGAACACTCACGGCCACCTGAGAACTGACGTCATATGATGAGATACCCAGAGACAGCCAGCCAGTATACGTCTGGCGGTGTCGTGGCGCGGCTCTCCAGAACACTCACGGCCACCTGAGAACTGCACATAGTAGCTAATGACATTATCGTTGTATCCGCTCCATGTTGAAGAACTTCCCTCGCGGGATGTGTGGTGCATCATGTTTCATATAAATGGTCCATGTGGATAGCATAGGTGATGAAGCGTTTGCCCGTTACCGTTCCTGAATGTATTTGGTTTTGATGTCAGCCATCAGCCAGCTATTTGGGATTGATGCCCCTCGTGACACCGTGTGAGCGTTATTTGCCGCGTGTTGCCAATAATTGAGGCGTGGAAAAAAAAACAAATTCCTTGCACGTGGTCCCAGCGTACGTGCGTGAGACAGACGCCCCTTCGCGGATGTGTGCTCCAGATGCCAAGTCGGGCGAGGCGAGTCAGGCGTCGCCGCGCTCGTCACACCTGAGCCAGGAGTCGATCCAGATCCACAAGGTGCTGACGGACACTCTGACGGGCCTCAGCAAGCCGGCCGCCGAGCATGTGCGCCGTCACATTCAGGTCAGTCCAGGCCTGACTCAGACCGGCCGCCGAGCATGTGTGGCGTCATAATAATGTCAGTTCAGCTCACACTCGAGTCAGTCCAGGCCTGACTCAGGCCGGTCGCCGAGCACGTGCGAAGTCACATTCAGGTCACTTCAACTCGCACTCGGGTCAGTTCAGGCCTGACACAGGCCGGCTGCCGAGCATGTGCGGAGTCACATTCAGGTCAGTTCAGCTCACACTCGGGTCAGTTCAGGCCTGACACATGCCGGCTGCCGAGCATATGCGGCGTCACGTTCAGGTCAGTTCAGCTCACATTCAGGTCAGTTCAGACCTGACTCGGGCCGGCCTCCGAGTATGTGTGGCGTACATTCAGGTCAGTTCAGCTCACATTCAGGTCAGTTCAGACCTGACTCGGGCCGGCCTCCGAGTATGTGTGGCGTACATTCAGGTCAGTTCAGCTCACATTCGGGTCGGTTCAGGCTTGACTGAGGCTGCAGTGTGAAGAGCGGAACCGACGGGTGGTGACACTGCCCGATCTCCGAGCCAACCCGCTTCCCACCGCCGAGACCGGCTACACCACGGTTGGATCTGTACTTTATAATCCTGGATGTGGAGAGGAAAAGTTTTCGTTAAATGAATACAGAGAGGATATCTTTCTTCAAACCTGTGGCATCAGAATCTCAGTTTGCGCTTTCCAGTGAATCTTGAGCACTTTACACCACAGAGCAGTTCATTGTCAAACAGCGCTATTCAACCACCAAATCAGGAAGATTAAAATACTTTTATACAGAACATTATGTTCTGGATGCCAAAAATCTAGGACCAGCCTTTTTCCCAGCCGTGGCCTGCATCTCCTGGGACTGTCTGTTCTGACGCTTGGATGCCGGCCGACGGAGGCGCTACACAGGCCCGTAAATGGCGCGACCGATGTTGTCAATCATGTTTCGACTGCGATAAGCCGACATTGGTCGACACTAATTGATTTTTGTTTGAAACCCGATATGATTATGTTCGTTTTTAATGATGATGTGCTTGAATTCGAGGAACACATAAAGCACTTGAAGTGTAAAGTGTGTTAAAGTATCTGACTTGAGCCCTTCATTGTTGGAACAGACACCGATAATCATATTCGTTGACTGATGCTCTTGTTGATGCTCGATACGAGCGTTTCTGTTCCAAGCCGTGACGTGGCCGCGATAACGGAGATGTTATCGCACTGATATGGATCGCATGTAGGGTATGTACATGCACCTGCCGGTGAAGGGTGTAGACTGTCATCACTTTGTCCGCGGGAGAAATTGGCCAGGTACAGTGATTCTTTCTTGCACCTACATTCCCCCTGGGTGTTCTACTATGAAGTATTTCGTGTTTATACCAAATTCGCGAAATGCTCAGGTATCTGACTAGTCCCGATGCAATGAATAGACAGTTCCTAGGGTGTTGTGTTGCCAACACGTCCAAAGTATCGTGAACCAAAAATGCTCCGTGAGTGTTTGCACACGTTAAATACCTGGCTTATTGCATGTTTTCAACACTTCCGTTCGGCGTGCTAAGCCAGTGAAGACATAGTAACATTAGAGGCTGCCTTTGTGGCACAGTAACTCGTCGGTACTTCAATAAGCGCAATATGCAAAGATTGTTCTCCAAGTCTCAGCTCCCTCCATCTCTCTATGGTCGATTTCTGTTGTTTCAAGTGGAAGGATGTGTTTTTCTACGTCTCATTTACTAGTCTAATTATCGCGTTTTGGAAGTAGAAAGTAAATGTTCAAGATGTGATCTGTATGCGTGAAGAAAGTGGAATCATGTACATGTAAGTAAGTCATTTTAGCTTTGATCTGAACATTGCTGACATGTTCTGCCAAGCCATCGCTCGCTCAGTTACATTGATCTTTTTTTCTGTCACGGAACGTGACGTTTATGGTGAAGAACCTTCGCTGATGCAAGGAATATTACAGCCGTTGCAAATGGGCGATATGCTACTTGTTAAACGAAGCGGGCAGCGTTCCTCATGACATACTAGCGGGTTTAGTGAATGAAAACTTCAAAGATGAAGAAGTTGAAACAGCCAAATCTCTATTGTTTCAGCATGTTAAGGAAGGAATTCGAACCGGTAGTTGTCGAAGCCAAAACAAGAACACGCGCTTATTTACCTCACGAAAAGAGTCTCGAGCCCACAAGATCATCCTTTCTCCATTGGATTGTATTTATTTGCTTACTAATCCCCTATCCCTGCATCCTCCTACCTGCTGTTTGTTGAGCGAGGCGCCGATACTGGCTGACTCGCCACATGCTGCAGTATCCTTATCTTACCCAGTCTCAACACCCAGCTTTATATCCTTCCCAATATCATATCGTCTATCATATCCCCATTCCTGTTGATCTCACTCATTTCGACGGGCACGATAATAGCCACCGTGGTCTGTGGATGTGTCTGTAGTAAATACATAGGTCGATGTTATTATTAGAGGATAGGTCGAACTGGGGTAAATGGAAGGGAAAGTTGGCTCGCCGCCTGTCCCGTAACTGAAACAAAACTGAAAAGAACAATAGGAAGCGGTCAGCTTATTACCATGCATATATAATGGTACCTATTTTTAATTAATGCTACTGGAAACCTTCCAGATAATGACCGCGGTTAATGCTTCGCAAGAATGGACTACAACATTAACCAGATGACGCACACAATGTATGAGGATTATGAATTTAAAATCACTATTACTTTGCCGAAATTCTGATCAACATTCAGTGTGGGCGCTATATGACCATTGCAGTCGATGCGCCCTTTAAACCCAAATAACTAACTAATCAACATTCAGTTGACATCCTATATGACCCCACCACATTGCATATATGGATGTAACATGACAAATCGACGAGAGGCGAACACCCTCATGTCACGGATTTCGCCCAAAGTTGTGTCAGGGTGGTCGAATGCGTATAATTCAACTGCTCAAGTTTTAAGCCCGTGACCCCAACAGTTTTTTTTTGCTTATAGCCTCTTGCATTTTCAAAGGTCACCAGAGATGAGCTTCTTTGATCGCGAATTTAAGTTGTTCGCCCCAATGCAAGCACAAAATCCTATAAATTGTGGATTCATATCGGACATTGTTTTGAACATTACACCAAAATCGTAGATTTGAGCCCGTAACCCCAGGTCACGTGACCCTTCTTGACCCCGATGTCCACTCAATCTCACTTTTTATTTTTCACAAACATGCCTTGGTATGCGAGGTTTCGATTAAGCAATTAAAAAAAAAAACATTCCCTTTCGCCTCTATTCATGCGTTTTTTGACCGTGTGTAAAGATCGTTTTTCCTCTTTCTGCCTGCTGTTGCTAATTTTACAAGGAAGCAGCAGTTATGATGGATGGGAAATGCGTGGGATGTTCCCGTTCAGTGTAGGATATATCATGCTCGCAGTTTGTTAGCCTTCAGATATTTCAGCGCACATTTAGAACACACTTACCTTTACCGAATAATGGCACATACCAAATTAAATGTTCGAAAATCAAACCTTGTTCAGCCAAGACATTTACAACATAATACAAGTTATTGAAGTGTGTTCTGTGAGCTACTCAAGCTTTTCCAGTCAACAGCGTCTGAACCAATCAAGTAGCCGATAGCTCTGGACAGCTTAACCCCGGTCATATCCTCACACCCAGTCTCGGGGGGGGGAGGGGTTGATACAAGCCCCCTTTAATCTCCAAACTAAGCGTCGCACGAAAACGAAAGAGGTGTCATCGGAAAGCGCTCGACGTGTTGGCCAGACACCACCCCACAATTTGTATTCCCCAAAAGTGACGTCACCAGGGACCCTAGGTTTTCACGCCTTACATCATGTTTTTGGCTCTGGGGAGTTCATTTTGGGAGAGATTTGAGAAAACAAAAATTATTTTGAATCAGAAGAGGAAGGCGAAATCGACCACGACTATACATTTTTCCACCCAAAAATCAAACTATTTCTTTGAAATTTCAAAATTTTCAATTTTCAATTTTCTTCACATTTTTATTTCTCTAATGGGTAGAGCGGACCGAAAAACGTTGTTCGAAGTCAACTTGCTCTAATACAAAATGTTTACTTTAGCCAGAATCTTCGATTTTAGCTCTAATGGGCAAATATGCGAAACTAATAAGCAGTCAAAAACGGAAAAAAATAAAATATTTATCTGGTGCTTTTTGTTTCGTCCCTAAAGATAAGCAAACGCTGAAAGTTTCATTCAAATATCTTTATCCGTTAAATCGTGACGACTGGTTGAACTTTTCTGGAGGTGACCTCACTTGACCTTGACTAACTCGTTGACCCTAGATGATCTGACCTCAAAATTTTGAAACAAAATGCCAAATTGATGTGGGAAAAGGTATGCCAAATTTCGGCGCGCTGCCGCGCGCCGTTCTTTCATAATCCGCGGAAAACCTTGGGGGGGGGGGCGCCTATCAACCCCCCCGAGGCGGCGCGGGTTAATGGCGATCGTTGTACATTCGCATGCATGCAATTCCAAGCACATTGACAACACGTATATCACTTTCATTGGCATGACAGGCATACTTTCAACGGAACGTGAGAGGGTTCATGTGCCGCCTACATTGCAGGCATAGTCACCTTGAGACTCTTGCCACCCGCCCTCCATCGCTTCATACCACTCTCACAATCAGAGCATCCGCACTCGCTGGTGCCAGTCGGTGCAGCACTATCGTACCATTTGGTGCTCTCTCGGGTACAAACTGGTCCTCTAGGAACCGTCATGCCCTAGCCACATCCGCCTTTGTCAAGAACTTGATACTGATAGCACTAACGAACTCGTTCAGACTGCAAGCATACCACTTGCATTCAAAATCTGATTCTGGTGCGGGCAGCGCAGGCTCTCCAATAGCACTGCTCGCTTAACCGTGCCACCGACGCCGTCACAGGCCACGTGAAGTTCATATTAAATTATGAAAAAGTTTCATTCGCGTAGAACCCATAGTCTGCTTCGTGCGAATACACATTCGAATGTCTAATTGCTGAAACCGACTTATATTGTGCCACACAACTGTCGAATATTTTTTGTCGACACCCGGAACAAGTAGTTTTACCTTTGGAAGAAGCACCTGAAGGAAGACGTACACAATGTATTTGTTGTGTTTGATGTCGTCAAATAGGAAGCAAACACTTCTGTACCTCAACTCATTGTTTGGTCGCCAGTAAATTATAGAGGGGTGGGTGCACAGTGTATTGTGCGGTACGTCATAGTGGAAATCTTCGTCTGCCACGTGTTGACCGAAACGCAAAACACGCACCGGGGTGCGTTCTCCCGTCTGACAACAGCGCCAGTGCTGTTGTGACACGTCTGATTGGTGCGACTATAAGCTGTAGCTGAATGACGGTAACCCCCACCCCCCTGTCGTTTGGACGCAATCCCCGACCAAAATACTCACGCCCTGCCCTGTTGCGCTCGCCGTTATCACTTATCACAAGTGTCTCGCCGTAATCAGTCGCCACGTCGGGTGATGGGGTCACGCGCATTACGAGGCCTGCGAAACCTTTCACAACAGCGATGCTCGCTTTACATCCTGGGAACATTTAATAATCGACAACAATCTGCCATGTCTTTCCTGTTTTACTCTCATGTCAATGCATAGGTACCTAGTCAATGATTTTGCGAGGAAAGCCTTACACCCAGTTCTTCCAGTGCTCCCAATCCTCAATGGGCTGGAAACATTAATTCCAAGGGCCAAAAATAATGTTTTGAAGGAAAGCGGTGTACTTTTATTTGCTTTACCGAGATAATACAGCTTATGACATGCCTTAAGAATGTAGAAAGGAAAATTTAGTTGGGTATGGTGGTGAATAAAAGTCACTCGATCATGGGTCTATGTATGTGTTATAAATTGGTATAATTGTGCGTTAAGCTGACGTTCAAAAACCTGAAAGATGTCAATGGATGTCATTGCAATAATTGCGATGGACAGGAACATCCTGCGCCTTCCGCTTCCAGCATAGCTGCTGCTTCTCTGGAAATGGGCGCTGTATAACCAATGCAGTTGATGCGCCCTAAAACCCTAATAACCAACCAACCAACTGCTTCTCTGGAACAATTGCGTTGGCAGGCGGAAACAGGTTAAACGATCTTTACAAATGGCCGAAAAACTCATACTTAAAGGCAAAAGGGTATGGTTTTTTATTTGCTTATCCGAAGGCCACATGCTAGAGTATGTTTGGAGAAATTAAAAAGTGAGATTCGAATGGGACATCGGGATCAAAAATGGTCACGATACGATCTTATGTGAAGTGGTCGAGGATACGATTTTAGTGGAATCTTCAAAAGAAAGTCATATGAATTCTGCAGATATTTGCGACTTCAACGACATATTGATTTTTATATTTCCATGGAGGCAAACCACTGAAAATAGCGATTCAATCAACTCATCTCTGGTGACCTCTAAAATGCACGAGGCGGTAACTCAAAAACCTTTTGGGTACGGGCGTAAAAAGTACACAGGTGAATTATACGCATGCAAGTACCCAATGGCACATACAAAACTAAATCCGCGGCATGAGGGTAGGTTTTCGCACCTTTCACTGGTCGATTTGTCATGGACAGTACCATATGTAGATGTATGTAGATGACTTAACGGGCCAGGCCAGGCTTTATGCCCACATCGTGATGTGAATTGTAGTGTGGACGAATCGGAGGTAGACGGCTTGTTGCATGTAAATTAGGCTGGACTAAGGTGGGTTAACACGGTGACTGCGTTTCAATATTTAAATTAAGCACTTCTTGGAGACGAGTTGTTTTGTGAAACATCTGAACTACGAAAGTCAGTATCGGGCATTGACACCACGTGACATTGAGAACGCTTATGCCTGAACTAGCACAATGACAAGGTTGTGTAACGAGGATGGAGCCCAAAATAACAGTCATTTTGAAATACTTATGCAGTAAGATAGACTAGAAAGGATTCAGTAAGTGTCCCTCAGTGTTTATTCAGAGATGACCGTAGCTCCGCAATTTCCTGGCGCAACAAAAGTACCTATGTCATTTTCCAATATGGTAAGCAAATGGTGATCAAACAACCACATCAAAGCCAGTGTACCCGCGTCAGCCCGCGCCCGGACCATCAGTCTGGAGCTGCTGTTCGGGCCCCCAGGTGTGTCCAAAGTTGTGTGTATATCGTGTATAGTGCATCGTGTATCGTTTGTGTACCACCAACAGGCAACACACAATTATAGGTGAAGTCACATAATAATAAACGTACTCTAGCACGTAAGTGACACAAGTGACGTGAATGATAGTGGGAGTATGTGAAGCATTTGCAATATCAGAGATTGGCTCTAAAAATCGCCGTATAGGCGACGACTTGCCGCTTCACTCGGCCTATTGGGTCACAGAAAGGATCGGTCGTTGGCAAGGACATGAAGTCATTTACACTGCGAGCAGCGCGGACAAACATTCCAGCTCTAAAACTATTTACCCCACCAAACGGCACATGGAGAGGTGTTGCCTAAACATTCCTGGTGGTTCTGGATGGCATATGCACAGAAAAAGACTGTAAAAGGTGAGATGAAACGACGGGCTCTTTAAACACTACATAGAAATAATACATCGCACTGTACGCGTCTCGCGTGTGGAGGCTGGAGATAATACAATTCCAGCAGGTGCTCATACTTCAGAGTGGCAGCCCAGTCTCGTGTGGTCAGCGAGCCACATCAGGAACTTATGCTGCACCCTCAATGCGAGCGCGATGGCATTTGGCGGCACCAGCGCAAATTACTGAGCAGTGCTATTGGATAAATATAACGTTTGCGTTATCAACAGCAAGGGCTTCCCGCTTATTCAGCTTGAACCGTGGGAAGGCGGACTGAAAAGTCCGAATGAGCAGGACGAGCGCCCTGTTACCTTTCGATACCATGGCACTAATTTGATTTAAAAAAGTAAGCTTTTGATCAAGAATGGCTCTTAAGTTCCGCATATCACTGACGTGTTGGAGAGTTGTGTCGTTTATTGTGTGTTAAGAAGCAATTAAATTCCTGTCCAAAGTGATCTGAAAGGATTTGCATTTGGAAGAAATTAGCTTGAGTTTCCAGTCGGCCATCCAGCGAGTCATTGCGTCAACGTCTTCCTGTAATGTGCCGGCATCATTTTGAGTTTTACGTTATCAAAAATGTGGAGGTCATTAGCAAACGTGATAATTTGTCTACTACAGACGGCAGGTCGTTCACAAGGAGAGATAACAACAGCGGGGAGATTAATCCACCTTCAGGAATGCCCGACGCAATAGGTACCCAATCAGAGACCTTCCCATTGATTACCACTCTCTGCCTTCGTCTCCCCAGGTACTGCTTCAGCCAGTCCAGCGCTAGCCCACTAACACCGTACATACGCCCCAGCTTATGCAGGATAATTCCATGTTTTACACCTTGAAATGCGCTATAAAAATCCGTGTGCACCGCATTCAACTGAGCACCCTCGGAGATTGCTCCCCACCCGTCGGGTGAAAATGATGCCAGATTGGTGGCACAAGAGCGATGCGGGATGAACCAGAGATGCTGTGATGGAGACAGGCAGGCACGGACATGACGTATGCGTTGATCACAGACAATTTTCTCAATAAATGTTGACGCAAAGTGGTAGTAGTGATACCGATTGATGATTTTTAGGAAGCTTATGAGAGACTTTTGCAGATAGAGCCGATATTAGCACATAGCTTCCGAGGCCACTGCTCGGAAAAGATATCACAGGACAATGACATCGTCAGTGTCTTCATGCTTAATCGTGGTGGTACTCGTGGGTGGTGTCTTCAGGTTTAGCGTGGTGGCCCTGGGTGCCATCGTTCGAAGCCCAGCGTCAGATGCTGCCATACCCGGGGCGGACTACTGTACAGACTTGCACGTGATGCCATCTACTCACCTTGCAGGCGTCTGGGGGGTGGCCGTGTCAGTGCACTATGATACGACGTGTTTTATCAGTGTATGACAGATAGTGTGTCAGTCCTCCGTCCTGACTTTACGCATGCGATCTCTGTATTGTACATCAGAGCCGTGCATCATCTGTCTCCGTTATACAACATCCACCGATGGACATATAATTCGTACATCATGGTATTCTCTTTGCCGGTCTCCAATGATTGGGTATTTTTTGTGTCGTCTTTTATATCATTTTATTTAATTGTATAGTATGTGGTATTAATAGTGTTTTGGTCTCGGGTCCAGTACTGTTTTCACATCGTTGTGTTATGGAGGCTGTTTAGTCGGAACACCGAAGCACTCCACATCCCACACACCACACCCCACACCCTACACCCTACACCCTACACCCTACACCCTACACCCTACACCCCACACCCCACACCCCACACCCCACACCCCACACCTCACACCCCACACCCCACACCCCACACCCCACACCTCACACCCCACCCACACCCCACACCCCACACCACACCCCACACCTCACACCCACACCCCACACCCACACCCCACACCCCACACCCCACACCCACACCCCACACCCCACACCCCACACCTCACACCTCCACCTCACACCCTACACCCTACACCCTACACCTCACCTCACGCCTCGCCTCACACCCCACACCCCACACTACACCCCACCCCCACACCCCACACCCCACACCCCACACCCACCCCACATCCCACATCCACACCCCACACCCACACCCCACACCCACACCCCACACCCCCCCACCCCCACACCCCACCCACACCCACACCCACACCCCACACTCCCCCACACCCACACCACACCCCACCCACACCTCCACCTCACCCACACCCACACCCACACCAACCCCACACCCCACACCCCACACCTCACACCCCACACCTCACCCCACACCCTACACCCACACCCACACCACACCCCACACCCCACACCTCACACCCCACACCCCACACCCACACCCACACCACACACCCACACCCACACCCACACCTCACACCCACACCCACACCACACACCCACACACCCACACACCCACACACCCACACCCACACCCCACACCCCACACCTCACCCCACGAGTGCGTACACGTAATGCTGGTGATTTAGCGCTGGCGGACGTTGGTTATTATGTAGTGTTCCGGCGCACACGTAATGCTGGTGATTTAGCGCTGGCGGACGTTGGTTATTATGTAGTGTTCCGGCGCACACGTAATGCTGGTGATTTAGCGCTGGCGGACGTTGGTTATTATGTAGTGTTCCGGCGTACACGTAATGCTGGTGATATAGCGCTGGCCGACGTTGGTTATTATGTAGGGTTCCGGCGCACACGTAATGCTGGTGATTTAGCGCTGGCGGACGTTGGTTATTATGTAGTGTTCCGGCGCACACGTAATGCTGGTGATTTAGCGCTGGCGGACGTTGGTTATTATGTAGTGTTCCGGCGTACACGTAATGCTAGTGACTTAGCGCTGGCGGACGTTGGTTATTATGTAGTGTTCCGGCGTACACGTAATGCTAGTGACTTAGCGCTGGTAGACGTTAGTTGGAACGTAGTATTCTAGCGTAAAACGTAATGCTGGAAACTTAATGCTGGTAGACGTTGGTTATTATGTTATGTCCCAGCGTAGCACATAATGCTGGCGCTGTGTGTTATAGGTGTTTTTTTTGAAATCCGGAAGGAAATTTGGCGGAATTCCAGATTGGAGTGGGTAGTTTTTCTCTTCTGTTTCGCACCTCGAGAACTAATGTTTGTACTTTCCAGTCAGTTTATGACGTGTTTATCAAACAGTAGTAAATTTGCAGTCATTTTCAAACAACCCATTTCATCTTTTGGCTAAAAATGGGTGGATTTTTTTTCTTTCGGAGAGGGTAGTGTTCTGGATGACAAGCATCCAGGACAAGCATGAAAACACGACTTTCGTGTTTTCAACCCTGGTTTTCACTCGTGTTTTGTCGACAGACGCACATGGAGGGCCTCATCAACGCCGCCGAGACGTCTTCCTCTGACGAGATGTCGGACCTCGTCCAGACGTTCTACAACTCCTTCCACGACCGCGTACACACCCACTCGGCGTACTTTGGTAGGTGCCGATCCCGCCGTGGAGCGGGCTGCTCTGGCGGGTGGATCGTGTGTGTTGTACCGCATGGGCGTGTCGCAGTTGTGTGGTGCTGTTGTGTTGTGTTGTGTTGTGTTGTGTTGTGTTGTGTTGTGTTGTGTGTGTAGTTGTGTGTGTGTGTGTGTGTCGTGTCTGTTGTCGTGTTGTCGTGTCGTGTCGTGTCGTGTCGCAGTTGTGTGGTGTCCATATGCGCCGTCATTTCGTGATGTTTACATTGAAGGTTGTGTGATGGTGTCCAGACATGACGCTGCTGTGTGCCTGTGTTGGGATTGCAATTCGATTATGAGACGCTCTAAATATGACGTGGTCTTGAGATGTTCTTCTGATGTGACGTCATTTGGGATACCATTCGACGTAATTAGCTGGTGGAACACTGATGTGATGTGCTGTGGCACCGTCCCAATGTGGCCGAATTGTGTGCATTGTCTAGATCTGGCACGTTCTAATTTGGTATGATTATCGTCGTTTTAATGACGTGCCAAATCATTAATTCAGATTTAGAATGTTCTTGAAATACCAGTGAGTAGTGGGATGCCAATAGACTTAAGAGACCCAAGTTATATCCACGTGTGCCAGTATTTCATCGGAGAAGGTAACTCAGAGTGGCCCACCATGCCGTAGCTGATGGTTTGTGACCCATGTATGTGATGTACCTGTATCAAACTGATGCTTTTTTTTACCCATTTATGTCATGTACCGGTACCCAACTGCTGGTCTGTGACCCAGGTCTGCCGTCATGTACCGGTACCCAACTGCTGGTCTGTGACTCAGGTCTGCCGCCGTATACCGGTACCCAACTGCTGGTATGTGACTCAGGTCTGCCGCCGTGTACCGGTACCCAACTGCTGGTCTGTGACTCAGGTCTGCCGCCGTGTACCGGTACCCAACTGCTGGTCTGTGACTCAGATCTGCTGTCGTGTACCGGTACCCAACTGCTGGTCTGTGACCCAGGTCTGCCGCCGTGTATCGTTACCCAACTGCTGGTCTGTGACTCAGGTCTGCCGCTATGTACCGGTACCAAACTGCTGGTCTGTGACCCAGGTCTGCCGCCGTGTACCGGTACCCAACTGCTGGTCTGTGACCCAGGTTTGCCGCCGTGTACCGGTACCCAACTGCTGGTCTGTGACCCATGTCTGTCGCCGTGTATCGGTACCAAACTGCTGGTCTGTGACTCATCTGCTGTCGTGTACCGGTACCCAACTGCTAGTCTGTGACCCAGGTCTGCCGCCGTGTATCGTTACCCAACTGCTGGTCTGTGACTCAGGCCTGCCGCTATGTACCGGTACCAAACTGCTGGTCTGTGACCAGGTCTACCGTCGTGTACCGGTACCCAACTGCTGGTCTGTGACCAAGGTCTGCCGCCGTGTACCGGTACCCAACTGCTGGTATGTGACCCAGGTCTGCCACCGTGTATCGGTACCCAACTGCTGGTCTGTGACCCAGGTCTGCTGCCGTGTATCGGTACCCAACTGCTGGTCTGTGACCCAGGTCTGCCGCCGTGTACCGGTACCCATCTGCTGGTCTGTGACCCAGGTCTGCCGCCGTGTACCGGTACCCAACTGCTGGTCTATGACCCAGGTCTGTCGTCGGAGCGTCGGCGGGAACTGGAGGACCTGCTGGAGCGGTACCTGACCACCCGGCTGTACCGGGTCCTCTTCACGCCGCTGTCGCAGCAGCTGGAGGAGGCCGACCTGGCCATTCAGGATCGTATCCGGTCACTGTACTGGGTCAGTGCACATCTGCTGGAGCTCAATATCGACCAGACCAACCCGGCAGTCACCGAGCTGGTGGAGTCCGCCATCACAGGTACGGGCTGGCACCGCTTGGCCTTTTTGTGGTGATACACATAGAAGTGTTGCTCGGCTGCTATATGACGCGTGATTATGTTTGGCATGGGCCTCACCAAACCAAAACTTGAGTGCATAAACCTCCGTTTGGAAGTTCAGAATGATGGAGCAGATGAAGACTGAAGACCGCACCGGTTCGAGAAGGAAGTAGCAACCACGCGATTGTATTCAATAGGTTGCCCAGGACGCTTCATCAATCAATGAGACGATAGTAGAGCGAAGTTAAGTTTGATGATCAAGCCCACGGCTCAAAATGGACTATTCCAACTGGCTTGCGCTATTAACATGAACAGCCAATGCTGTCAGTACGTCTGCAGTTTAGTCATGCTTTGTGTAGCGATAGGAGATGAGGCACCCTGAACTCAGAAAGAAATCGATCTTAAAATATTTCTAAGTAGTGTGTGAAGACTATCGATAACTGCGAATTTGTTGCTTACATTATAGCAGCATATTGTAAATACACACCGCGGCAGCCCATGGTTTTGTTATCATCTTCGTCGGAGTTCGGTCGCCACCGCCTGACGCTACCGCTCTGTGTCCTGCAGACATCATCGAGATGGACAGCAAGTGGACGCCGCAGGACAAGCTGGCGTGCGTGTCGTTGTGCGTGGTGCACCTGCTGGAGATGCTGTGCGTGGGCCGGAACGGGCGGCCGCCGTCGGCCGACGACCTGCTGCCGGCGCTCATCTTCGTGGTGCTGCGCGCCAACCCGCCGCGGCTGCAGAGCAACGTGCAGTACGTGACGCGCTTCAGCAGCCAGCAGCGCATCATGTCCGGCCAGCAGGGCTACGACTTCACAAACCTGGTGAGCGTGCCGCCTGTCGGCGCCGACGGCTGGTGTCGGCTCAGCGACACCGGGACAGCTGGTGCTGGTGTTGGTTTGTGTCCGTGGTGCTGGTGCCGACGGCTGGTGTCGACTCAGTAGCACCGGGACAGCTGATGCTGGTGTTGGTGTGTGTCCGTGGTGCGGATGTCGACAGTGGTGTCGACTCAGTAACATCGGGACAGCTGGTGCTGGTTTGTGTCCGTGGTGCTGGTGCCGACAGCTGGTGTCGGCTCAGTAACACCGGGACAGCTGGTGCTGGTTTGTGTCCGTGGTGCTGATGCCAACAGTGGTGTCGGCTCAGTAGCACCGGGACAGCTGGTGCTGGTGTTGGTGTGTATCAGTGGCACAGTTGGCCCGTTCATGCCATCGGTTATGTGGTATGTTACCAGTGCTGCCGCTGATGTGGTATGTTACCAGTGCTCTTGCCGATGCGGTACGTTCCACTTGCCGTCCTCAGTGCTGTGCGGTATCGTTCATCGAGTCCATGGACGCCGACTCGCTGGGGCTGACCAGCGAGGAGTACGAGCGCTACATGTCTGGCGAGGTCCTGCCGCCGGCCGCCGACTGGGAGAGCGGCCAGTACCGCTGTCTGGTGAGAACGGCCGCTGTCAGGTCAGCAGAGCTGCCGTCAGGTGGGCAGGACTGCATGGTCTCTGCTAGGTGAGCAGAGCTGCCGTCAGGTGAGCAGGACGGCATGGTCTCTGCTAGGTGAGAAGAGCCGCCGTCAGGTGAGCAGAGCCGCCGTCGGGTAAGCAGAGCCGCCATCAGGTGAGCAGGACTACATGGTCGCTGTCAGGTGAGCAGAGCCGCCGTCAGGTGAGCAGGACTGCATGGTCGCTGTCAGGTGAGCAGAGCCGCCATCAGGTGAGCAGGACTGCATGGTCGCTGTCAGGTGAGCAGAGCCGCCATCAGGTGAGCAGGACTGCATGGTCGCTGTGAGGTGGGCAGAGCCGCCGGCAGGTGAGCAGGACTGCATGGTCGCTGTGAGGTGAGCAGGACTGCATGGTCGCTGTCAGGTGAGCAGAGCCGCCGTCAGGCGAAAAGGGTCATTGACAGGTGAGCAGAACCGCAGTCTGTCAGGCGAATGGTCAGCAGTTTCGCTGTCAAATGAGCGGTTGCGCTGTCGGACCGCAGCTGTCGGGTGTGCTCAATCGAAAACTGACGCCTCTGTAGTCTTTATAATACGTGCCTCTGTTGGTGAAAGTATGAGACAAGGACCAGGGGAAGAGTGTCGAAGAATGCGCAAATCATGCAATTATTCATATCACTGGGGCTTGCACGTAACACCGTCAACGCGCCACTATAGCAAAGTACGTGGGTCCGCACTATGTGACGATATATGCATGGTTACATTTCCGTGTGAGCGCATGATGTTTAGAGACCACCTGTATAGGTAATGTCTGGCGAATGCAGCCGTAGAACTGTAAGTCGTATGGGCGGAATCTTTTTTTCCTTTTTTTGTGGGCCAGGAAGCCTACCATAAGTTACCAGAGCCCTTCAGATTCGGAATGCTACCCTTCGAAGAAATGTAGCCATTGCCTGATTAAAAACAAGATATGTACGTACAATTGCTGATAATTGACGAAAATCGGTGTTCTCTCAACTTGGTCAACCTGCAAGTATTGCTCGCTATGCCTTCCTTGCATTCTCCATCGTTCACATGTAGCATCCTAACTTCAAACTCCGGGTAGAGTGCAGTCCTGTGAGACAGCAGGCGGGGGCAGGGCGATCGGCCCACTACAGTCCTACTGGGACAGCACGTGATCCGCTGCCCACGCCCGGTGGACACACCTGCGGCCGACGCTGCACTTATGGTGGGCGTGTGACTCATCGGCACCGGGTACTGTCGCTGTACTGCGGAGTAGGTGCCGACCGGTGGTGTCAAAGGACACCTCTCCAGTCGCCGGGTAGATACCGGTCGGCGGGGTCAGAAGAGGACACACCCTCTCCTTGCCATAGTGTGCTTGGTTTACAAGAGTACCGGTCAGCGGGGTCAGGGGACACTCCTTGCCACGTCGTGTTTAGGTCACGGGGTACCGGTCGGCGGTGTCAGAGAACACCGCCCTTGCCACGGTATGTTTAGGTTACGAGGGTTCCGGTCGACGGGGTCACAGGACACCCTCCTTGCCACGGTGTGTTTAGTGTACAATGGTACCTGTCCGCGGGGACTACCTTACGAGGGTTCCGGTCGGCGGGGTCAATCTTACGAGGGTTCCGGTCGGCGAGGTCAGACGACACCCCCTTGCCACGGTGTGTTTAGGTCACGTTTGTACCGGTCGGCGGGGTCAGCGGACACCGTCCCTACCACGGTGTGTTTAGGTCATGAGGGTACCGGTCGGCGTGGACTATTTTACAAGGGTACCGATCGGCGGGGTCAGAGGACACCATCTTTGCCACGGTGTGTTTAGGTCACGGGGGTACCAGTCGGCGGGGTCAGAGGACGCCGCCCCTGCCACGGTGTGTTTAGGTCACGAGGGTACCGGTCAGCGGCGTCAGAGGACGCCGCCTCTGCCACGGTGTGTTTAGGTCACGAGGGTACCAGTCAGCGGCGTCAGAGGACGCCGCCCCTGTCACGGTGTGTTTGTTACGAAGGTACCGGCCGGCCGGTGTAGGTGAGGAATGAGTCACGGCTGCAGTTGTGGCTGTAAATTTGCCAGCGTGGTGTCACCGGCTGTGTACACCGCAGCAAGCAGCCCGCTCCCGGGCGGTGAACCTGAGTGTATTTCATGAGCTTACTGGTATTAGCAAGGGCTTCAATCGGATATGTATGATACGTTACTATCGTGACTGCAGGGAGTTTGAAGAAGCTATCGGTCATTGTTCTTGATGCATCACGAGGTCATGCCTCGGCTAGCGGTGCAGGGTGAGGCCGGCCCATACATAGAAGTGAGATATGACGCCTCTGGGGGAACGAAGTACGTCTGTTCATCGCAGGACTATGATACTGTGACCACTAGAGGTCATACAACGTGGCACGTACGTGGGAAGTCACGAGACCATCGACGACCGCTGCGCCCTTGTGTGTGCCCAGATCGCCAGCTGCATGGTCACTCCGGTGCCGTGGCCACACATAGTCGGCAGTGCGGGGCGTGGCTCTTCTGTTTGTGTGACAACATTACAGTCTCTGCTGCTTGCTGTGATGCCGTGGAGTTAGTTGGTTAGTTATTTGGACTTTAGGGCGCTTCGACCAGACTTGATCATTCGCGCCCACGTGCCATGGTGCCGTCGAGCCGATTACAGCAACCAACCTGAGCTGGTATTTACATAGGTACCTAGTGCACCTGAACACTACTGGGTGTCATTAATGCTACTAGCTGGCGTTTACGCGCAGGTATTTACTTTATAGTTGCATTATTTTATGTGTGAAACTGAGTTAGATTTGCACGATCAAGACGTTTCTGGCAAGTTCACAATTATGCTAGGTATTTGTGTTGAATTGGCATCTTACTGAGTGATCTGACGTTGCTGGCTTCCCCGGAGGGCGCTGCTTTACTGGGTATTAAAATAGGTATGTCTACACTTCCCTGTTGTGAAAACTTCCAGGCTGTGGACGCTCGCTTACGTCACGGATGTTTGGTGCCCCGAATACCATGGGTGTGCCCCACTTCCCGGGCGGATTTCTGTCTGAACCCCTGTTGTAACTATCGTGAGTAAGGCGATCATTTTGGGGTAATTGACATTGGAGATCTTTAACTGTCCTCATTATCAAAATATCGATCGGAATTCGTTTTAATTTGTTTAGGCAGTGTCCGATCGTGATAAGCATTGGCCGATCACCTTGCCGGCCAGGCATCGACTGGACTTCAGTGCTCTCACATCGAAATTATTGCCACTAAGGTAAGCATTTTGGCCAAGTGAGATGTAGGTGATCCTGAGTTTCCCTGAAAAAAAACAAATTGAACATGAGATCCATTTAAATTACACAGAAGGCGTGATTAGAACTGTGCGGGTAATGATGAGACACTGGTGGCACAACACTACACTACACACGACACAACACTGGCGGGCCATTGCGGGCGGTCACACGTCACATCTCGGGCTGCGTGTCGGACGACTCGACTGGTGTTGGTGCTGCATGATCAGCTGCACTGTTCAGCAGGGTATGTTGCCATCAATGGCGCAAATTGACTAGGTCACAACTTTGTGTATGAGCTGCTGAAAAGTAGCATGTCAGCGAAGAAAGCACAAAATAACCCTATCTTGCGCAACGAAAAAAAGAAGATTATGCTGAGCGACAGTGGCGCCGCAATGCGGCAAAAACATATAACCGGGATTTCTTAAAAATCGGGTAGCGGAAGCTCATAAATCTCACGTCATTCAACAACTCAGGCTGTCTTTGAAAACACTCATACCCGTATTGTGTCGTACTTAGCCTTCATTAGCTGCGACACACGCAATTCCCTGTCTTGCGGGAAGTGGATGCTACATGTATGCATTGCAGTGGAAATATAATGTATATGAAGCAGCATCGTGATGAAATATGTCTGGTTAAGTCTAACAACATTCATACTTATGCTAAGATGTCCTCCAGATTTATAACGCATCGCACACCATACTAGTTAGCTGTTCCTCGCCTCTCTCGGCGGCTGCATGAGGCAGACAAAGCGCCCCCGTCTCCCCCTAGCTACATCTCTGTCACACGCCGCCAATGCTCCATTCAAAGAAAGCCTGTTCTTCCCCAGTTCTGATTGTAGCGTCTAGTTCATTGCACGCATTGTTCAGTAGCACGTAGTAAATCGGAAGGCTTGTGGATCGTGTTGTCTGCATGTATGACGTGTGACGAGTGATATTGCACGCATTTTTAACAAGTTATGATTAAAAGATTACTGACATATGGTTCCAATAATCTGACTATGATGTGGAGAATGTCACAACTTCATCAGCTTTCATCAGTTAATGTAGCAGGACTTTATGAAATTTAGTCGCATGTTGTCAGCACCGTCGCCATTGTTCTTCTGTTTTCCCGTTGCGCTAGATGGGGAACGTTTTTCCTGTTTATTATGGTGTACTGTGGTCTTTGCTAGCCAATGCACAAATTTGGGGGCGCCATTTTTGTACCGCCAGAAAAAGTCCAAAGTGAAGCCCCACCGTTCATGGTGACCACCCCGTAGCGTGGTCAGAGGCCCAGCGAGCCCCCCACGCCCACCCTGAAATATTGAAGGGCTCGGGTGTGAAGGGTCCGGCCGAGTGAAAGAAGGAAAAAGAAAGGAAAAAACGGAAAAGAAGGACCCCGTGCCGCGGTTCGGCTCAGAAGGGGCTAGAAAGGCACGTAAAATACTTCCTCCTTGGAAGCTGTAGTGTGAAAAAGCATGGCGGAGGACGATTCATGGTTTCTACGACGGAAGATGAAGAAGCCTAGAGGCCGCAGGAGGCATCCAACGATCAGTAACGCAACCAGTGTGGGGGGGGGGCTGAGACCCCGTCCCGTCCCGTCCCGTCCCGTCCCGTCCCGTCCCGTCCCGTCCCGTCCCGTCCCGTCCCGTCCCGTCCCGTCCCGTCCCGTCCCGTCCCGTCCCGTCCCGTCCCGTCCCGTCCCGTCCCGTCCCGTCCCGTCCCGTCCCGTCCCGTCCCGTCCCGTCCCGTCCCGTCCCGTCCCGTCCCGTCCCGTCCCGTCCCGTCCCGTCCCGTCCCGTCCCGTCCCGTCCAGTCGTGACAGGAGCCCCACTGTGCACGGGTGAAACACGTCAAAATTAAGTTTTCTACGTGGACCAGATGTCCATAACAATTCGCACCCTGGACACATCGGGCCCATACAAATGTGCCGGAAGTCCTGAAAACGTGCCTGGCCCGATGAAAATGTGCTGGGAAGCATGCTAACTCATGGGGGTCCTTATTATGCATATGGCTGGCCCTTCAAAATGTATCGAGGCCCCATGGAGCGTGCTGGGACAAGTGAAAACGCTCCGGACCAATTAAAACGGATAATAGTCCCTTAAAGCGCACCAGGGCCACTTGTAAAGCATTAGGAGCTTGTAATAGCGCAGCGTAGGCCTCTGAGTCATGCGACATTCCTAACACGTGCAAGGACCGTTATAATGCACCTAAAGCGCCAACGCCGCCCCAGTGTTCGCAAAATGTACCGGAAACCCATAAATGCGCATTGGGGAGCGAGAAGACGCGAATGTCTTTTTGAAGAGGAGTGTCTCAGTCCCTGCTCTACGCATCTGTCAAAAACTATACCTTGCGACGTGATTTGACTAACCTGGTGATGACCATCTAAGTTGTCCTTGATTACGGTTGGCAGCAATCGTGGAGCAGGTCAAAATGTGTGCACCCAATGTGATTGGACGTCCAATACCCAGTGTTTCCTCTCCATCCGTGTGTTGTGATGACGACTATTGAGCAATGGTGAAATTACTTGCAGAATTTATTGATATCATCCAGAAATTAGCATAAGCTTCTCAGACATAATATATATATATATATATATATATATATATATATATATATATATATATATATATATATATATATATATATATATGTATGTGTGTGTGTATATGTATATTTATATATATGGCCCATTCCACGACAAATCGACAAGTGAAAGGGCCAAAATAACACCCAATATTTTATATTTTGGTGAAAATATTTCAATAGGGTTATCTGATGCGCCGAATCCAGCTGTGCCATTTTTATAAACATCAGGTCAACGGTCCATGAGTTTTTTTTTTATTCAGGCATTTTTTAGATGTCACCTAACAAGGGTTCCTAATGAGGTCTTTAACTCAATGAAGAACAACCTGAATTGTGCAAAAGTATATATCGGTGAATTCACAATGCCCCACTGCATCTTTTGGCTGTTTCGAAATTTTCGTTTACGGTATATTTTAAATCGTGACATCGTGACCTAAGGTCACGTAACCTGTTTTACCTTTCGGGACAGTCGCAATGCGATTTGAAAAAGTGCACAAGTGAAGTTCGATGTCTTACCATTGAAAGCAAAAAAAGTGGGTTTTGTCAAACTCTCTATCCGTTAATTTAGGATGCATGGTTGTTTTGGCTGTTTTGTGGCCTGTATATATATATATATATATATATATATATATATATATATATATATATATATATATATATATTATATATTTGGTGCATCCTAATGAAGTGGGTTTTGTCTAAACTTTTGTAATTTAGGTTTTTTTGCGCTAGTTTATCGTGGCCTGTTATATATATATATATATTATATATATATATATATATATTTTTTTTTTTTTTTTTTTTTTTTTTTTTTTTTTTTTTTTTTTTTTATTATATATATATATATATATATATATATATATATATATATATATATATATATATATATATATATATATATATATATATATTTAGAACGACATATTACTGGAATACAAAGCTTTTGACGTCCGAGGCACGTGATGGGATGATAATGTTAGTCATCTGATCTTGAATGTTGTGATGCACAGGTGTTCCAACTCGTGAGGTAAAGGGTTAAACTAAATGGAAGAAATGTCTCCAAATTGTGGTAGTAGATGATTTATGAGTTATACCTTACCATGAATTACAAGGAGAGCGAAGCATGCACAATGTAGCAATCACACTCGGATATCCGAGAAACCATTCGCACAACCATGTATTGCCTCGCGAAAATAATTATCTGCCAATTTAGTGAAATATCAGGAAGGGCACAAACAAGGGGTGTTTCGGTGCCCAATGCTTACTGCTCACTCTCGCTGACGTGCTGCCCGTGAAGCCGGATAATTTTAGGTGTCGGACGCAGTCAAGGTGAAAGTAAAACAATTTTATGAGTCGGACCAGATCAGCCGGATGTGTCTCGGCAAGACCGACCATGTCACGGTGCGACAGGTTGATGAAACCAAAAGTAGAGTTCAGAAAAGGCTTGCTTTGGAAAATTTGTTTGAGGTATGATCTATAGAAGCAGAACTCTTAAACCCTCGCACCGGCTTCTTAACCTTTGCTGCCGTTCGTCCGAAGTATTGCGTCTTGGCAGACAGCAGTGGGACGTACTCGGTGTGCATGTGCACTTATCATCAAAGCCCATAACTGCTCATATCCGCTCCTGACCTTCCCAGTCTCAAATACCGGAACCTCCTCGATCACGCTGTATGTGGCACGAACAACTGTGATTGCATGATGCACAACTGTGAAGACTGCCCTGGTGAAGCGGGGTGATGAACTTTCTGAGGATTATCCTCGCGAGCAAATCAGGAGAAGAGAGTGAAGGTGATTTAGCCCCAGATGATGACATGTATGATGAGATTAGGTACAAACAGTGGATGAGCACGCATCGCTGTACATTCGCAGACATAGTCCAGAACAAAGAGCCTGCATGCACGAGCAAGCATGCGTTATTTGAGCCAGCAAACCGTGAAGCTGACGAGACAACACTTTGTGGCTAACAAATATGGTCAGCACTTCACCTTCGGAAAGGCTACTGCCAAGGAGGGCGAAGTGATTGTCTAGTACGATTTCGCCGAATATTATTCATTTGTGGTGCAGGATGCAGCTCAATGCTTCCACTGGGATTCGTCCCAGTGTACGGTGCACCCGTTTGTAGTGTACTGGCGTGAGAACGAGGTACTGTGCCATCTACTGTTATATATCTGACGGCGTGAAGCACAACACCGGCATGGTGCATGCGTTCCTGCAACGGTTTATCCCAGAAATTCGGACCGCAGTACCTGACCTAAAAAAAAATATTTCACAGACGGCAGTATACGAATAAGCATGACTTCGTCAAAGTGTGTCACCATCAGACAGATTTTGGAGTATCCTGTGAGTGGCTTTTTTGTCACATCTCATGGCTAGGGCGCTTGCGACGGCATCCGGGACATAGCCAAGCGTGCCGCCGCTCAAGAAAGCCCCACGCGCCCGCTCAACAACCAGATGCTGACGGCGGAAGGGATGTTTGAGTATCTGTCGCACAAGCTAGCCAGCTGCATCAAATTCATATGTATATCAAAGCAGTAGGCAATGGACGTCACGACCCACCTCACCGAACGCTTCTCGAAAGCCATCACAGTGAAGGGAACACAGGGGTACCACAAGTTCGCATCAGTGACCCACAGCACCGTAATAGTTCATGAACTGCTTACCGATGCAGGGCGTGTGTTAATGGTAGTTGGGTGAAGTGAGACGTGCTACTGTGTGCGCTGATACAGATTGTGTTGATTAATATTATCGCGGTGACAGATCATCAGTCTGAACTGCGAATCTGACAAGGTATGGGATGATCTGCAGATCTGTAGATCATTACATTGCATTGCATTATAATACTGTACTGCAACACATTATTGCATGACATTGTGTAATTATGTTATTTTAATTATTACACCAATGTAGACGGCTCATGCTCCGATGCGATTCATTTCATGCTCAGCATGTGTCAATGGATGCGTCAACGCCAAATTTGTTCTCAATCAGTTCAAGATGAATGCGCTTACTCAGTGAATGAGGTTCATATTTTAGGTTCCAGAATATAGGGTTTGAAACGTCAGAAGGTTCATATTACAGTCATTGGCGGTGATAAAACTTTTCAGTGTTGTCGGTGAAATATGATCGTACATTTTGATATGCTGATATTTAAGCAGAAATTTATTGCATAAGGTGAAAACATTTCTATTACTTTACTCCTTACAAGTGACGATCTAGGATTTCACAAATCACCCTTCGTCGCTTCTGAATTTCCAAAATAGCATTGTGACTGTCTCGAAAGTCAAACGAGGCCACGTTATGGTCACAAGCTCACGATTTTAAAAAACGCGTGAACAAAAATTTCGAAATTAACACAAGATGCAGTGGATCATGACGAGTTCAGCGATACATAGCTTCGTCCAATTCTTGTTACTCTTCATTGAGTTCCAGGTCTCCAAAGACTAGGCGACCTCTCAAAAATGTGTGATGCTATAACTCCTTAACTGTTGCTCCGAGCTTTCCGAAAATTGCACAGCTGAATTATAGAGACAAACCAACCATATAATAGTATTTTCATCGAGATATAGAGTGTAATTTGGCCCCTTCAATTGTCGTTTTGTCATGGAATGGGCACCTACCACAATTCGGAGACATTTCTGCCATTTATTTAACCCTTGACATCACAACGAGTTTAGAACAATTGTGCAGCACAACACTCAAGATCAGGTGACTAACATTCTCATCCCATCACGTGCCACGAACGTCAAAATGCTGGTATTTCAGTAATATACTGTTGTAAACGAATATTCAAACAGGCACGATAAACTAGCACAAAAACAACCATGCATGCCTATTTTTGAACGGATATGTAGATTTTTAAGGGCAAAACCCTATTTGTTTTATTTTTCGTTTCGAAAGATAAGATGTCGAACTTCATTTCTGCACTTTTTCAAATCGCATTGTGACTGTCCCTATAGTTAAAGTAGGTCACGTGACCTTAGGTCACGATGTCACGATTTAAAATATCCGTAAACGAAAATTTCGAAATAGCCAAAGGATGCAGTGAGCCATTGTGAGTTCACCGATATATACTTTTGCACAATTCAGATTGTTCTTCATTGTGTATTAAGGACCTCAAAGGCACCCTTGTTTGGTGACATCTCAGAAATTCCCGAGGCTATAACTCCTTGACGGTTGACCCGATCTTTCTAAAATTAGCACAGGTTGATTTGGCGCATCAGGTAACCCCACACAAATAGTTTCAACAAAATGTAAAATATTGGGTGTTATCCCCTTGTCAGTTTATCGCGGAATGGGCCATATATATATATATATATATATATATATATATATATATATATATATATATATATATATATATATATATATATATATATATATATATATATATATACATACATACATACATACATACATACATACATACATACATACATACATACATACATATATATCGTTCGTCGGGTCGTGCCGAGGCGCCGCGGTTGTCCGTTCCGACATCAGTGCAGGCATCAGTCAGTCTGCACCAGCGCGGGGCGATGGAGCGCCGGCGGAGTCTCCGTATGACGAATCGCGCCCGTTTCAGGCGCTGAGAATGATGGAGACGAACGCGGGCACGCTGGACTCACTGCAGGAGAGACAGAAGAGACTGCTGGCCAGCGAGCAGGCGCTCGGCCAGGACATGGACAGGTTCTACGTGAGTGCGCCCCGTCCGCCGTGTCAGCGACGTCGATGCACACCATCGGTGATGTTGTGCACCAGACCACTGGCATCAGGGATAGCTTGTATTTCGTCTGATGTGTTGCGCTCTTCGCAGCTGCCAGACCCTCAAAGACGTGTTTGCGTTTGCAAGATCGGGTGATGTCGGTTGCTGTTCTCATCGAAGTCGCATGGAGATATTTTCCGCAACGAGTAGAAAAGCAATGAGCAGATGAGGTGGTTCAAAGCTCTTCCACTGTTAATCGATGTCCCTGTACGCTCAGCCGATGCCAGCAAATATTTCAAAATGTAGTTCGCTGCCAGTGTTCAATTTTCTCGGTAGGCCAGCTTACTATATAATAGCATTGTTTTCAGTTGTGGCTTATTTTTACGGCGGCACGCAATGTGCATGGCTGGAGCAGTGTCAGCATGACGTCTGACTGCTTTGCGGCTCCGCTCCCTCCTCATTCCACCCATACACCACACCCATTGTGAGAAGACGAATGCTCTCAGCAGTAGACCAGTGGCGCTGTGGTGAGCTGCTTGCTGACGCAAGTCGTGCCTAGCGCCACCACTGCGCCTGGCTGCCTCCGGCCCGTGACCTCGCACCATCCGGCTGGCTGCGCGGGATTCTACGAGACGCGCGAGGGGCCGACTGGTCTCTGTTGGTTGGTTGGTGGCCGCTTTGGTTGTTATTATCGCTGCTCTAGTCACTAGTAAGATGGTCTTATTGTAAGTTAATGTTGTAACTCAGTTGAATGTCTGTGCACTAAAACGGCCAGAGTCAACACGTGGCACAGCCGGCAGAGTCCGTACCTTCCTTGCCAGTGTTCAGCTTGCACCTGAAGACCGCGAGGGTGCGTACGGCGTTGTTGGTGGGCGATGCCGAGTGGTGGATCCGCCAGTGGCCAGTGTTGGATGGGGCGGCCGATGCCCCCGGATCGCCTGGACCTTGCCACGGATCGAGGCGACCACTCCGATCGTGGCGTGAGCGATGTGCTCCTGTCCATGTGCTCCTGTGACCTGTCGCAATTGGATAACATGGATGGGCCGCGCCGGACGGCCACGCTACAGTGGCGCCTCACGGACGACATCTGTGTCGTCCGAAACCTGACCCTGACGGAGCAGCACATCGGGCACGTACGTCATTCCATGACCCCGTTGCCAAGAGAAGGGGATCTCCGTGAACCCAGTGAAAATCCAATATGCACAGCAATCACCGAAGTTCGCCCTCTTCATCGTCTCCACAGATTGCTACACTCCAGTTCCGCAGTTGGGAAAGTTTCTGTCAGGATCCCGCGACCAATCAGCGTGAGAGGTTGGCGACGCTATATAACCTAGCGGTTGAATGCGTCGTAAAAGAACCCAAGGTTCTTCTTCTCTCAGGATTACTGACACCACACAGCCTTGCATATTTGCGCAGCTGTTTTGGGGTTGGTCAGCGAAGTGGCTCCATTGGTGGACGAAGTCGCTGAGCTGATGTAACCGCTCCGCGCGCTCCTCGTCCACGATATGAGTTCGTCGAGAGCGAGAGCTACCAGCATTCATTCGATGCAGTCTTAGTCTTGTCAACGGTGCGATTGCTGGTCTTCGACTCAAATCGTCCGACTACACTTAGAACAGATGCCAGTCGGCAGAAGGATGTTGGATTTGTGCGTCCTCAAGCTCAGCCAGACAGAACATGGCGAGCAAACTAAGCGGGATCACGGCTCTCATCTGATGCCGAGATGCGTTGCACAACGATCTAGCTGGAGGGCCTTGCAGTGGCATGGGCCATTAAGGCGTGTCGCGTCTTCCTGCCTGGGCTGCAGTGCCAGATTCGGACCGATCATCGAGCTATTGTACCGGTGTTGAACAGCAAAACTTTTGACGAAATCGAAAACCCCGGCTGCAGCAACTGAAGATGATGATTGATGAGGCTGGCACCTTCACAGCCGTTTGGATTCCTGGATCACAGCACACTGGTTTCGATGCTCTCTCTCTCTCGATCTCCAGCTGCAGGTTCTGCGGATGGCAATGAGTTCGGGAAGAATAACAGCGTTCAGAGCATCTGTTCCGTCATCGCTGCGAAGCTGGGAGAGACGCAGGCCAACATCCGACTGCATGATGTTCGACATGCTGCATTACTTGATCCAAAAAGTCGGCTATTCATGGAAGCCATTCAGAACGGATTTCCCGGTGCCAGAGCGGGCGTCCTAGGACCACTCCGGAAGTACTGATCTGTACACGAGCGGCTCGCCTTCGATGATGGACTGGTTGGGCGCGGCTGTCGACCACCTCTTACGCGGCACCATGCTGACCTCTGCACGATGGACATTTGGGGAGAGGATCAGGGCTCGAGCAAGGCAAGTTGTGTTTGGCCTGGTCTGGATAGTGACATCGAAAACGTCACAATAGAGATTGCAAGGTGTGCCAACGTAAACTCCACCCAACAGGAGACGATCCTGCGCTACCAGCCAGCTCCGAGACGCTTCCCAAAACTGGATATGGATTTCGCATAGCAAGCTACGTATCTGATCATGATGGATGGATTTTCTGGATGGCGTTTGATCAGAATGGTTGAAAAATGTGTCTCCACTAGGAGACTTACGGTGCCTTACTCGACATTTTCTGTCAGTTCGGCGTATCGGAGGTTATATGGTTTAATGGCGTTCCCCAGTTCACATCCAGGGTGTTGCAATCATTCCTCCGTCAGTGGGGGATAATTCACCGCAAGTCGTCCGCTCCTTACCCTGTGTCGAACGGAAATGTCGAGTCAGCTGGTAGAGTCTAATATGATGTTGGGATTACCTCAGGGGCCAACCGGGCGAGGAACGGTGAACGACGTTCCGGCACTACAAAACGACGTCCCCGGCGCTACAGCAGCCGGGGACGTTCCGGCTGCTGTAGCGCCGGAACGTCCCCGGAAGAAGTGGACGGTGGCCGGCGCATATCGTGTCTGGTCGCCTGGTTCGAGACGTGGTTCGACGACCCGCGCATAAGCGAAGCTTCACCACCAAGGGGCAGACTGCAGTCGACGCCGCCGAGGCTCATCTGGCACGGGACCTGGAACGAGTCGAACCAGAATACGAGCCAGAATACAATTGACATGCACCGGACCTGCCGGAACTTGCTGTCGGCAATCACACCGCAGTGCTGGATCGCAACACGGCACCATCCCAGAAGTCGGACCATAACGATGTTACTACATCAGACTCCCGGGTGGTCGGGTGTTGACCGGGAACAGACGCCACTGCGGGCACGCTGCCCCGGGACATCAGTCAGGACGCGGTACCCACACGACGCCGGGGGACGAGTGGTCTAGGGGTAAGATGCTCGTCTCACAATCGAAATATTGTGGGTTCGAGTCTCACCTGTCGCTACTCTTCGCCCGCGACCAATCGGCGTGAGAGATTGGCGACACTATATGACTCAACGGTCGACGTGTCGTACAACCAATAACCAGGAGCAGACGCCGCTGCGGTGATCCGGACATCAGTCAGGACGCGGTGCCCACACCAGAAGATGCCGCTGCGGACGCGCTGCTTAGTGCTCCGGACATCAGTCAGGGTGCGGTGCCCACGACGACAGTTGCCCTCGTCAGCTCTGAATTGAGGACCAGATTCCTCTTAGTGCTGCAAGAAATTTAGAAGCTTTGTTGAATTTGTATGTGTGCGTCACGCTCAACTTCCGTACATGGGATAGATGCCGTGGGTTTATTCCTAGCCGTCGTCATACCTGGCTCCGCCACTGCGCTTGGCTGCTGTCTGGTCACGTAGCCGCGGCCGGCCCATGACCTCGTACCATCCGGCTGGCCGCGCGGGGCTGCACGAGACCCGTAGGGAGCAGACGGATCTCTGCTGGCTTGTTGGTGGTCCATTTGGTTGTTTTTATCGTTGAATTCTTGCAAAATCAATGCAGTAACTTGGTTACATGTTTTTTCATTGAAGCGGTCCGAATCAACACAGCTGCGAGCTACAGAAGTTTGGAGCTCATAGCACAAGCCGCCGGAATTTTTGCTGCATCTTCTGCCAGTCCGCTTGGCAAGCTACGCGAGTGGTCGCAGCAGTGGGACGTTCTCACATCACGCTGTGGGTGTGTGTCGGCGCTGTGCCGTGCTTGTGGTGCTGCTTCCTGTGGTGTGCTGTCGGTTAGAGCGACGCAGGAGGTAGTGTGTGGCGATGCTGAACGCCTGGCGCCCGGCAGGACACCGTGTCCAGCAGCGTGGAGTCGACCCTGGCCACCAGCCCTCTGACTCTGCGGCCTCCGAAGCGGCCGGCACATCTGGACTCGCCGTCCACCAGTGAGACCAGCTTACCGGCGCCTCTCATACCGCAGGTGAGGCGACCACAAATTATGTCACGACGAGGTGTGCAGAATTGTGTGCACAGCCTCCTGTTGTCTTAATGGTGGTTTTGCACCGTTCGGTCTAATATTATTTATTAAACACTGGGAGCCAAGCTGTCTATTGAATTATTGTACTAATTGACTAGGATACTGGGATATATTTTGTCGAGAACAGCTCGGTCCCAAGTAACATATTTTGTCACTCTGAGGCCAGATGCGACCACGCTGAGGGACACCGGCGGCCACGCTACTGGGGGCGCCACAACGGCGGAGATGCGAACTAAAAGCTTGCAATAGGAATTATACATTCCTATTGCATATAAGAATATCGTATTAGGCTCCAACCGTCTTGCCATGCTTGATATCGGGTATAATATTGAAGTAAGAAAAATAAAATATATACATATTTTACCCTCGTCATGCCGAGTATTTTCATCTTTTCTGTATCAGCTGATGTTTACTTACCCACTGAATAGTGTTGGTCAATTTCGTACCAAGGTCCACATATGCCCCGACTTCCCAAGCATAAGGCTGGCGGCCGTCGCGATATAGGCTAGTGCAATGAAGGGCATTGAAGGAAACAAATGTGTTAACCGAATCTTAAAGCATCCCCGTTCCTCGGGCCGCAGTTGCAGAGCGCATGACCGATGGTTTTACTGAGCGTTTCCATGCTTTCTTTTCACGTGCCATTTATTTCGTCACGTGTGGCTTAGGCATGATATATTGATTGAGGCACAGGTAGAGCAAGTTCAAAAGCAATGCATTCCACACATTGTATTCATAAAGGCAAAGATAAAATGCGTCATCTCTGGCTGGAACTGAACTCGAGTCGTTGCGGTGCAAGGTGTGTGGGAAGCTGCCTGCGCGCTGGAATATCGTCACAAGCCCACTCTCTTAGTACAATATTGAAAGTAAGTCAGGAGAATATTGTGATGAAAGTTGATAAATGTTGAACTGAAAATAGCTGCAGATCTGGCTCTGGCAGATCTGCAGAGTGAGAAAATTAGAATTCGAAATGCCATGTTATGCATTGGAACACTGTTGACAGATACCCGCGAGCGAAATCTTCGTCGCATTCCTCTTTGTTTGAATAAAGATGGCACTTCATGAAAATATATTGGTATGCAAACTGCTATCAATAAAGATTAAAAGAGCACATCTGCCTATCAGTGTAGACGGCATGCGAAGCGCTGTAACCAAATGGGGTTTCAAAAGCGTGACGGGTCAGGTTCGGAAGCTCAGATGAACTTTTATAACGTATATACGGCAGTACTCGCTCGCCTTCGCCCTTGCTGAGCATAATACCCAGCACGTTCAGTATATGAATCAAACTTTGTTCGACTATTTGTGTTTGTCGAATACGGTTCCACAATTTATGCAAGGTGGTGTTATTTTCCCGGGGATTTCACACACACTCTAGAGTGGTCATTGTGTGAAGATGGTTGTGAAGGGGGCTGCAAGCGAATAACCCGTCGGGGGTCATTGCGCAAACCACTTGGACCTATTTTGGA
Organism: Ashinkailepas kermadecensis; assembly: GCA_034440615.1. Taxonomy (NCBI): domain Eukaryota; kingdom Metazoa; phylum Arthropoda; class Thecostraca; family Neolepadidae; genus Ashinkailepas; species Ashinkailepas kermadecensis. The sequence goes on from JAOTOM010005173.1 coordinate 665,442, forward strand.
GGCCCCTTCAGATACCCGAGAGAAATGAGGCGACCGTCCCCTTGGATCCACCCTCGGTCTAGACAAGTGGCAGACCCGGAGCTCATCACCTGACCGTTCAGATCCATCCGCCTCTTCCGCCGCCAGGCATCGCGAGATCCACTCGGCAGATATTTAGCGACTGGACCTCGTACCTCAACTCTTCCGCACCTCAACACCCATGCCCGAATCCCTTCTCGGTCGCAACACCCGCACCTAACCCGGATGTGATTTGTGTAAGAAATAGTCCATCACAACGCGTCTTCCCAATTGTAATGCATTGTGTCTAATAGCTGATAAACCTTACGAGCCATGCTACCTATTACAGGAACCCGCAAAAAGCAGATTCCGTTAATTCAACCCCGTGTGCGGGTTTTCAGGTTCAAAAGATTGCAACTCTGCCAGTGAGCTCTTGGTTGGTCATCGCGTAGCGCTCGATGCTGTGCCGTAATGTCTAACACGACGGCTGAGCAATGCGCATGTACAAAACGCATGCCCCCCCCCCCCCATGTACACTGCTGTGCGATTGAGGTGTGACGTTATAATGAGATCAGTTGATGATGTAGGATGCAGGTTGGTTGACTGTCCCAGGTGTGACGTGACATATGGTCTGTTCCCGTGGCTCCACCAGAAGGAACTCAGTGGAGGTTAGTTGAGGCTAGTTGAGACTTTACCACGGGTACGACCGGGGGAGCTTGGTGGAGAAATCAGCTGATTGCGGTGCGAATTCCGTGCCAAAAAGGAAGCGTTTGGCGCTGTATCATAAATCGGCCAAATTGCTCTACAAATGTTTGTCCAGATGATCGCACAATGTACATAGTATGCCTTGTAATACAAAGTCCCAAATTTGTATTTATTTCTGGCAATGTATGTGTCCTCAGAGGCTGCGGGAAGCACAGATGTTTTTTTCGCCTATAGGATGAACCAGGCAATCTATCTTCCCTCTCGGTTGAGCACTAGGCATCGTCTCCCACTGTTTTGCGGTTGGTTACAGCCTGCCTTCTTAACGTACAGCATATAATCTGGTGTCTGGACTCGCCAGGCTCCCTGGCCCTGAGACGCTTCTCTACCCGATGCTGACTTTTCCTCATCTCAACTTGCCTGACCTCGTCGATCGGGCTCGAGTAGGATTTTAGTCGACGCCGGGAGAACGGCGGTACTTCTGGACACGGGGGTTGCGGCGGATCCGGCCGGTAAAGGAACATTTTCCCCTTAGGCCGAATGACGTAGATCAAAGGCTACAAAAGAATGTTTTTGTAGTCTGCATCTGTTACTTCGATTATTGTAGTTGTAGTTGTAGTAATTTCATATTTCCTTTGCGAAGTATGATCCTGGTATTCAGTTGATGTATGGATATGATATTCATATGATGGAGGACGTTGTTTACGCGCAAATATATGGAGTAAGTGTGCCGTGATTGAGCTCAACTGAACAATCACAATTGGACCCTGCTCATGGGCTGGTGGAGCTTTTGCTCCACTGGTGGAGGTTGGTGGAGGAAAAATATCCACTGGATTTGCGACGGGAACGACCAGTGGAGGTTAGTGGAGCCACGGGAACAGACCCATAATGTTTCTTTTCGGCGTGGCGCAACAAGGTCGGCCAACTATCACAGGTGTGACGTAATTTTTAGGTCGGCCTAGGTGCAACACCTTGGTCGACTGATTGGCCCTGGTGTGAAGAGACACTTAGTTCATTTGACTGTCTTGGTGTGATGTAATACTAAGGTCGGCTGACACGATATGGCGTGACACTGAGGTCGGCCGTCTCAGGTGGTCGACACTGTGCCGCCCGATTTCGACGGCTTGGCGCAGCTGCCGGAGCCGCCGCCGGGTCTGCTGCCGGCCGCCCAGCACAGTCTCAGCTCGCTGCTGACGCTGTCGCAGATGACGCTGCAGCCGCAACCGCCGCCGGGTGAGGCCGAGCTGGTGGCGTTCCAGCCGTCGCCAACTGATGCGTTTGAGCCTGTCCTGCCGCCGCCGCCGTCACCACCGTCACGGGCCGCCATCTCGGCAGGCGGCCGGCTGCCGCCACCACCGCAGGCTGCGTCGCAGCTTCCTCTCTCGCCACTGACGCAGTCTGTGTCGGGAACCACTCCGACGCCGTCGCTGCAGACTTCGGCAGTGACTTTTCAGCAGGTGTCGGCACCGCCTGCCCAGCCGACGCAGCCGTCGTCAGTGCAGCTGCCGCCGGCCCAGCTGTCCCAGCAGCCACCGCCTGCCCAACTGCCGCAGCAGCTGGCTGCGCAGCTGCCATCGCCAGCCATACTGTCGCCGTCAGTGCAGCTGCCGCTGGCCCAGCAGCCACCGCCTGCCCAACTGCCGCAGCAGCTGCCATCGCCAGCCCAACTGCCGCCGTCAGTGCAGCTGGCGGTGTCGCCGGTGTCGCCGCTGCTGCCGCCACAGTCTGAGCGGCCAGTGGCGGTGCGCGCTGGCCGGCCGGCCGTCGACAGCATCCCGTCGATCGCGTGCAGCACGGGCGGAGCGGTGGCTGGCCGGCTGTCAGACGGCGGGCGACGGCTGTCGGACCTGCCGCGCTCCATCAGCATCGAGGTGCCGCTGTCATCACATCGGCGCATGTCGGAGCTGCCGCGCTCAATCAGCCACAGCGTCGAGCAGCCGCGCCGTCAGTCGTTCACCCGCACGGAGGCGCTGGCTCAGGAGGCCCGCAGGTCAGTCGCTCTCCCACACTTTGGAGACCTTGGCTTAGGGAGATCGTGAGTCAGTCGCTCATCCGCACAGATGCGTTGGCTCAGGAGGCTCCCAGGTCAGTCAAGGAGACTGAAACTTGTATATTACGGAAATCGGCACGATATATTGTTTACTTTGCCCTTGGTCTTGCAGCAGCGAGGAGCTGAACTGAAGGCACCTGCGGAGTATGTCAAATTCGCCTTGTCATCGAAATGGGCTGTGAAATGTATTCTACTCAGTTTTGATACCTTGACGGGTCAATGCATAATTACACTCCAAAGAAACTACCGATTATGACCATGCTGCTGCTACAGCAATTTTGACGAAGAGGGGAGCATTGTCAAGCTCAGTTTTTTATTTGTAAAAAGCGTCCGCCAGAAGGCTTTTCGTAAGCATATGCCCATGAGAGGTTGGCGCGGTAGAATTCCCACACGCACTCTGATCAAGAGTAATTATTTAACGGGCTAGCTGGTCGCAAGACATTTGAGCAGAAACATTGACAAACATGTTCCAGTTAATTACCGCGATGGACCTGGCTAGTGACGTTGGGATGTGACCACAGAGACTCGGCTATTAGTTGTAGAATGGAAGTGGAGGTCATGTGGGATGCGTGGTTAAATGGCTCAAGTCGTGTGGCGTCAGGAGCAAAACCACATTCGGGGATGGGGTGAACGGGAGAACTTTTGTTACCAGAGTTTTAGTCAAGCATCACACGAACGTCAGATTTTCTCCAAATCTAGGCAGCCTGACGGAGGGTATAGTCCTGCGTGCACCCCCCCCCCCCCCCCCCCCGTGGCTGCCATGTTCCGTGATGTGCGTCACATGCCGACAAGCCAATGACACAATTATCGATATTCATTAGCATGAGGAAACATATCCTAACAGCACGATTATACGGGAAAGAAGACAGCGGATCACACCTGAACAATTGAGGAAGTTAAGTTAGTAGTATACCACTGTACCACGGTGTGGCGAATCGTTGTGACCGCGTTTCCACTGACTTCCTGGCGGTGAACACTTGGCAGGTTTTCGCTGGCGCGTGCCGACCAGGCGCGCGGCCGGCTACACCTGGCAGATGACGAGCCAGGTGTAGCGCGTCCGGCGGCGCGCGGCCGGCTACACCTGGCAGATGACGAGCCGCCCCGTCCGGCGGCGCGCGACGGCCACCGCCGCTTCTCGGCGCGCCACCAGGACGACGAGGGCCGACACCCGGTGCGCGAGCAGGAGCGGCGCTTCTCCGTGCGCGAGGACGAGCGCGGCTACGCGGCGCGCGAGACGGACGAGCGGCGCTGCAGCAAGTCGGCGGCGGCCACCGCCGTGCTGGTGGCCGAGTGTGAGGCCAAGCAGCGCAGCAAGGCCAGCGACAAGTCCGACAAGCTGGTGAAGATGCTCGGCGGCATACTGTCGCTGACGGACAACTTCTGAGCGGGGTGCGCCGCCGGTCGGGGGCGCGCCGCGCACCTGTTGTCACGTGATTCCATGGCAGGCGAGTTGGGGCGGGTGGGATCATCTGGCTGTCGTGCCCCCGGGCTGCCGACGGGAGGCGGTGGTTTGGAGCGGCGACATTCGAGGCGCGCAGTCGCACAGACCGACCGGATGCGGCGGCTGTTCTTCACGCGTGGTGGATCAACACCACAGCCGGTGTCCGGCGGCTCGTTGTCGTTTCGGTGGTTGTCTTCTTGGCGTCTATGGCCAATGTATGTCGGTACGTAACTGAAATTTTCTCCGGGTCACGATGCGGATAATAATTATTATTATTGTTGTGTACAGTGAGACTAGCTGATATCATTATTATCTATCGAATTTGAATTGTGATGAAGTAGATAGTGAAGAACGGTGTCTGTTGTACATTTTAAAGTAATGTTCTCGAAGTGTGCATTGCAACAACGATGCAAGGCTACCTGTCCCTGGTCGTAAAACGATGTTTATCGAAGATCCAATGACAACACATTCTCCAATTATTTGTTGGGTTCCAAGGCGTCTCAGAGACAAGTAATTTTGGACCCCTATGCGCCGATGTCCCATTTCTTATTAAATTGGAATCCAATGCTATGCTTTGAACGAAATACATCCAGGAGGTTTGCCCCAGTCAGACAGCCGGATCGGATTGGATTGTTATTGAAATTGCTAATCAATTCGCTGGTGTTGCACATGATCCTTGATCTCTGCATTGATGGTGGGCAATGGGATGCAGGCAGGAGTGAAAAGGGCGTTTTCTTGGATCTTTTGCCATTTAGAACATTATCCTCTCCAGGAAGTTACTTTCTCACTTTTTTTTGCCAAAAGATTGAATGATGCTGTTTGAAATGACTGCGGACTTCAATAGCAATGCCAGAAACCCGATGGAAAATATAAAGATGAGCTGTTTGTGCCAGGAACAGAACGAAAATTTTCCCGTCAGAATTTGATATCCCGAAAATGTCCCCTCCAAATCAAAGGTTTCAAAACTTCAATCCAGCCTTGGGTGCAGGTAACCCAGTTTCACAGTCAAGCGGTTATGCCGGTACCATATTGTGGCGAGTGGAGCCGTAATTCAGCTATACAGTCTGCAATTGTCCTCACCCCGCACATGAACATTGTTTTCCAAAAACAAGAATGCGATAGATATGGCACAGTCCTACACCATGAAGCACAGGCTCCATTTACGGTGTGCGATTATATTTACTGAGTGCGATTTCTATTCCCTGTGCGGAGTGCGATGCTGCAAATTTGCGACTGGTGGCCCATAAGTGCTCGTACTCCGTCAGCCGCTTTAAGTTGAAAGGGGATGATGTGCCAGGGTACTAACAGCACTAGGGGACTAGCACACGGAGGTCTGGACTGTCAATAAATGTGCCCCACTGGATATTTTGGCATTTAATTAACCCTCAACTTGTACGGCCGTGAGAATCCTAGATTGAATGTGGCATTACAATTAGCCTTTTCAGCAAAACCTTGTCTTGTTGGTAACTGCGGATGTCACCTGATCGGGTGTTTTATCATTACTGCGGTGGGTATTGGACGCGAAGATTCTTGGCACAGCTTACAATAATCTAAGTTAATGTTAAGTATGCAAGTTCAGGAGTTGTACTTCCATAAACATTCAACGTTCTTGAGTTACGCGCCGGAACGGCCTGGCTGGGCCGACGTTCTGGGAGGTATGTCACAATGAATCGCTGCATTCGTGCGAATTTCTCAATAAGTCGTGGACGCACGAGTGTCATCGGTTCTCACTCGGGCCATTTATCGTGGGGCTCCAGCGTCTTCAAACCTCTAGTCATAATTAGTTTCATGCAATCGTATATTAGTTGCACTTATTCTGTGGCGTTGACTTCCAAACTGGCCTGGGTGTGTCGAACTGGATGGCTGTTGATTTCCCAGCTAGGGTGTGGCCGAGAGCCGAAGCTGATGTGGTCTGCCGCCGTTGCTCCGTCGTATTATATGTACCGATCGCGACGACCGCCGTTGTGAAGACTGTTCTGGATTATGTCAGTGGCATTGTTCTGCCGGTGCATGCATCGGAACCAAATCGAACAATACAGTGTGATTTAAAAGGTGGATGCTTGGTTACCTATGAACGCGTAATTCGCCCCGTCATTTTATGATTTCAATGGCTGTTTTTTTTTCTCGGTACACTAAGACAGACTAGTGTGAAATGCCAGGGTGTCATTTCATGAAGACCATTGGGGGGGGCAAGTTTTGTATGGCACTAAGAGGAAAGATTCATGGAGTGGGCCACCCATCGGGCCGTGCTGAATATGAAAACATTGGGGCTTCAAAGATGTACAAATTGACACCCATAGAAGCAAATGCAGTGATTATTATGCTTGGACACCGTGTGCACGCATGGGTTGGCATCAGGGTCGTAATGAGCATTTTTCGAACTGTTGGGAATCGATTGGGGAAAACGTTCAGTGGGATGGGGATCCCGGGACACCGGCTCCACCAACATTATCATGTCTTGACAAGTATTCGCTCCAATTTTCTGGCCAGAATATCGAATGGAGTTATTTCGGAATGACCGCAAACTATATTGCTGTCGATGAGCATGCCCCAAACTAGTTTAAAAGTATGAAAAGGAGTTTCTAGTGTCGGACACAAACAAAAAAATTCCCTCCATAGTGCAGCTCTTCAAAATCTAGGCTTCCAAGCAAAAATTCAACTATGCCCAATCCCCAGTTGCGCTACTGTTTCACACTCATCATTGGGGCACATTCTCTGTGTAATTGTATCAGCGAACAGGTGATATTGGTAAAAATTGGTCCCGAACGTTCTCACCGTTGAGACCAAGGCTGGAGATCTCTCACCAATCCAGGAGGTCCAAGTCCTTATTTTCAGGACATTTTTTTTCAGATTGAGTAGGGAAAATGACAATTTAGCATTAGCAGCTGGTACCAAACCAGGGGGGGGGGGGGTCGGACCCCCGATCAACCCGGCGTCTCCGGCCATGGTTGAGTTCCTCGGTTGATTATTCGTCGTACACAGTACGACTGCACTTCCAGACATTGTAGTCTTCATCAATAGATACCGGCTTCAGCATGGCCGTATGCCTATATTAATAAATATGAATGCATTCCAGCTGCCACTAGGTTAGTGTATTGCAGATTACCAATGTCATTAGAAAAAAAACATTACAGGACTGAATAGAAAATAAGTTGTTTTTCAGTCAAATTGCGCCGGAGACAACTGGTCTGATGGGGTCGGACATTGACCTCTATATATAACTAGACGGCCGACTCGCCGCCCGCCGCACGCTCCGCGTCCTATTCCGGCCGGTCCCGGCTGGAGCAGCGATATATGGGCAAAAGATCGTGGGCGCGGAGATGTATCATAACCTCCACAAATTCAACACACTCGAAGCGCTCGTAACCTCCACAGGCCATAACCTCCACAGCTCACAACCTCCACAACTCCGCAGCGCTCATAACCTCCACAGCTCAACCTCCACATATTCAAGAACTTCATAATTTTATAGAAGCATCACTTCAGATAGCTATCGCTAGGTAGCAGCACGGTCTAGGTATTTTAGCAACGGATATTGAATGAATGTCATGCGATTGAACGTTGAAGTATAGATCAAAATATTTATCACTAGATGACAGGATGTGTCATTGAATACGCGTTTGTTGTGTGCGCGCATTGTTAGCTTTCCAGACTCCGGGAACGGGCTGTCGTCCCGTGGGAAGCTGATATGCGGCGCAGTGGCGGATGCGGAGCACGAACACACTGCTCAGACCTGTTTGCATCAGATTTCATGGCTAGCTTAAAATGTTTATTACATTGTGATTCTCGCGCAATATTTGCATTTTTCCGCCCGGAATATGCCGGCTAGTCATACCCTGGTGACGCCACTGATCAGCTGTCTGGGGAAGGGACGGAGAAAGCGCAGCGTCTGTGGCGCGAAAGTGAACGGTTTGCGTCGCGAAACCGTCACGGTGTCGCTGATGAAAATGTGCATTAACCTGCGAGAACTGGTTACCCATAATTAAATTATAACCTACCTCTTGTCCACCAGAGTTGAACACCAGAGTGCAGTTCGTGTGCATTACGAGTTGGCTCTCTTTTACTTGCACGGTGTCGGGATATTTTTATCTCGCGATAGCGCTTGCTGGACGAAGTAACTGTTTTTATAGGTGAGCGACCACCCGGCAAGACCACCTTTCCGAACCCTCAAGGAGAGAATTACTCATGTATTACTCATCATGTACGATTATATTTTTGTACATCTAAAGTACCTCGGATTAATCAGTTCAGCAGTGGTGAAGTTCTGCAGAATGAAGCCACGCTTTATGTCTTGTTACACTTCATGCGATAAAGTGAAAAGCTCCTGGCTATTTTCGTATAGTAAGTTAGTAACATTTCATTTTGTGGTTGGAAATTTGAGCTGAAGTTCAGATTTTTCCTGTCTTAATTTTGTCTTGTAGTTATAGTGTCGGAACTTACGTGTGTGGTTCGATAAGAATTTGACATAATCCAGTAACATGGCACTACACATAGGATTATATTCCGATCATAATGTTCGATGTTTCGGTTTTCGATGTTTCGCATGTACGCTAGATAGTTTTAAACATGGTGCGACAGCCCGAGGAAAGTTTGTTAAGGGTGGATTGTGGTAAAATAGTGCGTGGACACAGTGGCTCCGACACGTCATTTTAATTTGGGTTGGGGGATAGCAAAGGCGATCCCAAAAACCTGCCTGAGATGCATGCTAGAAAATATGCAGAAATCCCATTATATTATCGGGTTTACATTGTCACCTATGCGGGGCCAGTTTTCATATATTAAAGTGAGGCATTTAAAAAATAATAACTTGTGTCAGTTTTTGAAGAAAACAATTACATTTACCTTTTGTTTATAAATCACACATGGTGGCCAAGAGCGGGAGCTGGCCACAGCCGTCCCGTGATTCCAACATCATTGGACGCTGAAATTAAACCAGAGCGCGTAGCCCTTCAGTAGAGGTCGGCATCCCGGGGAAGAGCGTCAGGACCCTCCCTAGGTTCGTTGAACCATAATTGAACCATCCGTGGGAAATTTTGCTCTACAATAAGACTCGACCTAAATGCAACGTTCAAGAGGAGGGGCTTAGACAACGCCCGAACCGATGTCTTTTTCATTCTAAGCTGGATTTGTTGCCTGTGGGAGGGCAATTCTTGCTGCTGCCCCCCCTCCTGGAATCCCGAGACCTCTCCACCTATGGCCTCCAGTATTACACTTTAGCTGAAATGTATTATTATATAGATGACTTAAATGAGCTCGCTATGATCCAGATAATTTGCACGTTCGTCCTGCATCATTTTTACAACTGAAATTATATATATAATTGAACTCTTGACGTGCGCGCCACGTAACATCGATTTAGAAAACGACACGTAGCTATTCAAAACATTCGTTACTATTTCGTGCCGTTTTTATTGGAGCTTTCACGACCCACAAACCCATTCTAGGTTATACGGGCAATTGCTCACATGGATGTTTAGCGGCAGCGGGAAGCGACAGAACGACACACAGCCTTCCGGTTGAAAGACCAGCGCTCTACCCATGGGCCATCTTGTCTCCTTTTCGGGTCATATTCACCGGTATATTTCCAACACAGTCATGGCACAACCTTCGTGAATACACACGACAGGCCACATTCGTCATGCACGTCCGCCCCGCTTCGAGGTGGTGCCTGCTTGGTGCAGCCATGGTGCCTGCTCGGTGCAGCCGTGGTGCCCGCTCGGTGCAGCCGTGGTGCCCGCTTGGTGCGGGCCCGGGATCGGCTGCAGCCGATCTCAGGCTGGGCCCGGGATCGGCTGGGCACACGTTTCTGTGACACCGTATAACCTAATCTATGCTCACCTCGGCTTCTAACTATCAGTGCAACATCACTGAGTAGCCCGTCTTAGGTTATGCTAAGCTTCACATCTCTAGCTTTAGTCATTGTAATCGTGGGAAGCCTAACTCGCAGTTCCGGAGAGAGTGGAGGGTCATTCGCGGGTTAACATGTATGTGCACTGGAGTAGGGAGAGGGAGGGAGAGGTCATTCGCCCCCCTCACCAGCTATTTTAAAATATTACAAAGCCGATAATCATTTGGATGTCATTCTTAATTGACCTTAAAAAATGATCCTAGCGCAACGTAAAAAAATCGATTACAAATATTGTTAGTTATTGACGTACAAAGCGAAACGCGTCGGACGAAATTGTGTGTGAAAAGTAGCGATAAGTCATGCTTGGCAAATTTCCAAGAAATACCTATATAACTAATGTAAATAAACTATATCAACTATGTTGGTAATTTCTAGGTGTGGTATACTCCCAATCAAACGTGCACATCAGTTATACAAATGACTTCAAAATACACGAAAATTAGCTTCTTTTTTAATAGTTCGCCTCATGTAACCTATAACGATTTGAAGAAGTGTTATAAATTATCAAACAACAGTATTTCCTAAAACCCTCAGCCACCCTTCAAGATTAGTGTTCCTATCTTTGTAAGTTTATTGTACGACCATATTATTAGTGCTTCTTCGCTTTCTATGTCATGCTTATCTTTCTTGAACATTTTACGAACATGTCCTAATCTAATGCTGCATTTAGCTTGTGCATTGCCTGACTAGCACCTCTCAGAAGTCCTCTGTTAGTCTGGAAGCTCGTCGTATTAACGCTTTCGCTTGCCAGCTAATTCCTTCTGTGTTTTCTAGCTCTTTAAAACAGCTACTGGTCCGTTAAGAAGCAGAATGGAAAATTCCAACCGTCACAAAATTAGTCAGTGTGCGTTGTATTGCAAAGTGTGTACAAGTTTTATAGCAGCTGACATGTGTTTGCAGACTGTATTTCGTTTCGACCGACCCCTGGCGATTGCATTCCCGTTCAGGAATAAAACATCACACCGTCCGATGCGCAGTCAATTATGCGAAAAATGCAGACTTCCTAAATCTGTTATTTCGAATTTTTGTCTGTCAATTCCCACGACTTCCGAATGGCCATATAATACTCCTGAAGGTAAGGTATACACTAGATGATTGAAATAGATCTCCATCCACCCAAAAAGATGACGGTATGCATAAGCGTGATATGCCATACCATTGGCTAACATGACTTCTCAGCATGCTATGAAACAGGTCTGCCTAGGGCCAATGCGCCCTCATATATTATCCATCCCCGGCGTGTGACATATAAGCTGTCCACTAAGCTGTAGATGGAGATATCTTGCCAACTCAAGGGCCATCTTTAGAACCGGGCCCTCTGGATCGCCCAATCGAATTAAAAACTCCATAATTTGCAACACTGCGTGGCCAGATTCTCATTTTTGGAAAGCTGTATGTTTTCAGCTTCACGTTTCCTCACCCAGAAACAGAGATCACGGACCCAACAGACAGCATTGATTTCCAACCTCCCCACCCACTCCTGGGGTCTCCGCCCGTGCACTGAACTGCAAACTGTATACTGATGAATGCACGGAACAGTCGGGAGGGACGGAGTAAGAGCAGGGGAAGGCTACTCTGTAGACGTCTCTGGGTGCAGAAACAGAGATGGGATAACATCGAATAGTTTAGCAGTTCTTTGCTAACGCCACTGTCATAGATCGTCTTTTATGTAGGGGATTCGAGAACTGTTTGTTGGGCGCGAGAGAGGCTGTGCTAAGCAGGCCAGGATTGTATGTTAACTGTAAAGAACATACCTGGGAAATCTATCGTGCCTCTTCTCCCCGAACAACTTTGGACTTCCCAATCATAGACAGGCCTAGGAAAAGGAAAAGGTGAGATATGCACCCCCGCCCCCCCAAGGTTGTGAAGGCCAATGAAGCGTAATATTATGAAGGTGTCAGGCCGATATCATGTGTACGTCGCAGGAATGATTGTGTTTGGGTCCGTGTTGGTCGGGATTTGTCACCTCTCCCCTGCTGAGTGTTTGTTTTTTGTTGTTCCGACACTCATGTTCCCAAGCACCGGGAAGGTTGGGTCCCAAAAGGTTGGGCCGGTGCCCCTGATAATCGCGCTGGGTTCCCAAAAAAGTCGGACCGGGGCCTCTCAAAATCACAATGGGAACACAAAAAAAGTCGTGCCGTGGTCCTTGAAAATCATGATTGAGGCCACACAAAGACGGGCTGGGCCCCTGAAAATCACGTTGGGGTCCTCAAAGGTTCGCGCCTGGGCCCGAAAATCACGCTGGGGGCCGAAAAAAAAGTCGTGCCGGGTTCTTTAAAATCACAACGGGGACCCCAAAAGATTCGGCGGGGCAAATCACGGCAAATCATGCTGAGCCTGAAGGTACCACAAATTCGCGCCCGGGTCCCTCGAGAACACGCTAGGGGCTCGATAGATCGCACCGGTGCCCCAGAAATCAAATCGGGAACACCCAATAAATGAAGCCGGCGCAAAAAAAAACAGTCCGGACATGGAAAATCACTCTGGGGTCCCGGCAATCGCTCCAAAAGAAACCAAGACGTGTTGGGCCCCCCAAAGACGTGTCGAGGCCACTAAAGCTCGCGATAGGCATCCCAACAAATGACGACATGGTCCAAAAATCGCACTTAGACCCAAAAACGTCGCGCCGCTCACTTTGGAAATCACACTAGGGGACCAAAAAGTAGCGCCGGTGCCCCACAGATCGCAGCTGGCTTCCCAAAACTCAATTTATACCCGGAATGTTACTCTGCGGCCACAAAAATTGCGTCAAACACCCCAAAAAGGCGTCGGGCCCCGGAAAGAAGCGCGTTGGAGCAGGGAAAAAATGCACCGTGAGCCCGAAGAATCGTACCGAGGCTCACAAATATGGCGCAGGAGGCTTACAAAAATAGAAGTCGACCCCAATAAATCACAAAGGGATTCTATCGAGTCCACCCGAGCACCGGAAAACTCAGAACAGGTCCCGAAAGACAATTATCCTGAGGGCCTTTCTACTCTGAAGGGTGCCATCGGCTGAAAAAGACTCGTTGAGCAGCCGCAGTGGCATACTAAAGAGGCAAATCCCCCTCCATCCTAACGAGGTGGGCTCCCAAGAACCCAAGAACCAACAACAACAGGGGCCCTCAAAGCACAGCGGGATTTGATGCAGCATGGGGTCCTCAAAAACAGGCCAGGGACCTAAAAAATCGACATGGTCCAAGAAAAGGAACAAAAAGACCGGGCACTAAATGAACACTTCGGGGTCTGCGAAAACGCGCCGATACCTAAAAAATATCGTCGGTACACAAAAAGCAACAAAACTTTTTTTTAAAGAGTCAGCGTCGCAAACATGTGCCGGGCCTCCAGTAAAAAATTGGCTGGAGCCTTAAAACACATCCGAAGACAAAGAAAAACGGAATGGTTAAAAAGAACACCTAACTACAGTCTCAGTTCGGTAGCCAATCTGGAAGCGTTGGTATTTAATCAGAGATGAGGTGCGTCAATGCTAAGCGGTTATCCGGATTTCTTAGCCACCAGAAAACGTGAGAAGAAGAGAGCTTGTCATCGAATTGAATTCATGATGGGCCCTTGCGGCTCTTAACACGCGCCCTGGAGGGCCTCTGAAAATTACGCGCACTGGAGGGGGGGGGGCGGATTCTGCCCCCCTTAAGATCTCGGCTCCTATTAAAGCTGGAGACACGAAATTCGCAGCGTGGATGGGTACGGTAGTGGACTCTATTGTGTGCAAATTGCATGACCTTAGGTCAATATCTTCATGGTCACGTTTGTCAAAATGTTCTTGTTTTGCGTGGCTTGGCTTGTCATTGTTATGGATCGCTGTGATTGTGTTTAAATGCTCCAAAATGGGCATCAATGATGTTTTGGACATTACGAATGATGCAATACAGATGCTAGACCCGACATTTGACCTCAGGTCACCTATATAGCAGCACTTTATCAGGCCAGTTACCTGTTCCAGTTACCGGAACCGGGCCGCCCACCCGACTGCTCCGTTGGGCAGCACGGCGCAATCGGCTTCGCGAAGAAAGGAGTGAAGTACATGAATAATGCATGGAAACGCAATGACAAACAGTACAAATGACAAACAGTAGTGCATTTATGACAATATTCCAGTTGACCAAGTTTGGTTCCATTAACCTGTCATGAACTTGACCTAACGTGACCTCGGCTATCTAACCTGACCTTGAAACTCCATAGCATATCAATATACATCAAGCAAGTCGCTAGTGTTGCCAAGAACACTTCCCTTTTGCGGATATACGGGAAGCGTATCAGCGCCGATTTTTGTGGTCTGGCGCTAGGAATTTTTTAAAATTTTAACGGCCCCTAACTCGAAAAATGTTCGGCCGATTTCCATTTTTCTTGCTTTAAACGACGCGCCGGTCATTTCTAAGCAGGTACGCAGAAAATCGCGTATATCGACCGGTAAAATCTGCAGTTATCTACAAAAAAACGGAGGGGTGGGCGGATTTCGCCCACCCCCTCCAGTGCGCGTGTTAAGTCTGAACATGTTATGACTTTATGAGGTGCCGTGTGTTCTCACCCGTCAGCTATTTTGACTGATTTGTTGGTCCCCAAAATAAGCGCTTTCATTCCGTTTCAGCCGGGTGCCACGTGATGCAGTTGTAGCATTTCGCTTCAAGCGGCGGATATCCTAAAGTGCACGATGTGTACTACAGAAATGTTTGAGGTGACTGATCACCTATGTGTTGGAGTTAGGCCCTGAGGACGAGCACATCACCATGTATTAATATTTATTGCGTTTTTCTGTTCCCCATTTTGTCAGCTTGCCAACCTTGGTCTCCCACACACCGGATCAAAGCATTTTCAACCAGCGATCACCCGTCTTTCCTTTTCTCATCCTCTCCAGCAACAATCATGAGAGTTATTTTGCCATGGGCTAACAAGTAAGCTTCGTTCTTGCTAGCAGCCAGTGCAAACTCGTAAGGTGAACGCTGCCTGGGAAGCATCTGTGGGCGAATACGTACTACGTTTGGCTATATCTGGCAATCTAAATAAAATCGGACCCTTTCTCACCTTCACATTCTAGTAACTTGTCATGAAAATATGAAGGTGTGAAGAATGTCTAAGGGGAAGAACTCAACTCAATGAAGAACAATCTGAATTGTGCAAAAGTATATATCGGTGAACTCACAATGACCCCCTGCATCTTTTGGCCATTTATAAATTTTCGTTTACGGGATAATTTGCACTGGCGTTCTATTATTTCTCCTCATGAACATCGGTGAACAAGGGGTGACATCTTAAAGACGTTTAGTACTATATCATGGAAACTAGGGTACAACACTTAGCCATTAGTGAGGCTGTAATGAGCTTGCACCCAACCCCACACACACGCACATAGCGGAAGTTGAATACATTTTGTTTGAACAGTAATACTAATGGTTTCACTCGCACCAGGAAGATAAACCTATTATTACAAAATAATCCATCAGTCGTGAAAAGAGTTCCAAGTCCAGCGAGAAGTGTGAACTTGAAAATACTTATGCTGTGATGATAGTTCTTTTTCAGTACCGCATGTTGTTGTTAGCCATAGGCGCACCCAGGGGCCAGCCCCATCCCTTTAGGGGCCCCCATCTTAGCGGTAACAGTTATGTGTTCACTATTAAAATTATTGGGTTATATATCCAAAAGTGCTCAAGCATGGTACTTTGCGAAATTCCTGGGTACGTCCCTGCTGTTGACCCTGGCCCACCCACTTGTTGAGACGTTCCTACGCCTATGGTGACGAGGGCACGAAAAGGCATCATACTGCAGGCGGATAGCATGTAAATGTTATGCTATCATCCGCCACTGTGTGTCGCATTATTTTCCCACGCGTCGATGCATTGCAGGCGAAAATCGTGTAAATGTTATACGATCATCCGCCACTGAGCAACGCATTACTTTCCCACGCGTCGATGCGCGGGCTACCGAGCTTTCGAACAATAGAAAAGCTGCACGCAAAGAGCACGTACTCAATGGTATCATCCTCCCATCTGGCGATAAATATTGTTACCTATGATTCAGCATTCAATCTCATGATTGTAATACCAAGACCGTGCTGCTAGCTAGCGATAGCTATCTGAAGTTATGCTTCTAGAAAATTATGGAGTTCTTAAATCTGTGGAGGTTGTGAGCTGTGGAGGTTATGAGCGCTTCGCAGTTGTGGAGGTTATGAGCTGTGGAGGGTATGAGCGCTTCGGACTTGTGGAGGTTGTGAGCTGTGGAGGTTATGAGCGCTTCGCAGTTGTGGAGGTTATGAGCTGTGGAGGTTATGAGCGCTTCGGAGTTGTGGAGGTTATGAACTGTGGAGATTATGAGCGCATCGGACTTGTGGAGGCTGTGAGCTGTGGAGGTTATGAGCGCTTCGGAGTTGTGGAGGTTGTGAGCTGTGGAGGTTATGACCTGTGGAGGTTACGAGCGCTTTGGGTGTGTTGAATTTGTGGAGGTTATGAGCTGTGGAGGTTATGATACGCTGACGTGGGCGCCGCCCGTTCCCATGCATTTTGGCCCTGGAATGAAATGTTGTAAAATGAAAAGTTGTGGATATATTTTTATAAAACGTAGTGCAAAATGATGCTGGGTTCATGATGAACAGATCGAAATTGAGAAACATCTAGTAAAATATTGTAATTGTGCATTTGAGGTCTAACTTCTATCATCGTTTTGCCAACTTTGTGCGGTATTCGGCATGTGTACCAAATGGAACTAAGATCCCGGATACCCGATAAACACTTGCGAAGTGACGATGGGGATGTTTGTAGTTATCTAATCTACTAATCAGGGGCGGATCCAGGAATTGTCATGGGGAGGGGTATTTGTATGGGGGCGCAATTTCTTAGGAGGTGTACCCTGCGAAAATTCCTGAAGGGGCGCCTTCGGCCGAAAATCCGTTTACTTACCTTGAGCACACTGAAGGGGTGCTTCTAGCTGAAAAATATGATGGGGAGCACTCGAGCCATCCTGGAGGGGCGCGGGTTCCAAATTTAATGGGGACATGTCCATGAATCCGACGACCATCCCGGAATCCGCACGACCATCCTGCAGGGCACGGGTTCACGCTCAGGCAGGGTGTTGCTTTATATGCTTTCGAGGGGGCAAATGCCCCATCACTGTTGGCTTTGCCTCCCCCCCCCGCCAATAACTTCAAGCTTTAACATGGGACCCTATGGAGTGTGATCCCCCAATCAATTTGAACCTGCCCATTGCCTTCATGTATTCCCCCACCCCCTCCCCGTCCGAATAATTTTCAGAAATCAACATCCGGGCGCTCAGGACTTCCTTTTTTAATTGTAGTTCTTTCTATCAGCCCGGGACCTCTTCCAAGGGCGTAGCCAAGAGGGCAGGCGCAGATCCAGGATTTTTCATGGAATGTCTGGAGCCACTGGATGAGCCCCCAGGGGTGCATTCAGCAGAAAATTTCGAGAGAGGCGCACTCGAGGGTCTTGGAATGGAGACTTCGGTTGAAAATTCAAGGGGGTGTACTCAATGATTCCAAGAGGGACATTTTCATCTGCACGGACGCTTTTAGCTAGAAAAAATAGAAAGGGTTACACTCGATCCTCACTGTAGGACCACTTTTCCTGGTAAGATCGGCACCAATTACGTCATAAATATTATTAAATTGAGCACGTTGAACATACGGAAAGTAGGTTGCGGCGTAAACAACGGAGCTTGGTTGGCGGCTTGTGTATGTAACGTTAGTGGGTGCTGAATTGGTATGCGGTTGAGTTAGATTTCGTTCTTAAGTTTGTGGCACCAGCAAGAAACTTATTGGTGAAACCCAATTCATATATGCCACAAGTGTTTCCAATTGATTGGTGGGCCCACCCCATAGGTTCTATGTGAGGAAAGCGAAAAGTTGGGGCAAAGGGTAAATGTGTCGGTATGTAGGTACCTACCTACCTAGGTAGGTATTCCAAACTGGTAGGTAGGTACCTATCTCCTGAGTAATGTAGAATAACTGCAATTTGTTTTTGTTTTTAAAGTTAGGCCTGGTGTGGCATTTAAATAAAAATATTGGGTATTATTATGCTTGAAGGCAGAGTGGGAAACTTACTTTCCGGGTTGGGAGTCGGAGTGCATACCGATTTCTTCCGGAGTACATTTTCATGGACATTATTTTTGTATGCATGGAATCTGTTTACCAGTAAACGACCAGAAAACCTAAATCAGTACCTACATAATATGCATAAGTAATATCATTCTCATTTTTGGTCAAATCAAATGCCAAAACATACGAACAAAGAAGTGAACAATGGATGGCACCTCCCGGCAGCGACCCGTAATAATCAGCACTGTTTCGTTTCTTATAACTCACAGGAGAAATGCGTTTTCCTTTCACTGTTGGTCTCAGTACAAGGCTAGCCATATGAAAAACAAACAAAAATACTTCACACTTCACCCTCAGCTCAGAGCGCATACCTACCTACGCAGCCAATTTCCCACGTAATACGAACGCAACTCTGCTACCGCACACGCCACAGTTGGATGTGATCAAAGCAAAGGATCAGTCAAGGTCTTGTGTTTACTGTTAACTTGTGTGGACACTGTTAACCATGTGTTCAAAGTTGCTAATGGTTATGACGTCATATACAAAATACCTTGCATTGATTGGTTGACAGACAGATTTCAGAACAGAAAACGCTAACGCAGCCAATTCTGATCGGTGGCCTCCGGGACTCCGGAGACTTCTCTTAAAACTATCAAAGTTTCCCACTATAGGGTGGCACGAACACAGGTATTCCGAGACGCCGCTCCAGAGCCGGAGAACAGTGTTCTCAGTGCGCATGCGCATCATCTTGCAAGTTGCTGTTGGCGCGTTGTTGTCGGCAATTCCGGTGGTTGAGATTGATGGAGTGTGTGAAGCTGTGGTCTGGCTGCTGACTGCTACAAAAAGTGATTAGTTTGAGTGGTGACCGTAAGTGGAATAACCAGCATTTTTTTTTGGGTGTCGTTCTGTTTGTTTTTATTGATATCTTTGTTCCCACATTTGTGTCGGAGTACATGTGAAGCCCATCCTATCCAGTATGAACCCGGAGTGCAAAAATGTTTTCAGAGATAAAATCTCTTAAGAAGTGCCTTAATTCCCACCCTGCTTGAAGGTATTCATAGAGAAGTCTTGCAACTAGGTAGGTAGGTACCTATATTTTTTAATAGGAAGGAGCTAGGAAAAAGCTCCTAAGGCATTTGGTGAAAAATGTTCTGGTGTTTTCTGATGTGATTGGAATTATTTTAATATTTATTTCTTTGGGAAATGGTATCTTTGTTAGAAAAAATCCTCAAATTTGATTATATACAATCTACAGATTATCACCTGAACCCATTAGATCACCTAGAACCTACTGATGTTTGATGGCATAAAGCCTACCGATGTGAGTTGATACCTACCTAGGTACCTATGTGATAGCTTTATTTATACTGATATAAATAGTCAGCTGAGCTCAGAATGTAAACAAGCTGCATTCCATCACAGCCACAACACATTTGAAATGCTGATATTGATGGTGCAAGCATAACAACCAATATGGAGAACAGGTTTGAACTGCTGAAATTGTTGTTGAACTGCTGAAAAAGTACCCAGTTCCCAAATTGATTGCCCATAAATGAACACAATCTAGGTAAATGTTTTGATCAAGGTAAAATATAATTTTAAATTTGTTTTCTAAAAACACTATGCTTTTTTACTTGATTAAGACGATGCAACCACTTATTTTCTCCTCAAATGATTACTTTTAAATCAGCAGTGGTCAATACAATTGATGATGTCATAGGCACAGGTCCGCAGCTTATAGCCTCAATGCTTTGAGAAGGAACTTTTGAATCTTGTGGCAGTGGAATTAGAGCAACAACAACAGCAAATAACCCCACTGGGAATGGCACTGTGTTGTCAGAAAAATTACAAACTTCAGTGTTTGTCCTCAAAAGAAAGCTTAATAATTATCTGAGATACTGCAGCACAACCAGTGCACCACGAGACCAAGCTTACACTGATACAAGTGGTGCGCATGGCTTTGTGTGGTTTGTCTACCGACTACTAAATAAATAAATCAGAATAAGTAAAATAACCTAACCTAACCTAGACTAAGATAATGTAGCATAATATATGAAATATATTATTGCATAATATAATCTAACCTAACCTAACTGGAAAAAAACAGAATCTTCCCAAACAAATTTTTCCACCATAACGTCATCAAAGCTTGTGGACATTGCAAGCTCTGCCATTAATGGTAACAGCATCGCAAGGAACTTCTGGCCTTGATTGAAAGTTTCTGATGAGTCTGGCTGGAAATATTAGTTGTTGGGAATGAATAGGGTTTTGACTCAATGAGTATTGAATCTAGTGCATGAAGTGTTGAATTTCTTCTTTATCACATCTGTGACACACAAGGTACTGATAATTATATGTGATGTGCTATATTTGTAGAGTAAAGATTATGATCGTGTATTTCTTTGCCAACTGAAAAGTAATCATTTGCAGAGAAAATGAGTGTTTGCATCATCATTTTCGTGTTAAAATACCATGTATTAAAAAAGAATTATAAAGAATCAAAATTTACCTTGATCAAAATATATACCAAAATATATACAGCATAAATAAAATACAAATATACTGCATGAATATTGGAAGGACCAACATTAACACCATAGGTAGAGGAACTGGTGAGGTTGGTATGGGAAGTGGTCCTCTCAGATTGAGGGTCTCAGCTAATATGCTAATGGTGCCCTCTCCCAAGTCAAGTTTCATTCCCATTGCCTGAGCATTACTGGGGTGCTCTGGAGGGTCTTGGGGGTGTGTGTGTGTACTTGGAAGGTTGGATTTTGGACCAATTGATGTCAATGGCAGTCTCTCCCCTCCCCTAGTGATGGATCCAGGGGAGAGGGGAATTTCTGGACTTCATGTAGAGGGGTGGTACCCCACCTGCACCCCTCACCTCCCCTGCTTCACCACCTATGGTGGATAAAGATGGAGTTGGCAATCTTCCTTCAGAGTTTCGAGACCCACTAAATTCCCAGCTGCTCACTGCAGCTGAACATTGTCAAAAATCAGATCAAATTCATCCATTTTTTACTAGAACTGCTCTCCACTAAATTTCACACAACCTAGAACCTGTGTAATCACAAGCCATGTGTTTACCATGATTGTTGATGATCTACAACCTTAGTGAAATACAAACTATGTAATCACACACATTTTTACATAGTTTGTGATAAAAAAACAACAATTTACTTTTGGATTTTGTAGTTTTGTTAGCTTGTGATGGCATTGAAATGCCATCTTTAGAAATGCCAATGCAAATGGTGCATTTACACCAATTTCGGTGTGGATAAACAGCTTGTGATTTTAGTGAAATTGGCATTGGGTTAGAGTAGGCAAGGTTAAGGGAGCTTATTTTTAAAAACATTATTTTGTATATTATATTGTCCAACTCAAATCCCATGTTTTCCTGTTATTTTGCTTGTCAGCTAAAAGTATGCATTTCCAGAGGGAATGAGTGGTCACATCATGTTTACCATGTTCATGAACGTTGCATTGGAAATAGAAATTCCAAGAATTCAAAAATTACCTTAATGCACAAGTTTACTCTCATTTCTTTGCAGACTGAGCACTTCATGCAAAAATGTCCATCAGCCAAGCATGGGCAGATCTGACTTTGTCACCGCCCGTGAAGGCTGCTGTAGTGAATCGGCTGAAGTACAAGCAAATGACACCAGTTCAGGTATGTATGAGTGATAAATGGCTGCTGATGCATAATTTGTTTTCCAAATCAAAATAGGATGGATGGATGGAGTGTAGCAGATGGATGGATGTATAGTAGTACACCATCGATATAGGATGGAGTGTAGCAGTACACCATCGATTCTCAACATGTGTGCTGCCCAGCACCACTTCAAAAATATGCAGGTGGCAATTGAAGTTCATTCATGCCAGGTGTGCTGTATTATCATGCACTTATCTCTTCAGTGCACTGGTGCAGACTGATGTAAATGTCAACAAACAAATGAACATCTGACTTAGGATGTGCATGCTGTTTTCTTGTTGTGTGGTGTTTCGTACCTAAATTTCCAAATTTTGACACAATGTTATGGACTGCCTCTGATTTCTCCTTGTTTTGATCAGTCTGGAAATATGTGTTGCTATGTTTCTAATTCATCCTGATCTATTCCGTGAAATCCAACAATTTTGAGTTTCATTTTCCGTGATCACTGTGTTTATGGTTCCAGGCAGCTTGCATACCACAGTTTATGAACTACAAGGACGTCGCTGTTGAGGCTGTGACCGGAAGTGGGAAAACAGTGGCATTTTTAGTTCCCCTCCTTGAAATATTGCTGGTAAGTGAACATGGATTCTGGGAAGCCAAAGTGTGGTCTGTGATTGGCAGTGATAGAACAACTGCTTGCCATATTGGCAATGCAATTTGGATTAAAATATAGTACATAGAGTGTTATGCTCCAATTGTGAAAGCAAGACTGGGGAAACTATTAATGTCTGATTGTCAGGCTGAGAATGAGATGGCATCCTGCTACTTTGCAACGTCCTGGTACTGTGTACTGTGCAGAAATTGTTGACTCACAGAACACAAACCCTGAATTGTATCTCGGTTGTTCAGAATTTTAACATTCGTTTGACACATGTCTGGTGAATTTTTTGCTTTGCCGGAAACTACTGCTGATTCGAGCAGTCCATTGTCCGTAGTCCGCACGAATCTATTATTCACAAGTTTACCTCCACTGTGCATTGAAGGCCACTGTCGCTTTCCAGAGTAAATGCAAGTCCGTCGAGAAGCACGAGGTGTACGCGGTCGTCATCTCCCCGACCCGCGAGCTGGCCACACAGATCTGCGAGGTGCTGGACGTGCTGCTGCTGGAGCTGCCGCAGTTCTCCCGGCAGCTGCTCATCGGCGGCACGAACCCGGGCCTGGATGTGCAGCGGCTCGCCGGACAGGGCAGCAACATCATCGTGGCTACACCCGGCCGCCTGCACGACCTGCTGGAGAGGAAGGAATCGGCTCAGCGGCTGCAGTCTGCCGTGCGTAGTCTGGTGAGTATTGCCGTCACGGCTGGTGACGGGCGACCACCTGCCCACTAGGCTGGCAGCTTGTGTGGTGTGTCAACGTCCGCTGACGTGGACCCCAGGCTGGGGTATGCTGCTGGTTGTTGGTATTGCTTGTGGGCTTGTTGTCACGTTTTTTTGGCTGGGCATGCTGCTGGTGTGGTGTGTCAACGTCTGCTGACTTAGTGTCGGCTGGGGTATGCCGCTGGTGTGGTGTGTCGACGTCTGCTGACGTAGTGTCGGCTGGAGTATGCTGCTGGTGAGGTGTGGTGTGTCGACGTCCACTGACGTAGTGTCGGCTGGAGTATGCGACTGGTATGGTGTGTTGACGTCCGCTGACGTAGTGTTGGCTGAAGTATGCCACTTGTATGGTGTGCCGACGTCCGCTGACGTAGTGTTGGCTGGGGTATACTGCTGGTGTGGCGTGGCGACGTCCGCTGACGTAGTATCGGCTGGGATATGCTGCTGGTGTGGTATGTCAACGTCCGCTGGCTTAGTGTTGGCTGAGGTCTGCTCCTGGTATGGTATGTCGACGTCTGCTGACAGTGTTGGCTGGGGTATGCCGCTGGTATGGTGTGTTGACGTCCGATGACGGGGTGTCGGCTGGGGTATGCCGCTTGTATGGTGTGTTGACGTCCGATGACGGGGTGTCGGCTGGGGTATGCCGCTTGTATGGTGTGTCGACGCTCACTGACGTATACTGTCGGCTGGGTCCCCCGTCTAACTGACCGTCGCGTTGGTTTAATGTGTCGACACCCACCGACGCACAGTGTCGGCTGGGTTACTATTGATGGCTTGACTGGGATGTTCTGCGAATGACGGTGCTATGCAGACCGGGTACATACCGTTTTATGTCTCAAAATCGAATGTTGCGTTACTGCACTACTAAAAATTATTTGTTTTCGGATTGTATGCAAATTTTCTTTGGAAATGGTCATATAGTTGCATCCTCACCCGTTTCCTTGGTTCTATTTTCTCCGCGGGCGTTACGTATCCCCAAGCTGTATCCCTCGACTGACCGACACTACCGGCTGGGACCGGTTGACTAACCTCACCACAACCGGCCGGTACCGCTCGACTAGCCTCACCAGTACCGACCGGTACCACTCAACTAACCTCACCACTACCGGCCGGTACCGCTCGACTAGCCTCACCAGTACCGACCGGTACCGCTCAACTAACCTCACCACTACCGGCCGGTACCGCTCGACCAATATCACCATTACCGACCGATACCGCTGGACTAACCTCACCACTACCGACCGGTACCGCTGGACTAACCTCACCACTACCAACCGGTACCGCTGGACTAACCTCACCACTACCGACCGATACTACCACCACTACCGGCAGGTACTGCTCGACCAATATCACCACTACCGGCCGGTACCGGTCGACTAACCTCACCACTACCGGCTGATACCGCTCGGCTAATATCACCACTACCGGCCGGTAACGCTCGACTAACCTCACCACTACCGACCGGTACCTCTCGACTGACCTCACCATTACCGACCGGTACCGCTCGACTAACCTTGCCACTACTAGCCGGTACTGCTCGACTAACCTCACCATTACCGGCCGGTACTGCTCGACCAATATCACCATTACCGACCGGTGCCGCTCGACTAGCCTCACCAATACCGACCAGTACCACTCGACTAACCTCACCATGATTGGCTGGGTTTTCGCGCCTGCCTCAGGAGGTGCTGGTGCTGGACGAGGCTGACCGCCTGCTGGACCTGGGTTTCGAGCGTCAGCTGAACGACATTCTGTCGCGCCTGCCGCGGCAGCGCCGCACCGGACTGTTCTCGGCCACGCAGACGGACGAGGTGCAGAAGCTGATCCGGGCCGGACTGCGCAACCCAGTGGCTATCACCGTCAGGGAGAAACACGGTGGGCTGCGCTGTAGGCTGGCGTGGGACCGCCTAGACACTGCAGCTGGAGCAGAATCTCCGCTATAGGCTGGTAGGGGACGAGTGGTCTAGGAGTAAGATGCTCGTCTCGCAATCGAAAGGTTGTGAGTTCGAATCTCACCTGTCGCTACTCTTCGCCCGCGACCAATCGGCGTGAGAGATTGGCGACGTTATATGACTCAACGGTCGACGTGTCGTAAAACCAATAACCAACCAACCAGCTATAGGCTGGTATGGGCTGCTCGGACCCTGCGGTTGGAGCAGAATAGGCTGCGCTGTAGGCTGGCGTAGCGCTGCCCGGACCCTGTGGCTGGAGCAGGATGGGCTGCGCTGTAGGCTGGTGTGAGGCTGCCCGGACCCTGTGGCTGGAGCAGGATGGGCTGCGCTGTAGGCTGGTGTGAGGCTGCCCGGACCCTGTGGCTGGAGCAGGATGGGCTGCGCTGTAGGCTGGTGTGAGGCTGCCCGGACCCTGTGGCTGGAGCAGGATGGGCTGCGCTGTAGGCTGGTGTGAGGCTGCCCGGACCCTGTGGCTGGAGCAGGATGGGCTGCGCTGTAGGCTGGTGTGAGGCTGGAGCAGGATGGGCTGCGCTGTATGCTGGCGAGGGGCCGCCCGGATCCCGCGGCTGGAGAGTGGTATGATACAGTTGTGGGATTGGTGTAGTCAGGGTATTGGATGGCATGATTACTTATATGCACCTGAATGGCATGTGGGATGCACAGACGGCTGATAGAAGATGGAATTTTTAATTTGTTGATGTTTGGAACGTATGGGTGAGAATACGGTGGATGCTGCTGACGGCGTCGCCACGTAAGAGGGTGTTGTCAGGCCCGATGGCCAATAAATCTGGAATCTCGAACATATTGCAAGCCAGTGCAAAGTAATCAGGAACTGCAGTGGCGCGATATCGCCGCTCTGCTGATGACGTGCCCTGGAGCTCAACAAGCGGACAGGCCAAGTAGAATAAACCGGAGACTGGCCTGTTGTCTGCAAATCATGAAAATGATGTGTACTGCCTATCGAAGAAAGCATATGAAGCTCAATGCGTATCTTGTAGGCCCAGCAGTCGATATCCCTCATATCTTGTGGGCCCAGTAGTTGATATTCCTTGCCATATTTTGCAGGACGCACCTTTTCACGAGTTCTCCGAGGGAAGTACAGACTAACGGCTGTCTTACCATCCCTTTTCAAGTAACATTGGTCCACCTCCCTTGCAGGGACGTCGAGAACGCCGCACCAGCTGCAAAACTTCTACATGGTGTGTCACGCCAAGGACAAGCTAGACACGCTGATTCACATAATGCGTGCGAGGGTGGCGCAGAAGCAGAAGGTGATGGTGTTCTTCTCTACGTGTGCCATGGTGGAGTACTTTGCTGTCGTCATGAAACAGTGAGTGGCGCTCCCTCGGCTTTTCTCTAGTATTTTACATAGCTTGTGTGTGTGCGTGCGCGATTATCAAAATCCATATAGAGCTTGTGAGGTGGACCTCGGTGCTGCCATCCAAGCTTTCAAGTGAGGTCACTGGTTGGCTACGTACACACCTTTATGTCGAGCGAAGCAAGAGTGCATTTGTGCACCTTCAGTTACACATAGCCCGACCAGTCCATGCTTGTTTGGAATAATTCACGGCGACGCTTGACCTTTGTTCAGTCGACCAGCAGTGGGTAAAACAAAAGCAGCAATTGTAAGATGTTAAATCATAGTCAGAGTATAAAAGATGACAATTATAATTGCAATAATTATTAAAGGTAAAGCCAACCTGTGGTACAGATTTGGAGCATATGTGAAATGATACTAAAATTTCATGCATGGTTTTAACTGAGCCGACTACTTTGATATTCGGTCTTGTTATTTGTTTGTGCTAAGTGTTCCTGACAGCAAATGGATCATCAGTCACATTTTGGGCCTATGTCCACTATGTGCCACTGTTCTTATACTAGTACTGGTGAACTCCGTCTCATGTCCTAATAATCAAGGGCAGTGTCATTGTCAGGATATTCAAAGCCAGTGTTAGTAATGGGCGCTATATGGCCGACGCAGTCGATGCGCCCCTAAGCACAAATAGGCACCCAAACAGTGCTAGTGTCGAGCCAGGCATGACGTTTCACTTGGTTTGCTTCTGTGTGACTGAAAATGTTATTTCGCAGCCTAGTGAAAGATTCAAACATATTGGACATCCATGGCAAAATGAAGAATAAACGCTTCAAGATTTTCGACAAGTTTAGGAAGATAAACACAGGTAAGGTATTTTTCAGAATGTTAATCTCTATGTTCATCTATTAAGGGGAAAATAAATGACTTCTTGTTTCTGGTAGTTTTGCAGGCCTCTATCCTCTGCTTCATTTATTGATTCAAGCCCACTCTCGCCCTTCGAACTAGTCACCTCCTGGCGGATGCAGGGTTAAACACCAAACTGCTCAACACTGAACGTCACTGGTAGTTCAAATATGGTCCAAGAAGCAGCAGCAGCAGGCATCATCCGGACAGACGTCATGGCTCGACGTGTGGACATCCCATACCGACTGCCCCCACCCCCTCGACGTCAGGTATCCTGATCTGCACGGACGTCATGGCGCGCGGCGTCGACATCCCGGACGTGCACCTGGTGGTGCAGTACGACCCGCCGTCGGCAGCGTCGGCCTTCGTGCACCGGTGCGGCCGAACGGCCCGCATTGGTCGCACCGGCGCCGCCCTGGTCATCCTGCTGCCCGCCGAGGTCAGCTACGTCCAGTTCCTGCAGCTCAATCAGAAGGTGAGCCTCGGCCGTGGCACGTTACACGGGATGGTGGGCGGTCGTGCCGCGTAGCCTGGTGGTGGGACAAATGCCGTACTCCGTGTAGGCTGCTTCCTTGATTATGTACGTAACAAACGAAGCTGGAACATTTCATGAAAGAGTCAAACCAAGGATATCTCCTTTGTAATGTGGTATGCTCTTGCAATCTCTTGTTAAACAGATGGGCGCCAAATGACCCTGTAGTCGGTGCGCCCGTAAACCTAAATAATCAATTAATGTTCTTGTTAAACAGTGTTTTAGTCGGTCAATAATACGGTTACTGACGTGGCGCCGGTCTTGCCCGTCATGTTCACTGGTGCAGCTGACGTGTGATCGGTCTCTGCCGCCGGGTTTGGCGGTGCAGTTGACGTATCGCAGGTCTCGGCCGCCAGTTTCGCTGGTGAAGCTGACGGCGCCTGTCTTGACCGCCAGGTTCGCTAGCGTAGCTGGCATATCTCCGATCTCGGCCGTCAGTTTCGTTAGTGTAGCTGGCGTGTCTCCGGTCTCGACCGCCAGTTTCGTTGATGTAGCTGACGTCGCCTGTCTCGGCCGCAAGGTTCGCTAGTGTAGCTGACGTGTCTCCGGTCTCGGCCGTCAGTTTCTCTAGTATAGCTGACGTGTCTCCGGTCTCGGCCGCCAGGTGGAGCTGGTTGAGATGGCGGCGCCGGCCGATGCACCGCAGTTAACTGAGCAGCTGCGACGGCTGCAGCTGCTGGACCGTGCCAACTACGACAAGGCCACACGAGCTTTCGTCTCGTTCGTGCAGGCGTACGCTAAGCATGAGTGCCGGCTCATATTTGAGCTGAAAGGTATCAAACGGCGAGCGGCTCGCTGGTCAGGCCTCAGTGTTGGCGCCCGTGGGCGGACCGCCTGTGTCCTGAACTTCTGGGCGTGCGTCTGGTGTGGTATCGTATGACTGGCTTAAGATAACTTGGTGGTAAGGAGGGTTATTTGCAGAAACATGCCATTGTCTCTGGATGTGGCTCTGAGCAGCAGATATGTATTGTAGCAGTGAGCTTAGAACAATGTGCCATGTGCATGCAATTACCGCAAACTTGCACGTCTTCAGCTGCTCTCGGTTTCCTCACTATGCATTCTCCATGTCCATTTCTGGATGCACAATATGCATTTATTATGCATCCATTCGGGTTAATATGCACTCGGTACGGGTCCGAAATGTGAAGCAATCTGCCACCCCTGAACACGAGCACCACCACCAATCCATATTAGAGGCTCATAGTGTGCTGAAGCCTTGCAAATTGGTAGCCGATATATCACAACTACACTTACCAAGTCACATGTTTAGCCAAATTGATGACCTAGGCGTTTATAGTTCCCATAGAGATCCCAGTTATATCAGGCGATCTCGAACTACGTTACGACGCTGGTGAGCTGGTCAACGCGGTAGAAGCAGTGTATTAGGTGGTATTGCGGTGTTTAGAACATATCAGGGAAAGAGCGAGTTATGCAGTCTCCAGCAAGCACATGCCATCTCAAGGTCCGGTGGAAATCTCCCACATTAGTCATCAATCACCTTCGCACAAGAGGCTTGTCGCCACGTAGATTTGTGCTGCTGTGGAATTTCTATGATACCCTCATGTGTTGTTGAACAATATTTGGCTCCCTCTCCCCTCCCGTGCGCTGCCCGTAATTTCTGACACGCCGTGACCTTCTTGCATCAACGCTCATGTGACCTGCCTGTAGGCCTCGGCCCCAATGCCTCGTGACATGCCCAAACCCCCACACCAGCACCCCCTTTCACCCTCGTGACCTGTCCGGCACTCCTGCCAGCCCCAGGGGTCGCGGTAGCTCAGTTTGTAGGGCGTCGGACTCTTGATCGCAAGATTGTGGGTTCGAATCTCACAACCGACGGCATTTGCCGAGTCCACCCGGGACCAATCGGCGTGAGAGTTTGGCGACGCTATATAACTTAGCGGTTGAATGCGTCGTAACAGAACCCAAAGTTCTTCTTCCTGCCAGCCCCAATAAACCACTTAGCGCCACCCGTAACACGTATGCCGTTCGGTGAGCTGGCCACGGAGATGGGTCTGCTACACCCCTGCCAGCCTCGATAACCCACTCAGCGCCACCTGTGACACCTCTGCGCCGTGCTGTACAGAACTGCCGCTCGGGGAGCTGGCCACGGCGATGGGTCTGCTACAACTGCCGCGGATGCCCGAGCTTAAGGCCAAGACTGTCGATGGCTTTACACCCGCCAACGTGGACCTCAACTCGATACCCTACCGGTTAGTGGGTTGTCTGCTGTCTCGCCGACTGCCGGCGTTCCCACGACCTTGATTGATTATTTGGATTTCAGGGCGCGCCGACTACAGGGCCATTTGGCGCCCATGTTCCCACGACCTTATGGCAGAAGGTAGTCACGCTGCACTTGTCAATACGAGCGTTGTCTGTTGTCTCGTCGACTGGCGGCGTTTCCACGACCCTGTGGCAGAAGGTAGTCGCTCTGTACTTATCAATACGAGTCTTGCCTTCGGTTGTGATATATGCCTTTGATATGAAATGGCAACAAGTGATTGTTGCCGTCTGGGAGCAGACGCAACAACGTGCTATTTTTGTGTAGCTTTTCCGGCAAAGGACTAGATATCGAAGGTCAAGCACAGGTCGAAGTTTTAAAATCCGTTCGAATCCCTATCCATATGACCCAATCCAATCCGTATCTATACCTGTACCAAATAGAGATATCCATCCATTATCAAAGTTGCTTCCAAGAATGTAATATGCCAAAACCTGATTTATTGCAGCAATAAATGGCAAGTAGGCCATCAAGAATAAGCAAGATAGGCAAAAGGTTAACTTAACATTTGACATTTGGTGTAAAATTTGGATTGGTTTTCATTACCAGCGTAATATTTTACAGAAAAATCAGTTTGGCGTCAGATGACATGTGTTATCCTCTAACCTATGCTAGTTTATGATGTACGATCATGAAGAAAGCATCAAGAAACATGATAACTACCAAGAAATGAAGTATGGCAATGGCAGCATTAACTTCAAGGAATGAAATATGGTTAAGTAGCTTTTATGAAATGAAGTAAAGCTAAGTTGCATCAGTTTAAAGCATCAATATTAAAAAGTACACACCCTGCTTATATGCAAGTGATTGGCACTTGAAAATGGAAATATGTACCTAGAATCAACCTACCAGGCACTGGAACAAATCGTCATACCAGACTTGCAACTATTTGATTTAAAGCATAAAACATACATCAACCTGAAGTTACTAGTTCGTTTCAGCACAGTGTGGTTCACCTGCGTGCCTATTACAGTGCCCATCTAGACGCCTAGCTAGGAATTGGCACACTTAATGAAGCACAACCATATAAGCACAGTGGAGCACAGTGCATATGTAGGTACCTGTACACCTTGCCACCAATTAATGGTAATGCGCTTCTTCTAAAGCTGTACATACCCACTATATTACTCATGATAGCTATTTTGTCCCTCACCTCATAGTGGGTGAGGGATATTCCATCAACTGGTTGAGAATCTTCACCCATAGGAAAGATACTGTGAAAAGAGCAAAAAGCACAAAAGTATCGAAAAAAAAGTATCGAGCACAAAAGTATCGAACATGAATGACGAAGAAATATACAAAAATACTAGTGTTTCCATTCAAAGCCTTGTAAGATGTTGTCTAAATGCGACAAATTCCGCATCACAATTTTTTGAACCTGTACTACGTGCTTTGAATTACGTGGTAACCAAGTAGTCCATCGTGATGTGAATTCCGTCGCTGACGAGTGTAAACATTTCATGTCTTGGCGTTGGCTGAGCAGTTGTACATCTTCGACCGTTTATTCCCTACGCACATCCCATATTGTTTCCTTCCTTTCCTTTAAATCCGCCTTTGGTTTTTGATTTGGGCCGTAAATATCCTGTTTGAACTCATCGCCATGAAATACGTATTTCATTCATGACATACTATAGTTCATATATTGGTAAGCGCTCGTTTGTCCAATGGAACCCCCTGCCATTTCTCACTGCTTGCCGATAATGTCTGATCATGTTTAAAGTCAGTGGCGATGCAAGAAAATCAAATTGGAGAGGTTTCGTCAGGTAGGTAAACAGCAGCATGCAAAGTCGTGGGAACCAGAGAATGAGTGCACGGGTTGCTTCGAGTAGTGGCGGTTGGGATACCCCTTTCAACGTCTGCAGTATGTAAAAGATACATTTTTGTTGTGCTCGAGCTTTCAGTTTATAATCGTTAAAATGGCATATGTAATGCTAGGACGTTTTTTTGCATTATCGCAGGATTGATTCAACTGTAGGATTTATCAACTGTTTTGACTATTGAAAGCAAAGGAAGTACAACATATGATTTGTGAGAATACCTGTCCAATTTCGAATCATTCAACATGAACATCATGAAATCATAAGTTGTTAGCTGTAGTTGGTCTGATCGTTTGATGCCGGTGTCATGCATGTGTTTGTATAATTACGATTTTGTTTCGGGTGTAAAGCTGCGATTCTTTGCAACCCAAGAACCTGGTACCGAAGTCGAATTTGCAATGTAAAAACCACGTTCATGGGAGTGGATTGATCTCAAGATCACAAGGATTCGTTTGAGTTGCGCGTTGACCGTAGCACGGCAACAATGCTTTGAGTACGAGGTGGTCAGATTTCACGCTTTTAGTTATCAGCGATGGGAGAAATGAGCTAGACATCTGCTAGCTGTGTAGTCAGTCCATCCCACGGCCTGGTGCACTGCAGTATTGATTACGAGCGACGGCCAAGTCCCAGTGAGTGGGCGCTGTATAACCTAGGCAGTTGATGCGCCCCTGAACCCCAATAACAACAACAACAAGTCCCAGTGAGTCGTCTACTTTCGTGTATGGCGATACAAAGTTGTTTGAGCGGTTATTTTCCCCGGAATACTCTCAACCTCTGTTCAGAGAAAAGGGCCCGTGGTGGTATAAATATTAACGTCACACAGTGCAGCGCGACACCTCTAGGGAGGTGACTCGGCATTTGTCTGCACGATCCAGAGGCAGTTGTGGTCGGTTCGGTTCGCATGCTCTCTACCGACAACAGTATGATGCTCCAGTATGTGCTTGCAGCACGAAAGCAGCTACATGACCAATGTTATCGATGGGCCTTGAGCCCCGCAGCACGAGAGCTCGAAGTGCACCCAGGGTTGCCACAGGGGATGAAACAGTGCGAAAGGATGTGGCAGGTGGAGGCGCCGGGAAGTTTTACCAGGAAAATTATGAAAATGGTTTCATGGGGAAGGGGTGGATTGCCAAATATATCCCCCTCGTGGTTGCGCTAATGGAGCCCACATCTTGTCATTGCTTATTCAGCGGCGCTGATGGTGTCGTATGCTGGTTATGCTTCTGTAAATGGTGGAAATGACAAAACAAAACCATGTCATCACCAATGTAAATCAACGTACCACAATCTGAGATTCTGGTAGGAAACGAATTGCACATATTACCCTTTTCGTATCCGCGTTCCACTTTTGCCGATTCCCTGCACTGAAAGTAACCTAACATAGACCTAACCTAATCATACACAGGAATGGAGCTACCATACACATGCTCTAACGCCGAAACCGCTCCTTCCCGACCATTTCTTGGAGAAAAAGGAGCACGTAAGTCGTTGGTCAGTATCGATTATGGGGGACGAGTGGTCTAGGGGTAAGATGCTCGTCTCACAATCGAAAGGTTGTGGGTTCGAGTCTCACCTGTCGCTACTCTTCGCCCGCGACCAATCGGCGTGAGAGATTGGCGACGCTACATGACTCAACGGTCGACGTGTCGTAAAACCAATAACCAACCAGTATCGATTATGTCTCGTCTGAGATGGCTGGTACGCTATTGTGAACGTTCGTGGAACAAAACATACTAAGCCGACGGGACAATACGCGGAGCTGCGAACACACGGTAAGTGCTTACCAATGTGCCATGTGCCAATGATGTGACATATCGATGTGACACAGACGGCTTCCGGCTGCTCATTGGCGACACCGGGCAAGCGTGGAATGCTGCGGGGGGAATTCCGCTAACCGTGGCCCATTGAATGCCATCTGTACATGCGTCGTAGATGCCCATTGTTGAATTGTGTGTTGGCCACGCATGAGCAAACGTCCTGTGTGCACGTGTAACGTCGCCGCTATCGACGCGAAAGTACCATTACCGAGTCGTTTCCGTTGATTGCTCGGCCGGTCTGGAAGGGCGGGTTCCGTCACGTTGGAGGGAGGATATGAGGGATTGCTTCTCATTAAAATAATGCATGCAATATATCGAGGCGTAACGTGGAAGTAATATAATTCGACGTGTAATATTCCACCACTGACTTAATTTCCTTCGTTAGGGTGCCTTCCGCCATTTACCGGCACCGTCACGAACTGTCTGCCTCTACATGGTCCGATGACGTCATGGTGCGCCCGTGTCTCGCTGCAGGAATGTTCAGCGGGAAGCGGCACGGCAGGCGAAGCTTGCCACCTACCGCGAGACGGGTTCGTGGCCAGGCGCCAAAGTGGCCAAAGCCAAACCGTGGAGCGCGTCCAATGCCAAGAAAAAGCGCGAGAAGTTGAAGAAGACCCATCGGCGAGAGCTGAAGGAGGTTAAGAAGAAGAAAAAGAAGCGGGAGGTGAATCAGGACGAGTGGGACGATATGGCGAACGAGGCACGGACCCTCAAGAAGCTCAAGAAGGGAAAGGTGAGCGTCGTTTGCTAATATATGTTCAGAGTTCGAAATATATAGAAACCTAGCCAATCCAATAATGTTCTGCATTTCCTCTTGTAGCATGCGGTGATGTCTCCACGGCTGCTTTGTTGCGTATGCTTATCTTTGATTGGTACCGAAAACTACATAGTTTGTTCCCGAGCTCGGAAATACTGCGGGCTGATTATGCCTCCTTTGTGTCGCAGATTGTAGTCTGATGACTTCTCTTTCGTTGCAGATGACTAAGCGACAGTTTGACAAATCGATTGGCATGGAAGAGGGATGAGGTCATCGGTTTTTGTACTGATTTTCGGGCTGTGATCGCGTTCCGCTGAGGATGATATGATGTTGTGTGTCCGAGTTGTTGAATTTGATAAATACACCTGAAACCTCATTGCCTTCACTTTAAAGCCTTCACACAGGGGAAGAGTAAACGTAGGTGGTAATTTCTTCCAACTCACCTGACAGGGATGTGGAGACACTCGCATGTACGTATTTCCGCCCCTCTTTGGTTTGTCAATCAAACCGCGGCCTGTTACGGTTTTGGAGGGCGATTTAGTTATGTTGTACTTCTCAGGCAAACCCGCTACGCCTGCCGATGTGGGTATTAATGATCCTGCCATGTATGAATGGATGCGATCCGACTGGCATCAATAATTGTTGGCCAGTCCGGTTTGAAGTGATAAGCTGCTATATCGATGCGGTTGTCATGATTCGCGACTGCGTAAAATCGGCGTCACTTATGTATCGTATTTAAGACGTGAATATTATTTGGTACAGAAGGCACTGGCGATTCGGCCGTCCGGTTCCATTTGAGGTTTATTTCATGATGACATTCTTACGTGTTGTGTTAGTTCGTTCCTTCGATATATGCGATGCTGGAAACAAACTCAAAGTAGTTGAGTAAATACAACGCCAGATATATTTTCGATGTTTTACTGAAGGTTGGAGATCTCTCACCAAACCAGGGGCATCTGGTTAGAAATCTTATGATTGAATATGGAAAATAAATTAGCATAAGCAGGGTACCGAACAATGGCGTCCGGACCTCTTAACCCAACCGGGATCTGCTACCATGCGTTTAGTACAAATTTAGCGATTCTTGTTCCTGATAAGTCCTTCAGTCGGAACGTTCAAAAGCTTTCTCCGCCCCACACATTTATTTCCATGGTTGATGTGTCTATTTCATGCAAAAACACTGGCGAAAATGTCTACATCGTCTCCGTCAACCAACGCCACATTCCACACGTTATTTGATGATGTTACGCAACTCGACGGCACTCTCTCCTAGCCAGCAACGTTGCTGCCACGTGCACCCGAATGCATGACTCCAATGTCATCTTCCAAACACGGCTCATTTATCGTTGTTCATCGCCGTAGCGTTCGAAGGAAATACTGTGTAGTTCGTGGCCACATTTATGGGCACTAAGTGGTCATATTTTTTCGTCCAGACTCCCATAAACCCAAATAACTAACTAAATGGTGGTGGTGTTCCTGTGAATGTGTGGCATACAACGGTCTCGGGTGCCATGCCTAGACCAGGACCAAGTGTTGCATCCGACGGTCTCTGGTGCCACGCCTGGACCAGGACCAGGTGTGACGTCTGACTGTCTCGGGAGCCGCGCCTGGACCAGGACCAGGTGTGGCGTCTGACGACCTCGGGTGCCACGCCTGGACCAGGACCAGGTGTGACGTCTGACGGTCTCGTGTGCCGCGCCTGTACCAGGACCAGGTGTGACGTCTGACGGTCTCGGTGCCACGCCTGGACCAGGACCAGGTGTGACGTCTGACGGTCTCGTGTGCCGCGCCTGGACCAGGACCGGTGTGGGGTCTGACGACCTCGGGTGCCACGCCTGGACCAGGACCAGGTGTGACGTCTGACGGTCTCGTGTGCCGCGCCTGGACCAGGACCAGGTGTGGCGTCTGACGACCTCGGGTGCCACGCCTGGACCAGGACCAGGTGTGACGTCCGACGGTCTCGGGTGCCACGCCTGG
This sequence comes from Ashinkailepas kermadecensis, assembly GCA_034440615.1. Lineage (NCBI taxonomy): Eukaryota > Metazoa > Arthropoda > Thecostraca > Neolepadidae > Ashinkailepas > Ashinkailepas kermadecensis. Next base: position 701,951 of record JAOTOM010005173.1, read on the forward strand.
ACCAGGACCAGGTGTGGCGTCTGACGACCTCGGGTGCCACGCCTGGACCAGGACCAGGTGTGACGTCTGACTGTCTCGGGAGCCGCGCCTGTACCAGGACCAGGTGTGACGTTCCGACGGTCTCGGGTGCCACGCCTGGACCAGGACCAGGTGTGGCGTCCGACGGTCTCGGGTGCCACGCCTGGACCAGGCCCAGGTGTGACGTCTGACGGTCTCGTGTGCCGCGCCTGTACCAGGACCAGGTGTGGCGTCCGACGGTCTCGGGTGCCACGCCTGGACCAGGACCAGGTGTGACGTCTGACGGTCTCGTGTGCCGCGCCTGTACCAGGACCAGGTGTGACGTCTGACTGTCTCGGGAGCCGCGCCTGGACCAGGACCAGGTGTGACGTTCCGACGACCTCGGGTGCCACGCCTGGACCAGGACCAGGTGTGACATCTGACGGTCTCGGGAGCCGCGCCTGGACCAGGACCAGGTGTGACGTCTGACGGTCTCGTGTGCCGCGCCTGTACCAGGACCAGGTGTGACGTCTGACGGTCTCTGGTGCCACGCCTGGACCAGGACCAGGTGTGACGTCTGACGGTCTCGGGAGCCGCGCCTGGACCAGGACCAGGTGTGGCGTCTGACGACCTCGGGTGCCACGCCTGGACCAGGACCAGGTGTGACGTCTGACTGTCTCGGGAGCCGCGCCTGGACCAGGACCAGGTGTGACGTTCCGACGACCTCGGGTGCCACGCCTGGACCAGGACCAGGTGTGACATCTGACGGTCTCGGGAGCCGCGCCTGGACCAGGACCAGGTGTGACGTCTGACGGTCTCGTGTGCCGCGCCTGTACCAGGACCAGGTGTGACGTCGACGGTCTCGGTGCCACGCCTGGACCGGACCAGGTGTGACGTCTGACGGTTCGTGTGCCGCGCCTGTACCAGGACCAGGTGTGACGTCTGACGGTCTCGTGTGCCGCGCCTGGACCAGGACCAGGTGTGACGTTCCGACGACCTCGGGTGCCACGCCTGGACCAGGACCAGGTGTGACGTCTGACGGTCTCGTGTGCCGCGCCTGGACCAGGACCAGGTGTGACGTTCCGACGGTCTCGGGTGCCACGCCTGGACCAGGCCCAGGTGTGGCATCCGACGGTCTCTGGTGCCACGCCTGGACCAGGACCAGGTGTGACGTCTGACTGTCTCGGGAGCCGCGCCTGGACCAGGACCAGATGTGACGTCTGACTGTCTCGGGGCCGCGCCTGGACCAGGACCAGGTGTGACATCTGACGGTCTCGTGTGCCGCGCCTGTACCAGGACCAGGTGTGACGTTCCGACGGTCTCGGGTGCCACGCCTGGACCAGGCCCAGGTGTGGCATCCGACGGTCTCGGGTGCCGCGCCTGGACCAGGACCAGGTGTGGCGTCCGACGGTCTCGGATGCCACGCCTGGACCAGGACCAGGTGTGGTATCCGACGGTCTCGAGTGCCACGCCTGGACCAGAATCAGATGTGTCAGGGCGTGTACTCTGCGGTCATCAGATCCTGTCACCTGATCCTGGCATATCACGCCAACCAGCACCCGAACTAATGATGTACCCAGCGCCAATAGACTGCCACTGGCCGGGACAACGGGATAACAGTACAAAGACGATCGTTATTGGACGTGACCTGCCCAGACCCGCCTCCAGGAAATTATCTCCGCTGACTCACCACGTGCGTGACTCAGAGCCGCCTCCGATGGATCTGGTCGATATATTCCACTAACCGAAGCAATGGAGATTACCGAATGGGTCTAATTTTGGCAGACATTATATGGCACCCCTAATTTCCATGCTGTTAGGGGATAGGTTATGGCCCCGAGGCGCTGCTGGATCCTCCAATGACAACCACCGGGGAGAAGAAAAGCGATAGTGACACACCAATGGCTACGCTGATGCATCAACCTGCCCCGGGTCTGCTTGAGCAGGTCATGTCGCCGTGTGCGTGCGCCGGCGGCTGACCCATCTCGCCCAGTAGAACACGCCGACACACAGCGACACGAGCAGAACCATACCCACCAGCGAGTACACCAGAAACAGCGCTGCCGCCGTGTCAGTCAGTGTCGGCTGCTGCGTCGCCGTCACCCCCAGCACGGCAGCCAGCACGGCCGGCCCACCGTCCAGTCCACACGTCAGCCCAAACGCCGCAGCGCCACACAACACGTACGCGCACAGCACCGCGGCCGCCACGGACAGTGGTGCCAGTGCCGGCCGATAGATGGCAGCGGCGCGGCTCAGTCCCGCCGGCAGCGGGCCACTCAGTTTCAGAGACCGGGCAGGGCCGCGATTCACCGCCACGTCGCGCGCGTCCGGGTCGATCTCCTCGTACACGGCGTCCGTGTCCGCGCCGGTCTCGGGCCTCATCCGCTCTGGGTCCTCGGCCTCGGGCCTCGTCCACTCTGGGGCCTCGGTCTCGGCCGCCGGCCGGCCGTGGCCGTTGGCGGGCGCACCACCGCTGTCCGCCGCCGCCGGGACGCCGTTCTGGCGCGGCTTGTCGATCGTGTAGACGGTCTGCTGGTGCGGGTACACCTCGGACCGGTGGCGTTTGCGGCACCAGTGGCTCGCGCTGTCTGTCCACCGCGCCAGTGCGGTGTACAGGAGGTGGCCCAGACCGACGGCCAGCGTGACGGCGAGCGGCAACGCCACTGCCACAGTGACGGTGAGCACGGCCGCGCCCAGAGCGGAGCGCGGCGTCAGCGGGCCAGGACCTGCGGCACAGATACCCCGGTCAGTGGGCCGTGATCTGCAGCACACAGACGCACTGGTGTCAACCGTCCGGGAGCTACAGCCACTGTCGCGCCAGCGAGCCGCTGACAACTTGAGACAGTTGTGCCTGCCAGAAATACGTAATTGTTATGAACCGCTGAAGCTCCAGGTAGCCTACTGGTCATGGCCATAGTTAGCGGAGGTTATAGTACTCCCCACACACACAAACTTTTCGGCAGCACCCCCTTGGACTGGGTAGAGGCCGGCCCGGCTAGAAAAAGGCGCCCCTACAGAATGCAGGTTCATACCTGTTTAGCGTTTACGATTGGTGTTTTGGTTTACCATTTTCAAGCTAATGAAGAGTTTAGCGATCTAAGGTGAATATGAATTTTGGAATGAATATCGTGGCCAACATCTACATCCAGTCCTATGGATTTCGTCTCCAACAATCGGGGACAGCCTTGAAAATCGCCGTTTATCCTTGATACGCACCAAACCAGAAACATATACATTTAGATATACAGATACACCACTTCTTGTTTGCCATCATTACCACCATTTGGCACAATGTCAGGCGATGCGCCTACAAATTAGTGTGCATAGCTGTGGGTGGATCCTCTGGTGGTGTTTGAGGGCTTGGGCCTGCCTGCTGGAAACGAATTTAACTTCAGGTGTATGGCATACACTAGGCATTCTGAACCCAAAATGCATTCCGGACTCTGAACTCTGTCGAAGGATCTCCACCAACCAGTATAACTCACTGGTGACTATACTCTGCCTAAGGATCCTCACCAGCCAGTATAACTCACTGGTTACTATACTCTGCCTAAGGACCCCCACCAGCCAGTATAACTCATCGGTGATTGAGCTCTTCAGAAGGGTCTCCACCAGCCAACATTACTTATCGGTGATGTTTTAAATGGGCGTAATGATAAAATAAAAACAACGATCTACCACAAGTTCAAAAGGTTGCATTGTAGGCATGTGCCGGTAAAATTAAGTCGCTGGGTGCCAGGCTGCGTGTAAATGCGACAGTTGAGTGCCATTGATTGCCCTGCTCTGTGATCACAACGACCGGCTTTCAGGCCACAAGTTTACCGTTCATTTATATAGCTATTTATGTCTGAATCCTGGTGTTAGGATGGGTGTTTTGTTCATGAGTGGAGACACCGGAAAGGAGAGGAGGGGGGGGGGCTTTTCATGATTATTACATCCATGGAGTGCACTAGATATCCTAGCATAAAATGAGTTGTGGACCAAGGGCGTCACCACCTTCAGTTTCCAGGTGGGGTCCGGACCCAAGGACCCCAGCGGTGGCGGCACCCATGGCACAACCTCGAGTTTGAGGACTCGGCAATGATTTCGCTGCTTTAGAACGTCAGCCGCATTCCGTTTCGATGCCTTACCCACCCGTCTCCTTTGCACGTACGGTAGGTATTGTCGTAATCAAGCGTATCCTTCACGCAAATTTGGTGCAGTCATGATTATCCAATTGTATTGTCGTCAGCGGAACGGATTGATCGCGTGCCAGCGATAATATTCCCCTACAGCGGGTCGAGTGATTTTCCCTCACTGGGAGGCGGTCGGTTCCGATCAGTTGACAGTCACACCGGTCTCCCCACCAGAAGCCACTTCCCCCTGCGCACGTGCTCCACGGCCATCAGTCACACAGCATGCTTGGAATGACTGCGTGCTTTCCCCTTTGTACACCTCATACTTAATCATCGCTTGAAACATTAACTAACACGCTCGGAGCATACGAGAAAATCTGTCCGTCCCGGGCGATTCTTAATCACAGCAGCGGTCCATGCTGCGCTGCCTGCTCGTGGCGGCGAACCCGCCGCGGCCGCGCTGCGCCGAGCCACTGTTTGCTCGAGGCGTCACGAGACCCGTGGGTGATCGATCCGGCGTTAAATACGCGCCGCTCCGGTCGATGGCGGCCGTAACCAAATGGCGAGAGCAGGTTCGTGACGGCACCACGTCGATCACGCCGACACCGCTGCGACCCCGGGCGGCCTTTGTTCGTCAGCTGGCTGCCGAACCGAACCGGACCGGGTCGTGTCCGGTCAAGTGGACCGACGGCGCTCCACGACGGCCGAGGTGGGTCTCCGGACCGGGTCTCGTGTCCGGTCAGGTGGGCCGACGGCGCTCCACGACGGGCGCCGTCGCCGAGGTGGGGTCTCCGGACTGGGTTGTGTCCGGTCAGGTGGGCCGACGGCGCTCCACGACGGCCGAGGTGGGTCTCCGGACCGGGTCTCGTGTCCGGTCAAGTGGACCGACGGCGCTCCACGACGGGCGCCGTCGCCGAGGTGGGGGTCTCCGGACCGGGTCTCGTGTCCGGTCAAGTGGACCGACGGCGCTCCACGACGGGCGCCGTCGCCAAGGTGGGGGTCTCCGGACCGGGTCTCGTGTCCGGTCAAGTGGACCGACGGCGCTCCACGACGGGCGCCGTCGCCGAGGTGGGGGTCTCCGGACCGGGTCTCGTGTCCGGTCAAGTGGACCGACGGCGCTCCACGACGGGCGCCGTCGCCGAGGTGGGGTCTCCGGACCGGGTCTCGTGTCCGGTCAGGTGGGCCGACGGCGCTCCACGATGGCCGAGGTGGGTCTCCGGACTGGGTTGTGTCCGGTCAGGTGGGCCGACGGCGCTTCACGACGGCCGAGGTGGGTCTCCGGACCGGGTCTCGTGTCCGGTCAGGTGGGCCGACGGCGCTCCACGACGGGCGCCGTCGCCGAAACGTGCGTGAAAAACGCACGTTCAAAATGGACGTGCAACAGTACGTGTGTATGTACCTTTGTTCACTGGTGCACCCAAGGGGATGGCTCGGATGGCTCAGTTCCCCTTGAGGTTCGGAATATGTCACAATATGTGCTTCCGAATCGCGAAAATCTGACAATGAGACCAACCCAAACCCCCTCTCTATCCATCAAGAACGTTTTTAAACAAACTTTTTCTGAAAATAAGACCAGCCCTCCACACCGCTCAATACAAAATCCAAGAAGCTCCACCCATCCCGGGGCTCTGAAGAGAATCCTGCTTGTTCCCCTGCCCGCGTCGACTATTTGTGGATGCGGCCAGCCCTGCGGCGATTTGACGGTTCTGTTGGCGCCGGTGGCTGGTCTCCCCGCATGGACAGAAGCCAGCTGACAGATGGGCTGTCGGGCAGCGCGCTGACGTGCCAGCAGCCGCGGCCGTGACTGATTGGCGATGCCGACCGCCGCCAGGTCGTGCTGGGTCCGAAGCCGCTATCGCCGCGCTCACTGTGACGTCTGAATCAGACCCCGCAGTGCGCTCAGCCATCGTTACTCGGCTGGCTAGGGAAATGGCGCTCCCTCGGGTTACCACAGCCACCTCGACAAGGGGTATGCAACACGGAGATGTTTCTGGAGGCTGTCGTATTCCCCATCGTCCATCTCTCTCTCTATTTCCATTACAGTATCCATCACGTGCCAGCGTCCCCTTGTATGTCCTTCATCCACCCCTGCAACGCCAACCCCTCCCGTGACACGAACAGGTGCTTCCCCTGTCGGCCCAGTTTTATCGGGGTAGCCGCGCCACTCGGCCCTTCCCCCGGGGTTGACAGAATCCTGGAGGCTGATATATAGATCCTCCGTCGCACGGTGCTAGATGTGATGGGGGGAACAACACCCGATATCCCGGAGGGGCGGGCGGGTCCGTAGGGCCGCATACGGGTCAAGTGGCAGGTCGCATGTGATATCGGATAAAAATATCGGTCTGCGATATTTTTAGAACTGGGCCGCCCTGCGTATCACCAGACTGTTCAGCGGAATTTCACATTCGTGTCTTGTTGGCCAGGTTAAAAGTTTGTAGGTAGGGGAGATTCGGGTGGTGCCGGACAGCAGTTCATAACGGACACCTCATTTTCTCCACATCGGCAACCCTGACGAGGTATGCAGAAATATATTTAGAAACACAGTCACGTTCTTAATCCATTCAGCTCGATGCCTGGACGTGTAACGGAATATATATATATATATATATATATATATATATATATATATATATATATATATATATATATATATATACACATATACAGGTTAATAAGTTTTTAGCGTTCGTAATTATATATTTTGATGTGATTCAACCTTAACTGCGGCTTCGTGTGTGATAAATAGCCTAATTTTGCGTTGACATGTAATACATATATCAATTTGTGATTCATCCAAGCTGTTCTTGAAATGTCAAACATGGCCGACTCTTCAAAATCACAGGTCGCTCACGCTGGTGCGATATTCTTAGCATCGGACTTCGTCCGATACTATTAGAGCCTCACAGTTCGCAAATCTCTGGGCGAATGTCATGCATTATGGTGGTATAAAATCCGGCAGACTAGTTGGTAGCTAAGTTGGTTAGAGCGCTGGTCTGCACTGTCTCCCCTGTCCTGGCAAGACAGGGTTCGAGTCGCTTCACACGCTCGCATTTAGCCCTCAGCTGGGAGGGGCGGTTGGAAAATGGCCCGATAAGGCTGGGACGAGCTACCGGAGCCGCCGTGTCGGTGCATTGACGGCACCTTAAACTCTCGGACAATATTCTGCCGTTGAATTGAAATTCGTGGATCAGCTGATAGGGCCAGGGTTCACGCAAAAAGCTGCGCTTAGCAACAGAACCCTGGCCCATAAAGCCATCCCATCAAGAATTCGGTCTGAATTTCTTTCTTTTTAACAGGTTGGTATTGTATCGGACGGTACATCTGATACTATACCAATCTTGCAATATTGGCGAAGCTTGTCCAGTGTTATCAGTTTCCAAACTTTTCAAAAAGTGGTGAAGGCAACCGAATGCCAATGCAATATTCACCAGTTGTAACATGACATAAAAAACCTTTAATCTATCTTTAGAGTATTTCCTCATTGATTACCAAAATGTTATGGTCTTGTCTGGGGGAAATCTCAATTTTTCGTTTGATCTAGTGTATTTTTGGATGGATGGGGCGGCCCCCGGCCCCTTGGCTGGGCCTCTAGTTAAGTTTCAGCCTGATGGGGTATCAATAATTGGCGGTGCAGTGGAACCCTGGGCATATGCAAAGTGACACCTCTGTACACAGGGGTGCAGCCAGAATTTTCTTAATGGGGGCGACCAATGTATTCAAGCAAACGGCGAACGCCTCCGCGAAGATGGTGTTTTCGCAACAAACCGAAAATTCGTGTTTTTACGTGGTGTACATCTCAAAATGTCTTGCTTGATCTGGTACATCTTTGGTTGCTAAGAAAGGGGAGGCGGACCCCTTGGCTGCGCCTCTGACTGTGCATGGCGTTTGTTGACACATGGAAGCGGGACGATTTCATGTCTGTTTGTTGCCTGTGTACGTAAAACCGGGCGGCATAAAAGGAAAATGCGCGCAAAGCAAACACTGAACATTTCCATTGATGTTTAATCACAGTGTGAGCTTTGTGGAACGGAGACATCTAAGGTTTTGTGTGTCGAAAGGAACACCATGTACACGTTGTTAACCTGATGGAGCCCAGATATAAGTGGCTTTGACCTTGCGACGAATTTGAAAAATATTGCTTCATTGTGCACCTTTGAGCACAAAGGAATGAGACAAAATAACTCCTACCACTGTTGTGCAAGGCTCCGTAAGTGGAAACCTTTGTGTCTAATTGTCAGAAGCGTTCATGTCATGCACATTGGAGCGAAGTTGACAACAATTCACTTCAAGTTATTTTCAGGTGTCCTTGAGGGCGTTGGACGGGCGAGGGCAACAGACGGGCTATTAAGCTGCTAACAGGATCGGGTACCATGCCGCGACAGGGCACCTGTAACCACCAACAGCAACAGCACTTTCATGGGAGAAAGCACTCTCATGCGTAAAGACGCATCCAGTGTTAGCAAAAGTGCGAACATTTCAGCACGAGGTGAAGCCAGCACGATTCGGCACAGTGCACTATTTGCGATGCGTACTCAATATTAGGCAGAGCAACCCGATTGCGGAAAAGTGCCTGCAATTTCAGCAACTGAACACTAAAAAGTAGTCTACTTCAGGCGAAATCAGGTTCACCTTTAGAATATGGTGAGTCAAGCTCAAGTGCACTATGCCGATTTGTCGGAATAACTAGGTGACACGCCGTGTCATGGCCACTTTGTTCCACAGTTACGCTCAGTTTTCGTCTTACACAACCGCTTCGTGTCACCGCCGGCCGGAAACTGACGCTGCCCGGTGCCGGGCGCGCAGGTCGCGCGATGCATAACGTAGCACGTGTCCAGTGCCATACTGACAGTCCTGAAGCCAAAGCCGGCTGGACGGCCATCCGCTAAGGTCCATCAGCTCCGGACCGCTGTCGACCTAGTCTGCCATGAACGTTTTCTTTCAACAAAGAATGCCGGCACTCCAAAGGCAATGTTGTGGTGAAAACTGTTAAAAGTATAATTAAAATATCAAGCCAAAATCTGAGTGAAGGAATCAGGGTTAGATACTCTGTAACAAAATACAAGTTATTAAGGTTTCAAGAGCGTTACGGCTATGCCGGGCCAGGCCGGATAGAGCCGCTCAGATGAACGTCTTAAACACACCGAAGTAGACTCGTTCGAGCTTCGCCCTCTGTAGTAATGACCTAGGTGACACGTCCCAAAACCACCACTGTGCGAATTGTGCGCAAGTTAAACGCGAACAAAGTGATAAACGCTCTTGTTCCGCAATTCTGTAAGCGAAGCAGGGGTGCTAAAATACATCTGGTTTGTCCGTTGTCCGTTTTGCTCCACCGTCCTCTACTGCCAGCCAACTTCTGCTGTCTCTGCAGCACCAGATATGGCCACGTCACGTGCAACCGCACAAAAGGCCGCATAAATCGTTAATGGTGGCCACCAGTGCAGCCAGACGGCTGATTTGGCGCGTGGTGCCGTTCTGGTCGGACAGGTGTGCGCACACACGTCCGTCTCCCGCCCTGTGGTGGGACACAATGGAAGACGACGGACTTGCCACGGGATGGGTGCTATGGGTGCTCCTGTGCCACGGGATGGGTGCTATGTGACCGACACAGTCGGTTGGTTATTGGTTTTACGACACGTCGACCGTTGAGTCATTTAGCGTCGCCAATCTCTCACGCCGATTGGTCGCGGGCGAAGAGTAGCGACAGGTGAGACTCGAACCCACAACCTTTCGATTGTGAGACGATCATCTTACCCCTAGACCACTCGTCCCCGACCGACACAGTCGATGCGCCCTCAGCCCAAATAACCAACTAACCCGTGCCCCAGGCGGATTAGAGGTTTGGCGGCTGGGCTGTTCGGACCCTTACTCGAAGCAAATTTAATATTGTCTACGGCGTGCAGTACACATTCTGGACTCAAAATCCTCTGGAACAACCGAGTGTGAGGAGGGGTCTTCATCAGTTGAACAAGCGGACGACAGCAAGTGCGCCAACTCAAACATTGGCGAGCCCAAAAAGCAGGTCAAAAGCGTTTCGGATGGGAAAATATGTTATTCTCACGTGGGAAACTTTCAGAACACTATAATTTTCCGAAATATCCTCGGTCGTGAACGCTTTAGGGCTCAATGGGTAAATATTATGGTTTTCCGTTGCTCTGAGACCATTATAATTTGAAAACACTGTATCTCTGTGTCGAAAGGCAAGCGTTTTGGATCAATTGCCTTTTGTTCTCCTTGGATCTGCCTAAGAACACAGAGCATGCATCTACGGATGCACACATGTACTTTGTCACACGAGGATGAGTGGCACAAGTACACAATAATTTTGGGGGGAAAAGTTGCGCGCCAGGCATTGTACAAATGGCTAAGAACCCTGAAGTCTCTCAAACCCCTGTCCGCCGAACTGAGTCTATGCATGAGCGTGGGGCGGAAAGTTTAATTAGGCTCCCTAAGTTGGCAAATTACGGATAATTTATGACCATCATGACCATGCCCATTAAGCATCAATTTTATCTGGCTCAATGAAAAAGTGGCAGAGATTGAGTCAGCTGGTCACTAGCTCGATCCACAAGTGTTGCCCCTTCCGACGAAAGAAAACATCAGCGTGATGTTGCGCAGATACAGATACAACATAGTCGATCGCAAATCATACGAAAGAATCTTCTTAAAAAGTATTACGGAAAGAAGCATTGGCTACCAGGAACGTCATCTACGGCATGACCAATATCGTCCATTGAACTCCACCTACTTCCCTCTCCCTGTTCAGAACGCTGGTTCAACACTATGTCTGCCGAGTAGTTCGGTGCCTTCTCCGCAGTAACAGCACGCCATTCACGTGCCAACATCAGCCGGAGTGGCGGTAACTAACGACCGCACACAAATACGATCGCCCGCCATTGTAGCTGTCGGTTGGCGCGAGCTGCGCTGTTTCTATGCACCGATAGGCGACAGGTGGGCCGCAGTCCGGCGTCGGATCGATTCCCGCTCATTCTGGAGCCCCTCCCGACTTCGCCCCTCTACTCCACCTGCCAACTCCCCTGCGGGGGTCAACTCTCGCCTCCTCCACTAATCATGTCTTTGCGAGCTGTTCGCACGTGTTCGCCTGTTAGTATCTCACTCATCCAGTCCGTCCATTCCCTCTCCCTGTTGACTCTGTTCGTTCCCATACCTTTGAAGGGCCTCTGGGCGGACGGAGGGGCCTCCGGTTCGTTGAAAGAACCCTCGGGCCGACGGGAGGGTCCGACCAGGTGGGTGCCTCCTTACCCGTCTTAGGAAATTATCTTGCGCCCCGGAGTGTCCTCTCCTTTTATATGGGCCTGTTACAAATTAGAGGGCTCATCTTTTGTCTTAGGGGCCTCCTTTCATTTCCTGGGGGCCACCTTGGCGATTTTGGAGAATTCCTCGTGAGTCCTGGGGCATCTTTTCTCCTGGAGTCCTCCTTTTTCTCTTTTTTTTCCTTTTTTCCTCAAATTTGAGACTTCTCACGTTTTGGGTGCCTTCTCTCCGATGCTGGGGGCTTATTTACCCATCTTGTGGGCGTCATTCTGTGTTCTGGTGGACGCCTCTTCTATCCCATGGGCCTCCTCTTCCAAATGATATGATGGATCTCCTCTCACGCCTTAGCGGGCTCCTCTCATTTCTCGGGGCCTCTATACCGGTGTTGGATATCTTATCGTGCGTCATGGGAGGCCAACTCCCGCATGCATGATACTATCCCGCCTGAGGGGCCTCCTCGTCCATCCCGAGGGCCTCCTTTCTAATCTTGGGGAATCATCTTCCGAATTAGAGGCATTCTGTCACTCATCGGGAGTTTCTTCGTCTAACCTGGGTGGTTCCCTACCCGTCTTCGTGACCTTCTGTGTTCTGAAAGCACCTAGGGGGCTCACATCCCGTCTTATGGATCTCCACTTATTTCCTGGTGACCCTTTTGCCTTTCTGGGCCTTCGCCAGCTTCGTTATTTGCAGAAAGGGCCTCCCAAGATTTAACGGCGAGTGCCCAGGATCCCCGTGTATGTAGTTAGCAGCAAGAGGGTGGGGGCAAAGGAGCTTCCCCTTACTGCTGTAAAGGATCCACTGGCTCATTTCCCCTCCCCAATTCCATCACCCACGTATAAACATAACTATATATAGTACTACGGATAAGCAATACGTACACCGCGTATGAATATTGCAGTATCTGGATTTTCCCCTATCATTGCACTGATGCTTAATGGAAACAAATTGATCCAAGGGCCCATTTCACAATATCGTCGTTGTTTTCATGTTGAATTAAGCCTGCACGCGACCGGTAATTAATTTCATACCCAGTGATATGAAATCGCCCTATATAGTTTCCGCTGCGTGATGCCCTCGGGGGAGGGAAAGAGAGAGAGAGAGGGTGGGGACTAGCCGGTAACCAGGACAACGGGAGTGACGCTGCAGACATCTGCTGCACATGGTCTACGTGTGTCATCAAATCAGTCTCAAATCGATTGCCCTTGTCGGGAGCAAGGTGGCAGTTTAATTGATGCTTTCTGAGAACTACAAGGTCGGAAGCGATGGTTCAAGGGGAATGTTATGACAAAGTCTATGGATTTATCCTTCTAGCAAAGTCATCTGATGCATCTACCATGCATTACGTGCATGCCACCATGCATTTGCCCTCTTGCCCTTAAAATCCGTCGAAACCAACAAGGGACATGTTTGCAAATTTAAACGAAATAGTTCTAATAAGGGAAGCTTATGAAATAAATCGGAGCATGAGGTGATGGTGATACCTACCGGCCCATTGCGTATTTTTCGTTTATTGATGTGTTTTAGGGCTGCAGCGCTTTTTTAGCTCTCAAGAGCGTTTTTGAGACCCGTGGTGTCAATTTACTTGTCATTTTTATGGACTCAAGATGTTTTTTATGGGCCGGCTTGTTTTAGAAGGACCCGATGTGTTTATTTACTGCCACGGCGCGTTGTTTATGAGCTAAGGCCTATGTTTATGAACTATATTTATGATCCATGAATTTCGTTGAAAATGGTGCTTTCTTACATTAAAAAAGGCGGGGCCCTTTTTCAGGGCCCCGGCCTGTTTTTGAGGTCCTCATGCCGCCTTTGCGGCCACGGTGTACTTGGAGGGTCCCAGAGTACTTTTAAGGTCTCAGGTGTGTTTTTTAGGGCTCCCAGTGTGTTTATTTAGGGTACCGGAGGATCTTTTAAAGCCTTGTCGCTCTTTTTACGGGATCCGGTGGGATTGGAGGGTCCTGATAGACGCTCAGGCGCGATTTGTCGGGTTTAGGAACGAGTTTTCGGGCCCAGGCGCAGTGGGTGGCGAAGCCAGGATTTAGCCCAGAGGTGCGGTCCCCTACCCTACTTAGGGACCCTGCACTCCTTTGCAAAACTGCTCGGATCTTGGGAACTTTGTTTTCAATGGGCTCATATATATATATATATATATATATATATATACTGGCGAGGCCGTCCTCGGAGCGTGCCACCGGACCGAAGGTTCCGATCAAAGGCATATTGTACCTGTGAACCGAATGCCGCGCGCTGGTCGGTCAGAGTTAATCTCGTGGACACGGCGAACACTCCAGTTACTGCCTTCCCCTGGGTAGACGCCGGCCGATGAAACGTCGGTTCAAGGTCACACTCAAACAAGTGCCTTTCGATCCAAAACAGACGCATTAGCCGAATGCATCACCGAGGTGTTTAGCTGGAGCATGCACAAACAGATATTCTGACAGCTTTGTCTTCAAAAAGCTCCACCTGTTGACAAAATTTCAGCAGGCTCAAAAGCATCAAACAGGAAGTGCTCGCTCACATAAATTGTTATCGGCGGTATCACGGCGCTGACCATGCACACCAACCAAGCGAGAAAATACGACCTTTTATCGCCAGTGCTAATCTAAAATCGATGTTTCGTGGTTTGGTCCATTTGTTGTAGCGCCAATTGTGGGCCGAATGTGCATCGACGTTCTGGACAAAAAGAAAAAGATGTTATTCGTCGCACTCATGCGGAAGGAACCAATTGCCTAATGGAGCGTCGAGTGTATTTTATGCACCCATGCCATGCAGCTAGAATGCCTTGCTGGTAGAAGCTTGGGTTTATTATTGCTTTGTGAGGCCTGTTGATGCTTACCGCAGGCTATGCTCTTTCACTTATGCATACGGAAGGAGGGGGTGGGCGTGAGTATCGAGCGGTGCCGGCGGCGGCTGACCGGCCGACCCCCCCCCTGCAGCCTCGGCCACTGGGGTGACATTATCAAGTGAATGGTGTCCGTGGCTGCGGCTGTAGCTGATTGCTGGCAGCAATCAGCTACAATCCCAGCCATCCCCCGCTGGAGCCCATGCAGGGCGCCAGCGGGGCACGTTGTGCGGCACGCGCAGGAAGGATTGACAGTTATTTGTCCTATGTGTGTTGCGTGCAAAGAAGCAACTTCAAAACGATTTCCCTCATCCCAACACCGAGGTAGTTCATATTTCATATGCTACTGGATGGCACGTTGCCGAAGCACCGGTTGCTACGTTGCCACGTTGCCGGAGCGCCGGTGGCCGAGCAATGCATTTGCCGGAAATCTTTAGGAATGCAAGAGGTGAGCACGAGTAGTCTAAGGGTAAGGTGCCCGTCTCTCAACGGAAAGGTTGTGGGTTGAAGTCCCACCTGCCGTGCCCTTCGCCCGCGACCGATCGGCGTGAGAGATTGGCGACGCTGTCTGACGCAACAGTCGACGCGTCGTAAAACCGATAACAACTAAGGCACGCCACGCTGGCGTGGCTAACGCGGGTCCTGCAGCCAAGGTCCGACAGTCCGATAATGACCGAAGAAGCACAACCCGTTTAACTGGAGACAAGCAGCCAACAAAAGAAAACTTATCTCGGAAAAAAGGGAATCTAACCCATCTCTAATAAACGCATAAACATTATGAGCTTTGCAAAAATATAATTGCCCATCTCCATGGACGCAATTGTTTGCTTTTGTTATCCGTTACGTTATATCTTTTGGTTCCCCAGAGGGACCATATACGACCATCAGAGAGAAAGGCGAACTCCATGGCCCTCTCGATCCATGAGTAGTCTTCACCAGCACCTGGAACCCTCTTTAGACCATGGGATGCCCTGTTCAACCCTCAAGTAGGTATATACGTGCCTTCATGCAGACCTCTGACATTCAGTGGCTCTCTTCACCCCGCATGACCCTTTCTCGCATCTATGGGGCCCTTCCCAGTCCTCCACAGCATTCCTGGCTCTCATGGACATCTTTGCCCTGAGACGGGCCCTCAGTATTCCTCACAACCATCGCCAGAATTCCGTGGGAATTCCACGATTTCCAATGATACCACACTTTATCATCCGCGGTGAATCACATGATATACGGCGAACATGCAATTGACGCTGCTGACATCTACCGCCGGACGTCGTAGAATCAAGACAAGGGTCACTGAAAAGGAAGGCCGAGACTGGGCTGGTGATTTCGTGTGGATGTGAAAGACCGGTCCCTCAGTTCCCCGACAGTCCGAATAGTGCGAGGTACCGTGCGGACCAGGAGAAGAGCCTTGATTGCTCCGCTGTTCACCACAAGTGGAAAGGGGACAAAAATCGAGCGATAAATGCGAACGTAAGACGTTCGCTCTGTTGCCATATATCAGGGTGTTCTCTAACAACGCGGGATTATTGCTCATCGTTTTTATCAGGGGGGAGGGGAGTTGAAATCAGGCAGCCTTAAATCAGAGTGGTGATGCCTCTTGCACTCGGTGAGCCACCACGTCCTGAGGGACCCCTGGACACTGGTCCTCCACACTTTTCTAGAGTAATCGCCAGCCTTGGCCAAAGACATCGTTTTCATAACTACTTTAGACATCCTACCTCTCATGGACATGACACACTTAACGTAAAATCACTATGTGTACCCTGGCTCACAAATATAGGCGTAATAAGTCCCCACGGATCATGACTGATATTCATCACAATTCCATGGACGGCCACATGACCGGACGGCGCTCATCCACCATAGGTAGCGCTCGCGTCACATCCGCTACGTCAGGCGGCTGTGCGTTAGATCAGGTTGACGTCGCGCCGCCCCCAACGGATGCCATCAGTGGTCAGCCGTGGCAACACAGCATCTATCGTGAGGGGAGGGGCAGACTCGGCGGCGCTCACCACACGGCGGGACGGGAGGTGCCGGCCGCCGTCCCCAGGGAGGTGGTGCTGACCAGCCACCCCGGCTGACGGCACGTGGCTGACGGCACGTGGCTGACGGCACGTGGCCGACGGTGGCAGCGCATCGTTAGCCGCACGGCAGTCGGCGGATAGCTTACGAACGTCGCCCAGACCCCGCCGGCGGCAATAAAAGGCCCGCCGGCCGTTTGTCGACGCCAGCATGCACGCCTGCGCTCGACAGCGCATGCATGAACAATGAAAAATGGCGTCGATTACTGCAGCTTTAACAGGCTGGATGGCCAGAAGCCGATTGCGGCTGTGCACTGACTTCCTGGGTGCGTGCTACTCACTTTCGGAGTCGCAATTAATTCACTTCATAGCAACACGAAAATGTATGGAAGAAATACAAAGCGAAGAACGCAGGAAGATGTGCAGGCCTCAATCAGGAGAATTTCGGTAAGAAATGGGTTCAATCATGAGCGTTGATTTCTGAACATTATTTCGGGATGGGGGGGGGAGCACAAGGCATGGAGGCAATGTGCGGATCAAATTGGATTGTGGGCACACTCCATTGGGTTCCATGCTAAAAGTTTAAATTATTGGGGGGGCAAAACCAACATTGAGGTGGCACCTGCCCCCTCAAAAGTATGCAAATCAACACCCATGGATGTAATCTCTGGGGGGCTGGGGGACATGTCACTCCAATTTTCTCGGATCATAGCCATGGTGTTGACCGGAAAGAATTCACCGATAAATTGGCTTGCCCCTCATTTTTTATTGGGAGGGGGAAGGGCGTTCCTTATGCATCTATGCGGTGAGAACACGTGATTAATTACGAACAACAAAGCTGGCATTGAGGTGGTCGCTACCAATACCCTGCAGATTACGCGTAGCAATTGCTCAGTCCGATTGCAGAGCCAGGAGCCGCCTGCTCTGGCAGCACCCAAAAGTAGCCCATGCATGTCCATAAGGAACTCCAAGCATTGCTGTGTTGTCCGTACTTATGCATCATGGCGTTAACTTCGGCTTCCTGTCGTGCTGAAGACATTCATAGTATTCACGGTTCATCGCGCCAGTTCAACAGGGAAATCAATGTGTGAATGGGCATTTTCAGCCATTCGTCGGAGTAGCAACACGCCATTCCGACAGAGGTGAACAACCTTCAGTGACCTGTTCACCATAGCGTCGCCGAGTGGTCAGAATAGTATGCCAGGGTCAATTTATGGATACTATTCGAAAGTGCCGTAGGGTCGACCCTACGAGGCGTCATTGTGTCACTGACGTGAGGTTACGAGATAAAAGGACACAACAGACGAAATATAAATAAACGTGTTGCGATGCCGCAGCCGTCACGAGTTTATGATGCGCCCTAAAGCCCTAATAACTAACGAAGTCACGAGTTTATGTTCGAGGAAGGTAATATGACCAGTAACTGTGCTTCAACTGTGCAGTCGTGTACCACCTATACGTGCGTCGGATTTAGACATTATCTGGCTTGGCTATGACTGGCATTACTTGAGCGTGCATCAAGTCGTCTATGAACTGCATTGGATGCTTTTGTAAGCTCCACTCGGTCCTTGGCATGCTCTAAAAATTCCGCGGACGGAACTACGAGCATTAGTTATTGGATACTCTCCTTTCAGCAACGCAACGTGCATGCAAACGGCATGCTGGAAGAACCTACTTTGGCTAATCTATAAGCGAAAGAAATAATCATCAAATGTGAAACAGAAGACGAATGAACAACATATTTTAGTGGCTTGCCAATTCCTATGATATATGGGTTCTTATCTGTGCCATACAAGCTTATCCAAAGCCGAATAATGTGGAGATAAGCTACTTTGATGGCAAATGAGGAACAGGCTTGAACCTTTGCGACCTGTGTTCCTCGAGGCTAACCTCGCTCACCAATGGTGACGGCTGACGCGGTGACGGCGCGCAGAGCGGCTCCGTAACTCCACCTCTGCCGTCCGTTCATCTCGGGCCCGGTGTAACCTCTCTCGGCGGCCGCCCAGACCGTACTCTCCAGTCGCGCCATGTAGACGCCGATTTTGTGCCTCCACACAGTCTGATGAGGCACCACCTGGCGCAGTTCAGTGGCCAGCTCCACCACCAGGTCGGTCCTGCGCCGCTGCAGCCGCGCCAGCTGCAGCTGGTCCGCCGGCGCCTCGGCCAGCTGCAGCAGTGCAGCTGCCGCCAGCAGCCAGCAGGCCAGCAGCAGCAGCAGGCAGAGGCACGACCGGCAACAGGCTCGCACCAGCGCGGCCGGCCTGAAGCCGTGCTGCCCTGATGGCAATGACGGCAGGAAGGTGAAGTAAGGCCGATCTGGCGCGGTCTGGACTTCGCGACTGACGGCGGGACGTGCTTGCAGGCGTGCGCGGGCCGTGCTGGAGTCGGCCGTCGGCGTCGACTGCGGCCGTGCTCCTGACTTAACGCCGGCGTTACCGTTCGCCACAACACCACGGGCGACGACAGTGCGCCCCTCGGAGCTGGCCGAGTCCTTCAGCACGCCCTTGCCGGCGCCGCCGGACCCGTTCTGACCGAGCGCGGCCGCCTCAGAGCCGGGCGGATGTTCGTCGGCGAAGCGCACCTTCCTGCTGCCGCCGCGGCCCGATACCGGCGAGCGGGCGCCCTCCAGCCGGTCATAGAACGGGTGCATGGGCGTCCCAGCGCGGGACGAGAGCGGCGTGCCAGCCGACGAGTCGACGAACAGCGGCGGCACCACGGCCGGCACCGTGAAGCCGTAGCAGCTCTCCTGCTCCAGCTGCTCCAGCCGACGCCTCAGCCCGTGCGAGGTGTGCAGCTCCGGCCGCTGGGTGGCCGCGCCGGAGCCGGGACGGTGCGCCGTGCGGGCGTCCCGTCGTCCGTTGAGGCCGCTGTCGCTCCGATGGCGCGATGTGGAGCCATGCGTCGGCGTGCTGACCTGTGGCTGGTGCTGAGGCGGCGCCGCCTGCATGGGGTCCTGGTTGGCAGGTGTTATTTCAATGTCGCCGGAGATCACGCCGCCCTCACCGCGGATGTCCACGGTGATATTCGGCGATAGGTCCACCGCCGGACGCAAGGATCCGTCCACCGCCGCGCCCGGTGAACCGTCCACCGGGCGGGAACTTCTTGTCCACGGAATCGGACGACATAGAGCGAGATATGGCCTCCGCCGGCGGCTGGCCAAATGTGCTGTTCGTGTAACCGGAATGGGCGGTCTGGTTGTTGGGCCGTTTGGTCATGGGCGCAGCATCACGTGACGTTCGCCGTTTCGTCTCTCGTGGTGTCCGCGACGGGCGCAATGTTCAAACTGACGCTGGCAATATCCAACGCACCTATAGCACAGGTACCGTGACAGGTCCGGGGTATGTGAGACACACGTGCAGCGTTCATGTGCTTCCCAGCCCGACATATTCATATATCGGAGTTAATGACATTCGGAGTCCGAGTTAGTCAGATGTCAAGGCACTGGTGACCCGGTGGACGGATTCTCACACACGGCTTACTGTCGTCAAGCATACCGACTCACGCCATCCCCGCAGCGTCACCGACTCACGCCATCCCTGCGGCGTCACCGACTCACGCCATCCCTGCTGCGTCACCGACTCACGCCATCCCTGCTGCGTCACCGACTCACGCCATCCCTGCGGCGTCACCGACTCACGCCATCCCTGCGGCGTCACCGTTCGGATGGGTCGCCGGGGTGGACAACGAAAGCGCACCGTGTCCACGCCTAACGGCACGTCCACTGGCACAGACCGCAGGAGCCGGCGGGCCCGGCGACAACACGGCACAGACGCGCTCAGTGTCGTGTCGTCAGTCACCGTCGGCCAGCGTCAGCCGCCGCTCCCCACACGGACAGACCAGGAGCGGTGTCGGCCGGCGGCGCGATCCGATCCGTGCGGGCACGCCAGCGGCCGTCGCCGTCGCGCTCCGACTGCCGCACGCCAGTGGCCGCCAGTCGCCGTCGATGCGTCGAATCGACGTATGGGCGCGGGTGCGCGCGGTGGGCAGCGCGTGCGACTCGCCGGCCTGCACGGACAGTGGTCAGTGCGGACCAAGGCCGCGGCCGACGACAATCGGACCTCACCGGCCACAACAGCGACTCGCCGGCCTGCACGGACAGTGGTCAGTGCGGACCAAGGCCGCGGTCGACAATCGGACCTCACCGGCGCACTCGCCGGCCTGACGATCCCAATCGGACCTCACCGGCCACAACAGCGACTCGCCGGCCTGCACGGACAGTGGTCAGTGCGGACCAAGGCCGCGGCCGACGACAATCGGACCTCACCGGCCACAACAGCGACTCGCCGGCCTGCACGGACAGTGGTCAGTGCGGACCAAGGCCGCGGCCGACGACAATCGGACCTCACCGGCCACAACAGCGACTCGCCGGCCTGCACGGACAGTGGTCAGTGCTGACCAAGGCCGCGGCCGACGACAATCGGACCTCACCGGCCACAACAGCGACTCGCCGGCCTGCACGGACAGTGGTCAGTGCGGACCAAGGCCGCGGCCGACGACAATCGGACCTCACCGGCCACAACAGCGCACGAGCCTCACGTGCTGCCAAAATGTGGCGAACTTCACATTTTTGAACTCGTAGGGCCAGGATTGGGCCACTGATGGGCACGTTTCCTCAGACGGGAGGGTGGGTGGGGGTGAGGGCATTCACCATTATTTTTTTGGAACCCAGTTTCTAGTATGCCCTTAGGAATAATGCTATTTGTTCGAGGGGTATACATAACCAATCACCCATCAGGGTGCATATCGTAAAACTTATCAGCGGCGTGAATGCGACTCATTACATTGGTCAGGAATAGCGCGTTAATATTATGGGAACCTGAGCACAATAGACGTATCCTACAACATATGGTGCAATAATGAGCTTTGTGTGCATGTGTTGCAAACAGTGGCGTACCTAGGATACCCCCTGAAAATATGGCTGGGGCCTCAACAAACATTCGCATCGGGACCCCGAAAGGTCGGACCGGGCCGCTGTAAATCACGCTGGGTCCAAGAAGTCTCGCCGGGGCCCCTGAAAATGACACTGGGCCCCAAAAGACGGATCGGGCCCCTGAAAATCACACTGGGACCCGAATGGTCGTGCCAGGGCCACCTACAAATCGCACTGGGCCCCAAAAAGTCGGAACGGGGCCCCTGAAAATCAGGCTGGGGTCCCAAAATAAAGTCGTATCGGGGTACTTGAAAATCACGATGGGCTCAAAAAGACGGTTGGGCCCCTGAAAATCACACTGGGGCCCAAGAGATCTGGCTGAGGCCTCTGAAAATAGCACTTTGGCTCCCAAAAACTCGTGGCGAGGTCCCTGAAAATCACGCTGGGGGCCTCAAACGTTCGCGCCTGGGCTCCTGAAAATCACGCTGGGGCCCAAAAAAGTCGTGTCGGGGTTCTTGAAAATCACGGCGGGGACCCACGCTAGGGGCTTGACAGGTCGCACGGGGTACCAGCAGTCTTATCGAGACCACCCAAAAAATGAAGCCGGGGCAACGAAAGAATCGCTCTAAAAGCCGCCAAAGCTAAATACGTGTTGCGCCCCAAAAAACGTGTCGATGCCACTAAGACTGGCGCTAGGGACCCCAGCAAATGACGATGTGGCCCAAAAATTGCACCTACACCCAAAACGTCGCGTTGTTGCCACACAAGTTGCAGCTGGCTTCCATAAATCAATGCCCAGGTGGAATGTCACACTGCGGTCACAAAAATTGCGTCAAAGACCTAAAAAAAAATCGCGTCGGTCCCCGGAAAAGAAGCGTACTGGGGCACCGAAAAAAATGCACCCGGAGCCCGCAGAATTGTACCGGGGCCCAAAAATATCGTACAGGGGCTTACAAAAAAAGAACTCCACACGAAAAAAAATCACAAAAAATCACCATCGAATCGAAACGAGCACCGGAAAATTCAGAAAAGGCCCTCAAAGAAAGTTCACCGAAAGGTCTTTCTACCTTGAAAGGTGCCATCGACCGAAAACAAACTCGTTGAGCAGACACAGTAGCGTACCAAACAGGCAACTGCCTCCCCCCCCCCTTCTGAACGGATGGGCTCCCAAGGATCGCGCCGGGATCCCTAAAAATCGTTCCGGGGCCCATACATTCGCGTCGGGCCCCAAGAATTCGCGTAGGCGGCCCAAAATAAATACAGCGGGCACCGAAAAAAAACTCGCGTCGGGGCCGCAGCTAAGTACAAGATCCCGCTGGGGCACAGCTAAGTACAACAGGCCCCGGGATGTCACGCCGAGCCCCCCAAATATCGAGCTCGGGACCCGCCATTCCCGTCAATATTCCTAAAACTTCTGGTCCGGGCATACAAAATTCCCCTCGGGACTCCCAAAAATTGTCGTCGATGGGCACACATAAGTACAGCGTGACCCCAAAATTGCACCGGGATCCGACAAGAATCAAGCCGGAGCTCTCCAAAATAAGGAGAGACTGCGAAAAATATATGTATGTATATACATATAAATAAATATATATATATATATATATTTAAAGATATATATATATATATATATATATATATATATATATATATATATATATATATATATATATATATATATATATATATATATATATATATATATGTATATATATAAATATATATATATAAATATATATATATTTATATATGATATATATATATACATATATCTTTCGCAATCTCACCTTATTTTGGAGAGCTCCGGCTTGATTCTAGTCGGATCCCGGTGCAATTTTGAGGTCACGCTGTACTTATTTGTGCCCATCGACGACAAGATATATATATATAGTTATATATAGTTATAGTTACAGTGATATAGTTGTATAGTTACAGTGATATAGTTATATATTGTTATATATATATATATATATATATATATATATATATATATATATATATATATATATATATATACAGTTTCATTGAAAGCATGCCACTTGGTGTCTGAATACGTTGTTGAAGTGCTTCGAAGACAGTGGGAAACGATGCAGAGAAATAAGATGACAATTAACATACCAGTTGATCAAATGTGGTTACTTCCTCTGAATCCTCTTTAAGTGCTATTGAATGAGGAAGACGGGAGACGGAGCTTTGCCTAAGCTGGCTTCATTTTCTCAAGTTGAATAGCCCGACATGGGTTGACCCGGCTCCTCCAAGCCACATCGCTTTTCATAGGCTAAAAATTCGCAACCACTAAATATAGAACAATCCAACTTTCTCAACATCATCACCATGGAATCGAACAGGTCACGGCAAGGAGGGTTCGGTTTCTAATACTCATCTGGCGCTTACCATGTGATCCGGTGAGGGTGGGCTAGCAACAGGCTAAAGTGCTTCATGGTTAAGCGGAGAACCATATCGAGGCATTAAAGGCACCATAAACTGGGGACACAAGTCACATGTTGACCCGGATTTGCACGACTGGGTTTATGTTATCAGGGTCTATGCTACAACCTCGGCTTGGCGCCGACGCGTATCACAAGACGCACCCGTTTAAAACGTTGAGCTGAGAACATGTTCTCCCAGTGCAATATTTATTGAAGAGCTGACTTCCTGTCGTATTGCAGAGTGCTTACAGAACTTAACTTTTTAATTGCATCAAAGGCCAAGTTTGTCGAAGTCGAAGCGATATTTCATCATTATTCATTTTGATCAACATCGTGCGATATGCAATGCATCACATGGGTTTCCATGACTCGATAGGCCTTGGGTTTCCATATCACATTATTTTTCCTTTGGGATAACGAAAAAAGAATAGAGTTAACCGGCCGACCAAGCGACAGTCGCAATATTTCCAGCATTCCACTTCTGATAATGACGTCATAACTTCGTGACCAGAAACTCACAATTCAGGACCTGATTCGTGCACAGTCAACTACGAACATTTTCAACACAATCGAGGTGACCGTTGGGTTCGGAAGACTGTATTGTCTTTGTCTTTTAATTTTCTTATAATTGAGCAGCCAAGAGCCTTTGATAAAGCGGTGGGTAATACGCGCTCGATATAACGCCGTCCTGGCCATCCCCATGCACTCCAGACCCACAATATTGTTATGTACTAGCCATTGCCACATAGCTAAGATTATTATTTACATTTATTTGTGTTTCCATATCAAACTTGTTCGAAGTATTGCTGAGGGTCAATTTCTTCGAATGGTCGCCACTGCGAAAGGTGGAGGAATGCTCTAGAGCACACCAAAGTCACTGGCTGACAAGAAAAAATCGAGAGGAGGTGCACTCGAGTCGTCCCGGAGGAGCGCCTTTTCACGTCTGGAAGAGCGCCAGTTTCCATTGACGGTGGATGGGGGTGGGGGTGGCACAGTTCCCCCTGAATCTACACCTGCAATGCCTAGTTGTCGAAGGCTTTACCTAATCCTGGATTCCTATTCTTCCGCAATTTGAGCAATAACGGTGCATATCCTCACCGGCTTCCAATATTCTTCACAAATTTCTTGCGCCAGATTCCGTGCTCAAGCAGCCGGGAAGCCCCACGCAGCCCGATAGACATTGTCTTGCCCCCTCTTGTCCAGCTCCCTTTATGACGCTTTATGTCGGTAGGTAGTTTTAGTTGGCCTGCCTGAATCAATATGTACCATGATTGCCGTTGCCGTGATGACATATCAATTATAATGGACAAAATGACGTCACACAAGGCAACAAATAATATTCAAGACTCCAAGCGAGAACAACGTAAAAACCTTGAACTGCTACAGGCGTACTCTCGCTGCACGTTGCTTGCGTGAGGTGGTTGGCATAGTTTGGATGCGTATCTCTGTTTATATAAAAGTAGAAAGGACAATTTATGCTTATTCTGCAGGTATTTCATGCATATTGCCGGCTGTCGAAAGCATCTAGTACCTGTATGAAATTAATGGATAAAATAAATATAATGTCTCTTGAGCGCCACGTTGAGGTTAGGGCACGCCGGCGTTAAAGACTAGGTTGTAAGAGAGATCGTAATGGAGAGGCAAACTGGCAAAGAATAACAATCCAACCTTGCACAGGTTTAGCATACCATTTAAATGCGCTGTTGCAGAGGCTCATCACTCACCTGCTGCTGTACTGTACCATGCATAACCATACAGCAAATATGTCATTTAACACGAGCTAGGGGTATTGTGCTTTTAGGTGGTAACAAGACAACTTTTTACACACATTTGCCTCCATAATGCTAACCAGTTTGTTAGATTTGGTTAGGTTAGGTTAGTTTGGGTTTTTAAGTTGGCAAATTTTTCACAAAAAATCAAAGATTTGGAAGTTGTTCTTTTTTCTTCAGAAGTGGATTATGTTATGTTAGGTTAGGTTGTGTTAGGTTTTCCACTTTCAAAAATTTTCAGAAAATGTTTTGCTCAAGATTTTCTTATTTTTATTTTGGTATTTGTGTCTTAAAAGGTGTTTTGGGAATTTTGTGATTTTTTTTGGAATACTATGTTTATGAACGTGATTCGGAAGATTCGATCACTCGTTTTCTCTCTAAATGTTTCCTTCTTGGTGAATCTTAGCAATAATTTCTATAATGTGCCATATGTGCCACACCGCTGTTCTTTGTTCCATAATTTATCCATCCCTCACCTGGCACTTCTCAGACATGATTAAAGGGACATTCAACACTTCACACAGTTGATTCAACATTCTTTCACGTCGAAAATGCTTGATGTCTGCCTCTTTGCCACATAGATGACACCATTACTATTCTACCAGAACGCCAAAAAACTAAGCAGACAGCACAGCTCGGGGCAGTGATGTACGGATGACCTCACAATAAATATTAAGCTTGTGTTTTTAAATTATAATATATGAGTATATTCGTTTAGATAAGAGTAGATTGTATTACGTTAGGTTATGTTCGGTTAGGTTTTCCTATTTAATTATGAATTATACTATTTGTTGGAAATCGTGAGGCAAGACGAGACCGAGCAGAAGCCGACTGAGCCGTGCTCTGTTTAGTTTTGTTTTTGGCATTCTGCTGGAATAGTAATGGTGTGTCATCTATGTGGCAAAGAGGCAGAAATTAAGCATTTTCGACATGAAAAAGTGTTGAATTAACTGCATGAAGTGTTGAATGTCCCTTTAATCACGTCTGAGAAGTGCCAGGTGAGGGATGGATAAATTATGGAACAAAGAACAGTGGTGTGGCATATATGGCGCATTATAGAAATTATCGCTAAGATTAACCGATAAGTAAGCATTTACGGAGAAAACGAATGATCACATCTTCCGAATCACGTTCATAAACATGTTGTTCCCCAAAAAATCCTGAAATTCCCAAAACACCTTTTAAGACAAATTTACCTCTTTTTTTCTACAATACAAACTGGCTAGGTTATGTTGCATTTTTTTTTTTTTTGACATTTCTCTTTATGCTATGTAGCCTAGTTCAAAGCTCCTTTTTGTGTTATTTTGCTCACAACCTGAAAAGTAAGCATTGCACAGAAAATGAGTGGTCTATCATCTTAGTCACATTCATAAACATTACATTTGAATGATACATTTCAATAATTCAAAGAATGCCTTAAAACACAAATTTGTTAAGCTAGGTACCTATCTAGATAAACATTCCTTGCATGTGTGTATAGACTGAGTAAATGTATTAAGGAATGGTAAATTTGCAGTTTAAGGTACTTTCTGATTTCATAGAATTTCTTTTTCTCATGCAATTTTTATGAATGTGCTGAACATGATGTGACCACTTATTTCATCTTCAAATGCATGCTTTTCAGTTGGGAGCAAAATAACACCCACAAAGGCTTGGAGTTTGGTAATATAGCATAAAAAGTAATGCTCAAAATCAAGGCAAATTATGTAACATAACCTAACCTAAACTTCCATGGAAGAAAGCAAATTATTTCTTTTTAATGGAAAATTTTCCAAATTTTTTTCCTACAAAATTTCAGATAAAATAACTGAACCTAACCTAGCCTAAGCTAACCTGAACTACATTGAAAAAATACCTTTTTTTTTTGGGGGGGGGGGGGAATTTAAGCCAAAAACATGCACATTTTCCTAGCTTACCACAAATCCCTAATCTAACCAGACTTAACCAAACATAGCCCCTTTGTATGCTTTCTGAAGGTATAATATGTGAAACTTGTCTTGTGGTTACCTTAAACTGCAATAATACTGAAGCAATTGCTGACTTTAGAAGATAGTGGTCCATTGGTTTCCTGCTTTTAGCTTCAAGTTTGGGGTGATTTTGTGCTTTGTGAATCTTTGGAGTTAAAAAAACTTCAATAAAATGCTTGTAATTTTAAAAAGACAAGGGTTGTAACTAACCTAAGCTAACCTAGAGAAAACAAAAGTTCCCTGAAGAATGGAAAAAAATTGCAGTGAAAAATATTCCAAATAAAGAATTTCTCATATAAATGGTAAATTTGCAGCCTAAAGTAATTTTTTTATTTCCTGGATTTTTTTCCAATGCAATGTTTATGAATGTGCTTAACATGATGTGACCATTAATTTCCTCTGCAAATGCATACTTTTCAGTTGGGAGGCAAAATAACACCCAAAAATGGGCTAGGGTAATATACCACAAAAGCAACATTGAAAATAAAGGAAAAAAGTAAACTAGCCTAATTTAAATAGCCAAACATTTCATGCAAGACAACAAGCTTTTTTACTGGAACTTTTCAAAACAGTTCTTCGAAAATAAATTTAAATTGAAAATTTGAACCAAGCCTAACCTGACTTAACCTAGCCTGAACTGTTTTTGAAGAAAGAACCCTGATTTTTTTTCTCTGCAAGAATCTGAACATTTTTTTTCTGCTTACAACAAAAGCCTAACATAACCTATCTTCACCAAACCTAACCCATTTGTATGCTTCATGGAGATAAAATGTGTAAAACTTGTCTTGTGGTTACCTTAAACTGCAGTAATACCACCTAAGCTAGTCTAACAGGGTGGGAATTAAAGTGCCTTTTCAGTGATTTCATCTCTCAAAACATTTCTTGCACTCTGGGTCATACTGGATAGGATGGGCTTCACATGTACTCTGACACAAACATCTAGAAGGAATACAAGTACCGCTAAAACCCAATACAAGACAACATCCACCATAGGATGTGTTATTCTACTTACAGTTATTGCTTAAACTAGCCACTTTTCATACCATCAAGCACCCGGACCACAGCCACACATACCACACTGAAGCTCAATCATGAGAAATGCAGAAACTCACCAAGACAGTGAGCTTGTACACTATCCATTAACCTACCAGAGGACATCATTTGGTACTACCTAACTATTCCTGTATCCTTGTGCTATGCTTAATCTATATGGAACAAAAATCATACTCTGGAAAGTAATATTTCATTGTTTCAATGTAGATCTTAATTATCTGGCAATTTCAAAGGACTATAAGTGATGTAGATGCATGCAAGTAGTTAGATGAAGAAAATCCAAAATAATTTTTCCATATCAATTTGGAAATATTTGCTTTTGCAGCCAGATGTCAAGGACATGCCAGAACTGGAGTTTGCCAGTTTCATGATAGCAACTCCTGAATGTACTCTCTCCAACTTGATGCAGGGTGCTGGAAAATATAATGTTCTCATTTGATGGTGAATCCAACTAGAAAGGATGATCAAGGCAAAGTATTCTAGGAAACAATTTTCTCCATTTAAGAGTAGTGTTCTTCAGCTTGTAGTAGACTACAAGTTGATCAGTGAGTTATTTGGTGAGTAGTTGGAAGGAAAGTTTTACCAAGAATATCTCAGAAGTAAGGAATGCACAGGAAATACATCCATGCTTGCTGGTTGAACTGTTAGCATACTTTATTTACAATGAAATGTTGGAGCATACCTAAAATGACTGATAAGATCCTGCCCAATATTGTTTTGTTTTCCCATTTTCCACTCCATACATCAAGGAATATTGTATAAACTGAAGTCCTTTAAAAATGCGAAATAAAAAAGAAATGCAACAAAGAACAGGTAGGTAAGGACAGTTGGATATATGTAATAAGAACAGCTTAACATATATATATATATATATATATATATATATATATATATATATATATGTATGTATGTATGCATGTATGTATGCATATATGCATGCATGCATGCATGTTCATGCATGCATGCATGTACATACATACATACATACATACATATATATATATATATGTATGTATATATATATATATATATATATATATATATATATACGTACATACACGTCTATATATATATATATATATATATATATATATATATATATATATATATATATATATATATATATATATATATATATAGACGTGTGTGTGCGTGCGTGCGTGCGTGCGTGCGTGCGTGCGTGCGTGCGTGCGTGCGTGCGTGCGTGCGTGCGTGCGTGCGTGCGTGCGTGCGTGCGTGCGTGCGTGCGCTGCTGCATGCATGCATGCATGCATGCATGCATGCTATGTTCTACTCTATCCATGCCTTTGCCCTTTCCACCCCTCCCCTCTCTCTATCCTTCCCCTATTTCAAGATCTCCCCCTCCACCGCACAATTTCAGTCCACTATCACAATCTCCTGTCTTACCATCTCCTTTTCTTGCACTTTTTGTATCTTTGATGTTGTCTCTGTTTCTAGCCATGCCATTTTCTTGGTATAGTATCCGTAGGATAGACCATAACACTCCTGATATGCTCTTTTACAGGAATATTTATAACAATCCTAAGAAGTGCAAAATGCCAGGGAAGATTGATGCTGTGGGTTTTCTGATCAAGTCTATGGGTAAGTGATTCAATGTTATTTTGTGGGGCATCACTAACCCTTTCCCACACCCATTGGGTCACATTGCACACCTCACTTGTCCATGGAGCTTTAAGCCAATAAATCAATAGTGATGTGATATAGGTACATGTATTTTTGTTGTGGCCATCCTTTCATGCATTTGTGAATTTCAGCTTTATGTAGCTCCAGCATGCTGATGTGTAGAATGCACCAAAGTTTATAGTTTACTGCATGAAATGATTTCCAACTGATGCCTCTTCCCGATTACCAATTCTTCCTCTCACTTTTACAAAATGATTCATATGCAAAGCAAGATTGTGCTATGACATGATCGAGTGTCTATGCATTTACAAATAGTGTTATGGCTCAATTTTCGTAGGTTATGTAACAAGTCTGAATTTGTATGTCCATACTTCAAAATATCAGGTGAGAGATGTGGTGTGGTGCAGAGTGGTGAAATTACCTGACCAACCCTCAGGCTAGACCAATGTCGGAGTTGTGAGCTCAGATCCACCTGTCTCCAAGAACATTTCTGGTAGGCACATATCAGAATGATTCTGACAAGCATTGCTTTGGTGGTGTCATGCTTATTAAAAATGCCTGCTTGTCTGTGGCTGGGTGATGTGCAATTTAACAAATAAAATAAATACTTGTTGACTATTTTTATGAAAATTTTATCTTCAACCATAATAACTTAATGAAGTTTTGAACCCTGGACCTATGACATATCCTCAGATATATTGGCAGATTTTCAGTCAGTCATGCTTTTGTCTATCCCTCTAATATACTATTTGAGTTAAAAAGTCTGTTTGTTTGTTTGTCTGTCTGTCGTCTTTTTGTTCCTGCAGTGATTGTGTAGGGCGGCGAGGTCGGGGGCGGGGTCGGTGTGGGGGGAGGGGGGGATGGATGGGGGAGGGGTAGGATTTTTTTGGGAAAGGGGGACGGGTAGGTAGGGGTGGTGGTTTTGGGGGGGGTCTGGTATTGAGGGGGATGGGATATTTGGTTGTGGTTTCGGGTGTGGTTCGGTCTTAGTGGTCGGTCTGAGTGGTCGGTCTGAATGGTGGCACTGTTGTTATGTCTCGTCTTGGTCTACTGCGGTGCGCCCTTGACTTCGGAGCGACCTTGAGAAAGTAGTTTCCGCACGGCCGCCGGCCGGCGGCCATGTTTTACTATGCTCACGGGCGCCGGGCGGCTCCCCTGGCCCGCGCCGATCCCGCTTCCGGCGTGCCGCCGGCCCCTAACCGGGGCGGCCCACAGCGAGCGGTGACCCGCGAATCCTCGCTGTAGTAGATGCAGTCTGAGCGTGCCATACCATCTTGTCTTCGTCGTATTGTCATCTTGTCGGCGCCCCGTGACTCGTTATCCTAACACGAATTTATATTTAGCGAGGTCAAATCTCCTCTCTTCACCACTTCCATCCGTGAGTGAACCTGGCTTGGTCGTGGCGCCAGGGATAGAGGAACCGCATGATTGGAGAGACCTAGGAGGGGGGGCGGGGTCATAAGAGTAATGGACGGACATTGGAGTTGAAAATGCGTCCGTCACCGGCCCTCGTCCAGCTTCGGGGCCCTCTTAAGTGTTAAAGTCCCCGCTTGTTTCCCTCCATGTCATCCATCCGCATGCTCCCACGGGTCACCGGACTGGCAAATTGAGGGCCTAGGTAATTATCCTGGGTCAAATTTTTGGCAACGAGGGTTTCTGACAGCTAGATGCGTACGCGGAGTTCCAACAGCTCACACTGGTCCTTAACTACCCATAACTACGTCATGCATGCTCACACGTAATCCATTCATTTCCATCTTCCATTCCGAACATTTGCTCTCTATTGAAAGTGTTGGCCCGATAATTTCCCTTCCAGTGGTGCATGCGCATTCAGCGAGTCTTACTTCCTCAGACCGTTGCTTAGGGCTTTCTAGCCCAAGGTTAAATGTGAATTACCCGTGCTTAGGCCCACAACTGTGACCGGCTGACGCGACACTGTTGGTTGGGAATGATACTATTTACTTTACTGCCTTCAAGGCTCGATGACACTGGGCTGCGATATTCCGTTAGTTTCTGATGGTCTTATGCTGGGCTTGAATATTAATGGCCGACATACCTACGCTTTAAATGAGTCAAATGCCTTGCCAGGCCTTGCATTGCTCTAACTTGCAATCGGCGGGCACCCCCACAGGTGGTCCTGGGCCACAAATCGGTCGGGATGTCCCCCTATCGTCTTTCTAACCTATCCTGCCCGGGGTCATGGTCGGGAGACCCTCAAATCCCCTGCCTGTCCTATCCTTGGGGGCTTACGGAACGCCAAACTTCATCTCCCCTGTCTGTGCCGTAATCGAGAGGCCCAGGCCTGCTGGAATAGCTGAGACGGGAAAGGAATACTGACCTAGCCGTTTTGGGCTTTTACCTAACTGTGCGCACAGATTCATCCCGACCCAAAATTGGGTGCCGCTGCCTGCGAGCTTACCCATGGATCCCGTCGGATCTGACCACCCTCGGGATGCCCTTCCGCGCTCTGGGATCACCAGACCGGAGGGTTTTTGCGGCCTAGAAATTCTCAAGTGAACCAGCTGCCCTGTGAATATCCAGTCTTTCCGGCACGCTTTCCCAGGGATTCAACCAACAGTGTTTCGTCATTTTCCCGTCTTCTATCAGCCCTCCTCCGTCTCCTCCGAAGAGAAGAGGGCGGAGGCTCTCGTTTGGGCCCATGGAAGTTATCGCCCGTGGAAGAGCGGCTTGCAGGCCGTCTCCTCGCTAAAATGCGTTATTTGTCTCACGTTTTTCCGTCACAGACGGTAGTCAGGTTCGTCCTGTCCTGTCTTGCCGGCTAGCTTTACATTAAGTAACGGACGAACCCGGAATTAATTCCCTGCTAAATCCCTCATTCGCGCCAAGTACGTTTGGCCACCTCATGGTCAGTGCACTGTTCTATTACCCCGTACCATTTAAAGCTTTAAAGGAAGTCTCGTATACACGTGGTGCTATGGTTTAGTGACCCAGTGTCCGGAAAGTATTTGCCATTCTTCGCTCCCATGAGACCAAGCGGGTCGCCGCCTGTAATGGAACCCGTGATACTTTCCTGCGTGAAGGAAGAATGATAACCTGACCCCTGTAATTCGCTTTTTCCAGGCCCGTTTAAAGCTTACCCTTATGTGAATAATTGCCTGCACTGTCACGTTACGCTGGTCTCTACGTCGGAAGTGCCCGGAAGTTTAGTGAGCATGGGAGGATGAATGTTCGTGACTCAAAGCTGAGTGAGTATGGAAGGGCTGCACGTCATTTAACGCCTGGTTGCTATTTCATTCTTGACAAATGCGTGGCCTGTGTAACATCCGCTATTTCAGTTTCTGTGTGGACATTTTCTCAGTGGCAACGGTTTAGTGTAATCTAAAACGAAATTGTGCGTCTGAGTTATTCTACATTTTTCTACCGTTTACGTTTTCCAACTAGGAAACACGAGCGTGAAGAACACTGTGCTGCTTACACACCCGTACTTATTCTAAGTTACTCGACATGTAGCATGAACGAATCTTGTTCGGTTACTCTTGTAATTTGTCATTTTACGATATTCTAAGCAACGGAAATGTTTGATGTACATTCTTGCCAAAGGTAATCCATAGGTGTCGGATTGAACCAACTTCTGATGTTGCCCACTAATATGCATAGGCAGAACATTTGTTTTATGGATACCCTGCATTTCAATTTCATGGACATGGCGTTAGACCAGAGGGATATCAATACCAATGGCCGTGATATCCATGTTGAATATGCACATGAAGGATCGTTTACTTGAGGCCTGATGGACGGAATGTACAACATTGTCCCGCCAGAGGCTATAAATCTGCACACACACATGTTTTTTTTTCAGCATACCCGCAATGACGGTAACCGGCTGCTCCGTCGAAATGTGGGTTAGTAGTGTGAATACGGTTTACCACTTATGGGATCTAACGTTACGTTCAGTCAAGGGTGACATCAAGACCCTCATAAACCCGCCGGAACCAAACCCATTGTCTGGTGTAATATGATGCAAATTACAATGTATGTGCTGATAACTGATACACCAACGTCCATGTCGTGCGATACTCCCATTCACTACTGACTATCCTGGTGAACGGTAATGGTCTGTTCCCTCCACAAGGGTTAATGAACCCTGGGCTTCGGCGGTACCGATCGCTCGGCTGCCTGTTTGATGGGAAACAGGTGTTTTGACGTTTGATTGGAGGGCGAGAGAGAGAGAGAGAGAGAGAGAGAGAGAGAGAGAGAGAGAGAGAGAGAGAGAGAGAGAGAGAGAGAGAGAGAGAGAGAGAGAGAGAGAGAGAGAGAGAGAGAGAGAGAGAGAGAGAGAGAGAGAGAGAGAGAGAGAGAGATATATATATATATATATATATATATATATATATATATATATATATATATATATATATATATATATATATATATATATATATATATATATATATATATATATATATATATATATATATATATATATATATATATATATATATATATATATATATATATATATATATATATATATATATATATATATATATATATATATATATATATATATATATATATATATATATATATATATATATATATATATATATATATATATATATATATATATATATATATATATATATATATATATATATATATATATATATATATATATATATATATATATATATATATATATATATATATATATATATATATATATATATATATATATATATATATATATATATATATATATATATATATATATATATATATATATATATATATATATATATATATATATATATATATATATATATATATAGAGAGAGAGAGAGAGAGAGAGAGAGAGAGAGAGAGAGAGAGAGGAGAGTGAGTGAGAACAGAAGGGGCAGAGCGACAGTGGGGAAAGAGATATTCCCACCTTGTCTGTTTGCACATCTTATCCGCTGAGTAACGTGGGGTCCCAGGGGATCTACGTTACTTTCATTCTCCCATGGAAAGAAGGGGGTTTATTTGGCTGCAGTGAGCCAGAAGAAATGCCCTCTTCACTAACGTCTTCCCGGAACCAGTGGTTCCTCAGTCACTTAAACTCTAATCAGTTATGTGTGTGCGTGGTTATGTATTCTTTTCCTTCCATTCAGAGTATAAGCATTCATGGATAGTAAAACATTCGTGTATCATTCACACCAACCTTAAACACCATGCATGTCTAAACGATATAACATTCAGGTATCCCCCCACCAACCCTGAAAACTATGCTCCATAAGAACCTTATTTGCCACAATTCGCTCCTCCATTTTTACCCTTCCCGGGGCAGACGGCTACCCATATCCCACCGCTGGCTGGGGCCATCACATATGCAAAACGACCGGTGACGGACGAGTCACATTTTTGGGCATGATGGTTCACGGGATACATTGCCACTCCTTGCTCCAGTTCACTCACATGCCGCGCTGTCAGCTTCGTTCTCGCTGTCTGGAAGGGGTGATCGTGTCGATCGAACGCGAGCGAAGTTCACCGCTTCCCCACAATCACTCCACTCAGCTCGCGAGCGACTCCCGAACGATTCCGTTGGATGTGCGAGCTTCTCGGCGATTCCGTCGAATGTTCCTCCTTCGTCGCAGCCGTGGGTGGTCCGCCTCCGGCGGCTGTCTCGGGTGGTGTCCGCCTCCGACGACTGCCTTGGGTGGTCTCTCTGCGACGACTGCCTTGGGTGATGTGTCTGCGTTGACTGCCTTGGGTGATGTGTCCCGACTCTCCCGGGGTGGTCCGCCTCCGGCGGCTGCCTCGGGTGGTGTGTCCCCGACGACTGCCTTGGGTGATCTCTCTGCGACGACTCCTTGGGTGGTCCGCCTCCGGCGGCTGCCTCGGGTGGTGTGTCCCCGACGACTGCCTTGGGTGATGTGTCTTCTCGACTCTCTCGGGGTGGCGCTTATAAATGCGCCTGTTATCAGACAACGCACGTCAGGCTCTTTGTGCCCCGTGGCCTGGCTGGTGGCTGATGGTGCCGGCTGGTGACGCTGGTGACTGGTGATTGGTGACTGGTGACTGGTGACTGCCGACTGCCGGCCGCTGATTGGCGGTTGGCAGTTGGCAGTTCCTGAGCGGTAGCTGTTTCCAGGTTACTGGGTCAGGCTGATACCCGTGGCTGGGCGGAAGTCACTGCTTGCATTCGCGGTAGCTCAAGTGGCCGCTATTGACAGTGTGTGGGCGTATCGGCGACGAGTAGGCTTCGTGTTTGCGCTGGCTTTTCACAAATTTCTCCGCACCTGCCACGGGTTTCCGGTCGCGGCGGCTGGATTTTCTCGTGTCGGGCCGCCGCATGGCGACTGCGTGAAACGCCGTGTTAAAAATGTAAGCCGCCTTACAATTGCCATCGTGCTCAGGTTCAACTATGGATCGCACATGCTTGGAATTTTTACAGCAGGCAGACAATCGATGGACAATGTGGTGTGTCAAATTGCATTGTCGTGGGATGTATGCCGAGCGCGTGGTACCTGCTCAAATATTGCACGACCCCCTCATTGGTTTACCATGGGATTCTTAAAATTTCCGACACCGATTGAGACCGGCGCATCTTGGCGCGTGGCACGGTTCACAACACAAGTAACGAGATATTGCTGACATCACGTGAAAGCCCCAAATGTTGGCTATTCGCCCGGAAAAAATTCGTTGCGGTCGAATCAACGTGTACGTGAGCGTCACGGGGGTCCTGAGAGGACGGGTCATCAGCCGCCCATAGGAAAAGCATTTAAAACTGGGCTTTTTCACCAATTTTAGCGCTCCCGATCGACCCGATTCACACCGCCATATCTCGACACCAAACCAACACCTCAGTGTTGCCACGATAATTGCCAACATCGCCATGACAACCGTTTCCGGGTCACGCGTCACGCGCACGCGAGGGGGGTGTGAAAAGCGGAAGTGACGTTTTTCAGCGTTTTTCACGATTGGGTCTGGTTCTCAGAAACGGCTCAACTTGGCGACTTGCCTTCACTTTCACCACATGGTCCGATGTACCGGCTACCCTTTTCCCATTGACAATTGGTGGCTGCAGTGTCTGCGGGCGCAGTCATCGTCACATGGGCTGCACGTGTTTCGGTCCGTGAAAAAGGCTCCGCTTTCCATTGTCGGACAACATTTCGCGGATAAAGTTGTATGCGCGGATAGCCCCACTCTTTGTGATGCTAACAGTTTCTTCGGATTTTCCCCATCGCAAATAGTTTGGTTGTAATCGTCCATGTTCACAACCGCTACCAGAAGCCACTTTTGGCATTCTTTTTTGGCTCCACCGTGGGACGATCCTTCACCGAGGTCGAAAATATTCCTTCAGCAAAAGCAACGATGCCGGCACGCGCTTTCGCGGCGGCGACAGTTCCGCGGGATGTATTTTTATAAACATAAATATTCATTCCAAGGAGGAAAATGAATTACACTAAAATTGGCATAGTGGCCGAACCATTGGACCAATTCACATGAAACCAACATCAAATTTTTCGCTTAACACAACGGAGCAAGTGCCGAAGGCGCTTGTTTAATCTATTGCAATTTGAGATGAAACATGTCACTGAGGAAAAAAAGAAGGAAAACAATGTTTTATAATGTACTAATACTGACGTTCTTTGTCTCAAAATTCACAGATAGTTTTCAGGACAACAACAAAGTACTAAGACATTCCTGGAATAAAATGTCAATATTTTCTCAATTTGACCTCGTAACTTCGTGATCTCGTGATATACCATATTGCCTAGCCCATAAACATTTATAAATTTGACTGAAGAGTAAAAATGGGCATAATTTAGCTGCAGTGATGAATTCTTCATAAAATAGGTAGAATATAGCACTTCCTGAAGACTGAGTCAACATCCTTCCCAAAGACATTTTGACATCTTACTTCTTGGTGTGTGCTTATGAAGTCTTCATGCATTGCTTGTCCCAGTGCAACCTAAGATCAGATCAAGTCAGAAGCTGGACAGTTTACAGTTATGTTTCACTGCCATATCAGTTCTTCATGGGCGCTGTATGACCGACGCAGTCAATGCGCCTCCTGAGCGAAATAACCAACCAATGTCAGTTCTTTTTGGGAACAAATTTGTATACTGCAAAAATTACTTCAAAACCAGGGGCATTCAAGATTGAACTGATTTAACCTGTCCAGGCAGTATGACCTGACCTGACCTTATAATTATCGGATTTCTAACAGATTGCACATTTTCCCCAATGTTCTATTGAAAGGGCCTAAGACATAGATATATATATATATATATATATATATATATATATATATATATATATATATATATATATATATATATATGTATATATATACATACATGCATGCATGCATGCATACATACATACATACATACATACATACATACATACATACATACATACACACGTACATACATATATATATATATGTGTGTGTGTGTTCATATTTTCCAGACCATTCTCCAAGATGAAGCTTGTGTCACTGGGCTGACATATTACAACCTTTAAGGATCTCAGCATGGCCGTAAATGAAGAAAGAAGTTGTGATACGAGGTCTAGGCTATATTTGTATGCCAATTACATTTTCTGCATCTGAAACATACATAGTTTGGAAGCTTGTTTTCAAGCTTGATTTTGACCTCCCCTGAACCACCCTGTCTTGACCCTTTTTTTACTATGATTGATATACATTCATTTGTCTATACTAGTTCTGTGAAAAATAATGCCAAAAGAAACCAAGTGCTGTCATAAAAAAACTAATTTCGAGCCATTAAAGTAGATGTCCATATTTTAGCTTAATATGCCCCCCTGGTGTCCTCATTGTGGGCCGAAATGGAAATATTAGGTATGCTTCGAACTCTTCACGACAACGGCTTTCTAACAGATTTTGCACTTTATCCTAGCTTATGCAGATTGGAAGCTAGTGGGGGTGGGGCTGGGAGGGTTTTCAAAAATGCCCCTACCTCGGCCCGGCGGTGGTTCACAAAGGCTGCAAATTTCTTGGTCACTAATATTGTCGTGGCTTGTCTCCATGTAATGACATAATTTTCCTTCCGAACATATGGTGGTTGATTACAGCATGCATTGAATGTCAGCAATCCCTGTATCCCCATCCATTCTCCTCCCTGTGTCCCCTCTGGTATTCCTCCCTTTGTTCCTCCCTGTGTTCTTCCTGCATTCCACCTTGTGCTCCAGCCTGTGTTCCACCCTGTGGTTCGGCCTGCTTACTGCCCTGTTTTCCACCTCGGCCTCCATTCTGTTCTCCTTGTGTTCCGCCCTGTTACCGCCCACGTGCTCGATAGGTCCTATGGTTGTCGCCGCACTGCGCGCGGTCCGCCCCATTCTCGCTGTGACGCACCACTACATCCGCAGTGGAGCGGGACCCCAGCAAGCGGCGCGTCAAACCGAGCCAGCAGGCGCTGCAGGAGTTAGAGGGTCTGGAGCTGGAGGACAGCTCCGACGACAGCGACTACAAGGTCGATGAAAAGGTCGGTCGGGTGACTTCAGAGACCTACAGCTATTGCCGAACCTGAACCGTGCGCTCGGTCTGAGCACTAACGACGCTGCCATTTTCATGGCAACACAAGTAAAGGTGTTGCTCATGAAAAGGTGCACTTTCATGCCACATCGTAACCCACGCTCACGGAATGGCTGGGTTTGGATGCTAAATGGGGTATGCAGAGTGGACTGCTGTCTAGAAAGCAACTAACACATACCAGGTGGCGCCGACACAGGCGTCTGACAAGGTGAGATGTCCAATATTTGGTTGGTGGTCTGATAGCTAAATCACTCCAACTTGCACCCGTTAGTCATGAAAATACAGTTAATGTTACCACTACCATATATATGCGAACTGTAGCGAGCAGTGTGTCCGAATTCAGTAATTCCCCCACAAAATTGGGCGAGCAAACGGCTCATATCTTGTCTATTTTATTGTTCCCCAAACCCAAATAACCAACTATCTAACGATCTTATATCCATGGGCAGGCATTGTTATATATACCCTGAATCACACTAGCCAAAATTAGTATCTTGGTCTATATTTTATAGTCAGCGCGCCCTTTGACCCAAATAATAAATCAAGTATCCTTGTCACATCAAGACTTGGGTTTGTGATTCGTGATTGTGATGTTGGCACAACCGCCAGTACAAAGTTAGTTATTTTGACTTTAGAACGCATCGGCAGCCATGACCATGTATAGCCAATAATAGCGGTACCTAGTACCAGTGAGCTGTATGCCATTAGAGCAGTGCTTGCTGTGGGACTGCTGGTATTACTCAGGCAATGTTGCCTGGTGTTGAAACGTCACGAATAACATTGCTTTGTTGAGTGGTTAGACCTGTTGGAACACCATGTAAAACTTTGTAGGTAGTATTATCACGCGCCCTGGAGGGCCTCTGAGAATTACGCGCACTGGAGGGGGGCGGATTCCGCCCCCCCCTAAGATCTCGGCTCCTAGTAAAGCTGGAGGAACGAAATTCGCAGGGTGGATGGGCACCGTAGTGAACTCTATTGTGTGCAATTTTCGTGACCCTAGGTCAATATCTTCAAGGTCAAATGAGGTCAGATTGGCAAAATTTTCCGGTTTTGCGTGGCTTGGCTTGTCATCGTTATGGATCGCTGTGATTGTGTTTAAATGCTCAACAATGGGCATCAATGATGTTTTGGACATTACTAATGATGCAATGCAGATGATAGACCCAACATTTGACCTCAGGTCACCTACATAGCACCACTTTATCAGGTCAGTTACCTGTTCCAGTTACCGGAACCGGCCGCCCGCCCGACTGCTCCGTCGGGCAGCTCGGAGCAATCGGCTTCGTGAAGAAGGGAGTGAAGTACAGGAATAAAGTATGGAAACGCAATGATAAACAGTACAAATGACAACCAGTAGTGCATTTATGGCAACATTCCAGTTGATCAAGTTTGGTTCCATTAATCTGTCATGAACTTGACCTGACTTGACCTTAGTGACCTAACATGACCTTGAAACTATACAGCATATCAATATGCATCAAACAAGTCCCTAGTGTTGCCTGGAACACTTCCCTTTTGTCAGTATACTGGGAGCGCATCTGCGCCGATTTTTGTGGTCTGGCGCTATCACATTTTTTAACTTTAGCGGCCCCTAACTTGAAAAAATTTCGGTCGATTTCCATTTTTCTTGCTTTAAACGACGCGCCGTTCATTTTTAAGCAGGTACACCGAAAATCGCGTATATCGACCGGTAAAATCTGCAGTTATTTGCGAAAAACCGGAGGGGTGGGCGGATTTCGCCCCCCCCCCTCCAGTGCGCGTGTTAAGGAATCCATCTTTTTTTCAGTAAAACTTTCTCGGCCTTTGATCTTGCCCGTCTCTGGGCGCCAAATGACCAAACCTGGTCGATGCGTCCTAAAACCCAAATAACCAACTGAATTGCCCGTCACGTTGGCAGTAGATACACATGGACTAATACACGTAAATACGCGGTACACGTCAAACACAGACGACGATAAACACAAAGGCAGGCAATACCCTAATGTTGTATCGAGGCTCGGCACGTGCCGTGATGCAGCACGACAGTCGAGATGGTGAAGTGGTTTGACGTGCGGTTCTCCAGGACGAAGATGACGACGACATCGACTCCAACTTCAGTGGAGACGACAATGAAGACGACAAAGATGACAGCGGCTCGGGCGATGACAGTGACGAAGGTACGAACGGTGAACAGTGTGTTTGGACCACTGAAGGACTGTTATCAATGTGCTCGGATTATTTTATGTGAGATTAGGGTCATCGCGAACCATGGACCTGTAATGACCAACAGGCCGAAAGATGGCGTGGTCAGTAAGCCACAGGCGCCTGCACAAGTACTGTCTGCCAGGTTTGGATGGCTGCAGTATGCCTCTTAGTTTGAGTAGTGTTTAGTATGTGGTGAGTTTATGTTGAGTAGTACTTAGTATGCCTCTAGGATGTGGTACTACATAAACAGGACCATTGAAGACATATTTGTTGCATGAAAGCAAAACAGATTACCAGTCAGATTGTGCATAGAAGGATATATGATGTCCAACACCTGTGGTGAGAAACTCTAGATGCTGAAATCGTAACCGCTCTGCCAATGTGCGTGGGCAAAAATAGCGAGGAAGAAAAATACGACAATATGCCAATGGTTATTTTTCTGTTTTCCTTTCGGGGACGAGTGGTCTAGGGGTAAGATGCTCGTCTCACAATCGAAAGGTTGTGGGTTCGAGTCTCACCTGTCGCTACTCTTCGCCCGCGACCAATCGGCGTGAGAGATTGGCGACGCTACATGACTCAACGGTCGACGTGTCGTAAAACCAATAACCAACCAATCTGTTTTCCTTTCTGAAATTTAAAAAAATCAAAATTACGTATTTTGTATCGACTTGAATGTCTATGTCTATGGTCTGCACGGTTGGCTTTTATACGCGCACCGGAGGCCCTCCCATATAGCGCGAACTAAAGGGGTGGGGGTGGGTGGTTGGGTCCCCCCCCCGAGATCTCTGAACTACTGAAGCTAGAAACACAAAATGTTGACAGGAGATTACGTCTGTAGAGAACTCTGCAGTATACATTTGATAACCCTTCAGCCTACCGTTTGGTACCGACCTTCACGGGCGGTGTGTCGTCTCCCACCGTACCGTCTAGTGCCGACCTTCACAGGTGCGACCGAAGTAGTCGGTGCGCTCTAAGGCACAACACCACCACCACCAGCGACCTTCACGGGCGGTATGTCGTCTCCCCCGTACCGTCTGGTGCCGACCTTCACGGGCGGCGTGTCGTCTCCCACCGTACCGTCTGGTGCCGACCTTCACGGGCGTCGTGTCGTCTCCCACCGTACCGTCTGGTGCCGACCTTCACGGGCGTCGTGTCGTCTCCACCTACGTGCGACCTTCACGGGCGGTGTGTCGTCTCCAACCGTACCGTCTGGTACCGACCTTCACCGGCGGTGTGTCGTCTCCCACCGTACCGTCTAGTGCCGACCTTCACAGGTGCGACCGAAGTCGGTGCGCTCTAAGGCCGACCTTCACGGGCAGCGTATGTCGCCTCCCACCGTACCGTCTGGTGCCGACCTTCACGGGCGGCGTGTCGTCTCCCACCGTACCGTCTGGTGCCGACCTTCACGGGCGGCGTGTCGTCTCCCGCCGTACCGTCTGGTGCCGACCTTCACGGGCAGCGTGTCGTCTCCCACCGTACCGTCTGGTGCCGACCTTCACGGGCGGTGTGTCGTCTCCCACCGTACCGTCTGGTGCCGACCTTCACGGGCGGCGTGTCGTCTCCCACCGTACCGTCTGGTGCCGACCTTCACGGGCGGTGTGTCGTCTCCCACCGTACCGTCTGGTGCCGACCTTCACGGGCGGCGTGTCGTCTCCCACCGTACCGTCTGGTGCCGACCTTCACGGGCGGTGTGTCGTCTCCCACCGTACCGTCTGGTGCCGACCTTCACGGGCGGTGTGTCGTCTCCCGCCGTACCGTCTGGTGCCGACCTTCACGGGCAGCGTGTCGTCTCCCACCGTACCGTCTGGTGCCGACCTTCACGGGCGGCGTGTCGTCTCCCACCGTACCGTCTGCTGGCTTATGACGTCATCTAATGTCGCCAGGTGATGCCGAGATCCCTGCCAACGTCACCGTGTCGGAGCTGCTGATGCGAGCCGACCAGAACGGTGCCGGAGACCAGGTGGGTGTGCCACTGAGCTGATGGTGACGTCGGAGACCAGGTGGGTGTGCCACTGAGCTGACGGTGACGCCGGAGATTAGGTGGATGTGCCCGAGGGTGACGCCGGAGACCAGCTGGGTGTGCCGCTGAGCTGATGGTGACGTCTGAGACCAGGTGGGTGTGCCCCTGGACTGACGGTGACGCCGGAGACCAGGTGGGTGTGCCGCTGAGCTGACGGTGACGCCGGAGATTAGGTGGATGTGCCCGAGGGTGACGCCGGAGACCAGGTGGGTGTGCCCCTGGGCTGACGGTGACGCCGGAGATTGGGTGGATGTGCCGCTGAGCTGATTAGGTGGATGTGCCAGAGGGTGACGCCGGAGACCAGGTGGGTGTGCCGCTGGGCTGATGGTGACGTCGGAGACCAGGTGGGTGTGCCGCTGAGCTGATGGT
This sequence comes from Ashinkailepas kermadecensis, assembly GCA_034440615.1. NCBI lineage: Eukaryota > Metazoa > Arthropoda > Thecostraca > Neolepadidae > Ashinkailepas > Ashinkailepas kermadecensis. Next base: position 746,002 of record JAOTOM010005173.1, read on the forward strand.
GACGCCGGAGACCAGGTGGGTGTGCCGCTGAGCTGATGGTGACGTCTGAGACCAGGTGGGTGTGCCGCTGAGCTGATGGTGACGCCGGAGACCAGGTGGGTGTGCCGCTGGGCTGGCGGTGACGTCTGAGACCAGGTGGGTGTGCCCGAGGGTGACGTCGGAGACCAGGGGGTGTGCCAGGCTGAGCTGATGGAGACCAGGTGGGTGTGCCGCTGAGCTGATGGAGACCAGGTGGGTGTGCCGCTGGGCTGGCGGTGACGCCGGAGACCAGGTGGGTGTGCCGCTGAGCTGATGGTGACGTCGGAGACCAGGTGGGTGTGCCGCTGAGCTGATGGAGACCAGGTGGGTGTGCCGCTGGGCTGGCGGTGACGCCGGGGTGCCACTCTGAAAGCTACCGTGATGGCAGCTGCTGGGGCGCAGCAGTATGTCATGTGCCCCGACTCCTTGTTGTAACAGCTAATTTAGTTGACTTGCGATTAAAATGCTAGTGTTGAAGTCTTTCTGGTTGCCGAATCTTCCGTTTGTCCCGTTTTTTTATGTGCGAGATATCTAACGCTATCGTATCGTAGGATATGCAATGTTGGATATCTTAGCGTTGTGGCATATGCTATGCTGGGTATCGTAACTTTGTAGCTGAGCATGACATCTTCTTATGTGGTTCGGTTTGGTAGCCTGACATGCCTCTAGTGTCAGGGCTTATGATGTAACCCAGGACTTCGATGTGGTGCGATTTAGTAGACTGGTTTGGCTATTTCGACCTGATTTGCTGTCCGGTTGGTTGTGTTTTGGTGCTAATTGGTGACCCAGTGTTCTTGTTTGGACACGATTTGTTGCTGTGATATCCCTGCTTTGGTGAAGTTTGCCGATAATTTCTGTTTGGGCGTGGTTTGCCAATGCTCCTGTGCCCTCAGGCGGTGCAAGTAAAGCGCATAAAGATTTGCTCCATCTGTCTCGGCGACCGCAGCTCCGACCAGAACGAGATCGTCGTGTGCGACGGCTGTCATATCACGGTACACGAAGGTATGGCCTCAACTGCCACGTCACCGCACCAAGGTATGACAACTGCCACGAAAGTATGACCTCCACTGCCACGTCACTACACGAAGAATGACTTAAGCTGACGCGTCCATTACCACGGAGGCATCACCTCAACTGCCATGTCACCGTACAAGGGGGTATAACCTCCATACACCCACGTCACCACATGAAGGCATGACCACTGCTGCGTCACTACGCGATGGAATGGCCTCTACTGTGACGCCACCGTACACAGAGATATGATCTTCACTGCCGCACTACTGCTACGGGCACTGCAAGACTATGTTCGTGCGACCTCTCAGAGCTCAAGCGCGGGAGCATCAATGCATTTCTGTCTGGTTTTGCCAGCAGTGGTAAGCTGTGGTTCATATATAACCCTGAGTTTTCCTACTTAACACGATCTTTCAGCTGTTACAATTGTTATCTCACATCCCGGCTGTCCCATCATTGACGTCCGCCCCGCATGTCTAACCCACGTGATGCCAGACTGACTCGATGACGCTTGTACCACCTGTCTGTAACCTCGATCACGTCTGTCTCCTCCCCCCCCCCCGTTTGTAACCTCAGTGACGCCTGTGCCACCCGTATGTAACCTCAGTGACACCTGTGCCACCCGTATGTAACCCCAGTGACGCCTGTGCCACCCATATCTAACCCCAGTGACGCCTGTGCCACCCGTATGTAACCTCAGTGATGCCTGTGCAACCCATATGTAACACCAGTGACGCCTGTGCTACTCGTCCATTACTCAGATGACACCTGGTGCGCCTGCCGGTAGGCTGTAACGGCATCAGCGACAGCCAGAGTGTGTCCAGCACAGTGTCGTCGGACTCAACCGAGCCGTGGTTCTGCGATGCCTGCAGGGCCGGCCTCACCCACGTACGGTGTGACCTCTGTCCCGACACAGGTCAGTGTCCTGTATGACTGCTGCTCCACCACATACCGGGACCATACGTGACCTCTGTTCCAGCAAAGGCCAGAGTCTTGTATCATTTCACAGTCCAACAAACGATGCAAATATCTCCTCCAACTATCGTGAGGTCATTCGACAAATTGCACCGTGGACCGAACTGTTTGCTGCTGAGAAGTCCGCCCCCGCCCGGTGGTCTGCCGACTGTTTGACCCCTCGCCCCCGGCTGGCCCATCCGTCAGGCGGCCTGCTGAAGGAGACGGACACGGGTCGCTGGGTACACCTGGTGTGCGCGCTCTACATACCGGGCGTGGCGTTCGGGGACGTGGACCGACTGACGACCGTCACCCTGTTCGAGATCCCCTACACGCGCTGGGGCAGCAAGGCGTGCTCCGAGTGCGAGGACACCAGCCTCTCGCGCACCGGCGTCACCATCCAGTGCGACGCCGGCATGTGCAAGGCCACGTTCCACGTGACCTGGTGGGTGTAGCGCCACTGGAGACGTTGCGTTCGTGGCGACGGGTCGACTGTTGCCAGAGTTGTGCGCGTGAACTTCAACACTCCTGGTAGGCCTACTCCAGCTGTGACACCGAGGTTGGCAGCATGTCGGGGTAACATTACACGTTTTTGAATGGGCTATATGGGTGTGGGTAAGTGATCGGTGAATCCGTGGCGGGATGGAGATGATGTCCATGAGTTGGTTGGTTGGTTATTGGTTTTACGACACGTCGACCGTTGAGTCATATAGCGTCGCCAATCTCTCACGCCGATTGGTCGCGGGCGAAGAGTAGCAACAGGTGAGATTCGAACCCACAATCTTTCGATTGCGAGACGAGCATCTTACCTCTAGACCACTCGTCTCCGATGTCCATGGGTGGGGTTCCCTCTGTGCTCGTGGTCTGAGCGCCGATGTCACCAGGACGCAGAACGGCAGGTTGCGTCGTGTTCAAGTGATCGCGGAAACACCAATTGCAACCAACACAACAGTGAGCTCCCCGATGACGCTGGGTGTGACACTCGCCGGCAGTGCCCAGCGTCACGGTCTTCTGCAGGAGCCACGAGTGGACGACCAGGCGGCTGACCCCTACTTTGCCCACTGCAAGCTGCACACGGACAAAGCACTCATCAGGTGGGTACCATGGGCGGTGCGGTCAGTGACTGGGAGACGGGGGAACTGGAACAATAGCTGGCCCCTCACTGGGCATCACCCACACAGAAGCATGCGTGGAATCGAGGTCCTATTATCGTACCTGACATGAGTTACATCGTCGGTAGGGCTTGTGATAGTCGTATAGTCGTAGATAGTGTGATAGTAGTAGAAGCGGTGCAAGTTCTGTAGGTTCTTGGAATTTCAACCAAAACGGCCATTGGGCAAAAGAGAATAGCGACTCTACATGTATGTGGTTCAAACATATATCGCTGTGTCGAAGAACGCGACTCTATAATTGCACTCACTTCCTGTGTGAACCGCCGATTGCAGGGAGCGGAAGAGAAACTTTCTGGCGATGCGACTGTTCCAGCGTCAGGAGCACCCGGGGAAGATGGAACCCTGTCGGCTGAAGCGCAAGCTGAATCGGCTGCAGCTCAAGCACCGGGCGCTCCGTGCTGCCCGAAAAATCAAGTGGAGTTCGTATTCTGAGTTTTGAAATATTAGTGCGAACATTTCGTGTGTATTGCAACTTGCGTGTTCAGCCGGCTCCTCAGCTACAATGCTAAACCTCATTAAATTGTGTGTGGTGAAGTAAGTTGTGCTAGTCATGGAATCTGCCCAACCGTCTATGGCTGACCACACAGCATGCTTGAGGTCTTCATATCTGATAATCGCCTTGTAATATATCCCATCGTGATATATCACGAATAGCATATTCATATCGTGATATATCATTAATATCGTAATTGATCATCCAAAGCAATAACTTGGTCACTTCCACATCCGCAAACGTCCGTTGCTGTCTTGAGGGCTTTAAGGGCGCTTCGGCTAAGGATTTGTACAACAAACATCCGAGTTTTTGCCAGTTCCCACGCTCTTGCTTGTTTTACATGCATCGTTACTATTAATCGACCGATTGTTTTCGTTCCAAGTCGTGGCTGTATAGACTGACACCTGGTTGTCTGTTGACATTGCTGCTGTCCTAATTATCTTTGTTGGTATTTGCGAGCGTTGTCGGCGAGTGGAATTAAATAACGCCCGACGTGGGGATAGCCCCCTTCCCCATTGTGTCAGGGTTCGTGTTCGCGTAGCTGATGCACGACTGGCGTGGGCCGCAGCGCCGACCATGAAGCTGGCTCGGCCCGTCACCAGCAGCGGCTTCCTGCTGCGGTGTCTGCAGCGACGGGCGGCCCTCATGGGCGTCGACCTGGACCAGGACCAGCACGCGGCTACACAGGCCACGGACGTCACCAAGAAGTGGCACCTGCCACCCGCCTTCAGGTCAGAAGCTCACCGGCACTTGTCTGTTGTTTTCGAAGATCGCATACGTCACCAAGAACTGGGGGCCGCGGTAGCTCAGTCGGTAGGGTGCCGGACTCTTGATCGCAAGATTGTGGGTTCGCATCCCACAACCCACGACCAATCGGCGTGAGAGATTGGCGACCCTATATGACTTAGCAGTTGAATACGTCTTAAAAGAAACCAAGGTTCTTCTTCACCAATAACTGACACCTGTCTCCTGCCTCCGGGGTCAGATGTTCAGCCCCTTCCTCTCGCCTTTCCATGTCACATACGCCACTGAGAATTAGCACCTCCGCCTACCTTCAGGTCAAGCGCTACACCCCTGATCTTTCCACATTTACCCACTCCGTCAGTACCAAATCTGCCGTGGTAGACTGCAGTTCGAGAGTAATTAAGATAACTTCATGTTCAGAATGAGTATCTGGCTCACTGACTTTTGATGTATTATCTTTTGATTTTGATGTATTATCATATATTTTGAAGAGCTTTTAATGTAGTATTGATGTCTGTATCAAGCCTGTGTCTCATATGCATACATACAGATTGTTGGATCCATTTCTGTGCAACAGGTATGGGAGATCTAGACATTATCGTGTTGTATTAGATCAACACTGCCCTTCCCTCCTTAAAGTAGTGGGCGCTGCATGACCGACGCAGTCGATGCGCCCCTAAACTCCAATAACCAACCAACCTCCTAAAGTAGTGTTACGTCGTTCTCGTTGCGGAATTCATGGGCTACCTGAGCTTTATTGATTAAATCCTGGTTTGTCTTGATGTATTCTGATTTTGAAAGTTTAGGCGTGATTTCACAGTGCCTATTTCTAAATAGTGAGGATATTTCTGGGAGGCAGTTACTTATATGGCAAACTCTTGGCCTCTCTGGGCGTTTCTGTGTACCATAGCCGCAGCGTGTGGTTATTGACGTGGCTCTGCCCAATTCTCACGGAGCGGCACCGGTTTCAGTGTGGAGTTCATCAGCTACTTCATGGATCGAGGCCAGCGGATGTCTGCCATGTCGCGCTCCCTTAAGGAGCTGATGGCCGAGAAGACGTCGCTGCAGCACCAGGAGGACCACCTGCGCGTCCAGTACGCCGAGGTCAGCGCGCGACCCATACGAGTGGCGCGAGTGGCGTCTGGTGTCGCATGGCCAACTGCAGAATGAGTTATGTGTGTGCATTCGGCCCGATGCTCTAATAACGATGTTATTTCAATATAAATATCATGACGCCAAGAAAGTTAGTTCGACGACCTGAAGCCCGTTTTATCCACATGAAAAGGTGATGCAAAGCATAATTGCGTGATTTAAGGGTTGGTTGGTTATTGGTTTCACGACAAGTCGACCGCTGAGTCATATAGCGTCGCCAATCTCTCACGCCGATAGGTCGCGGGCGAAGAGTAGCGACAGGTGAGATTCGAACGCACAATCTTTCGATTGTGAGACGAGCATCTTACCCCTAGACCACTCGTCCCCTCGTGATTTGAGGGCGTCGTTGTCATATGCGTGGTGAAACAGAATGTATTTTCTGGTCACTGTATGACCAACACAGTCGATGCGCCACTAGGTCAAAATAATCAGCCAACAGGATATATTTAAATCGTAGATAAAGTACACCAAGCATTAGCTTCGGTGTATGGTCGTGCTGTCGCCTTCTCTGAGGAGTCCTGTGCAACTGCTCTGTGACAGATGCCGACCTATCTGTCGATCTATGGCAATGATAATTATTCGTGAAATAGGGTAGAATATACCACTTACTGAACACTGAATCGACACTATTCCCAAATATATATTGATAAATGGATTACCTATGATGTGCTATGTTATGCAATACTGATTTATAGCATGGGTATTTGTATCATTATCGTTGATATCAATATCCCCAAATTAGATACCTCTCGAAACACGCAAAATGGATATATGCATATGTGCTCAATTGTCTCAAAACTGGGTTTGAAGGACTTAGCAAGTATATGAACTCACATTATTTCCATGGCGATTTCGACATCCTGCTGTACTCGTTGCGACATCTCGCACCTAGCGAGAAACCCATTATTTTAACACTGATCTATGGTCGTGCTGTCGCCGTCTGTGACGAAACGTGTGCGAATGCTCCGTGACAGATGCTGACGTGTCCGTCGATCTATGGTCGTGCTGCCACCTCTGTGAAGTTGTGTGCGACTGTCTCCACGTGACAGACCGGATATCATGCGTCAGCGGAGTCTGCATTGATGTTTGTGCGCGCACACGCCATGTTTTTCAATGGACCACGTCTCCCGACCTTTACCTGCTTCTGTAGGCATGCTGATGCACCCAAGATAACGGATGCACCTGCCAGGCTGTCCAGTTCATGTACTGATATACCAGCTGCTTACACTACGGACCTGATCTGTTGTGACCCGCGGATTGTCAGCCTGTTGCAGTTCTGGCTTGATCTGCCACTCTACCTGCTGACCGGCCCTAACCTGGCATGCTTGCCTGCTGATCTGCAGCTGCCATGACCTCTGACCTGCCCTGCCAGCAGGTGGAGACTACCTTGTCGATTGTACACCAGTCTGCTGACCTGACCTACCATCAGAATGAGACTACTCCGTCGATCCTACACTAGTCTGCCGGCCTGACCTGACCTGACCTAACCTAACCTGCCGTGAAATTGAGACCACGCTACCGACCCTGTGTCAGACTGACGACCTGCTCTGAATAACCGACCCTCACCCGCACACGACTGACCTGTCATTAAATTGAGACTACACTCTCAAACCTGCGCCGGTTTGTCGATTCGAGTGGACCTGATGTTTCATCAGACGGAGTCCGCCCGACACTGTATCGGGCAGATACAGTGTCGATCTCGCGCCAGTATGCCGATCTGATCTGCCGTCAGGTGGAGACCACACTGTCGGACCTGCGCCAGTCTGCCGACTTGTTCTGACCCGATCTGACCTGCCGTCAGATGGAGACCACACTGTCGGACCTGCGCCAGTCTGCCGAGCTGCTCCGCTCGAACGCGCTGCATCTCCACAGACAGCTGGCCGCTATCGTCGGCGAGAAGATGAAGGTGCCGCGCGTGCTGCAGCAGCCGCGCCAGAGGAACACGTCGGGCCGCGCAGCCGTCAGCCGCCTGTCGCCCTCCAAACCGTCTGGCCGCGGTGGGTGCCGTGGCGCGCGGTGAGCCGGCCGCCTGTCGCCCTCCAAACCGTCGGGCCGCGCAGCCGTCAGCCGCCTGTCGCCCTCCAAACCGTCGGGCCGCGGTGGGTGCCGTGGCGCGCGGTGAGCCGGCCGCCTGTCGCCCTCCAAACCGCCGGGCCGCGGTGGGTGCCGTGGCGCGCGGTGAGCCGGCCGCCTGTCGCCCTCCAAACCGTCGGGCCGCGGTGAGCCGGCCGCCTGTCGCCCTCCAAACCGTCGGGCCGCGGTGAGCCGGCCGCCTGTCGCCCTCCAAACCGTCTGGCCGCGGTGGGTGCCGTGGCGCGCGGTGAGCCGGCCGCCTGTCGCCCTCCAAACCGTCGGGCCGCGGTGGGTGCCGTGGCGCGCGGTGAGCCGGCCGCCTGTCGCCCTCCAAACCGCCGGGCCGCGGTGGGTGCCGTGGCGCGCGGTGAGCCGGCCGCCTGTCGCCCTCCAAACCGTCGGGCCGCGGTGAGCCGGCCGCCTGTCGCCCTCCAAACCGTCGGGCCGCGGTGGGTTCCGTGGCGCGCGGTGAGCCGGCCGCCTGTCGCCCTCCAAACCGTCGGGCCGCGGTGGGTGCCGTGGCGCGCGGTGAGCCGGCCGCCTGTCGCCCTCCAAACCGTCGGGCCGCGGTGGGTTCCGTGGCGCGCGGTGAGCCGGCCGCCTGTCGCCCTCCAAACCGTCGGGCCGCGGTGGGTGCCGTGGCGCGCGGTGAGCCGGCCGCCTGTCGCCCTCCAAACCGTCGGGCCGCGGTGGGTTCCGTGGCGCGCGGTGAGCCGGCCGCCTGTCGCCCTCCAAACCGTCGGGCCGCGGTGGGTGCCGTGGCGCGCGGTGAGCCGGCCGCCTGTCGCCCTCCAAACCGTCGGGCCGCGGTGGGTTCCGTGGCGCGCGGTGAGCCGGCCGCCTGTCGCCCTCCAAACCGTCGGGCCGCGGTGGGTTCCGTGGCGCGCGGTGAGCTGGCCGCCTGTCGCCCTCCAAACCGTCGGGCCGCGGTGGGTGCCGTGGCGCGCGGTGAGCCGGCCGCCGGCTGCAGATGGGGCACACTGTTGGCTGCTGACGTGTAATGTTGATTTGGTTGGTTGATTTATTTAGACGTTTTTGTTCTAATCTTCGCCATGATACCGGATTTATTCACTGTTGTTGTTGCTGGTGTCTGACATTACTAACATGCCTTGTCAATACGATTCTGGTGTTGTGGACGAATGCCGCTGCTGACCTGTGACGTGACGACGACTTCTGACCCTGCTAACCTGTGGCGTGTCGCCGACATCTGACCCTGCTGACCTGTGACGTAACGCCGACTTCTGACCCTGCTTACCTGTGCCATGGCACCGACTCTGACCCTGCTGACCTGTGACGTGGCTCCGGCATCTGCTCTTGCTGACCTGTGGCGTGGCGCCGACATCTAACTGCTGACCTGTGACGTGGTGCCGGCATTTGACCCTGCTGACCTGTGGCATGGGGCCGATATTTGAACCTCTGCCCTGTGGCGTGGCGCCGATATTTGACCCTGCTGACTTGTGACGTGGCTCCGGCATTTGACCCTGCTGACCTGTGGCGTGGCGCCGATATTTGTTCCTGCTGACCTGTGACGTGACGTCGACATCTAACTCTGCTGACCTGTGACGTGGCGCCGACAGCTGACCCTGCTGACCTGTGACGTGGTTCCAACATTTGACCCTGCTGACCTGTGACGTGCAGCGGGCGCCAGCCGGCTGACGCTGCACGAGTGTGTCGAGTGCGGCGCCAGCAGCAGCCAGCACCTGCTAGCGCTGTGCGACACGTGCAACCACCACTACCACCTGGCCTGCCTCGACCCGCCACTCACCAGGATGCCGCGCAAGAGTAAAACGGCCGGCTGGCAGTGCTGGAGATGCGCGGCGGCCGACTCGCGCGCCCACACTCCCAGTCTAGCCGACACGCAGGGACCGCGTCGGCTCAGGAAGCCGGCGCTGGCACATACAGTGAGCGGCGCCGGGGACGGTGAAGGGTGGGAGGCGGACGTGGTGAGGGCTATGCTGAGGGATGGGGCAGGGCCGGAAGGATCGTGGTGAAGTGGAAAGGGCAGGGTTGTGAGTGTTGGCACGTCGTAGTGAGGGGTGAAAGGTAGGGCAATGCGCTGAGGTGTGGCACGAGGGTAGCGAGAACGCCACCTCCACGGTGACACGTCTCGTCCTGATCCTGCCCCTGACCGGCAGGCGCCGATAAAATACGACGAGGAGCACTCTGAGCCGCTGCGCGTGCGACGCCAGCGCAGTGCGGTTCTGCGTCGCAGTGAGTCACTGCGACGCAGTGATCCTCTGCGGCGGCCGCGCAGTGACGCGCGGCGGCCGCACGTGGGTGGCGTGCCGCGGCCGCGCAAGGACGTCAAGAACCCCGGCGTCGGCCGCGGCAACGGGCGCAAACGCAAGCTGGTCGAGGTCCAGCCGCCGGCGCTCAAGGTGTGTGTGTGTGTGTGCATGCGTGCATGCGTGCGTGCGTGCGTGCGTGCGTGCGTGCGTGTGCGTGTACACGCGCGTGTATGTGTATGATGTGTGTGTGCGATCATGTGTCACTGGGAGAGATATGGCGGTACCGTTCCTGCCGAGTTCAGTTGAAGCTCGTTCCGACCCAAACCCAACTTGTATGCGCGTGCGTGTGCGTGCGCGTGTGTGTGTCTGCGTGCACACATGCGGAAGTGCTCGGCGCCGCGTGCTTGTGCAGCGCCAGTAGACACATTTTGAAACACTATTAACGTTTGCACACTGTATATTATGGTGACGAGATGCACCGTGTGCACAGCTTCAAAAATAGTATGTAAGGATGCCCTGTCAAAATGTGGGACTCATGGTACTATTTTAGTGCCAATGATTCTTCACTTTGAGGCTATTGCTCGTTATCCGTTCCCCAGGCAATTTGAATCTTTGTGAATAGAAATCACCTTGTTAAGACAGTTTAGCTGGTAGGGTTAGGTGTTCGTAGTTGCCCTCGGAGTGAGTTGTTCTGCCATACATTAAGAAGGTGGGCTGAAGGGTGCCAGTACCGACGGCAGGCCGACGCCAGTATGCCGACGCCAGGCCTGTGCCTTTCCAGAATGAAAGCTACAACCGAAACATCCGCATGTGTGGCCTAATTTTCAGATACATCAACGTTCGCAATATTTATACTTCCGGTCGTGCAGCTGTGTACCCTAACTTTGTTATTTATCATTGATTACATTTGGGTAGTAAGCAAATGGAGCAGTCTGATGCAATTATTCAGTATAATTATTCAGTATGGACAGATGGGTATATTATATTATTCTGTTTTGGGCGTGAAAAACCAGCCGAGGCATGGGTTCCATTAAGCTTTGATAATGTGGTTTTAACGTTAAGCCTGCAACCCGCGCCTCTTGATGTACTGGCGGACCAGTTATCTGGTCATTGGGGTAAATCATGAAGTAAATTATGTGAGTGCATAAGGTAACATGTTCTTGTTTGTGTTTAAATGGCCAACACCATTAACTCGTGTTCTCTTTATAGATGAGCATAAATGGACCTGGTAAAGCAGCGCTGGGGAGCGACAATCGCATCATTTCACGGATGATCAATGAAGTAAGCGTTGACTGGGTTTCCCGCTGTGATTTGATATCTTCAGGCCCACTGTAGCGCGACGAAGCGCTTCAGCTCAGCAAAGGCTCGAACGCGGCTGGCTCTGATGTGATCTCTGCACACAGAGCGAGGCTACCTGTTCTTCGGTGGTGGTTATCGAGAAGCTGGACGAAACGACGGTGAAGACGGAGACGGCCAGCCCGGCTGTGAAGCGGCGTCGCACCAGCGGCGACGCGTCGTGCCCGCCGGCCGGCGGCGCCGGCGCCGAGTCGACGTCGTCGCCGGGCCGGCGCCGCCGCTTCCCCAGCATCGACGCCACCATCGACGAAATCCTGGAGCGGGTGTCAGCCGACCCGACCGGCGGCCCGCCGACGCCGCCGCCCTTCGTGTATGAGGGCCGTGGCCGGCCGCCAACCCTCGAGCCGCTCAAGGAGCCGGCCAGGAGACGCAGCAGCGGCACGCCGCGCCGGCTGGGCCGGCCGCCCGGCACGGGAAGGTCGCGTGCCGACGGTCCGGCCGGTGGCGAGGTTGTGAAGCGGCGGCTGGGCAGGCCGCCCGGCGCCGGCAGGTCGACAGCGGCGGCACAGGCTGTGAAGAGGCGGCTCGGCAAGCCGCGGCTGTCGGTTCAGCGGCTTGCTGACGGCGCCGCGGTGAAGCGGCTGTCGGGCAGACCGCGAGGCCCCGGCCGACCGGCGGCAAGCGAGGGGCCAACCAATAAGCCACCAGACAAACCGCCCGGCGCCGGTCGGCTGGCGGCGAGACTGCCGACCGGGAGGTCCGCGGGGCGGGCCCCACGCAGCTCGAAGGCTGACATCGCCGCGCTCAATGAATACCTCGAGCGGAAGCGGCTGGGGCGGCTCGCCCAGTCTGCCGGGACGTCGCCGACGTCGGATGGAGCGGTGGCCCAGGAGCCGACGGTGCCCAGTTCTCCTACCGGACCAGATGTGTTCGATGTTCCAGTGGCGGCCGGATTGGTGGTGGAGGTGATGCCGACACCGTACGACTCCGTCGTCCTTTCGCCGCCACTAACCGTCCCTGAGGACCCGGCGGCTGTTCCCGCCGGCTCTACCGCCGGCTCTACCGCCGCTCGGAGGCCAATGCGAGGCGGCCGACGCGGCCGAGGTCGCCGCGGGCGGACTCCGACACAGAGGCCGGCTCGGCCTACCGTGCAGCAGGCTGCCTCCGTCGCGGACGACCCCGGCGGCACTCCCGCTCTGAAGAAACCCCGCCGAAGCCGCCGCACCAAAGCTGAGATGCTCCAGGCGGCGCTCGCATCTCAGTTGGGTGTGTCCGAGGAAAGCCTGTCCTCCGAGGCGGGACCGTCCGGCGCAGGGCTTCCCTCCGAGGCGGGAACATCCGGCGCAGGGCTTCCCTCCGAGGCGGGACCAACCGGCGCAGGGCTGCCTTCAGAGGCGGGACCGTCCGGTGAGGTGCCCCCGGCCGGTTTGGTGGGCGGTCGCCCAGTGCGGCGACGGCGCACCAAGGAGGAGATGACCGTTTACCGTGAGCAGGTCCTGGCGTTGACGGAGGCGCGACAGCGACATCAGGCTGCGCGTCAAAAACTGCTGCGCCAGAAGCGCCGTCGAGACGAGGGCCGTGAACACGTGGTCGAAATGATGACTCCAATGAAGATCAAGGTGGGTGAGGTTTTATGTCGCTTTGTGTGCTGCAAATGCTTTGTGTAAGTTTTCGCTTAGTATGACGCTTAGTATGTTGCATCACAGCAAGGGCTGCTGCACTGGTTTTAACCCAAATACTCCGGCCACAATTCCATCTCGGAGTCATGTTTTGCTTTACGTTCAAATTGAATTGTAAAAGTTCATGCCGTGACAATACTACCGTTTCTCATCTATGATTCAGTCTGATGCGAACGTTTGTGTGCGTTGTGAGTTGATGTGGTCTTGTGTTGTATGTGTTAATCACATGTTTTTTTTCTTTCTGGACAAATGCATTCAGCAGTGTCTGGTTTGTCTTATATTATCTGCCCCTCCTATACAGATATACATCATACACCCGTCCCGTGGTGGACAGAGAGGTGCCGATAAGTGATTAGGGCACGTCGCCGTGCTTGGTGACAATTTAATGGTAATCCTGTCACAGCAATCTTGGCAGCTTCTCAGTAGGCCAGAGCAGTTGCGCGCCGTACAATTCTTGAGGTAGATGTGCACTGAGGGGCGTACGTTAATAAGCTCAATCGCTGTCTCCTTGTCGCAGATGTGGCCACAGATAAAGCGCATTTCCGGCGGGTTTCGATCATCTCCCTGCTCGTGCTGCACGTGGGCGGTGAAGACACCCGCGCCCTCTCGGGGGAGAGGGGGGGGGGGGGAGGCATTCTGCAACCCATAAGGTTTTCCGTGGATAGTGAAAAACGGTGCGCGGCAAGGCCCCGAAATTTGGCATACCTTTCCCACATAAATTTGGCATGTGTGAAACTTTTGAGGTCAAGCCATCTACGATCAAGGAGTTAAGGTCAAGTGAGATCACCTCCAAAAAGATCAACCGGTCGCCACGCTTTAACGGATAAAGATGTTTGAATGAAACTTGAAGCGTTTCCTTATCTTTAGGGATGCAACAAAGTGCACCAGAGGAATTTTCTTTTCTTTTCCGTTTTGATGACATTCGTTTTGCATACTTTCCCATTATGGCGAAAATCGAAGATTCTGACAAAAGTAAGCACTTTTTATCAGGTCATATTGACTTAAGGCAACGTTTTTCGGTTGAGAACCATGAGAAAAAAAAGAAAATTGCAAACTCAAAATGTGCAAAAATAAGGTGTTGATTTTTTGGTTGGCAAACATTTCGGGGCCATGGTCGATTTTGCCATCCTTTTCTGATTCCAAATAATTTTTGTTTTTGAGATCTCCCCAAAATGAACTCCCCAGAAAAAAACATGTCAGTCGTAATCCCATAGATCCCCCCTAGTGATGTCACTTTGGGGGTGATAACACTTTTTGGGTGGATGGTTTCGGGTCCTACTCGTCGAGCGCTTTCCGATTACACCACTTTCGTTTTCGTACAACGCTTAGTTTGGAGATTAGAGGGGGGGGGTATAAAAGGATCCTCCGAGACGGGGGTGTGAGGATCTGACCGGAAAGACGGCGCGGGTTAATCCATTCGATGTGATACATAACATTGCTGGAGCCCACGAAGAACGCAACCGAAATGGTAACACCAGTCATTTCCAGGAAACAAAGCACTGCGAGGCTACTGTCCACTTCGGAACTCCTGACCGCCACTCATATAACTTATCGTTCACAATGACCTAGCCTATTTCGACAATGACTTCGTCGCGTTTTGAAGATGAACGACCGCAGATGCACATCGTGATGCTGCGTCACCTGCCCTCAAACGCGTTCTAGGCACTGCTTAAGACCTTGGATGCCTTATGGGATGGAGGCGAGTTCCCGCCTGCATGACGTGAAGCAATCCGTAGTACTTCATAGAAACCTAGCAAGAGTACCTTAAATATTTTACATTTCAGACCGATTCCCTTACAGCGTTGCTTTATGAGCCAATGGAAAAACTTGTTAGCGTTCGTCTTACATGGTTCTTGAAAAAACAAAACTTGTATGCATATCCATTGCTACTTTAGGATACACCGCTTTACAAGTCCCCGTGCTCTAACAGTAGACACATTGGGGCCAGTTTTATGGAAAACATTATATAGGGGCTGTCTTCCTTTACGTCGGGGTTGCTTTCGACACCACATGGAGGCATGGTATTCTTATTAAGCCTTGGAAGTGGTTGTATGGGCACTTCTTAATGATTTCTTTGTTCAGCGAGCGTTCCGCGTCCGATTGGGAGACGCTATATTATACGTTTGCCCAAGTCAACGGTGGTTATCAGGGTAATGTTCTGACTGTCTCTCTATTCGCATTGATGACAAATCATATTGGAGATGGGCCGCGGCGCAGAATCGGAAAATCTATTTTCGTTGATGATGTAGCAAGCTGTATCACTTACGTCGTCCATGACCGGGCATTTGCAGCTTCGTGTGTCTTATCTGTGAAGATGGAGTATCCTTATCGGCTTTCGTTTCTCCACTGCGGAGACGGTAGCTGTACACTTCTGCCATCCTCGGAACTGTTAATCGCGCGATACAGCTTTACGGGTGGCAGGTATTCGAAACAAGGGCCCGGTTCTTGGGCGTGAATTGTCCTGCACAGAAGCACCACCCCAAAGTTTTGCGAGAGAAATGCGCAAAATTATTGAGTATCATGAAGTGCGTAGCTGGAACCATGCACGGAGCGAATATAACTACATTTTACTCTTGTGCAAGTACTGTAAGCAGACGCATGCCATACACCATTCAACACGCGGCTCTTAGAATCGCTACAGGAGCTTCTCGCTTCTGCCGTCTGCGAGTCTCTTGGCGGAGATCCATGAGCTCGTGAAGGGGGAAGGGGCGAAGCTCGGGCTCCGTTATGCCTGTATGCTGAGGAGTTCTCCGTGTGTCCGTATTAACAGACAGTGTTTTCACACCGCACACTTCAGGTTTTCCGTAGGGGACGTGGCTGAGTTTGACCTCTTTTTGTTTCCGCGTACAGGAGCTGCTGTATGATGGCGGAATTCGGTTACGCAGCATAGTGCTAACGGGGCTGTTAGCAATTCTTCCCTGGGAGTTCCTCCTCCCCCCACAATAGACACGAGTTTCACGCCCTTGTTTCAGAGAACATTGGGGACGACATTGTGGGCGAGGCGCTTCATCGCTGAAGCTTAGTGCATTTTGAGTGGCAGCTTTCGCATGATGGAAACCGTCAAATTGCGCTATTTGTTCCATGTAAAGTTTGCACCCATCTGTTTGTCAGTACATATGCGTAGGAAAAGGGGGCCCGGAGGGACAGCCCGTCGACTTTTTGCGGAGGCCCTTCACTGATTAGGACAAGAAATGCACGCTGCCCCCTGCTTTTCATAAATCACACAAGCTGTCACCTCCCTCCACTTTTCAAACCGCTTCCACGCCCCAGAGTCAGTATAGCAACGTTTTTCATCTCCATGCTTACATGTTGCGTGACTTGAATGGAGGCAGATAGCGCAACAGCGTAGAAGTGCTATTTACACGCAACAACAGCCATACAATTACATAGTTATGAATGCTAAATTACCACGTCTGGTAAACGCACCCTGATACTCAAATCACCAAACGAAATCAGTCATGTACGGATATAACTGGTATTGTCGGAGACTACCGTCCTCTGATCACATCTGGCCATCCTGCGCAGATCTGGTAGGTGTTGTGAAGAACTGTACCGTACCGACTTGTCCTCCTGTACAGAACCGGCCGCGTGTTGTAGGAGACTACTGGCCTCGTCTGTCCATCCTGTACAGACCCGGCCGCGTGTTGTAGGAGACTACTGGCCACGTCTGTCCATCCTGTACAGAACCGGCCGCGTGCTGTTGGAGACTACTGGCCACGTCTGTCCATCCTGTACAGAACCGGCCGCGTGCTGTTGGAGACTACTGGCCACGTCTGTCCATCCTGTACAGAACCGGCCGCGTGTTGTTGGAGACTACTGGCCACGTCTGTCCATCCTGTACAGAACCGGCCGCGTGCTGTTGGAGACTACTGGCCACGTCTGTCCATCCTGTACAGAACCGGCCGCGTGCTGTTGGAGACTACTGGCCACGTCTGTCCATCCTGTACAGAACCGGCCGCGTGCTGTTGGAGACTACTGGCCACGTCTGTCCATCCTGTACAGAACCGGCCGCGTGTTGTTGGAGACTACTGGCCACGTCTGTCCATCCTGTACAGAACCGGCCGCGTGCTGTTGGAGACTACTGGCCACGTCTGTCCATCCGGTACAGAACCGGCCGCGTGCTGTTGGAGACTACTGGCCTCGTCTGTCCATCCTGTACAGAACCGGCCGCGTGTTGTAGGAGACTACTGGCCTCGCCTGTCCATCCTGTACAGAACCGGCCGCGTGCTGTTGGAGACTACTGGCCACGTCTGTCCATCCTGTACAGAACCGGCCGCGTGCTGTTGGAGACTACTGGCCACGTCTGTCCATCCTGTACAGAACCGGCCGCGTGCTGTTGGAGACTACTGGCCTCGTCTGTCCATCCTGTACAGACCCGGCCGCGTGTTGTAGGAGACTACTGGCCACGTCTGTCCATCCTGTACAGAACCGGCCGCGTGCTGTTGGAGACTACTGGCCACGTCTGTCCATCCTGTACAGACCCGGCCGCGTGTTGTAGGAGACTACTGGCCACGTCTGTCCATCCTGAACATAACCGGCCGCGCGTGTAGGGGATTGTACTGGCCACGTCTCCCTCCCGTACAGTCCCGGCAGATGTCAGAAAGTGAGCAGTCTGAACTGTTCTCTGATTATGCCTGTTCCTCCTGTGCAGATCCGGCCCGTGATGTCAGACGCCGTACCGTCCGGCGCCGCTGGCCAAAGCGCGACAGTGGGCTCGGCACAGTGCGACACCTGCGGGCTGGTGGAAGACAAGCCGCTCGTCAGGTGGGTGACCTAACTTTCAGGCCTGGTATTTCAGCCGGCTGCTAATGTGCTTCGTCACTCGCTGGTCTAACTCGGTGGGATCGCGGTATCTCAGCCGGTAGGGCGTTGAGCTCATGGCCGTAAAATCGTCGGTTTTAATTCCACAACTGGCGGAATTACTGAGTTCACCCACAACCAATCGGCGCGAGAGGTTGACGACGCTATATGACTTTAAACCCCAATAACAACAACTTAGCAATTGAATTCGTCGTAAAATAACGAAAGGTTCTTCTGGTCTACTCAGTTTGCGCTGGCATATACGGCCTAAGTTACCGAACTTGACTTCAACACTTCAAACGTAATATATAGCCAGCATCCAGGATTTCGCATGACGATGTCATTCCGTGCATTGGTCCAGTTCCAAACTGCATATTTGACAACTAATCGAGACGCCGCATTGGCTGCCATCAGAACCAGTGTTGGATTTTCACTTCTGGGTCTTGGACTGAGAGTGTATAATTATTGGGTTCGGTAAAATATCGGAGTGTATGACATCGAGAAGCCATATA
The DNA here is from genome assembly GCA_034440615.1 of Ashinkailepas kermadecensis. Lineage (NCBI taxonomy): Eukaryota > Metazoa > Arthropoda > Thecostraca > Neolepadidae > Ashinkailepas > Ashinkailepas kermadecensis. The sequence goes on from JAOTOM010005173.1 coordinate 764,134, forward strand.
ATAGTGTATAAATTTCCATAAACAAGAGTGCATAAATTTGCCGATATTGAATAAATAACATGAAGTCATATACCACGGCTCATTTTTACACGCATTGAAATAGTACACGGTTTTCCCCAAATCGTAGTGACAGGTGAAAGGGAATGCACAATTCCAACCTACTATCCATATGCAAGAAGGCACTCACTCACGAACACCACTCAAACGCTCCTGTAGTGTATATGTAGTGTCCGCCTGAGGACTGGCTGATTAAGCCACAAATGTCTTAATTTGGAATCCCAGCACCACTCGGCTCCACCGTCAGGTCATCTGCACCTTTCCAAGATCTGGTAAAGCTCATCCACAGCCAAGGCAGGAAGTTCTTTGCTATGGTGCATTATTTTACTTTTCCTGCGATGTCATGGACAAAAAATTTGTTTTGGATGATTCTGGTATTCTGGTTAGGTCCAATTATACTATGAATCATAATATATTTTATATATTATGCTAGGTTCTTAGTCTAGGTTAGGTCATTCTGTAAAATAAAAAATTATTTATCTATTCATATGTAATTATATATGCAAAATAAAGTATATATTACAATCTAGGTAAAATGTGTTTCAATTTCAATTTCAATTCTCCTTCAATTTGTAAAAAGAAATGCATGGAATCTTAATGTAAAAATAAGATGCAAACACTCATTTTTCTGCAAATGATTACTTTTCAGTTGGCAAACAAATACATGATCATTATCTTCATGCTGCACATATAGCACATTGTGTATTATTATCTGTATCCGGTGTGTCAGACGTGATAAAGAAGTTGAACACTTCATACACTCAATTTAATACCGACATCGAAGCCCGTATGTTTCTGCCTTAATTAAACATTGATTTCCGAGAATGAATACTTGCAATCCGCAGCCAATGCAGGAAGTTCCTTGCAATGATGTATTATTTTATTTTCCATATGCTTGTCATGGCCCAACAATTTGCTTTGGACAATTCTAGTTTCCCAGTTAGGTTTGGTTATATATTACCATATAATATACTTTATATATTACACTGTTATCTTAGTCTAGGTTAGGTTATTTTCATATTATGTATCTATTCATATGTAATTTTTGAAGTCTTCACCATAAGTAGGCCGTGTACTGCTTTCACGTCCTGTCGGTTATTCGGGTTTTATGGCACATCAACTGCATTGGTTATACAGCACCCATAACTTGCATGTCCTCATTTCCGGTCACATTGTATATATCTGCATAGGTAAGTTTAGTAATAATATCTACTAAACTTCCAAGGATGTGGTGATTCTCCAGTATATGCAGTGTAAGAATGGCAGAGAACGTAGCATGATATAAAATATTTTATGTCATATTATAATCTAACCTAACAGGACAACCAGAATCATCCAAAATAATTTTTCGGCCATCAGCAAATTAAAAAAAAACAGCATCGCAAGGACCTTCCGGTCTTGGCCGAGGACGCATGTGGTTCTCGGAAATAAATGTCAAATTAAGCCAGAAACAGGAGGTGAAGTTAAGTTCTGTAAGTTAGATGGAGATTATTAAATTGATTGCATGAAGTGTTGAATTCTTCTTTATCAAGTCTAACACAAATAATATATGCATAAAATAATTAATATAATATATGCAAAATAAAATAATACAGCATCACAAGGAACTTCCAGCCTTGGCTGCAGACACATCAGGTTGCAAGTATTCATTCTTGGAAATGAATGTCCAATTAAAGCAGAAACATTAGGATTTTGATGTTGGAGTATTAAATTGAGTGCATGAAGTGTTTATTTTTTTAAACATGTCTGACACCAGGTATGGATAGTTATACATGTGCTATATTGCAGTGAAGATTATGATCAGGTATTTGTTTGCCAACTCAAACGTAATCATTTGCAGAGAAAATTAGTTGTCTAATCATCATTTTTGTTAAAACCCTGTATTAGTTAGTTAGTTATTTGGGTTTTAGGGCACATCAACTGCATTGGTTATACAGCGCCCATAAAAACCCTGTATTAAAATGTATTCAAAAAGTTAGTCCAATTTTACCCAGGTCAACATTTACTGGCAGGGGAAATGGGATATCCAAACACTTCGATTTCTTGTTTTTTTTGCTGGTTATTAAAGTCCTGAAATTGTTCGTCGGGGCCATCATTTTTCATATTCGCCTCCAATCCTACACAGCTTCTGCTGTGTTACAGTGGCTTACAAAATTATTACGCTCTCTTTGCATGACGATCAAGCGAGGCTTACAATTAAGAAAAAAATTGGGTCTTAAACGTCTATGCCATTGGAGTATCAAGTTATCAACCCATGTGACAAGGCATGTGGTAATAGAAACCACCACTAACCTGTCCAGGTCATTTGCATTGCGTTCACCATGTCACGATTGACAACAAAGAGCTTGCCCTGGGAGAGAACAAAGAGCTACACTACCATCTCTTCGCAACTCCAGACTAACGAGAATAACTGGAATTTACAACGCTAACAGGGAACACAATACGGCCACTACCCGAACTGTCACATCAGTAGCAACCGCTTTTCTTTCAATTCGCAACCAGACAAAAAAAATAGCGAGATCAATCCGACACGACCTCACCTCACGAGCACGAGACACAGAAGAGACCGCACACGGCGGAAATAACACGATGAGGGGCAGAGAGGGCAGCGGAAATTATGGCCCAATTAGCAAACCACACTATGACGTACACAAAATATAATGGGGAATTATGACCTACAAAAAGGCTCAAAATTGAAATGTGATAAAACCAATCCCGGAAAAAATTAGAGAAATAATATTTATTCTGAATTCACATTGAGAAAAAAGTATATGTAGGCTAATCGGAGTAAGTTCACAAAGTCAATTTTTTGGGGGCGGTCTTGGAGATTCTCCGTGTCCGAGTGGCATAAACAGTACTTGTGTCACATATACGTGGTGTTCCGAACCAACGCATGCCGTGAAAACAAAAGACACTGAAATTTCTGGTTGTTTGGGTGCCTATTTTGTCACAAAGTCCTAGCAGGTTTGGAGAACGTTTTGGACAGTTGTGGCCAATTTTCATGCGTACATTGAAGTTGATATCTTTTGTGTATATGGGATAAGATTGCTTCAAACTTCAGAAATAAACCTTTTCTCCTTCGTCAGTTAATGTAGCACATCCCAATCTTTCAGAAATCATTAAAAATTAGAGTGTTTATTGTCTTTTTTCGCAGCGGTTTAAGTAGCTCCCGAAAGAGTGGCAGCTGCAGAGCCCTGATTCTCCCCCGTCCAAGAGCTTGTAAATTTATCAGACGACTCGGGCAGTGGTAGTTTCCCTTTAGTAGCCGTGAGACGCATGGAGCCGTCCTTCATTTGAGAAGGGATTACTTCGTGTTTTGAGTTTGGAAGCCCAGAGATGGGAATCTTGTGGTGAATGTAATTTGTGCGGTGCTTTCGTGTTGTGATTAGGTATTTGGATAATTAATGGGCCGGGAGGAAGGAAGTGAGGGTACTAACTGCTGTGGTGTGGTGTCGGCAGACGTAAGCAATTAGGCTCGATTGAGTTGTTGAAATTGAATGCCTCTCATTGCCGTTGGTTTGCAAGGATCAATCATGATCAAAGCATGATGCCTTAGCTATGATAATGCCGTGCAATACATATATCGGGTGTACGGATATATTGCAGGGGTCTAGGTAGGTACTACTTGTACCTTTTATTTTATATTCTTGTTGATTTTATTTCATCATTTTGATTTTGATTCATGGATTGTTTGTATTTTTATTTGATCCTGCGAATTTGTGGAATATGATGTATTTTAATGTGACTAAGGCGATGCGACCACTCAGTTTCTCTGAAAATGATCACTTTTCGGTCTATATCCCACACTGAGTAGGTGCCATGTTGTTTTGCCCTCCCACTTTTTTTTTTAAAGTATGCAGTGGTCAAGCACAACTTGCACCTGCCAAGGTATTAAGAAATGTATTCCCTTCATGCCTCTAATCACATTTGTGTATGGACTACTGTAGTTTGCTTTCTGGTTCTGGCCTTTTATTCTTCTGAGCACTTTTCTTCTGGTCAGGGAATTTTTAATGAATGGAAAATGTACAAATTAAGGCATAGATGTTTATTCATTCACTTATACCTATATCGGGTGTATGGATATATTGCAGGGGTCTAGGTAGGTACCTGCCTAGGCAGGTACTACTTGTACCTTTTATTTTCTATTCTTGTTGATTTTATTTCATCATTTTGATTTTTGATTCATGGATTGTTTTTATTTTTATTTGATCCTGTGAATTTGTGCAATATGATGTATTTTAATGTGACTAAGGCGATGCGACCACTCAGTTTCTCTGAAAATGATCACTTTTCGGTCTATATCCCACACTGAGTAGGTGCCATGTTGTTTTGCCCTCCCACTTTTTTTTTTAAAGTATGCAGTGGTCAAGCACAACTTGCACCTGCCAAGGTATTAAGAAATGTATTCCCTTCATGCCTCTAATCACATTTGTGTATGGACTACTGTAGTTTGCTTTCTGGTTCTGGCCTTTTATTCTTCTGAGCACTTTTCTTCTGGTCAGGGCATTTTTCATGAATGGAAAACGTACAAATTAAGGCATAGATGTTTATTCATTCACTTATACCTATATCGGGTGTATGGATATATTGCAGGGGTCTAGGTAGGTACCTGCCTAGGCAGGTACTACTTGTACCTTTTATTTTCTATTCTTGTTGATTTTATTTCATCATTTTGATTTTTGATTCATGGATTGTTTTTATTTTTATTTGATCCTGTGAATTTGTGCAATATGATGTATTTTAATGTGACTAAGGCGATGCGACCACTCAGTTTCTCTGAAAATGATCACTTTTCGGTCTATATCCCACACTGAGTAGGTGCCATGTTGTTTTGCCCTCCCACTTTTTTTTTTAAAGTATGCAGTGGTCAAGCACAACTTGCACCTGCCAAGGTATTAAGAAATGTATTCCCTTCATGCCTCTAATCACATTTGTGTATGGACTACTGTAGTTTGCTTTCTGGTTCTGGCCTTTTATTCTTCTGAGCACTTTTCTTCTGGTCAGGGCATTTTTCATGAATGGAAAATGTACAAATTAAGGCATAGATGTTTATTCATTCACTTATACCTATATCGGGTGTATGGATATATTGCAGGGGTCTAGGTAGGTACCTGCCTAGGCAGGTACTACTTGTACCTTTTATTTTCTATTCTTGTTGATTTTATTTCATCATTTTGATTTTTGATTCATGGATTGTTTTTATTTTTATTTGATCCTGTGAATTTGTGCAATATGATGTATTTTAATGTGACTAAGGCGATGCGACCACTCAGTTTCTCTGAAAATGATCACTTTTCGGTCTATATCCCACACTGAGTAGGTGCCATGTTGTTTTGCCCTCCCACTTTTTTTTTAAAGTATGCAGTGGTCAAGCACAACTTGCACCTGCCAAGGTATTAAGAAATGTATTCCCTTCATGCCTCTAATCACATTTGTGTATGGACTACTGTAGTTTGCTTTCTGGTTCTGGCCTTTTATTTTTCTGAGCACTTTTCTTTTGATCAGGGCATTTTTCATGAATGGAAAATGTACAAATTAAGGCATAGATGTTTATTCATTCACTTGTACCAGACATGACAATGACATTGTACACACATAACTTGCACAATTTTATTAAACATATTCAATGTTGTTCAGGCTGCATGGGAATCACAACTTTGGCTTTCATTCTGTATGCTGGTAGGATAGCATTCTTCAAATCTCATGGGCATCTTATCTTCTGTTCTGCTCCTTGCATTCTCTCTGAATGTTTCTGCAGCTCCGATGATGACCTGAAATAACAAATGTACATTATTCCAAATGATGTGGCCAAGTTGTGTCCAGGGCCCAAATGGTTATGCAAGATGATTACTAGAACTACAGTGGATCTCATTCTCACTGATAGCCATAGGTCACCATATAGCCCATGGTGCATGCTGCTCACATGAATATGTTTAATACAACGAAGAATGGCTCTTAGATGCTCCTGGGTTTTAGACATTGCGTGTAAAGAAAGCATACGACCTTCAATATACCAGGAGGTGCTGAGTTGACATCAAAGTAACGTTAAGGATTATACTTTATTAGGTACTCAACGTTTCGGCCAGGGGCCATCGTCAGTTGACTCCTGACGATGGCCCCTGGCCGAAACGTTGAGTACCTAATAAAGTATAATCCTTAACGTTACTTTTGATGTCAACTCAGCACCTCCTGGTATATTGAAGGTCGTATGCTTTCTTTACACACATGAATATGCTGAACATATATGAACAGAGAACATGTTACTCAGACAATGTTCACAATTATCACCATTAATTGGTGGCAGAACTAGCTGGGATTGCTTGTTATGCATTAGTTGTACATCTGATATTTGGCAATGTAAGGAGTGGATTTTTTTGGGAGTGTATAATTCTTTGGACAGGCAAGTGTCCAAAAAATGACCATTTTTCCAACGCTGATCATAACTCTGATTGGTTGCCCCTCAGTTTCTTGTTTGCCTCGTGATAGCATGGCGCATATATTTTGGTAATAATTTAGGCAAAGCAGTCTGTGTGTACGCAAAGCGCTTTCCGCTGACCAACAATTGTTGGATTTATTGCCGTTGGGACCGATTGGGGCAGATGATGCCACCTGGTGGGGGTGTTGGAATGTATGCAACCGCTTGCACCTGTGTAACCGCTTGTAACCTGTATGCCCTGTGTACGTCGTTGTCAGGTAAACTATTGGCTGTCTATTGGCTTTCTGTATGATGACGTCAGCTGGTTAGCCACCCTATTACGTAGAATGATGGCGGAACCGAACATTTCAAACCGTTGTGAGATTCGAACTCACTACCTGTCGATTGGGCCGTGCGTCCCGTCGGCCGACGGTGGTTCAGCTGTTGGTCTGGCCGGCAGGTGTGACAGCTGTTCGCGAGAATACCACCTGAGCTGTCTGGTGCCGCCAGTCACCAAGTCGCCGAAGCGGCCCGGCTACGGCTGGCTGTGTGGAAACTGCAGTGGTGTGCCGCCGCCGCCGCCGCCGCCGCCCACTCAGAAGCGCGAGCGCGGCTCGCCGGCGGCCGCTGTCGGGGCTGGACGGACGCCGGCCCTGCCACAGCAGCCGACGGATCAGCCACAGCCGAGGGCTGAAGTCCGACCGGTGGCAGAAGTCGAGTCGGCGGCTGAAGTCCAGTCGGCGGCCGAACTCCAGCAAGCAGCTGAAGTCCAGCCGACGGCTCAACTTCAGCCGGCGGCTCAGCTTCAGCCGACGGCTCAGCTTCAGCCGGCGGCTGATGCTGAGCCGGCGACCGATGCTGAGCCGGTGCCCGAGATTCAGCCCGCTGCAAAGGTTCCGGCCGTACCTAGCGGCGGTGAGGCAGCGGTGGATTCCCCGGGAGAGTGACGGCGATTCAAACTCACGCGGCGACTCAGTGAGCGCCTCAGACCGGCGCAGAACTCAGGAGGGCAGGAGGGTGGCCTGGCAGCAGGACCAACGGAGCTGCCCAGGAGGGCGCGATGGATGCCCAAAGGAGCGACTGAGACCAAACTGACGGACGGACAGTCAGTCAGTGGTCCGACAGTGCTGTGAGCGACTGCAGCAGCTCGATGCAGTACCACGTGGTTGGAGTGACTTGATGCAGTACCACGTGGTTGGAGTGACTTGATGCAGTACCACGTGGCTGGATTGTCTTGATGCAGTCCCACGTATGGCTGCAGTGACTTCACGTAGCACAGCAGTAAGGTAGTGACGTGAGGAGCCCAGCTATTTTGCAACATCGGTAGCGACAGCACATTGGCAACAGATCGATACTCTTCGGGTGCCGATGGTGGTGCAACAGCTACCGGACAGGCATCGCCTTGCAGCTCCGAGGCTGATTTTTATGTTGCCCTTGGTTATTTTGTGATTCAGTCGTATTCAGGTGCGCAAATGCGAAGGTGTGTTCTGTAGCCTCGATGCGTAGCTGTTCGATACCGTTGCCGGTCATCAAACGGCATGCACTACACCAATCGGTTGAGATGGACAAGGCATATTGATTGTGCATGGGCAGTGCATGTTGAAGTGTGATTTTGTTGTCAATACATGAATAAGAAACGTTAGCCAGCGTCGTAAATTTCCGTCAAGTGTGTGTGGAGCGGTGTCGCGTGGTGCGCGTCCTGATCCCTCGCCCAGGCGGCGTGTTGTTTGTCGGTTCACGACACGCTGAGCAGCCGAGGCCATATATGGCGCCCCTACCTCTCATTCTGACAAGGAGGGCGGGCACCTCGAGGAATCGAATCTCTAGTTTTTTTTCCAGACGCTCAACTTAACCACGGAGCCACTGACGCCCGTCCAGGCGGTGTGCTCCCTTGCCATGGTTGCTGGTCTGATCTGGAAGCCAGCGACGCACGCCTGCTGTTGAATGGCGTCTGAATAGTGTCGGGCGCGCTGCTGTGCTATTGTTGGCCGAGTCCACCCAGCCAAAGTGGACCTCCGTGTCAGCGCCGTTGGTGGTGGGCGAGAGGGCTCGTCACGGCCGCGCCGCCAAGTCTCTACGGCCCAGACCAGGCATGCCCACAGCACGGCTCGGGTGCACGCTCTCGGATGTTTCAGTCGAGAAGAGCGCGGCTGTAGCTGTTTACCTCATTTGATGGACGGCGCCGCCAGCGCTGAGGTGTCGGATTGTGTCCACTGTCCAGCATGTACGTCTCCGTTAGCGGTAGAGGCTACTGCCTGTGTCCACTGTGGGACAGATGTGGCCGCCAGCGGCGGAGGTGCCGGATTTGCTCTCCGTCGGACACGGCCGGCACCCGGTAACTGATCGTTGCGGCTACCAAACCGTCGGGTCCGACGGACGCTGGGCGACACGCATGGGCGCGGCAACTGGGCGATCACAACAACCAGCCATACGGGGCCCATTCGTGGGTACTCGGGGGGGGGGATTAGGGTCTGTAGCTCCGCATTTAAGCACATCTAACATTTCACCAATGATAAGCAATATATGTATGGATACCAAATGTGCACCCAGTCCCCCTCCTCCCGGAGAGTTGGTAAGCTACAAACGGGATTGGCGGACACTCCGCTATATTTTACCGTTAAAAGTCCGGCTGAGCGACCCAGTTCCCGCCACTCCACCGCGGGGGCGGAGCCGGCTATTTATACCCCCGCGACGAACCGCCGGCGCCGGCGGCCCCGCCGGCAGTGGGTGTCTGGCGTCGACGCGTGCTCACCATGGACGGCCCAACATGCTCGGGACCGCAGCCATACGGTGACAACGCCTTCTGCGCCTTCTACGACGGCCTGTGCGCCGAGCTGCGTGAACTCGGCGTCGAGTCGTACCGCGCCGAGTTCGACGCGCTCGACACGGACCTGGAGCGGGTGCAGGCGGTGATGCGACTGGACAGCGCCTCCAAGCTGGCGCTGCCCGCCGACGGCCGCTCCGGCAAGAGCGAGCAGGAGACTCGCCGCTACCTGCAGATGGCCATGAACTGCACCGACTCGCAGCGCAAGCTGGTGCTGTGCAACATGGCCGTGCAGCACTGTCCGCTGGCGCTGGCCGAGCCGGCGCTGCTGCAGCCGGGTACCGTGCGCGACCTCTACCTGTCCGTCTGCATCAACCGGCTGTGGAGCGTCTACGAGCTGGGCCGGTTCGCCGCCGGCCTGGCCGAGACGGAGCGGCTGCTGGCCGAGCCGGCGCTGGCCGCCGCCACCGAGACGCACGTGCAGCTGCTGGTGGAGCGCGCCCGCTTCCAGGCGGCGCTGGCGCTGCGCGACGCGGCCGAGCGCAGCGTGCGCGACGCGCTGCAGATCGTGCGCCAGCTGGAGCGCCAGCAGCAGGCCATGTACGCCATGGAGCTGGGCACCATCCGCAAGCGGCTGGCCAGCGACGAGCCGCCCGAGCCGGACGGCTCGCAGGCGGCGCCACCGGCGGCCGGCCGCCTGTACGGCGGCGAGCACCAGCTGCTGCAGCGCGTCTCGTCCGCCGTCGACCTGGTGCGCAGCGAGCGGCGCGGCCGCATGCTGGTCGCCAACACAGACATTCCGCCAGGTGAGGGCCGCTCCGCTCCCCTGTTTCGCACGGTAAGTGGGTGGATGGTGTCGGATCGCCGCCGCTGGTGATGCTGGAATGAAGTACATTCGGCCGGCTCTGGCCCAGTGTCCAAACATACATTTTGAGCCCGGATACCGGTGGGTGATCTTACCTCTCAAATTGTATTGTAGCAGTGGAACGTTAAAGCAAGAACGGCAAAAAACGAACTTTCAAAATAAATTAAATTGGTGAGAATTGTTTAACTGAGGGCACGTACAAATCAAACACCACACTGTGTACGTGCTCTATTTTTAGTACAATTTTTTTAATCGATGCCATTCACATTTCAGTGCTACTTTGAATGAAATCAAAGCAAAAAGATGGGAGTGGTAAAGTGTACATTGGAAATGGGTCAGGGTTCGAATAACCTTCGACGGGTCGAAGGTTATTCTCAGCGGAGCAAACACAAATATAGACTTGCAGGACACTGTTTTGATCACTTCGAGACAATGTGATGACTATGACTATGGGATTGAGAGTTATGTAGGTACACAAAACGGGAACCAGGACATGGGTGGGGCAGGACATGAGTGGATGCGAGTACAGTATGAGGTCGTTGTTAGGCCGAAATCGAGATGATGCATGCCATAGGCGGATCAGTATATCGCACAAGTGATAGACCAGAAGTTAGTGAGCAAGCCAGGTTGGTGTGCGGTCAGTATCCACTTGGCACTGCAACACTGCTGTGGAGCCAATCTGAGATTAATGCATGGCGTGGCTTATCTTCGAAACTGTCAGTCACTGCATGACGGGCCAACGCCGTACGGTGCCAACGTCATACCAAGACAACGAACCGCTACGCGCCAGCAGTGAACTCCGCCGCTCATTGTGACATCAGTCAGTGTCATTAGCCTTGCGTATTCAGAGCAGATCTAACTGTCCATCTACGGAGCGGCATCCGCCACCCAGCCACACAGCAGTGCCGCTCATGAGGTATATAGCCTAGTTGCCTGTGAGGTACTGGCTCACCTTTCCGGATGTATGACTTCGGCCAATTAGCACACAACAGAATTCTCAACCGACACGAATCAGCATGTGTGAGCAGCCTATGAAATGAAGGTACCGAACTGTCGATGTGCTGAATAGCTCATGCATCTATGTCCAATGGCAACGGTGAGTGATCTGGCATCGATGTGGTCCGACGGTGATTAGGAGCAGACTCCACGGCGATCAACAACCGCACACAAAGCTCGGCAGTGATCACTGTCTCCACCCCGGATCAATGTCCTGTTGGCTCGATGGTGACCACTGTCAGTTGACAGCTGATTTGTGATGTTGCTTCTGCCGCCGGCTGGTTAGTGACCCAGTCCCTGCGGAAGGATGGTCAGTGATCACTGGCCTCGTTGTTGAATCGGTGGCGATCGCTGCACCTGTTCCGGGCTGCAACCAGTGATCACGGTGCTCGTTCTCAGGCTCGGTGGTGATCACGGATGAGCCGTACGCGTGGTCGCTGCACCCGCCCCGCTGGACCACCCACTGTCAACACTGCTGCCGGCCGGTCGACTGTCCGCTGCCCTGCCCCACCTGCGCCTCGGTCGGTATCCACGCGGCCGAGTCATGACATTCCACCAACACCACCTGACGGAACCATTGCAGACTCATTGTCGGCCTCGAGGACAATTTGGACGTGCTAGGCAACAATCGACAAACGCTGTTTTTAAATGTTAATATTAGAACAATTCGCTGTAAAAGCATAAGCCCATGTACGCATCCATATGTATTCCATACCTTAGCTTGTTATTACAAAGAGTATCACCTGATCAAAAAATTACCATTACAGCGAAACGAAACGACCTTGCTTGTCTCATCAGTAGTGTTACAATGTGTTTTCTGGCGCTGTTGTATGCGTGATGAGAGCCATGCCCCCACCATGTGAACACGACAGCGACCTCATCCGACCAGACACCGATGCATCGCTGCCTCTCGCTACGCCCGTGTCGTCAAGGTGAACTCACCATCGGCTATCCCCCTCCCCTCGCCACACCCGTGCCAACAAGGTGAACTCATCGCCTCCTGGCGTGTCGACAGGTGCTGTTCTGCAGCGAGCAGTGTCGCTCCGAGGCGCTGCTGCTGTTCCACAGCGTCGAGTGCCCTGTCCTCGACCTGCTCATCGACCCCAACCTGGGTCGGATGGCGCTGCTCGTGTTCCGCGTGCTGGTGCGCGCCGGGCCGGCCCAGCTGCAGCAGCCGGTCGAGCGGCAGCAGCCGGCCGGCGTGCACGACTCGCTCCAGTACGCCGCCGTGCACGCGCAGGTGACCAACACCGCCGAGCGGCCGATGGGCGACGTGGTGAAGCGGTGCGCCGTGGCGCTCTACCTGGCTGCCTGTCTGGAGCGGGCGGCCGCCGCGGCGCCCGACCGACGGCCGGCCGTGGCCGCGCGCGCGCTGCGCCACCTGCAGAGCTGCTCCTGCAACGCGTACGAGGTGACGGAGCTGCGGCTGGACGGCGCCGCCGGCGGCGGCCAGTTCGAGGAGTTGGGCGGCGCCGTGTACGCCGCCGTCAGCCTGACCAACCACAGCTGCTGGCCGAACGTGGTGCGCACTAGCCGCGGCCGCGCCGTCAGCGTCGCCACCACGCGGCCGCTGCGCGCCGGCGACGAGCTGCTCGACAACTACGGCTTCCACTTCCACGAGGAGGACGAGACGAGCCGGTACGCGGCGCTGCGTCGCCAGTACCAGTTCCAATGCGGCTGCGACGCGTGCGAGCACAGCTGGCCGCTGTACGCCGAGCTGGCGGACGGGCCGCCGCCCGGCGAGGGGCAGCGGCGCGCCGTGGAGCAGCTCGTGCTCGGCCACTACGGCGAGGCGGCCGCCATGCTCGCCGCCGAGGTGGCCGCCGACGAGCCGCGACCGCCGGGCACGCCGCCCGACAAGCAGACCGTCCAGAGACTGAGCCTGCTTACCCGCTGCATACAGAGCGGTGGCAACGTGCGCGCCGAGTGACGACACCCGAGGAGCCGGTAGTCTGGCAGTAAATGGTGAGTCTGCCTCGTGACCATGACGTCTCAGTTTGAAATATCGCTAGCCGCTTGGGATTTCGATTTCCCAGCGACCTTCAGGCGTCAGCGAGTGGCAATGCTGTACGAACTACGCAGCTGGCTGCAACACAACATTTTCCAAGGTTCTTGCTCTTCGACAGGCGGATCTGTGATGGCATGCAAAGCTGGACTTTGGCTGACGTCACACAGACGACCGACTGCCAACCACGCGGGGTGTAAATTGTGCGGAGCGCTGGCCGCGTGCGCGGAGAGCATCCCGGACATGTCAGACAGCCAGGAAACGTCACGTGAAGCGGCCGTAACCGGTACCAGGAGCCATGAGAGATGCTACGACAGCTGTCCCGGAGATGTCAGATAGTCAGGGAACGTCACGTAAAACGGCCGCAGCCGGTGCTAGGAGCCATGAGAGATGCTACGCAAAGGCTTGCTGCGACTGAAACACGACCACGACACATCTGTCAGCATGGAATTCTTCGGGCTGTGTACAACATTTAGTACAACGTGGTGGTACTGGAGCACAACGGCTAAGAACGCTACCCTGCGGACCAGCACCGACTGACGTGTGGCAGGAGAGCCAGCAGGTCGGAGGATGGTTCAGAGAGCGGTGTACGGCGGCTTCACAGCGGGAGAGTAGTGCGGAGAATGACAGCTGGTCCGACAGAGGGACATCTCAAAGGCCGACCGGTGGGCCAGGGGACGGAGGACAACCTATGAGCTGAAGAATAGTCCAGAGCACCAGAAGCAGTTCAGAGAACGGAGGACAGTCCGGAGTCAGACCACAGTACAGGGAGCGAGGGACGGTCCAGGGAGAGGGGAATGGCCCAAAGGACGGTCCAGAGAACGGAGGACAGTCCGGAGTCAGACCACAGTACAGGGAGCGCGGTCCGGTCCGGGGAGAGGGGAATGGCCCAAAGGACGGTCCAGAGAACGGAGGACAGTCCGGAGTGAGACCACAGCACAGGGAGCGCGGGACGGTCCGGGGAGAGGGGAATGGCCCAAAGGACGGTCCAGAGAACGGAGGACAGTCCGGAGTGAGACTACAGTACAGGGAGCGAGGGACGGTCCGGGGAGAGGGGAATGGCCCAAAGGACGGTCCAGAGAACGGAGGACAGTCCGGATTCAGACCACAGTACAGGGAGCGCGGGACGGCCCGGGGAGAGGGGAATGGCCCAAAGGACGGTCCAGAGAACGGAGGACAGTCCGGAGTGAGACTACAGTACAGGGAGCTAGGGACGGTCCGGGGAGAGGGGAATGGCCCAAAGGACGGTCCAGAGAACGGAGGACAGTCCGGAGTGAGACTACAGTACAGGGAGCTAGGGACGGTCCGGGGAGAGGGGAATGGCCCAAAGGACGGTTCAGAGAACGGAGGACAGTCCGGAGTGAGACTACAGCACAGGGAGCGCGGGACGGTCCGGGGAGGGGGAATGGCCCAAAGGACGGTCCAGAGAACGGAGGACAGTCCGGAGTCAGACCACAGTACAGGGAGCGAGGGACGGTCCGGGGAGAGGGGAATGGCCCAAAGGACGGTCCAGGGAACGGAGGACAGTCCGGAGTCAGACCACAGTACAGGGAGCGCGGAACAGTCCGGGGAGGGGGAATGGCCCAAGGGACGGTCCACAGTGAGACCACAGTACAGGGAGCGCGGGACGGTCCGGGGAGAGGGGAATGGCCCAAAGGACGGTCCAGAGTGAGACCACAGTACAGGGAGCGCGGGACGGTCCGGGGAGAGGGGAATGGCCCAAAGGACGGTCCACAGTGAGACCACAGTACAGGGAGCGCGGGACGGTCCGGGGAGAGGGGAATGGCCCAAAGGACGGTCCACAGTGAGACCACAGTACAGGGAGCGCGGGACGGTCCGGGGGAGGGGAATGGCCCAAAGGACGGTCCACAGTGAGACCACAGTACAGGGAGCGCGGGACGGTCCGGGGAGAGGGGAATGGCCCAAAGGACGGTCCACAGTGAGACCACAGTACAGGGAGCGCGGGACGGTCCGGGGAGAGGGGAATGGCCCAAAGGACGGTCCAGAGTGAGACCACAGTACAGGGAGCGCGGGACGGTCCGGGGAGAGGGGAATGGCCCAAAGGACGGTCCACAGTGAGACCACAGTACAGGGAGCGCGGGACGGTCCGGGGAGAGGGGAATGGCCCAAAGGACGGTCCACAGTGAGACCACAGTACAGGGAGCGCGGGACGGTCCGGGGAGAGAGGAAGGGCCCAAAGGACGGAGAAACTCAGCACTGGACAGCGCATGTCATTAACCTCCAGCCCGCCCAGTCGTGACGTGCGGGTGAGTGCGGTGGATCGTGCGATAAACCAATGTCTCGACATGTATCTTGTTCATACAGTAGATGGCATCAGATCAAGACGTGAAAACCCGCTATGACGTAAAAATAAGTTAACAATATAGCGGTTATAAAATGACTCGGAAACACGAAGAATAGAAATCGGTAACAAAACTTCATTTCAACTTCAAAATGAAGTTCGGTGAAATGGGCATGAACTACTGGAGATCAGTGCTGCCACATTTAATGGACGTGAATTCAGGAAGTTACAACTCTGTACCTGGACGTCAAAACAAGATTATATTTGGTACTGGGTTTCCACTTGAATTTCGAGATTCCGGGACACGCAGACGGAGACGTGTTGGTGTCAGCTGACTTGGTACTAGCTACAATGGTGGTTAACGTTAGTGATTGTTAACCATGTCGACCTGTAAGCCAAACACCGGTTGCATCCCATGCCAGGGAGCGTGAGTCAGCTATTGGCACAGATACAGCATGAAACGGTAGTTAGTTTATTTGAACACTTTCGATTTAAAAAAAACAACTAACAAGGTGCGTTATGGTTGTCGTTTCATGCTGATGAGTATAATGGCGATGATGCAGGTACTTAGCAATTGCGGGGCTGGCACAGAACGCAGACAGGTCGATTGACACTACGCACAGCTCATCTGAATGCGCCGGCGTCCCGAGAGGGCGGTGTGCCGGGCAGACGGGCCAGCCTGGCCAGCAGCTCCTCGCCGGACGACCGACGCTCGACGACCGGCCGCCGCTCCGGCCGGCTGGTGGCGGCTGCCTCACGCGGAAATATGAAGTTGAGATCGCGCCGGATGCGCTCCAGCGAGGCGAGCGGGTTGTCGCCGGTGGCCAGCAGCGGCGAGATGCATCGGCTCGACAGCGGCCCGCTGTCGAGCGACGGCGCGCCGGTTTGAATCAGACAGCCGGCCACCAGCGGGCCGCGGACGGCACGCGACGCGGCCGGAGCGCACAGGTCAGCCGGCGGCGCGGCCGCCAGCCTGGCCGCCGCCGACGCCGGCCGGCCCGACCGCGGCGGGTGCGACCGGTAGGTGGACGGCTCCGGCAGGTCCGGCCAGCCGGAGTCTCTCTCGCCGGTCAGCCGACAGCCGGCGGCCGCCTGCAGCTGGCAACGCTCCAGCTCGGTCCTCAGCTGCGACACCGTCCCCTGGAAGCGCGACATGTCCTGCAGCGCGCGCATCAGGTCGTTGCCGGTGATTTCGGTCTGGACGCCGCTCGGCCGCGTCTCGGGCCGACTAGCCATGCTCTCGCGCGCCAGCATCACCTTCTCCTTCATCTTGCCGACGGCCATGCGGTACTCGGCCTCCAGCCGGCGGAACTCGGAGTCGTAGTGCGCCTCGCGCTCCTTCACGTAGCCGTGGTACTGGCGCAGCTTGTCCTTGCTGGTGCGCAGTCGCTCCCGCAGCTGGGTCGCCTCTGCGTCCGACTGCTCCAGACGAGACTCCAAGTCGGCCAGTCGGCTGCGCAGTTCGTCCGAGGCCGACGACTCAGCGGTCAGCTGAGCCACCTGGAGGACACAGGGACACAGTCACACGGCTGTACAGAGCTACAGCGCGGCACCCCGTCCTAGTTCACCTGGTGGAGACAGGGACACAGTCAACCGGCTGTACAGAGCTACAGCGCGGCACCCCGTCCTAGACTTATTCACCTGGTGGAGACAGGGACACAGGTACACGGCTGTACAGAACTAAGCGCGGCCCACCGTCCTAATCTTAGTCATTTGGTGGAGACAGGGACACAGGCACACGGCTGTACAGAACAAAGCGCAGCCCACCGTCCTAACCTTATTCACCTGGCGGAGACGAGGACACAGGTATACGGCTGTACAGAGCTACCGCGCCCCCGTCCTAACCTCAGTAACCTGGTAGAGGCAGGGGCACAGGTACACGGCTGTAAAGATCAGTACACAGCGCGGCCCACAGTCAGAACCTTAGTCACCTGGGGGAGACAAGGGCACAGGTACA
This sequence comes from Ashinkailepas kermadecensis, assembly GCA_034440615.1. Lineage (NCBI taxonomy): Eukaryota > Metazoa > Arthropoda > Thecostraca > Neolepadidae > Ashinkailepas > Ashinkailepas kermadecensis. The sequence continues at coordinate 781,495 of JAOTOM010005173.1, forward strand.
CGGCTGTACAGAACTACCGCGCGGCCCACCGTCCTAACCTTATTCACCTAGCGGAGACGGGGACACAGGTGCACGGCTGTACAGATCAGTACACAGCGCGGCCCACCGTCCTAACCTTATTCACCTGGCGGAGACAGGGGCACAGGTGCACGGCTGTACAGATCAGCACACAGCACGACCCATCGTCCCAACCTAACCAGACAACCTGCTGGCGCATGGCCGCGCACCGACAGTTGGCAGCGCGGAGCCAGTGTCTGATGCGGCCCAGAGCCCGGGCAGCCCGACAGGCGTTCTCACCTGGCGCTGGTAGTTGTCCAGATCGGCCCGCTGACGCGCCCGCACGTCGTCGTAGCTCTGCGCCAGACGGGCGTTCTCGGCCGTCAGCCGGGTGTTCTCCGTCCTGAGCAGGTCGCAGCTGGCCGTCGCCTCCCGGCGCAGCTCCTCCTCGGCCTGGTTCAGCTCGGCCACCTGGCGGCGGGCAGCGTCAGTCACGAAGGCTATGGCCGGCAGAGGGGTGTCAGTCGGCGAGGGAGTATCAGTGGGCAGGGCAACCCTCACCCGGCTACTTCGTGAAATTTAGACTATCAAAAGTCGAGATAATTCCTATCTGGACGTTGGCTTCAATAAATAACGACGACACTCGCGCTGGCGTCAATGCATGCCGGCGCCACTTAAGCTGCAATCGACGAGTGCCAGCGGTACTCACGTTGTTCTCAATAAGTGCCCGATAGCTGGCAAGACCGCGCTGGTACTCGTCCTCCTTCTGCCGGAGCTGCTGTTCGTGCGAGCCGCTCGTCCGCTCCAGCTGGGCCGTCAGGCGTTCACACTCGGCCGTCAACTGCTGCACAGTCAGCTGAGTGTGCCGACTGGCGGCGGCCAGCTTGTGATGCTGCTCCAGCGCCTCCCGCAGCCGCGTCTCGAAAGTGCTGACCATCTTGTCCTGTCGGAGGAGTCGCTGTCACCGGCTGACGGCAGTACCGGCTGTCCTCTGGGCGGGCCATAGCAAGCGGAGAGAACAGCTCAGGGTCAGCAGGATTCGTGGGAACGGCAGCTCAGGGACGGGAGGGAGTACAGGGCACGTTTGGGGACAGCTACGCAGCTTCTATGATCCGTGGTCGTGATTATTTAGGCCTCACGATGCATCGCCTCGAGACAAGACAACCACGAAAGCAGCAAAATTCTGATCGGCCCAATCTTTTTGCGATGAGAATTGTGTTCATGCGTGTTATGACTGCGTGACGAGACCACCATTGAGAACCAAAGGCACCAAATGCGCGTCTTCACTCTTTTGGTAGCTCAACCATTAAATTGATTATCTGGCAATGGCGTATCTAATCTAAGCCAACCGCGTGCTACTTTATTGCTGGGTGATCTCGCACCTCGCCAAAGGCCAACTGCCAGGCAAATAGACGAGAGGGTTAGCTGGCAACTGGCCAGATCCGACCGTGAGTGCCGCAGCCGTGTCCGGGAAGTTAATGGCACGCCAATCCCATGCCTCGTTAATTATAACACAAATTGATGCCGACGCCCTGTGAAAGTAAGCCTCATTATGCACCCTAACAGATTTTGCAGTACCACCTCAAAAAGCTGCAGTAAAATGCATGGATTAAATGAATACATTTCTTCTCCCTTACAGCCCTCATTAGAATTGTTCCCAACAACTGTCGGTGTAGCGTACGCTCCATTTTGACACCTTTGTCATTTTGTTTCCCACGAATTCGTTTTAACTGCAACAATTAGAAGGCAAAGGCATAACAACTTACCTTTTACTAGATTGTTGGATAGTTCGAACATCAAATAGCTGCGAATTACCAATAAGAATTGGCTCAACTTTTTCCGGAGGGGATGTAAGTACAATCGACTACTGCTGATCATGTAGCGCCAAAAGCAAATATTAACATAACAATTTCTTGTAGAAGACTAACCTGCAGGTACCTGCTGCTTGTTTAGACTGAACACGACATCCAGTAGTATTACACGGCACAAAGTTACAGCTACAGACTGCTATGGGGCACATATAACTGGGAACTACACCTCCGGCAGGAGCCTGAACACATTACCAACTCACGCGGAATCCTCACCGAGATCACGATGCGGCCGAACATCAGGTTGAATGTGTCGTGTTCGTTCCACGTTATACTCACGGCACGAGAACAGCACGTGGCGGGCGCATAGAGCTCCAAATTGAGCCCCATTGAGAGCTCCAAATTTCTGTGAGTAGGAACTCCCCTGAGTGAGAACCTCCGATTAAAGCGAACCCATTGACGGCAATAAGCCCGGGTGCGTCCGCCGTGTCGGGTGCACGGCGGACGCACCCGGGCTTATTGCCGTCGATGGGTTCGCTTTAATCGGAGGTTCTCACTCGGGGAGTTCCTACTCACAGATATTTGGAGCTCTCAATGGGGAATGAAAGCATACATGTGCCCATATGGATGATGCATAAATGTGCCCGAATGCCAACATTGCAACGGAGAGGGAATAAAGACATGTTTCTCAATGAAAAAGCGAATGAGCTGATTATGGCGAAAGACCACTGGCTTAAATGAAGAGTTCCAGGAGGTTGACACCGAAAATGCTCGGTGTTCACCAACACCTATTCCTTTCTTCAATAACTGACGTAAAAACGGCAGCTGTAAACACAGAAAAACACGTGGTACGACCAATTCAAACAACACACCACAAACTATCATGCAACTATTGTTTGTTTATTGGGTGGTTCACGACACTTTATGCACATTCACGGCTAATGGCGCTGCCTACACTGTTTCGCCGGTGGGCTGCGGGATTGGGAAAAGTCCCGAGCGGTGCGAGTGTCGAACCCGGGACCTTTGGTACCCAGAGCCCAACACCTTAACCACTCGGCTAACCCCGCCCCCTATCAGACAACTAAACGTCCTGGTTGAACACTATATTACTGTTGCAAAACCTCCAACAGCTCGCACTAGTCCTATGTGAACTGTCTGATGGAATAATTCACCACCAACGACCAACAGCTACCATGTCATGAAACTCCGAAACTTGAGTGGAGAAGTACACTTAATGACAATTGTTTAAAAATCACTTTTTATTTTCACATCATCAACTACCACTTTTGCTTCTCGTTACAGGTTATTGGTGAAAAGTGGTCTTTAAAAGTACTTGTGGCTCCTGGAGCAGCACTGCCCTGATTGGTAAGGCAGCAGGCAATACCAACATCATCACCATCATCACACCTTCAACAAGTCATAGAAAATTACTCACCAATAGTGAATATATCTGTATATATTTACACATTGCTTTATATCAAGTAGCTTTTTGACATCATCCCCTCACTTCCACTTTACAAAAAAAAGACACCGAACAGTTATCATACATTGACAGGGCCGAACAACCCGTTCAGCGGGCAATATGAACCACACACTTTTATTAAACCCAGCACCGATATGCAATGCTGCATGCTACAGTGCTTGGAAATTTATTTCAAGTATTTCAAGCGTTTGCGTCTTTTGCAATATGGCTATTGTTGTTTACACCACGTGGATGTATGTCGCGAACAACTATACCACAGTACAGGTGATCCAACACTTGTGTGTTGATGTCAATGTCGGAGCACTGGGTCCCAATACCTGGGTGTAGGTTACAGTGTAATGGCCAGTCTGGTACACTACATCAGATAGCGTCTGGTGTTAACAGCACCAGACTTCTGTCTCTGGTTGGTTATTGGTTTTTTACGACACGTCGACTGTTGAGTCATATAGCGTCGCCAATCTCTCACGCCGATTGGTCGCGGGCGAAGAGTAGCGACAGGTGAGACTCGAACCCACAATCTTTCGATTGTGAGACGAGCATCTTACCCCTAGACCACTCGTCCCCAGAGACTTCTGTCTCGTGCACCAGACTCCCAGGCCGGCATCGGCGACACGGTTAACTCACCTTCTCCGAGCTGGTCTGCTGGGTGAGCGCCTGAAGGCGGGCCTCACGCTCCTCCAGCTCTCGGCGACACGGTTAACTCACCTTCTCTGAGCTGGTCTGCTGGGTGAGCGCCTGAAGGCGGGCCTCACGCTCCTCCAGCTCTCGGCGACACGGTTAACTCACCTTCTCTGAGCTGGTCTGCTGGGTGAGCGCCTGAAGGCGGGCCTCACGCTCCTCCAGCTCCTGGCGGAGGCTCTTCACCAGATCCGTCTGGCCGGGGCCGGAGACAGACGAGCGGCGTTTCAGCTCTCGCAGCCGCCGCTCCGTCTCCAGTCTCTCCTGGACAGCATGGCTGCAGTGTTAAGGAGCGGGGGCAACAACCGGAGGTCAGTCTCCAGCTTCTGGGCACCATGGCTGCACTGTTAAGGCGGGGGTTACTGTCCATCTCAGCCTACTGTCATGCATAACAACCTACTGTCCACCTCTAGTCTCTCCTGCATAGTGCGGCTGCAGTGTTGAGGCATGGGGAGGGGGGGAGAGCAAGCGCCGCTCGGTCTCCAGTCTCTCCTGGATAGCATGACTGCAGTGTTAAGGAGGAAGGCCCAGCAGCTCACGGTCCGTCTCCAGTCTCTCCTGGGTAGTATAGCTGCAGTGTTAAGGCGGAGGATCCAGCAGCCGCCGGACTCTGACACATCACGATAAGGTGGCACGTCACACAGCGGGGCACAATGAATCCCAACACGGACGGATAGTGGACGTTATATAAAAAGGTGTAGTGTAAAAAAAGGTGTGTAGGAGTGTTTCTTCCAGCGTAAATGCCACTGTTTGGAACTGAAACAGTGACCAGTGTGGCAGCCCAATCCAAAACCGTAAAACACATATGAATACCTTCTTAAGCTTTTCCTCGTAGACACACGCCGCCTGCTTAATGTGTTCTTGCAGTTGCTGCACGGTGGTTTCCAGCGTCCTCTTGTCAAGGCATGCACGTTTCAGTCTCTGGACATCAGAGGAAGCCAGTCATGATGCGAACGCATGCCATCCACCACTGCAGGATAGGAGGTAGGTCAGTCAGAAACAACATGCCTTCACGTGCATCGAGCACAAAGGACCAGCTTAGGCGCAGGGCAAAACGGCAGAACAGCACCTGGACACTGCCGACACTTCACCATAGACATGTCGGAAGTCCGATAAGCATCAGCCAAATGGTCAGCAGTGTCGGGTGGCCAGCCCAGCCCCCTGTGCTGACAGTGATAGGCGACATGCAAAGCCACAGACGTCCCATAGTCCGGGTAGGGCAGTGGATACCGAACGGTCGAGGGCAAGAGACTGAATTTTCAGAACAGTGGGTGTCAACAAGCGGCCACAGGGTAGCTCACGCGCGCCTCACACACGAGCGTGTATCGTACCGAGCAAGCCTCCCCCCCCCCAGCCCACTCCCCTCGAGTGGTATCGGCCAGCACCGAACGGTGCCGCAGTGACGGGGAAGCGTGCGCTGGACCGGCCCGGCGGCAGGGCAGTCCGGCCACCAGCCACGCACCTTCTTCAGCTTGTCCAGGTTATGTGCTGCCGTCTCGTCACCCCACTGCACCGACTTGTCGGCGGCGGTCGCCGAGCTGGTCTGGGTGGAGCGTGGCACATACGCCGGCTGCGCCGCGGTCGGCACGGGGTCCGCCTGGGTGGCTCGCGGTACCGACGACACCGGTGAGGTCTGGGTACCGGCGCTACCCACCTGCCGGTGAGCCGAGCACGCGCAGTCGTCAGACACTGACAGAAGGGCAACCATAAGTCAGCACGTCCAGCCATCTCATATAACGCATATCAACTGTCAGCGGAGACGCGCCAGGATTGAAGCTTGCGGCCAGTAAGCCCAGGCAGGATGATTTAACATCATGACTAATCACACGACAATCACAAAACAAGTGCACAATGGCTTACATCTCTTTACTTGCTGTGCTTGCCCGTCTGACTTGCGGCATAAATGTACACGCACAGATCATCGTGCCGTATGTTAACGTCTCCGTTTTCCCGTAACAGCCACCAATGGCGACTGTAGAGCAATTCTCAATTATTCCTACGCTACGCGCCAGACTGCATTTAATAGACGTCGATGAAAATGGAACATATTAACACGAGCACACATGAGCATGACTGACATGCGCCCATAGCTTGTCACAGACAATACACATCACACAGGCGATTTCCACAGTCCTCCACCAATACGGCACACCGACCTCCACCTGCTGTCGACACCGCTCCGCCTGTACGGCCTGCTCCACGGCCGCCCTCTGGCTCATCTTCCAGTCGGCAGACCACATGTCATAGTGGTGGTTCAGCGCCGTCTTCACCGCCTGGTCACGCTCTGCCGCACACGCACGACTGTCGGCACACCGTTCAGCCACCGGCGACTGGTTGGGTGCTCATGAGACCAGCCATCACTTGCTATTGCTGTTATAGTAGCAATAACGACAATAATGATACAATGACAAAAACAGCACTAATAGCAATATAACCAAGAATAGTAACACTACTACTACTACTACTAGTAATAATTATTAGTAGCATTATCATTATTACTATTAGTCCCAATATTCTGCTCACATCATTTCCACAACTAAAAATGCATGGTACCATTTCCTGGCGTATCATGGCAAAACAAAATCGTACCAATGGAATCGTCTCCACGGTCCGGATGTATCTGAGGGGAATTCAATTCGACACGGCCAACGCACAGCACGTACCATGCGCTGCAATGTTCGCCCAAGCCGTACTGACTGTGCATGGGGTTTCATATTTCAGTTTTATAAACGGCCGCATCACATATTGGCGGCCGGTAGGGTCGTGTCGGATGTCACGCACTTTCCAGTGGCGCCGGCCGAAAGCTAACAATTTTCTTCAGCAAATGGGCACCGTCTCGTTGCTAACGCCCACGAAACTATGGGGCCCAGGGACCCGAGGGTGGCCGGAGAGCGGGCTGCACACGAGCCCACAACTGCCAGTTGGTTTAACAAGTAAATCGACCTTAATGACGTCAAAATTGACAAATTCCAGTGCGCCGGGCGAACCGAATCAAGCCGAACCGCAGAGGAGCCCACAATTGGTCGGAGTTACGAAAAGCAGCGACAACGATGCTAGAAAATAACATCATTGTCAATGCGAAGAAATGGCTACGAATGGAAAAACACCATTGCGACGATGTTTTCGCGTCACTTCCATTAACCAGATCCATATCCCGGCTATATTTTTCACATCGACCAACAGACTCTGCAGTGTGTAGGTCGCGATCGTCAAGTTAATTCAAGACAAGATTGGACCGTGATCAATTGCAAAAACATTCTGCCACAGTCGTGATGCCCATACCGACTTACCGACCAAACTAGGGAAAATAAAGCCCCGGCTACCTATTTTATTTCACACGATTGAATAAACACAGAATAAACTTTCAAGGGCGTTTCGACCAAAGCGTGATCATTTAGCACACACTAAACCATAGCCACCGCAGAAAACCGCAAATGACGGCAGCCACTTCGATTTCATATCGGTATATCTGAAGCCGTAACTACCAGAGCAATATCGAGTCACCACCAAACAGCGTGTCCAAATTCGTGATTTTGTGTGTCGATGCAAGCATGTAAGAACACTTTCATACTGATATAACATCCAAGTCCAGAGGAATAGTCATCAAAATCGGTAGTCAGGCCTATTTCGAGGTAATAATTTAGGGAATCAGCTCAATGCGGTTTCATTTCCATTGCCATCACAAACTCTCCAGGGAGAAATGATAGTATTTACATCCCGACAGCTAACTGACCGAATTTAAACACCCTGCCACCAAGTAAGCTGGTTGGCCATGTGGTGGGCGGAATCAAATCTCAAAGAAGGTGAGCTTCGAGCTCAGTGCCTGTATATACAACAATGATACAATCGAATTGTAATTGAGTTGCCCGAATTGTATCAGAGCAAGCCCACAGACCACCGCAGTTCGCTCTCCCATCCGTTACGAAGCACAAAGTCAGTGCTCGCCTACCACGAAGGCGACGTACCTGTCTCAGAGTGCTGCTCAAGCCGATCCTTCTCCTGACACACCTTCACATACAACTCTTGGACATCAGTTAACTCTTGCTGCTCATGCGCAAGCTCAGTTCTGCGAAATAATTGACGTACAAAGCATACCACATGGCGCGATGTGAGAAAAAGAAAACTGTGGCATAGTCAGGCATTGCTGGCACAATACGTTGCGTGATACAACAATATGTCGAACAGGTGTTCCTCGCTTGAGGTGGGTTTCGAGTTCGCGCAAAGGAACTCTGGTAAAGCTATTTTAAGTTAAAAAAACCTGCACATGCAAGCATTGTTACTAAATAACCAGATAATCTCATTAAAACAAACATGTAATAGAAACGCAAAAAGAAACTGCTACAGGTAGGTAAAACAGCGTTTTTAAAACAAACACACATTCTCAATACAAACCAACAGCAGTGGAGGGAGAATGCAAAACAAGGACCAATACACACCAATAATCAACACAACAGCAATTGCAAAATAACAAGGCATGATTATTGAAGCACAAACCAGACTACACGGGTCAGTGTATTATCGTCGCCACATACCGGAAAGTGTCCAGCTCCGCTTCGTACTCCTCGACCTTCTCGGTGCGCAGCTTGTACATCATGTCGTCGTGCAGCTGAAGGCACGCCTGCCGCACCTCCTCCACCGCCTGCAGTCTTGTCCGATCCGCCTCCTCCACCTGCTCTGCCAGGTGACGCTGCAGCTCAGCCGTCTGCAGGGGTCACGTCAGGTCAGATCAGACGCCCGCCCCCTCCACTTACTCCGCCAGGTGGTGCTAAAGAGCTGCAGTCGGCATGGGTCAGGTCGGGTCAAGTCAGATGTCCGCCTCCTCCACCTGCTCTTCAGGTAGTGTTACAGCTCCGCGATCTGCACGGGATTAGGAAAGGACAGTTCCTGTCAGGTCTGGAAAATATACCCACATATCAACATTGGGCATCAATCATGACGTCAACAAGAAACAAGTACGATACAGAGCCGTTCACTCAATAGGCCAATTTTCCCAGGTTATGCCGTGTACTGGTCTCGATGAATAGACAATATCATTATTTGGCATGTCACTGCGATACTCTCCGTCAAACAAAGTCGCGACTGAACTTCGCGTACCTTCTTGCCTTCCGCGCAGACCTTCCTCAACTGAACCTCCACCAGCTTTCGCTGGGTCTGCTCAGCTGCCAGCTGTTTCTTGAGTTCGGACAGCTCCTCAGCTGCCTTTGGGGATGGTTCGGGAGGTGACGCTTCGGATAGCTGGCGAACACAGAACAGTCCTGATCACCAACCATGAGCACGCACTGCTGTTGAAGGACTGCAACCAAGCGGAAAACGCTGGTGGCTCGAGTTCACCAAGGTCCTAGCGATACTGAGCCATAAGCCCGAACGCTGCACGGACCATGACTCAGCTACCCCTGACGATCTCGAAGACAGCCTTCCCGTAGGCTCAGAGGACAGCCTTCCTCTTGGCACGCCGTAGGATCAGCAACCGGGTCTGGACCACGGTGACGCATGCGGAAGGATACATTACTTCTTATCCGCAGAGCGTCCCCATCTAGTCGCGGAGGACCGCCTCCAACCGACGCCCAGTGTGGAGGGCGAAGAACGCTCACCTCGTCATGTCGTCGAGCATCCTCACCTGATTGCAGATAGGGAACCCTCACCCCTCACCTGGTATCCGATGGGATGTAATGTAGCAGCTGAGGGAGTTCAGTCATCTGGTGTCGGAGGAGGAAGGGTACGGCAGATGATAGAACATCCTCGCCTGGTGCAAGAGGATCGAGTGTGGCCGATGAGAGAGCATCATCACCTGGTATCAGAGGACTGAGTGTGACGGATGAGAGAGCACCATCACCTGGTAGCAGAGGACGATGTGTGACGGATTAGAGAGGTTCACTTGGTGTCCAAAGAATGAGTGTGACGGACGAGAGAGCACCATCACCTGGTAGCTGAGGACGGAGTGTGACAGATGAGAGAATCGCCTGGTGTCAGAGGATGGAGTATGGCGGATGAGAGCATCATAACCTGGTATCAGAGGACGGATTGTGGCAGATGAGAAAGCACCATCACCTGGTATAAGATGACGGAGCGTGACAGACGAGAGTAGTACCTGGTATCAGAGGACGGAGTGTGGCGGATGAGGGCATCATCACCTGGTATCAGAGGACGGAGTGAGGCGGACGATAGAGCACCCTGACCTGGTGTCAAAGCATAGTGTAGCAGATGACAGGGCAGTGTGTTCAAATTAATTTTCACTTGAGTGTCAGACGAAAATATACATCTGCCAATTTTGTTACTAAAGATGTAAATAGTGTCAAGTTGTACATAATGCATCATGAATGCAACTGCATAACATAATTATAGATCTGCATACAGCCCAGCGTTACTTCGAAGCCTATACGCAATAATTGAAGGCCATTCATGTCAGCTGTTTTATTATCAGGTGCCTATTTATTCGGTGCGCTGAGATGTATAATTGACATGTGGAAAATGTCAACAAAAGGCAAAATAGCTAACCTAAGATGTAACTAATTGTCCTGTTATGTCCTGTTCTCCAACCAACTTTCCGAATTTTTACACACTGTGACAGGGTATGTTCGCCTGGTGACAAAGGACAAAGGCTCTCCGCTGACGACTGTCGGCGGAGTGAGCTCACAAGGTGACGCAGAGCTACCAGGTGAGCGTCTCTCCCCGCCAGACTGACGGCGAAGTATGCTCACCTGGTGACGCAGAGCCACCAGCTGGGCGTCTCTCCCCGCCAGACTGTCGGCGGAGTGTGCTCACCTGGTGACGCAGAGCCACCAGCTGGGCGTCTCTCCCGGCCAGACTGTCGGCGGAGTGTGCTCACCTGGTGACGCAGAGCCACCAGCTGGGCGTCTCTCCCCGCCAGACTGTCGGCGGAGTGTGCTCACCTGGTGACGCAGAGCCACCAGCTGGGCGTCTCTCCCGGCCAGACTGTCGGCGGAGTGTGCTCACCTGGTGACGCAGAGCCACCAGCTGGGCGTCTCTCCCGGCCAGACTGTCGGCGGAGTGTGCTCACCTGGTGACGCAGAGCCACCAGCTGGGCGTCTCTCCCCGCCAGACTGTCGGCGAAGTGTGCTCACCTGGTGACGCAGAGCCACCAGCTGGGCGTCTCTCCCCGCCAGACTGTCGGCGAAGTGTGCTCACCTGGTGACGCAGAGCCACCAGCTGGGCGTCTCTCCCCGCCAGACTGTCGGCGGAGTGTGCTCACCTGGTGACGCAGAGCCACCAGCTGGGCGTCTCTCTCGGCCAGACTGACGGCGAAGTATGCTCACCTGGTGACGCAGAGCCACCAGCTGGGCGTCTCTCCCCGCCAGACTGTCGGCGGAGTGTGCTCACCTGGTGACGCAGAGCCACCAGCTGGGCGTCTCTCCCCGCCAGACTGTCGGCGGAGTGTGCTCACCTGGTGACGCAGAGCCACCAGCTGGGCGTCTCTCCCCGCCACTGTCGGCGGAGTGTGCTCACCTGGTGACGCAGAGCCACCAGCTGGGCGTCTCTCCCCGCCAGACTGTCGGCGAAGTGTGCTCACCTGGTGACGCAGAGCCACCAGCTGGGCGTCTCTCCCCGCCAGACTGTCGGCGGAGTGTGCTCACCTGGTGACGCAGAGCCACCAGCTGGGCGTCTCTCTCGGCCAGACTGTCGGCCGCCTGGCGCTGCTGCTGGCGCATCGAGTCGAGCTCGGCACGCAGTCGAGCCACCTCCAGGCGGCGCGCGCGCGTGTTGTCCAGCGACCGCATCAGCTCGCGGCGCAGGGAGAACGGCGTCGTCTGGTCACCTGACGGCGGCCTGCACGGACACACGGTGTCACGGTCAAACACTGGCCGGCTGGCGACGGAAGTCTTCACTTCACATCACCTGACGGCCGTCCAAGCCACGTCAAAGAAAAATATCTCACGAAGGTCGGCTATTTTGGTCTATATTTCGTTTCACGCGATTCATGCTACCCGAAGTACTGGACAAATACCATCAAAATGAGTGTCAACGTGCAACCCAGGACCACATCAAGCTACTGGTGTCACACATAACCTGTTATGGTGCGTGCGCCTTACATGTCGGGTAAAAATGTAGCATGACATTTGTGAAACTTGTCTTACAAATAGAAACAAATGCCATCTTTGGGGTGTACCAGAGCGAAAATGGGTGCTGAATTCGAATGTAAAACGCAGAAAAGAACACCTTATAATGTATTGTAAAGCTAACACAAAGATTAACTGAGGTAAAATACCGTCAGTGACCTTCGATGACCTTTAAAGGGTTACTTTCCTGTGCCAACATGTGTATATAGTCGATAAATGTAAAAGAACACATTTCAATTGATTATATGACCGAAAGTCACACAAATCCAGAATATGACATGGGTATTAAAAAGATGTACGAAGAAACATACCGAATTTCACACGCTCATGGAGCTATCGCTGGAAAACCCCTGGGGTGGCATCTTCCCCCCCCCCCCCCTCCCACCGTGATGTGGGTAAGGGTTAAGGCGTGACACGTTTGTAATGCCTTAAAGGCTGCACCACATGCTTTTGTTCATTTTCCAATACATTCAATTGTCATCTCTCACACCGCTGCCAAATATATGACGTCGATTCGTCGTAGCGGCAACAAAATCGAAGCAGCTTAGTCTCGACCAACGATCTCCAAATTAGTGTGTGGGGGGGGGGGGGGAGGAGAGGGGGAAGAACACCGTTGCTGAATCGATGGACGGAGTTGGGCGAATTCCCTCGGAGCGGTGCACGTCATAATGACTGGCCCAGATACACCATCGCGCCGACCGTGCTTGCTATCGAAAAGCAACTCCAGACAACCGCCGCCGTATTCACTTGGCGACCCACCGACCCTTCAGGACACCTCCCGCCAGCCGCCGCAGTACTCACTTGACGGCCCGAAGACCCTGCTCGCTATCGCAAGGTACCTCCAGCCAGCCGCCGCCGTACTCACCCGGTGGCCCGCCGACCCTTCTTGCTACTACAGGACACTCCCGCCAGTCGCCGCCGTACTCACTTGACAGCTCGCCGACCCTTCTTGCTACCACAGGACACTCCCGCCAGTCGCCGCCGTACTCACTTGACAGCTCGCCGACCCTTCTTACTACCACAGGACACCTCCCGCCAGTCGCCGCCGTACTCACTTGACAGCTCGCCGACCCTTCAGGACACCTCCCGCCAGTCTCCACCGTACTCACTTGACAGCTCGCCGACCCTTCTTGCTACCACAGGACACTCCCGCCAGTCGCCGCCGTACTCACTTGACAGCTCGCCGACCCTTCTTGCTACCACAGGACACCTCCCGCCAGTCTCCACCGTACTCACTTGACAGCTCGCCGACCCTTCTTGCTACTACAGGACACCTCCCGGCCGTCGCCGCCGCACTCACTTGACAGCTCGCCGACCCTTCAGGACACCTCCCGCCTGTCGCCGCCGTACTCACTTGACTGAGAGAGGGGTAGACTGCGGAACGGTCGCCAGGGCCAGAGCGTCTCCGCTGGGCGTGTCCTCGCTCGAGCCCAGCCGCAACACCGACTCGCACGCGTCCAGGTCGCGCTGAAGGTCAGCCAGCTGGCCCTGTCGGGTCATCGGCGCCCAGTCGATGTCAATGTTCTCGCAGGTGGCACGCAACCCGTCGAGTGCCCACAGCGCATACCGGGGAGGCCGCGGTCAGCTCCGCCGCGCGCCGTGTCTGTGCAGCGCTCTCACCTGGACAGCCTGCAGCTGCTGTTCGGCCTGCTGACGCCGGCCCTCCTCGGCTGTCAGCTGCTGACGCAGCTGCGCCGGGTCGCCCTGCATCAGCTGGCGACAGCGGCTCTGCGCCGCCTCCAGGCCGGCCGTCAGCTGGTTGATGACGTCCCCCTTGTCGGCGGCTAGCCGGTGGCGCGCCTGCTCCGACTCGGTCAGCTGGGTCTGCAGGCCGGCCGACAGCGACTTCTGCCGGCGGTCGGCACATGGGTCGGTCAGATGGACTGAACCCCGGCACTGCTGCAGATCCCACCACACCCGACATCAACCCAGGCCCCATCCTCCCCGGCATCGCTGCAAGTCTCACCACACCCGACATCACCCCGGGCTCTGCCATTCCTGGCACTGCTGCAGATCCCACCACACCCGACATCAACCCAGGCCCCATCCTCCCCGGCATCTCTGCAAGTCTCACCACGCCGGACATCGCCCCGGGCTCTGCCCTCCCTGGTGCCGCTGCGGTTTCTCCACACCCGACACTACTCCAGACTCTACTGTAATGAAGTCGGGCTTCAGCTGGCAGCCCTCCCTTCTTGATTCGTGACAGAGCCAGTCGGACTTCGTCTGCCACGTAACTGGGCGACAGAGCTGCTGCTACATCATCTGTGCACTGACTGAATTCCAGACTGCAGTGTCGACAGCGCGTGGCGCCGCCGACGGACGCGCGATCGCCCGAGTACGGCGTCCCCCGGCGACTGCCTACTCAATCCAACGTAACTGTTTAGCCTCGTCGACAACTTGTCAGCGACTGCCACTCCCTGTCCTTGGCAACGCTAAGGCGCCCGCCTGGATGTTCGCCAACCCCTCCCCAGAAGGGGCACCGGCTCTCGCTGGGGCTAATCAAGGGTCGACAGGTCGCCTTCCGGTGGTGGCACAGTCACGAGACAGCGGCTCACGACGCTTCATGACCCCAAACCCCACCTTATGGGGAGGGGCGGTCGACGACGTTCGGCCCGCGCGTTCCATACACATACATGGAGCTGTTACGGAATTAACTAAGGAATCCAGGTGTTACGGAATTAACTAAGGAATCCAGCTTTTACGGAATTAACTAAGGAGCTCATGTATCGGTGCGTGTACCGGGGCGCTATCAACGTACGGTCACGAGTGAACGGAATATAGGGACGCTAGCCGAGCGGTGCGCTCCGCATCAGGTAGGACTGCCGTCACGATATCGAGCGGCGCATGCGAAAGGACGAACGTCGTTCTGCGTGGCAGCACGCGCCGTCCGTCAGGCGGGCCGCCGGCAGTGGAAAACCTAACCGGAAGCTGTCTGACACAACGCCTGACTAACTGAAACAATTATTTGTTGACGTGGGGCAGCGGGTAGCAGCAGAAAAGAGTATGGGGGAGACGTCGGACCTTGCCTGCCGCTTGCATCGTGTTGGTACCTGTACATTCACCCTGACACCGTTGACACCATCAGAGCTGTGAGTCATCATATTTGGGATGAATGCCCCACCAACATGCGGTGAAGACGGTATGAGCATCCTCATGCTGACTTTGTTTTGTTTCAATCGGCACGCTGCTCCCGCATTTAATCAATTCCAGCCCTTGTCACCCCGGCGTTCCTCAATCCTGGAATCACTCCCTCGTCTATTCAATCTATAGTCAGATGATTCCAGAAAACACTCAAACTTCTGCACTATCTCCATCGTTCCCGTCACCGCAAAAACCATGGAACGAGCGGTCCATCAGCAGCTCTACAATTCGCTATCCCAAAAGCATGCCCTCAAGCTAAAAAAGCAAGCTAAATCAACGCGGTTTCCACCCTCGTCACTCTACATTAATCGCGTTGACTTCAATATGCGATTACTTCCTTTCCGTCAACGGTCGTGGTGAGGTGTACCTTCTGTGCCTCTTGGAGTTGAGTAAATGTTTTGATGTGATAGGCAATGCAAAACTCTTGTTAAAGTTAAGCCTTCACGTTGCCGACATTTATTGATTCTCAACTTACTCACCGACAGTCTGGGGGTCTCCAGAAATTCTGGAAAACTGCCCAACAACATCAGAGCTTTTCAAGGCTTAACTATAGGCCCTTTACTCTACTGAGTCTTCGCCAACGACCTCAGTCTGCTCGCTTGCTCACTGAGGATGCAGAATCGTCCAGTACGCTGATGACATTCAAATTTTGCTTAGTGGCAAACAGTCTGAACTTCAAAACATTGTAGCTGACATGGAAACAGCCTTGGTGTATGATTCCGAGTAAATGGTCTCAAAGTAAATGCTGAGGATACTCCTATGCAGTAAATACTGCTGCTCTTGGGCAGCTCGCAAAATTTGCGGACCGCCTATGACATGACTGCAAAATTTCGCGATCACAATATCCTCCCCATCTTAGAAACGACAAAAATTAGGAATTACCTTCGATCGCTCAGCAGGAACGAGACAAATACTTTTCCAGTCACACAACGGATACACACTTCACGTCATCACCGTGACATGACATTCGAGATGGTGGGGCGAGTATGAGGCCGTACAGCCACACAACAGGCATAGCTGACCACACCACCATCTCGACACGGTGGGGGAGGTTTGTACATCTAAACATTACACTTGTGCTCAATGTCCCAGCATGCCTGAGACGCAGCACTAACGCTACCTGGCTCTGGAGCTGGGCGGCCAGCTCGGCCAGCTGCTGCTGCCGCGCCGCCAGCTCGTCCTCGTGGCGCCGCGTCAGACCGTCCACCAGCTGCTGGTGCAGCTGCGTGTTGCGCGCCAGCTGGTCGGACCGCTGCAGCTCGGCCAGCTGCCGCTCCAGACTGGACACGGTCACCTCGGCAGCCTGCAGCCGACTGGTTTGCTGCGGCAGGGAGCGCGGTCAGACGGTGGAGCAGGTCACACGCACGGGTTGGGGACACTGGTGATGGGAACACGGTGTCAGACGGTGGAGCAGGTCACACGCACGGGTTGGGGACACTGGTGATGGGAACACGGTGTCAGACGGTGGAGCAGGTCACACGCACGGGTTGGGGACACTGGTGATGGGAACACCGTGTCAGACGGTGGAGCAGGTCACACGCACGGGTTGGGGACACTGGTGATGGGAACACGGTGTCAGACGGTGGAGCACGTCACACGCACGGGTTGGGGACACTGGTGATGGGAACACCGTGTCAGACGGTGGAGCAGGTCACACGCACGGGTTGGGGACACTGGTGATGGGAACACGGTGTCAGACGGTGGAGCAGGTCACACGCACGGGTTGGGGACACTGGCGATGGGAACACGGTGTCAGACGGTGGAGCAGGTCACACGCACGGGTTGGGGACACTGGTGATGGGAACACGGTGTCAGACGGTGGAGCAGGTCACACGCACGGGTTGGGGACACTGGTGATGGGAACACGGTGTCAGACGGTGGAGCAGGTCACACGCACGGGTTGGGGACACTGGTGATGGGAACACGGTGTCAGACATTGGGGATAAGCAGAGATCAGCCAGATCTCTGCTTTGTCAGACAAGCAGAGATAAACAGAGACAAACAGACTGTACAGACGGACTTATATAGATATCACAAACGACAAAGACGAGAACCTGACATGAGTCACGCAATTTCAATAACAGGAAGATTAAATAGTGGCATGCTTTATATACTGAAATAGTTTGCAATTCGCGACCATACTTCGCAAATTGCATGATTTACATCAGGTTGATATCGCAGATGACATTGCAGATGATGACGGTTGTCTTGCAGACGACTCAGCTAACAAGAGAACCTTTATTATTTCATTCTGTAGCTTATCACGAACTTCAAGCTTACCTCCTTCTTCGCGTCATCCGAAGATTTTAGTTGTATTTTTAATGAATCTAGCTCTCCATTCAGCTGAGTAGTTTGTGCCTCCTTCTCGACTGCAAAACACAGATAATTCCAAACATTAAAAATGGGATGAAACCACATGGTGTTAAGTCATTGCACCACAGACCCAGGTTAAAATAATGTGTCTTCATCAGATGTGACCTAAAAATAGTAGAGTAGAATGTCGGAACTCGCCGTCAAATTTGTCATCCACAATATTTTTATTTTCCATAAAGCTCCTATAAACTTCATCGGAACCCCATAGGATACTTCGAATGGCAATTTTTCTTGTGGATATGGGTAATTGCATAACAGACCACACTATGGGTAGCTGCAGTATCCATAATTGCATCATGAGACGTGCGTGTTTCACGGTCCATAATAGCCAGCATGTGATGATAGTTCTATAGCTACAAATACCACATATTTAGGCATTACATGCAGACTGAAGATTTATGATTAGTGAAGAATGCATTAGGGTAATCATGCATGCAGTATACTGAGACAGGAACTACAATGTGAACCTGGCTTTTCTACAATTTTCCAACGAACATCCTAATATACATCCCTCAACCTATATTGCCAGTGATAAATAAGACCTAGATTAGTAGCTTTGCTGTTATAATATTTTCATGTGGAAAATAATCAAAAAAGAAACGAAGGTAAAGTTTAGACTTCACTGGCTGGGAAAAGTAGAAATGGAGCAAAATAAGTCTTCATTAATGACTTGAACAAACAACCCGAGTTTTTCCCTCTACATTACCTACCTCAAACCCCACCAGGTTGGGGTTTCGTTCTTCATAACCATGATCCACTGTATGCAATATGAAACAATATAGGATATCAGAATGGCTAATATATTGAGGATGCGAATTTATTGTCACGGATGAGAGTCAACTACAGGCAATTCCTCCACAAAGTATGACTGGCCGCATTTATGAGAACATGGGAAAAGCAGCCCATCGGCCAAGTAGGACACTTCGGACCTAACATCATATTTGTATTAGCATTGACCTTATGACACTGGACAGACAGACGCGACTTCTCAATGGCTCCAGTTTCCTTGCTCCAACAGCGTGGCGATGTGCGTACCGAGCAGGTGGCGCGCCTGCTGCAGACCGGTGCGCTCCGCCTCACAGTCGGCCGCCGCCAGCGCCGCCTGGTGGCACACAGCCCGCAGCTCGGCGGCCGTGTCCACCCGCAGCCGCTCCTGCTCGGCCCGCAGCCGTGTGACCTCGTGGCCGCGCGCCTCGTACAGCGTCTCCAGCTGGTCACGTGACGTGCGCGCTGCGACAGACAGCTGATGACGTCATATGCACACACACACACCAGACAGGCGCCGGCATATGCTGTCGAGCTGACCATGTCTGTCAGGTAGCTGTTGTTCTCTTTGGTTCGCGGTGTTCGGAGCCGTTCCAGCCGTTCTCCGCGCCAGTCTTGGACTCGAATCGGCACCCGTTAGCGCAACATTCAAAGGTGGCAAACCTGACTCAGCATTGACTCAGCTTCTGGCATCTTATGCATGTCTCACAATGATAAACCCTTAATGCAGAATATAAATGTTACATATTGCATTAGCACCTAAAGATATATAGTGATTTGAACACCATGGCAGACCGTGTATTCACCATGGTGGGTCAACAGGTCACCACGCTGCCATGTCTCAAGTGGCTGTAGTGCACAAGACATCTTAAAAACAGACAACGAAATAAGCCATTGAACCGGAGCTGCCCTTTACTGGTGGGTCACAGACCAGATATCATGTGATTCGGAGCGCATCCATACGTCTTATTCGCATAATGAACTGTCATTTGCCAAACAAGGAACAACCCCACGACAGAGACGTAAACAGACCAGACCGTCACCACGTGGGACGCCCTCACCACTCACCAAGTATTTCATCCTTCTGTTTGTTGGTCACGTATTTGCCGGGGTCCAGCAGGTTGATTCGTTCGGGTCGCGTGCGGCCACCCCAGTCGGGCGGCTCGTGTGCCCTCAGGCCCATCTCGATCATGTTACTGCTGCTAACGTCATCGCCGCCAGCATCGAGTTCGGCGTCGACGTCGGGTTCGGCATCGGCATCGGCATCGGCATCGGCATCGGCGACGGCGTCGACCCGAGGTTCCGCCAGCTCGTTTCGCGGACTGGTGTAGCAGTGGCGGTAGTGGGCGCTCGACGTGTCTGTGCCTGGAGGGGACCAGAGTCGTGAGACACTGGTGTGGCAGTGGCGGCAGTGGGCGCTCGACGTGTTCGTGCCTGGAGAGGACCAGAGTCGTCAGACACTGGTGTGGCGGTGGCGGTAGTGGGCGCTGGACATGTGCATCCCTGGAAAGCACCATAGTCGTGAGACACTGGTGTAGCAGTGTCGGTTGTGGGCGCTCGACGTGTCCGTGCCTGAAGAGGACCAGTCGTAAGACACTGGTGTAGCAGTGGCGGTAGTGGGCGCTCGACATGTCCGTGCCTGGAGAGGACCAGTCGTGAGACACTGGTACAGCAGTAGCGGCGGTGGGCGCTCGGCAAGTCCGTACAGGGGAGGGATCTCAATCGGTTACTGACCGACGTCCAAATATATGCATATGCATGTCAATAGCATCCATGAGTATTTGCATAAATAGTATCCATGAAGAACAAACGCCGGAGTTCAGAACTTAGACACCTAGCAAGTGGACACCTGGGTCTGGAATGACTCGATATGGTGATGCACGCTCACACTATATGCTTGAGTCAGTCAAACAGACCATGTTGAATGTACGGTGGGACACAGTCGTCATCAACTGGAACAGGATCGACAATCACCGAACCAAAGGCAAAACTGACCCGAACACCCTCAGAACGAACAGACCGCAGCCGACAATGGGAGAACCACAGCAACAGTAGACAGTACTTCCCAGACCAGTCTACACTCACCAGACCAGGGCTGCCACTGTTGGCGGTACAGCCGACACTGTCCGAACAACAGACGCTCTCAGTATCAGTTTACATTCACCGGATCAGAGCCGCCACTAACAGAACCACAGCAGACACTGTCAGGGCCAGTCTACATTCACCGGACCAGAGCCGTCATTGATGGCGCTACAGCCGCCACTGCCAGGACCAGTCTACATTCGTCGGACCACAGCCGTCACTGACCGCGCCACAGCCACCACTGACCGGAACAGTAACAGGCGACCACAGTAACAGGCGACCAGCCAGGTCAGGATGGTCCACAATTGTTCAACCAGTCTATCCCGGCCGGCGGTCGGTGTGTTGACCATCTCCGTGAGGCCGTTGTTGGTCTCCTCGGGCCGCAGAGTGACGAACGCCGAGCCGGAGCCGTCCTGGTCGTACTCCGGGCCGGAGTCCGGCCGATACCCACCGGGCGGGTCTGCCCCGTACTGGCTGGCCGGGTCGGCCCCGTACCAGCCGGCCGGGTCCGCCCCGTACTCGCCGGCCGGGTCACTCATGCGAGGCAGGTGATAGTGACCACCCAGCTCGTCATACAGCGACCTGACCGCAGACGTGGGTACACCGTCAGCCACAGCATGGATGCATGGTTGAAGGTGTACACATCCGCAGTATACGGCATCTTATCAAATGGTGAATAGAGCTAATTGTAACAATGGATGCTGCGGTAATCAAGGGTCGGCATCTACTGTTGTCAACACCACAATACTGAAGGACTACCATTACCTTTCCCTGTCAGCGACAAATGGTGTTGATGTGGGCAGATCTTCGGGATGAAAGCTTGGTTCATCTGTGTGGTTCAACGTCTCTTCATCTTCAATCAGATCGTCAAAAGCATCCTTGAGGACATTCTGGAGCTGAGAAGAACAAACGGCAATCAATGAAGACAGCATAGTGGGATTTCGTCGGCAATGCCCGCGTTTCACATGGCGAGCATATATGCTCCAATATACAGGCAGTATCAATGGACTGAACTCGAGATGAAATAAACTAAGCTTTTAATGGATTTTCCAGCAGGAATAGATATAAATAACGAACAATACCCCAGAACACAGACAAGGCAGCAATGTGGATTAGCTGGCACATCAACTCATGACTTAAGCTGTCCATAGTTTGCCATACATTTTCCATCATGGGTTTTCATGATCTCAATGCATGCCATTTGACTTGGCTCACACAATGCAAAAGATAGGAACTCAATGTGCATGCTGGAAGAAACTTGTGGTCTTCTACAATCCATTGTACTCCTATGCAAATAGTGCCACGAACCTCTCACATTGACTGATTGTGGGTGGACTCAGTAATCCTTTTGGTTGTGGGATTCTAATCCACAACCTTATGATCAAAAGTTGAACAGGCTATTAACTGAGCTGCAGAGAACTGAATGCTCATGCTGGGAATTCCACTGAGTTTTGATTGGTATCATTCCAGGTGTCCAGCATCCTGACCCATGCACCCTGCCACTCCACAAGACTGTTAGGCCCCCAAGAAGGCTGGCTGAATCTACCCTTGCACATAACCTCTGAACACTCTAAAATGCTACCTCCTGTTGGCGTCTTTCTTCTTCCTCTGCTGCTTCAGCTTCCTCTTCCTCCCCAGCACCTGGGGTTTCTGGCTCCATTGACATGGCATCAAAATGAAGACTTCCACCATTATAAAGACTGGAACCAGGAACATCCATAGTTTCTGGAAAATGGGACAATGACACACAACTAAACACAAGTAAGTATCTAACATATATTTCACACAATTTACCAGCATACTGTTATATTACAAAGGAATAAAGCAGCACCAGATATGATTTCATAAATTGTAAGCTAAACCCATACTGGAAAAATACATGAGATCCAAAAATGTTCCAGCATGACATGTGAAATGCACCATCATTTTGGCAGAAATCTGTGATGCTAAGGGAAAAATAAGCCAACATTATTTTGTGTCAAAAATAGCTTTGGCATCATTCAACTGGTCTTGATGAGGCAGGTAAAGTGATTCACATCTTATTTGAAATTATAATTTATGTTTACTTATCAAACAAAAAAAAGAAGCAGCAAATGCATGTTCATCCAAGAGCACACCAAGCTAAAAATGACATAACAAAGCACAAATGTCACAAGCACTCACATACACCTTTCTTCCACTTAAATTTTCTGGTTGTGACAATGGCAAGATTACATAAATATGGAGATATGATGTTCTCCCATTGCGGCCTTCATACAAAGACACATAAGGGTATCTTCCTTTGCTGGGAGGGACAAATTGTGAATGGTCAAAAGGAGTATGTTCCCACATATGCTTTATTTTATTGTCAACATAAAATTTGTGACATGGTGAAGACATGGGTAATCTTCAAGTATTACCCCTCACACTTTCTTCATATTGACAAGGTATCTAAGTCACTATCAGCTGATTGCCAGTCAGCTGTTGGAGACATCACTCAAACATAGATAAAAACCTCCAACCAGGTGCACTGAATGGTATTATAAGAGATCAAGGTAAATTTAGATTCTTTGGAATTATTTTTTTGGAATACGATGTATTTTAACATGAAGATGATGATGTGACCACTCATTTTCCCTGCAAATGATTACTTTTTAGTTGGCAAAGAAATACATGATCATAATTTTCACTCTACAAATATAGCTCATCTCTTATAATTATCCATACCTGGTGTGTCACAGACATGATAAAGAAGAAATTCAACACTTCATGCACTCAATTTAATACTCTTTGACATTGAAAACCTTATGTTTCTGGCTTAATTTGACACTTATTCCCAAGAAGGAATACTTGCAGCTAGATGTGTCTGTGGCCTTCGATCAAGGCTGAAAGTTCCTTGCTATGCTGTTATCGTTAACGGCAGTGCTGACAATGTCACATATATTTGATGTCATGGTCAAAAATTTGCTTTGGATGATTCTGGTTTTCCAGCTAGGTTAATTATATTATGCTATAATATATTGTATATTTTATGCTGTTATCTTAGTCTAGGTTAGGTTACTTTTTTTCTATGATTTATTTATGCATATGTAATTTTTGAACTCTTGATTGTAAGCAGAACACGGGAGTGTTCTGCAGTATATGCAGTAACAATATGCAGCGTAAGAATGGCTTCATTGTGCACCAGTTCCACTCCAGCACCTCACAAAATTATTAAGCTTTCTTTTGAGGATAATCATGCAAGCATATAATTTTTCTGACAACAGTGTTAATTCCTTAATTGAGGTGATTTGTCCGAATTGTTCCAAGGCCTGCAATTTTGCAAAAACAGATGCAGGTGGAGTTCTTTGAAATGTTCTGTGTCCCCAAGACCAAGCAGAGGATGTGGTGCAAGTTTGTGATAAGTCACTACAAAGGAACATTGCTTGAGAGCACCCTCCTGGAGCCCTGGCAAGCTCTGGGTTTCATCAACTTGTGGCTGAAGAAAGATCAGCACCACAGATCAGTGTTCCACAGACCACAACCTGGGGATCTCGAGGAAAACCAGTGTCAATTGGAGGAGCTTTTGTAGCAAAGTAACAGAAGCATGGTTAAACAACCAGGAGCCAATTGGTGGAGAAGGAATAGAAGTCAAGATAGACGAAATGCTCCTTGTGAAAAGGAAGTACACCTGATCTGGCTTTTCAGGGGCATTGAACTTGAATTGAAGCAGCAGTTTGTAGTGCCTCTTGTGGACCCGGAAGGTGAGCAGCAGAACTGGGAAACCTTAGCCCTGATTATACAGTGACATATTCACCCCAGTTCCATTGTTTATAGTGACTGCTGGGCTGCATACCAAACACTTAGTGAAGAAGGCTATGTGCATCAGACATTGAATGCCTATGTCATCAATTGTATGGACTGTTGCTGACTTAAAAGTAATCATTTGCAGAGAAAATGAGTGACCACATCGTCTTCATCACGTCAAAAAGCACACTATTGCACACAAAATGTTTAATCAAATGTTTCCTTCATCTCTAAACTTACCCACTAAATGAACCCATGGCCATTAGATTAGGTTAGGTTATTCTGCTGACACCCCTGAATGAGCACATCACAATCAACCCCTTAAAAAATCCCTGGTGATGCCCCTGGGTTCATTTTGTGCACCCAGCTGGATATTTTTTGTTTTATGTTTGGGTGATATCATCAACAGCTGACCAGGAGTCAGTTGACAGTGACTTAGATACCTTATTAATATAAATAAAGTGTGAGGGGTAATGCTTGAAGATTACATTACTTAGGTATGTAGGCACCTAGGAACACTTCTGGATTACAAATATAAATACAAACTCACTGCTTGTTAATTCACACAGTTCAGCTTATAACGTTCACTATCCACTTACCTGGTCAAATATTATGGTCTTCAGGCAAACATCACCAGCAGTGTAGTCTTCATGAAGGTTCTAAAATTATCAGCTACACACAAGACTTGTCAAAGTGAATTAGAATAGTAGACAGCCAAAACAGCCTCATTAAGTTTTTGCTTCCTACTCATCACTCCCACGGTATGAAATAGTGACAAGCATGACTTATCAACACAAATATTGAAATCGCTGCATCTTTGCTTTCAAACACACATTTATTTTCTTGCTCATGCTCTTCTTCGTTTTACCAAATTGAAATAAGCGCCATGCACATCTACGAAGCATCGATCACCGACACCATATACTGTACTCGCGCGTTGTCTGCAATATCAGCAAGGTGCTGGCATCACACATAAAACTAACTAAATCTCAGACCCTAGAACTGGTTCCCCAGGAGAGAGGTATCCCTTCCCTACGTATCCCTATGTTAAGGGCCCTGATCCCCCTATAGGGTTTTGGGTGCCGCTGTTGTTGACGGCAGTGTATACAATTTTAACGCAGATTCTGTTTTTCGCGCCTCAATATGTTTACATAGTGAAAATAGATGCGGTGGGTATAAGGGAGCGATGTGATAAATTCGGTCTTATCCATTTATACTTTCCATGCTAAGTTTACACAAGCTCAAGTCAAAGGAAATTCAACATTGGTTTTCCTCCATAATTTGTTTGCCCCCATAATGACCGCAGAAATAAATGTGCCTGCCCAAAGGATTCCAATCACAATCTGTCATTACTATTATGACAGGAACATAGCTGCCATATGCGAATATTTTGGTTCAGATAAAGGTATCTATTCAAAGCAAAGCAGTGCACATTCAGGTCCTTCATTCGGGAGGCTTCTAGATGAGCCGTCCAAGAGCGGTCGCTCGACCCCACGCTCAAGAGCGATGCCAGCGAGCTCCAGAAGCCCACGAAGATAAGAAGAACAAGAAGTAAGAAGACAGAAGAACTAACAAGAGCTCCAGACACCCTCGACGAGCACACCTGCGACTCGAGGAGGAAATCCATCCATACCAAATCTCCAACTTCCCTCTGTCTCCTACCTAACCTTTGCCCCCGGAAGAAACCTAACAGTGACGAGCCCACTGCTCTGGGACATTAAGCGGTCGGGGCAGGGACTAACGAGCGAAAGTTCGGTCCAGGGTGCAACGAATCCGGATATTTTTTTCTTCTTCAGTAATGAGAGACACCTTGCCGGTGGGGTGGGCCGAACCCTACCACTATGACACCCACACCGGCGTATAACGCCCACTCGGCACGCGATGCATACCTAGTAGGCACCTACACCGAACCTAAGCACACCATCACACGATAATCTTCCTCCACTCTCGCACATACACTACACCACATCCTCAACACACCACACTTCACCATCACTCGTCACAACACCACATCGTAGTATATGCACAGAATAGCACCATTGCACGCACCCTACTCGCCACAAACACATTCAATAAACGGCGCTGTTCGTTCTCACTGCACCACGCACTCAACACCAGCCTGGGCTTTATTTTCGTCCCGCCAGCAATCACTGCTCGACGCTTCAGCCTCCATCGACGCCACAGCAACAGTAGGCCACACCAGACGGTAGGAAAAACCAACACACAGCATCATAGTACTGACTCAACACACACCAGCTACCACCACACGCATACATACACGACAATCAGTACGAGGTACACCACAACGTGTCTCTCCCACTCCGCCGCCACCGCTGCATGCGTCACGGCCACGGTGAACGTACGTGCACGTCACCGGAACCATGCTGCTGCCGGTGTGCAGCACACCACTCAACGTCCGACCGCACATCAGCCGAAAGGAGATGTGCAGCCTGTGACGGGTCGTGTCCAGCCACCGTCTCCGACTGCCTGCGATGAAATTAACTTTGGACACCTCTTTTAAATACGTTTGGAAACATAATCGCGGCTGCTCCCATGTATCCTGGGATCCGGGCTCCAAGCGAATCCCATGCCGATTCCAGCGCACCGGCTGAATGCTACGCCCGGCCTGACTGCGAAGCTATTTGCGACGCCAATAGTAGATGGTGGCCTTCCACCGCCATATGTGGTGTCATCATTGCACATGTAGGACAAGGTGCTGGTGGGAATCATCGACCGAACACCTCCCCCCGAGCTCCGGCACGTGACTGATCAGTGACAGGTGTAGCCGAGTGGTGCGCGACTGGTCCCGGTCAGTCAGTCGGATCTGGTCAGTCGGTGAGGTGAGACCTCAGACGGAACACCTCCCTCCGAGCTCCGGCACGTGACTGATCAGTGACAGGTGTAGCCGAGTGGTGCGCGACTGGTCCCGGTCAGTCAGTCGGATCTGGTCAGTCGGTGAGGTGAGACCTCAGACGGAACACCTCCCTCCGAGCTCCGGCACGTGACTGATCAGTGACAGGTGTAGCCGAGTGGTGCGCGACTGGTCCCGGTCAGTCAGTCGGATCTGGTCAGTCGGTGAGGTGAGACCTCAGACGGAACACCTCCTCCGAGCTCCGGCACGTGACTGATCAGTGACAGGTGTAGCCGAGTGGTGCGCGACTGGTCCCGGTCAGTCAGTCGGATCTGGTCAGTCGGTGAGGTGAGACCTCAGACGGAACACCTCCTCCGAGCTCCGGCACGTGACTGATCAGTGACAGGTGTAGCCGAGTGGTGCGCGACTGGTCCCGGTCAGTCAGTCGGATCTGGTCAGTCGGTGAGGTGAGACCTCAGACGGAATCCCTCCCCCCGAGCTCCGGCACGCGACTGATCAGTGACAGGTGTAGCCGAGTGGTGCGCGACTGGTCCCGGTCAGTCAGTCGGATCTGGTCAGTCGGTGAGGTGAGACCTCAGACGGAATCCCTCCCCCCGAGCTCCGGCACGCGACTGATCAGTGACAGGTGTAGCCGAGTGGTGCGCGACTGGTCCCGGTCAGTCAGTCGGATCTGGTCAGTCGGTGAGGTGAGACCTCAGACGGAACACCTCCCCCCGAGCTCCGGCACGTGACTGATCAGTGATAGGTGTAGCCGAGTGGTGCGCGACTGGTCCCGGTCAGTCAGTCGGATCTGGTCAGTCGGTGAGGTGAGACCTCAGACGGAACACCTCCCTCCGAGCTCCGGCACGTGACTGATCAGTGACAGGTGTAGCCGAGTGGTGCGCGACTGGTCCCGGTCAGTCAGTCGGATCTGGTCAGTCGGTGAGGTGAGACCTCAGACGGAACCCCTCCCCCCGAGCTCCGGCACGTGACTGATCAGTGACAGGTGTAGCCGAGTGGTGCGCGACTGGTCCCGGTCAGTCAGTCGGATCTGGTCAGTCGGTGAGGTGAGACCTCAGACGGAACCCCTCCCCCCGAGCTCCGGCACGTGACTGATCAGTGACAGGTGTAGCCGAGTGGTGCGCGACTGGTCCCGGTCAGTCAGTCGGATCTGGTCAGTCGGTGGGATGAGACGGAGTTGTATTGTCGACGCGGTAGGATGTAGCCCTGCAGTAAGGTGTGGACGTTAGGACGGCTGGTGTCATAACCGTTGAAACTGTTGCTCAAGTGCTCGCCGTATTGTTTAATCATCAGCCTGATCAATACCAGGACATTAACGGCTGTTGAATTCGAGGACTTGTTCGGATTTGAGAAGAAGTTGGAATTGAGAACCAGTTACCTGGTACACTCGAGACAAACCCTGGACTATCACTGCCAGGCGAAACGAACTTGCGTACACTACCCCAAGTCGGCATTCGAAATGGAGGTGTACCGGTATGCGGCAACCCAGAGTGTGCCACACACCACAGTACGCGAACACCTGCGTTTCACAAAACGTAATTAGCTTCCCACCTCCAAAATCCTACACTTCCAAACCGCACCCACCCCCGGCGCAACTACGCAGAAGCACTTTCTCCACCTCCAGGACCCACACCCAGGCCAGCGTCAACCTAGCCAAACCAACCAACCCATCCTATACCA
Organism: Ashinkailepas kermadecensis; assembly: GCA_034440615.1. Lineage (NCBI taxonomy): Eukaryota > Metazoa > Arthropoda > Thecostraca > Neolepadidae > Ashinkailepas > Ashinkailepas kermadecensis. The sequence continues at coordinate 810,214 of JAOTOM010005173.1, forward strand.
GCCCACCAGCAGCCAGCTCCCGGAGTCCAGCACAGCTTCAACCACAACGCCCCACCCGTCCTCGACAGCACCCGACTCCTCCTCACTCCAGAGCTTGGTGGGGGGGGGGGGGGCTGCACTCGAGCACACTGAAGTGTCGCTTGAGAACTGGCTGATCCAGAAGGGTGGTGTTCAACCGGCTGGGTTGGGAATTTCAATTTTTCTTGTCCGATTTTCTAAAACTCATTCTTGAATAACTAATATTCGATCCGGCCTTTTAATACCATATTTTGTTATCTTAAATGTTTTAAATTTCGTGAAAATGCAATTGTAGTGGGAAAGTTCGGGGAAATCGTCCCTTTAAGCGGGCGCCATTTCCCCTGTGGCTCCACCAGGACCGCCAGACTGGCTGAAAAGGTGCCACCTTCCATGTGGGGGGGGCACATACCCCCAGCGCCTCTGAATTTACCCCTGCATATGTAATACATATACATATGTATCACCTTCATGTGGAAGCAACAATCTCCAAATTAGCGTCGTGTGGAGGGTCCAGAAGTTAACCAATGATGGCCCCCTTCCCCGGCTGGCCCCCTTCCCCGAGGAGAGAGAGAGGAGAGAGGAGAGGCTGGCCCCCTTCCCCGAGAACGTCCAAGTTATTTAATTGAGTTGCTACGGTATATGGGACCCCAGTCTCCAAGGTGTACAATTCAGTAGAGCAGCAAGGGTAGACATAAAGGGAATCCAGTTTTATGAGTGAGCAAGTGCTGGTGTCTTGCGTTGCAGCCTTCAGCGGGAAATTGGAAAAAGGCCTCATGCGGAGAGGTGAAGTTCAGTGTGTTTCCATACTTCCGTGGCAGGGCTGTCGATGTCACCAAACGCCACCGAGTCACCTTTTATGACACCATAATGGCCGTCAAGGCTCTCTCACCAAACCGGGAGGGACCACCCTGAAATTTGAGGAGGCCCCTATCCGCAAATGCACAGCAAAAAAGGTGAGCAAGGAGGCCGACGGGACAGAATATCATGCAGTCAATGAGGCCTCAAAACTGACGAGGCCACCAGGAAATATAATCAGGTCTCTATAAGAGACGTAGAACAGAGATTGGGAGGAGGCCCCCGGGACGAAAAGGAGGCCCCATGACGAAAAGGAGGCCTCAAGACGTAGAACAGAGATTGGGAGGAGGCCCTCAGGACGAAAAGGAGGCCCCCGGGACGAAAAGGAGGCCCCCAGGACGAACAAGAGGTCCCAAGACGTAGAACAGAGATTGGGAGGAGGCCCCCATGACGAAAAGGAGGCCTCAAGACGTAGAACAGAGATTGGGAGGAGGCCCCCAGGACGAAAAGGAGGCCCCGGGACGAAAAAGAGGCCCCCAGGACGAAAAAGAGGCCCCAAGACGTAGAACAGAGATTGGGAGGAGGCCCTCATGACAAAAAGGAGGCCTCAAGACGTAGAACAGAGATTGGGAGGAGGCCCCCAGGACGAAAAGGAGGCCCCCCAGGACGAAAAGGAGACCCCATGACGAAAAGGATGCACCCAAGGACGAAAAGGAGGCCCCAAGACGTAGAACAGAGATTGGAAGGAGGCCCCCAGGACGAAATGAGGCCCCCCAGGACGAAAAGGAGGCCCCAGGACGAAAAGGAGGCACCAAGACGTAGAACAGAGATTGGGAGGAGGCCCCCAGGACGAAAAGGAGACCCCAGGACGAAAAGGATGCACCCAAGGACGAAAAGGAGGCCCCAAGACGTAGAACAGAGATTGGGAGGAGCCCCCCAGGACGAAAAGGAGGCTCCCCGAGACGAAAAGGAGGCCCCAGGACGAAAAGGAAGGCGCCAAGACGTAGAACAGAGATTGGGAGGAGGCCCCCAGGACGAAAAGGAGGCCCCCAGGACGAAAAGAAGGCCCCCAGGACGAAAAGGAAGCTCCCAGGACGAAAACGAGGCCCCCAGGACGAAAGACGCGGTCCATGCGCCCCTACACTCCAACAATCAACAAACCAACCCCAGGACGAAAAGGATGCACCAAAGGACGAAAAGGATGCCCCAAAGACGTAGAACAGAGATTGGGATGAGGTCCCCAGGACGAAAAGGAGGCCCCAGGACTAAAAGGAGGCCTCAGGACGAAAAGGAGGCCCCCAGGACGGAAAGGAGGCCTCCAGGACGAAAAGGAGGCCCCTAAGACGTAGAATAGAGATTGTGAGGTGGCCCCCAGGACGAAAAGGAGGCACCCAGGACGAAAAGGATGCCCCATAACGCAAAGGAAGCCCCCAAGACGTAGAACAGAGATTGGGAGGTGGCCCCCAGGACGAAAAGGAGGCCCCCAGGACGAAAAAGATGCCCCATAACGCAAGGATGCCCCAAGACGTAGAACAGAGATTGGGAGGAGGCCCCCAGGACTAAAAGGAGGCCCCAGGACGAAAAGGAGGCCCCTAGAACGAAAAGGATGCACCCAAGGACGAAAAGGACGTAGGACTAGACGTAGAACAGAGAACAGAGATAGGAAGGTAGCCCCCAGGACGAAAAGGAGGCCCCAGGACGAAAAGGAGGCCCCAGGACGAAAAGGAGACCCCAGCACGAAAAGGAGGCCCTCAGGAAGGAAAGGATGCCACCGAGACGGGCAAGAAGCCACCCAGGTTAGACGAAAAGGCTTCCGATGGGTGGCAGGATATTCTTAAGTTGAAAAACGAGGCCCCCAAGACGGAAGATGCCCCTGCAATATAAAATTAAGACCTGATAGGGGAGACTTCTCCGGACGCAATAGGGGCCCCAAGACGGGTAGGAAGGTTTCCGCAGGAATGAGAGAAGGCCACCGAGACCAGCCAGATGAGGCCCATATTTTGGAAGAGGAGGAACCTGGAAGAGAAGATCTAGGACTAGGACGCAAAAACACCCTGCTAAGAGGATAATGAGGCTCCAGACACAGATGAGGAGGCCCCCATGACGTGAGAGGAGGCCCCTAATTTGAAAAAGGAGTCACCTAGGAGAGGGTAGGAGTCCCCAGAAATCAAGAGAGTGTCAAAAATGGCACGGAGGCAACCAGGATTGCAAAAGAGGCTCCAACACCGGAAAGGAGGCCCCAGAATATGAGAGGAGGCCCTAAGACGGAAAAGGAAGGAAGATATGAGATGAGGTTTCTGAGACGCAAAAGCAGGCCCCAAACGGGTGAGGTTCCACCGAGATAGAAAAGGATGATCCAGAGACGTGGCAGGAGGCACCTAATTCGGAAGAGAACGACACAAGTTTGGAAACGAGACCCCATGATGAACGAGGAGGCCCCTAAAATAGGAGAGAAAGGCCATTGGATAAGAGAGATGGCTCCCAAGCGGAAAAGAAGGCTCGAAGACAGCTAAGAAGGTCCCCGGGAAATAACAAGGCAACTAAGATAGGAAAGGTTGCCAATAATTTAGCAGAGGCGGCGCCTGGGAGAGAAGAGGAGTCCACCAGGAGATAAGAGACCACCCCTAAGATGGGTAAAGATCGAATCCAGAGCGCAGAGCAGGAGAACGCAGAGCAGGAGGCCCCCAAGACGTGAGAGGAGGCCCCTGATTGAAAAAGAAGGCCTCTAGAAGATAAATGAGGCACCTGCCGGACTCGGGAAGGAGTAGGTCTCTAGGACCAAATGAGGTCCCGAAGACCGGAAAGAGTTCCCAGGAAATGAGAGGAGGCCCTTAAGATGGGAGTGATAGCAGGTATGGAAGGAGGTGAGGTTTCCAAAATTGAAGATCCTCAAGACGGGTAAGGCTTTGCCAGGATAAAGGAGGAGGCACACGAGGCGTGGCAAGAGGCCCCTAATTTGGCAGAAAATGCCCCTCGAAGATGAGAGGAAGCCCCATGCCATGTTAAAGGGGCCCCAGAATGCAAGAGGCCCGCCAAGACGGGAGAGGAGGACCATTGAATATGGAGGAGGGTAGGACACACAAGGAGACATCGAAAACCGGTAAAAAGGCTCTAGGAAATGAGACGACGCGACAGGAGGCCTATAATTTGCAAGAAGAACCACCTAAGAAATAGTAAGAGCCGAGTCTGGGTATTTTAAAATCACGATATGGGCCCCAAAAGATCCGGACGGGGCCCCCGCAAATTACGCTGAGCCTGGGGTACCGAAAATTCACGCCCGGACCACGAAAATCATGCCAGGGGCACGACAGGTCGTACCGTGCCCCAAAAGTCTCATTGGGACCAAAACAAATGACGCCGGAGCAACAAAGAACAATCCGGACATGAATAATCACTCTGTGGGCCCAACAATGACGCCAAAAGCCTCCAAAACGCATTGGACCCCAAAAAGTGTCGAGGCCGCTATAGCTCGCGCTAGGGATCCAAGAAAATGACGTCGGGGCCCAAAAGATCACATTGGACCCAAAAAAGTCGCGTCGCAGCCCTTGAAAATCACACTGGAGGCCCAGAAGGTCGCGTCGGGGCCCCAAAAGTTACAGCTGCTCCCAAAATCAATTTTAACCGGAATGTCACTCTGGGACGGAAAAAAAACTCCTTCAGTGGCCGCAGTGCTATATCAAAGGGGCAAATGCCCCCTCCATCCTGAGAGGGATAAGCTCCCAAGAATCGTGTCGGGGGCCTCAAAAATCGCGCTGGGGCCACCAAAATTCGCGTCGGTCCACCAGAATTCGCGTATGGGTCTCCAAATAAATACGGCGAGCCCCGGAAAACTCGCTCCGAGGCCCGAAAAATTGCGACAGGAACCGCAAAAATCGCGTTGGGGCCACAGCTAAATACAACGCATCGCACAAACTCGAAACGGGCCCCCCAAATATCGCGCTTGGGACCCACAATTCCCATCGGTAGTCCCGTCGAGGCTCTACAAAATTGCCGTCTAGGGCCACACGTAAGCACAGTGTGACCACAAACACAACCACAAATCAAGCTGGAGCCCCCCAAAATAAGGATGGATTCCAACAACTAAATGCCCAGGTAAAAAAAAAGTGGCTCTGGAGCACCGAACATCTTATCAGATGCCTTCACAAATTGCGTACGGCACCGAAAAACAAACCGGATCTCGAACAATCGAGGTGGGATACAAAAACATGGCGCCAAGTGCTCGAGAAATCAGGCCGGGATTCGGACTTTAAAAAAAAATCAGAAAAGTTTCACAAAATCGTATTGAGCCCAGAAAACTGGGGTTGGGTCTCCGGAACCACGCGCCTGGGTGCGATAAGCCACTCTGGGACCTAGAAACATCGTACCGAAGCCCCACAATTGTACTTGGGTCCCACAAGTGTGCGTCAGAAGCCCAAAATAAACACATCGGGACCCTAAGAGCACAACGGGGGCCGAAAATACAACTGACCCTCCAAAGCGCACAGTCTCACAAAAAGCGACAGGGCCTTAACACAAGCGTTGTAGCCATAAATATACATACCGGGAGGTCTACAAAATACACCGGAAGCTCTCAAGGCACACAGGGGTCATGATAACGCACAATAGCCTGAAAAGGTGGCTGGGGCCGCAAAAGGCAACATGGTTCCAAAACAAACAAAAAGACCGGCGCTAAATAAACACATCGGGATCTTCGAAAACGCCCTGACACGTCAAAATCCTCGGTGTACAAAAATTCAACAAACCCTAAAACGAGCAGGGGGTTCGAAAATGCTTTAGGCCCCTAACAAAAATGGATTGGAGCCATAATACACAATCATAGACCAAGAAAGACGCAACGGGTAAAAAAAACGCCGAGGCTTGGCCTCGGTTCGGTATCCAATCTGGGAGGATAGCAGCAAAGATATGAAGTGCATCAAAGCTCAGCGGAAACCGCATTTCATAGCTACCAGAAAATGTGGTAAGTAGGAAACTAATGATCGAATTTAATCAATCGACTTTTCGAAGCGAACGCCCATGCGAATCATCACATCACGCCAAATATGGTGCAAGTCTATCATGTGGCAGCAATTAGCAAAACGCAGAAGGCCTAGCAGAAACCATAGCATCGCACGAAGTGTGGCGAATGCACCGAATACGAAAAATGGGTGTGCACGTGCACTGACGTTGCCGTCGTGGCGACCGGGTGCTCTGAACTGCAATGCCGGAAATTGTAAAATTTGGTATTTTAAAGTGGTGGGTAATACATTTTACTTTGAAGTTATGGGCCTCATACATCTTCTAAACCCTGCTCGTTTTAGGGCTTTGTTGCGTTTTTTTGTGCACCGAGTATTTTTTACGTGTCGGGGCGTTTTCGAAGATCCCGATGTGTTTATTTAGCTCCCGGTCGTTTTGTACGTTTTGGAACCATGTTGCCTTTCGTGGCCCCAGCCTCTTTTCCAGGCCCTTGTGCGTTCTCATGGCCCCTGTGCGCCTTGCGAGCTTGCAGTGTATTTTTCTTAGAGCTCCCGGTATGTTTATTTAGGGCTGCAACGCATGTTTTAAGGCCCTATCGCTTTTTGGGAGACTTTTGTGCGCTTTGGAGGGTTAGTTGTACTTTCTGGCAACGTTGTACTCTTAGGGTCCCGCTGTGTATATTTGGGGCTTCTGACACACATTTGTGGGGCCCCAGTATGATTGTGGGGCTTCGGTGCGATTTTTGCTGGGTCCCAGCGCGACTTATCGCGCCGAGGCACGTGGTTCCGAAGACCCAACGCCAGCTTTCTGGGCTCAACGCGATTTTTGCGGATCTTTTCTGTTTTTTTTTATTAAAAGTCCGAATCCCGGCCTGATTTTTCGAACCTCTGACGCCATGTATCCCACCTCGATTTTTCGAGATCCGGTATGCTTTTCGAAGTCATACGCAATTTTTGAAGGCATCTTGAAAAAAATGTTCGGTGCAACAGAGCCATTTTCCTGACCCTGACATTTATTTGCTGGAATCTCTCCTTTTTTGGAGGGCTCCAGCTTGATTTTTTTGGATACCGATCCGGGTTTGTGGTATAGGTGTAATTTCAGCAGTGTGAGGTAACTTATCAAGGGATACCAAAAGAAAACCTTAGAACTGAGTGGTGGAGTTAGGGTTGAAATCCGACCAATCAGAAACCATAGTGGTAGATTAGGCCCCTCCACAGGACAATTTAGTTGATGACTAATTATATGATTTCGAAATGTACCCTTTGACAAAATAGCGGTCGAAATCCAAGGACTTTTTAATGGGCGTAGGTGCCCCCCCCCCCCTGCAAATCCGTTTGCCCCCTCCTGCTTGACGCAAATATAGGTACTCCACTGGTCCCTCAATAATTTTCCGAAACATACGCCCATGGGGAAAAGCCAACATTGAGGGGACAAATTACCCCTCATAAGCATGCAATACAACATCCATGCCCCATATGAAATGGGATGAATGATGTTTTTAAATGTATTTTCTTCCAACAAACTTCTTTTCTGTTATTACAGCCTGCATGCGATGCGCCCCTAAACCACAATAACTAACTAACTAACTAACAGCCTGCATGATTAGAGCTTCCCAGCTTCCATACCTTCTCAACGTCATTTACAAAACGGCACAGCACAGCGAAAACGATGGGCGTGACGGCGTGGAATGTGAAGGCTTGGATTATGTATGTACTGACATTGTTGCATTGTTGCATTGTCATTTATGCATTGGTGTTCAATGCTTGTTCTTGCCGTGAATTTATTCGCTGAGGATACATTTTAGCTCGTGTGACAGTTGCCTTGCAGCCAGCACCAAATGTTATAAAAATAAACAAATTCCTAAGATGACGCTAAAAAAAACAAATGAATCCACTTCTCGTTGTCACCTTTACGAAATTGTCGTCCTTGGACTGAGAAATGGTCGTTCAAGTTTTGCTTATGACATCAAGCTGATGGGAATAAATAACAGTAGTGATGAATCTAGCTATATTCAGTTAGACTTGGAGGACTTAAAAGTGGGTTGATCAATGGCAGATATCTGTAAGATATGCTTAGCACCAGCCCCGCCAGCTCGCTGCAACCTAGAGGCCAGCGGGAAGATTCGAGAAAGCATTGAGACGATGGTTTGTTTTGGCACTTATGCATTTATCCAAATATTATTTATTTATACCCTGGTATGGCCCAGTTTTCAGCCAAAATGATTAGTGCTATTGCGTTTTGAGTAAATGATGCACCATGCCAAGAACAAACAAAAAACCAATATGAAATCATGTTCCCCATCCTCGAACCATAGTATAAGAGCCTAAAAACAATATGAGACCCTAACACAATGGAGGCCCCCTTTCGACCTTGCCCCCCCCCTGGAAGAATTTCGTGGCGACGCCACTGCCCCTTGCACTTCGTGAAATTCAATATTACTCCAATGGCGTTGCGTGAAAAAATGACCCAGAAATACTCTCGCCCACCACCCAAAATCCGTGCGGCGCCTATGGTCGCTGCAGCACAGAAACATTCCTCCTGAAGCACACTCCCTGTAATTACTAATGCTTTATTTCATTCAAGGCAGACTGCCTGAAAAAAAAAACAGTTTCAACTTTGACGCACACTCTCATGAATTGTATTCACTTCTGTGATACTTCCGGTGAACAAAAATCAATAACATCTTGATGCTTCAGTGAACAGCGAAATTAAACATTCAATGGGAAAACAAATAACAGGTAGAAAGCGACGTATCACAGACTTAGCCAACCAAACACGAAAACAAAAATACCTGAGCATTGAGTAACATATCGGTATGCATACCGAACCCTGCAGGTAGGTACACACCATAACACAACGGGGAAGCTAATTAGTCGCAGTTCACACGAGTCGCCTGCAATACACACAATTACTTCAATGTTAACTGAAAGACGAACAGGTTAACATGTCAATTGCTATAATCGTTACATCATAACTGAGACATAACAACGCAAGCTACATTTGAACTCATTCAATCACCGAGACAACAGACGTCAACCAAACATTTACAAAATAATTGTGTCAGTGTTCGACAGGTGTTAGTCTTCGCACCTGCTGGATGGCGCTCCGTGGCGGCTCCAGTCGACAGCTATCTGCGCAGCGGCGGGTGCAGCGGCTTGAGCTGTGCCCGGCGCGACAGACCGACCCGGAGGCGACGAGCCATGGCGCCCGGCTGCGGCCAGGCGGGCACGGCGGCGCCCTCTGGCTGGCTGGGCACGCCGGCCGGCTCCCCAGTGTGGGACAAACATGGCACGCCTGGCTCGGCGGCCTCGGCCGGCTGGCGAGGCTCGGCGGCGCGGCCGGAAGGTCGGCTCGAAGTCGGGGCGTCGCCGTACCTGGAGTCGGCGCCGACCGGTGTCACCGCTCCGCCGACCGATGTCACTGCTCCGCCGACCAGTGTCACCGCCTCAACGACCGGTGTCACCGCTCCACCAACCGGTGTCATCGCTCCACTGACCGGTGTCACCGCTCCACCGACCGGTATCACCGCCTCGCCGACTGGCGTCACCGCTCTACCGACCGGTGTCACCGCCTCACCGACCGGTGTCACCGCTCCAACGACCGGTGTCACCGCCTCACCGACCGGTGTCATCGCTCCACCGACCGATGTCACCGCTCCACCGACCGGTGTCACCGCTCCACCGACCGGTGTCACCGCTTCACCGGCCGACACTCGATCGTGCGGCATCGCCTGCGACGTATCCACGAAGACACCGGCCGGCCGACGTCCGCCGCCGTTGGTGCCGTCGACACCGACGGCGGTCGGGGGCTCTGCGGCGCCGCCGCTCGCCGCCAAAGCTCGGGCCGGCTCGGGCGCCGGTGGTTCGGAACTCGGCAGCGCTGCGCCGCACCTGCGCAACAGAGCGGCGCCGCTCTCCGACGCATGGCGGCTCGGCACGGTACCGGCTGTGGCTGGTGACCCGGCAGAGCGGCAGTCGGACGTGGCTGGTGACCCGGCAGAGCGGTAGTCGGACGTGGCTGGTGACCCGGCAGAGCGGTAGTCGGACGTGGCTGGTGACCCGGCAGAGCGGCAGTCGGACGTGGCTGGTGACCCGGCAGAGCGGCAGTCGGACGTGGCTGGTGACCTGGCAGAGCGGTAGTTGGACGTGGCTGGTGACCCGGCAGAGCGGCAGTGGCACGTCTCGGGTGAGGTTACAGCAGTGCTCGGCGCAGTGCCTGACTGCGGAACGTGGCAGCTTGGCGTGATGCTGGACGAAGGATGTGCACCAGATCTTGGCGCCGCCGGTGACCACGGTGTGGCACAGGTTGGCACAGCAATCGATTGTGCTATGACACAGCTCTGCGTGATGACGAATTGCTCCACATCAATGACAGGCATACCGGAGCAGACTGTTCCTCTCTGTACGGGACTGGTCTCTGCGGGCCGCCAATGTGTCGCCGGTATCACACCAGGGACACCCATGGTGGACGGACCGCAGACGCGACCTTCAGTGCCGACATGGAGAAGCCCTGCATCCAGGCATGGCGGCAGTGGCCTGGTGGTGGTGTCTGTCGGCGAGGGAATAGCATATGGAGCCATGACACGACCTGAAACAAGCCGGCGACACAAGGCTGCGTGTGCTACGACGAGCAGCCTCCGAACTGGGAAAACACCTGGCTGGCTATGCCTGCCAATATAAAGTATACATATTGACAGCACGCATACCTCAACGGGGATGGTTTCCAATATATACTTTTGGTGGCGCCTGGGCCCCGCCATGTTTGCCTTGACCCCACCAACTGCTCTCTTAACATGGGACTCTATGGGGTGGGTCCCACGGACCAAATTGGCACACACATCATCTCCATGCATTGGGCTCCAAACATAATCTTCAAACTTCTCCACCCATGCTGATACACCACTACACATCACCGTGCTGCCGGCTCGCCTGTCCTGTTTCTAACAGGATATTCTTGTTTTCGCTTTCTGTCGTGTTTGTTATGCAAATATAAATCTTGGACGGATGCACTACGATACAGGGGCGTCGTTAGCATTTTCAGGGATAAATATTCCTTTAAGTGTCGATTTGGTCACCCTAAATGACTTCAAGGTTAAGCATGGCATCGTATGAAGCTTCCCATGCCTGGCAGCCTCACAGCTAATACATTCAATTCCCGACCCCAATCGATTTCACGAAACATCGCTTGTGCTGAGGACCTCAATTCAAATCTAAACGAAGCTCTGATATGAGGCTATGACTGTATAATCTTATCCCAGATCCCGAGTAGTTATGGTGCTCGGTGGCATTATCAGGACAACGGCACGCCATAGTGCCCCACCAGCCTGTCACTCATGCCATAGCAGAGACAGCCTATCCCACTGACCTATGGTTTTGCAGGGTGTCGCTGGCTCCGCAGGCGTGGTGGATGACTTGATGGAGGGGAGGGAAGGCCAGGTGGGAGAAAGGAGTGGCATGGTAGGAAGAAGAGGGGTCTTGAATGAGAAAAGGAGTGGTTCTGTGGGAAGGAGGGGCGGTTCATTGGGAGAGAGCGACGGGTGTGAGAAAGGCGGAAGAGGCCCTATGGGAGGAAGGGGTGGCTCGGTGTTCAGCATAGCCGGACCAGCGGGAGGTAGGGATGGCCAGGTGTGGTCACATCCAGCTGTGGTTACCCAATCGCCGTCTGAAAAGGCCGTGCCTGAACTTAGGAGATGAGAAGTGAACAGTTTCCGTCACCACAGATCATTGCACTGCATGCGATTGGTCTATTGTCCGCGGTGCTGAGTGCAAGCAATAGCAAGACAATGGGAAACCAGGCCGGTGTGAAGGTCCGTGTCCTCTGGCGCTGGTATCGATTATGACATGAGAAACAAAATGGAAAAGGCTCCGGACAAAGACACTCGTGATTTACAGAACCATTGTACACTTGCGAGCTTTGAGTTTTTTCGTGAGCTTAATCGTGGCTGAGTATCCATGAATCATTAGAACAGCCAGCATATTGAACTCCAGGATGCCGCGATTCCGTAGCCAGAAGGCGGGGACGGGGATACGAATCGACCGCCAGGAGTGTCACTTTGTGTACGATTAGAGAGTCTCTGGCCTCCTGCACCAATGGCGCAGCCAGGATTCTAATAGGGGGGGAATAAGTGACAAAATAGAAAAAGCTATCGGCGCTCAAAGCGGGTCGAAAATTCAGAGCTTTGAGTGGTGAAAAGCTCAAAATGTCGGGTGTGATCTAGTGTATGTTTGGTTGCTACGGGGGCGGGGGTCTTGGCTGCATCTCTGCCCCCAACCAACTTAACAAAGTGGCACTAAGGAGACCTACATTCTTTCGCCGATAACTTTTTGATTTTGCTAACAGACAGGGCCGAACGACGTCGGACCAAATCACGCCCCACCAGCCTTCTCATGACATGTTTTAAAGAATCAGCTATACAGCGGAACCCGAAGCACGGGTTCCGCTGCACGAACAACAGGCGGGAACGATAGATCTGGAGGAACAAAACGCGCGACCCAGTTCTCACCACCATGTTTTCGACCCCGATACACCGCTCTAGCTGTCAGCCGGGACACGACAACGTAGAAGAGAAAGACCGGCCGACCTGGAAGCCAACGACCCCCAGAGGATGAAAATCAGATATCACAACCAGCTCCAGAAAAAAACCCAAATAAAATCACGGAGGCCCCAGGCGGCATCGGGAAAGACATGGCCGCAGGAAATTTCCAAATTAAAACGGCGTATCGCCTACAATAAGACGAGTTAAGCTTGAGCGATATTGAACAATAAGCTAAATGTAGCCAAGGCTCAAGGGTCGGATTCGTTGAGGGATAGGCTCAATCATGGAGACGGGCTTGGGGTGTGGGGCTACTTTCAAATGGGTTCAGTCAGATCCTAGCTTCTGGTCACGGTGCGACAATGAATGTGCCATAAAACAGTGTCTTTGTCGTGGGGAACTTTATGTGATAGCGCCCGAAAGTGTTGTGCTAATAATACAAGACTAGTGGTATCAATGGAACATTTTCAGACATCGGACAAGGCAAGCATTTCTGCTTCCCGTTTGGAAACATTACTGTATGTAGATTGTAGAGCAGAGTTCCCCCGGGATATACCAACGAGCATTGAAGCAGTTGATCGAAAAAGCCATGACCACGTAAGTCGGCTCGAGCAAGGCGAATTTCTGGAGCTGACGAAAATCAATTTCATCCAGCGGACCGGCGGCGTTTGGCTACCGATGGTTTGAATTTCTGATACATGACACGTGGAGTACCCAGGAGAGAAAGTACCTCACCTCCTGCAGGTCCCAGGGAGAACAGGCTAAACGGCTGCGTGGCGCAAGGTACCGCCGCGTCCTCTTGGTGCTCTGCCGCCGCCGCCGCCGCCGCACAGTACTGGGTCACTCGCGAAGCCCCTGCCGGCTCCACAGGACAGTCGTCGGGGTGCACTGGCTGACTGGAGACACTGTCGCTCTGACCGCTGCTCTGATCGGAGACCCCGCCGTTCTGACCGCTGCTCTGACCGGAGACCCCGTCGCTCTGGCCGCTGCTATGACCGGAAAGCCCGCCGCTCTGGCCGTCCGACAGGAACAGGTCGACACCGCTGCAGTCTGACGCCGAGTCACAGTCAGAGGCGGACGTGGCCGAGGCCGTGTGGACACGGCGGCGGCCGGGCGGGCTGGCGGCGGGGCCGCCGTCGGTGACGGCCTCGTCGCCGTTGGATCCGTGCCGGCCGTCGGCTGGGACACGGCGGCGGCCGGGCGGACTGTCGGCGGGGCCGCCGTCGGTGACGGCTCCGTCGCCGTTGGATCCGTGCCGGCCGTCGGCTGCCACGCGTCCCGCGCCGCCGTGGCTGGCGCAGACGGCGAGAGCGGCCTGCGACACTGACGGCAGCCGCTCCTCGTCTGGCCGGGTGGTGATCGGTGCGGGGCAGCAGTCAGCGATGACGTGACACGACTCGGAGAGCGGCTGCCGAGGGGCGGCGTCAGCTACTGCGGCACGGCCGTCCCCGCCGCTGTCGGCAGCCACACTCGGCGGGGCCGAATCCGCCACTTCCGGAGGCCGCTCTGCCATCGCCACATCACGGCTCTTCGCATCGGATGTTGACGAGGGTGGGCGCCACTCATGCCCGCCGTTAGAGGACGTGACAGCGTCCTCCTGGTGGAATCCCACCTCTTCAGCTGTTCTGATATCCTGTGCGGCCCGATGAGATTCTCGCTCGACAATGGTTGACTGTGATTCTCGCTTGGTAATCGGCAAGCGTGATTCTCGCTCTAGAATAGCTAGATGCGATTCTCGTTCGGGAATGTTTGGGTGTGATTCTTGCCAGAGCACGATTATATGTGGTTCGTGCTCGGGAATTGTTGGATGCGACTCCCGTTGAGGATCTGTCGGGTGTGGTTCTCCCTGCTTGAGAATAGCTGACTGTGATTCGATGCAGTCACCAAGTGCCGGCCTTAACGGCAGCTCACCTGGATCATCGGCAGTGCTTAGCTCACCACCAGCCCGACCATCATCACCATCATCGTCCACGTCCAGTGGGGATGTCTCGCTCCCGCAGACACTATCCGGGAAGAGCAGCTCCCGCGAGCGCCCTCCGGCGGCCTCGCGACTCGACACCAACGCCGACAAATCCGCCGAGACGAACCGAGCCTGGTTCAGAGTGCCGTCGTCGTCAATGTGCTCCATGGGCTCCCCCTGCTCCGCGGATCGGCCGTCGTCTCGGGAAGCGGGACTGGCCCACGAGTCGCTGCCGCTGTCGGACGCCGACAGCGCCAGCACCGGCGACTGCGACTCGCCGCCGAACAGCGCCTCCACTCGCACGTGACGGTGCGACGGTGTGCTCTGCGCCGCCTCCAGCCCACACCTTTGCGACGTGCCGGCGCGTGCCGAGCAGCCGGCATCGTCTTCCTCAGACGGAGTGACGTCGGCAGGCCGCTGGTGGGGACCGCCCCACCCGGCCATCAGCTGCAGCTCTTGTGACGCGCCGGGCGTGACGAACACGACGCCGCGAGCCCGGTCCACCGTCTCGACGGCGCTGTCGTGCAGCAGCTGGATCCTGGCCGCGTGAGATATGGACGCAATGGGGCTCCTCGGACTGCAGTCTGGAGATTCACCGAACGGGCCTGCAACCTGCCAGCAGCGGATAGGTGGTGTCAACATCGACGGAAACGTACCAACTCCAGCATGAATCTGCTTCTTGTATTTGTATAGTGTGGAGTTGCAACGATAAGCGATATATCATTCAAGATATTAAATATGTTGTCAGGGTTGGAGATCTTTCACCAAGCCAGGCGGGTCCAAGTCCTTACTTTCAAGACACATTTTCAGATTTAATAGGGAAAATAACGAATTAACATACGCAAGGAACGAAACCGGCGGGAGGTTCGGACCCTCCGACCCACCCAGGAATATCCAGCCATGCATGTTATTATGACTTACCAAAGATTACTGGGCTGGGCATTGTCAACATGCAAAACGTGCACTAAGTGAGCGGGAAGGATGTACAAATTATGGAAGTCCGCATAGTGCCTGTTGGAAACTACATATTTTTACTGGTTACGGTACCCGGTGAGTGAACAGAGCCGGATCAAGAAATCCGAGCTGGGAGGGGTAAAATGAGCTTGGGATGGATTTTTTTCCCAGGAAGCTTCTTGAATTTCCTAGAATCACCCAGGTTTGGATCGATCACGGCAGTATGTTGGAGGGTAATATTTTCTGGAAAACATTATCGTAGATTTCGAGAAAATCACCGGATTGTGCGAATTTTTCAACAGTATCGGCGATTGGACGGGGGAGGGGGAGGGGGAGGATTGTCTTTTTTATGCCAATATGCAGATCAGCCAGTGCCAGCATGCAAATGAGCTAGCCTGAATACACGCCAGCATTATTCCATTTCATTTGAAGTGCCCAAATGCACGAGACATGCAGAGACGTGTTCCGTAGCCGACGTGTTCACTGTTCATGCTGTCGCGGACCAGGGGTGGAGTTTCCTATACGTTTGTTGGGGCCTGTTGCCCTCAATCGTTGCCTTGGCCCCAGCAACTTCTTCCTGTCTTAACATGGGATCCTAAGCGGTGGGCCCCACCAACCAGATTGGCGGCACCCATTTCCTCTATGAATTGGCCCCCACCAATAATTTTCAAATTTCTCCACCAATGTTGCAGACGTGTTCGGCCTCGCTGCCGAGCATTGCGGTGCAGTCTACCATACAGTCGATTAGCGTATATCAAGGACAACAGGGCCATGCTTTATTAATGGTCATGCGATTACACTAGAATAAGGAGTCCAATGGCGTAGCCAGGGAGCGGGGCAAAGGTGGCAGCCGCCCCTGGAGGGTCTGAGGGGGCCCTCCAGGCGGTCGCCTGGAGGGACCCGTAAGGGCCTCCTGGGCCCACATGTGGGGCCCCTGGACCGACGAAAGGGGCTTGGGCTGACGGAAATGGTCCCGGGCCGATGAAGCGGGCCTTGAGTTAACGGGGGGTGCACTCAGTAAGATGTTGAGGGCCCTTGGCTGGACTAACGTGAAGGGCTTCTAGATCGATGGAGGGGGACCCGGATAGTTGGAAGGGCCGCCGGGCTGACAGTGAGGGTTCCCAACCAATATGAAGGGCCTTTGGTTACCGGCGGAGCCCAAGCCGAATAAGGGGCCCCTGACCTGATGGATAGGGTCCAAGCGTTTGAGAATGGGCCTCCGACTTGCCGGAAAAGGCCCTGGGTCGTCAAAGAGGGCCTCTGAGACGACGAAGGGGCCCTAGTTGCCGGAAAGGACCTGGCGCCGTCAGAAAGGGCCCTTGGGACAAATGATGGGAACCAGGCCCTACAAAGGCCCTGACCTGCTGAAGTAGCTGTTGAAAGAGGGCCTCCGGCCTGATAGTTGGTTGGCTATTGGTTTTTACGACGCATCGACCGTTGAGTCATGTAGCGTCGCCAATCTCTCACGCCGATTGACCGCGGGCGAAGGGTAGCGACAGGTGAGACTCGAACCCACAATCTTTCGATTGTGGTCCTCCGGCCTGATATAAGAGGCCCTGGATCGCTAAGGAGGGTTCCTGCGCCGACGGAGAGGATCCCTAGCCGCGGGAGGATACCGGGCCGTCGGAGAGGGTCCAAAGCCGGTATGAATGGCCCCTGGGCCAATGGGGGCCGAAACCGCACAGGGGCCCCCTTGTGTGATAGAGGAGGCCCAAGCTTTTGAAGAGGGGATTCCGGCCGGACGGAGTGTCCTGGACCGTGAAAGAGGGTCCCTGGGCCGACGGATGGGACCCCGGACCGAACGTGCAGAGCCACCGGGTCGGCTTTGGCTCACGTTGATGGAGATGGCCTCAGGCCGATAAAGAAGCTCCCGTCTACGGAGACGATCCCGGACAAAGCGGAGGGTTCCTGGCGCTACGTAAAGGACATCTAAGCCCATGGAGGGGCCGGGACTGTAAAAAGCAATGGCGTTCCCAAGGGGTGAAGGGGCACCCGATCCATGGCGAGTCCGATGGGGGCCTCCAGGCCACCGCCCTGAGGGGCAGTGATATAGCCGAGGAAAAATGTAAACGCATCTAACAGCTTGTGTGGGACTTGAAGGTGGACAAGGACCTGTGTGGGCCCTTCAGACCTGCAGACGTTCATCCTGAGGGCTGGCAGTGTGAACACAAGAGACAAGAGAAGACAAATGAAGACAAGAGAAGGTCCTCCCGATACCTGGAATGCCCATGTCAGCCGGAATGGGCCCCTAGCAGTTGAGGAATAAACAGGGAGCCATAGGGCCAGAGAAGGCTGGGATGCTCTTTGGGGCTGAAAGGGCTCCCGAGAGATGAACAAGACCCCTAAGAGCTGAAGAGGAGTAGTGAACGAAGCACCAGTATATGTAAAAGCGTACTGGAACCTCAAAAGCGTGCTAAGAACTGCAACTAAATCACACCAGGACCCTTTCAGTGCACCGGAAACCCAAAAGTGTGCTATGGGCCCAAACAGGCACTGGAGGCCTAAAAATGTACCCAGAACCACAAGGCGTCGGATCCCCTAAAACACACGAGGGGTACTTATAAAGCGCGGTGGCCGGCAAAAAGAGAAGAAAACGCGTCGGAGGGCATATCAACGTATTAGGGTCTCTAAACACGCACCGGGATTGCAAAATGCGTGGAGGCCTTTCATTAGCACTGTGGGCACCTAAGATGCGTCAGGGATCCCCGAAAGGAACACAAATCCCAACATGTTTGTCTTTAGTCAATGAAAAGCTGAAAAACAAAATAGTGGTCCCTAGCAAAGGACTTAGGTGTAGGCTTCGTGGTTCATGGGAAGTTTAACCAAATTATGGTTCAGCTATGCTAAAAAAAACAGCTTCCGCCAATCCATCTTTTTTTTGGAACGTGTCCACCATGGTCAGGGGCCCGTCCGATTGCTGTGCCATTCCCTCCAGATGTGAAGGTCTGGCTGCGCAGCTGTTTTCAGAATACACATTTTGTCTTCAATGGCATGAAGTTCGCAAGAGACATATCGTTCACAATGTGGATGAAAACAATTAGCACCCATTCCCCGATTAATGATTTTTCCTCGCAAAGTACATAACGACACTCACAATTTATCGGCAACGATTCCGCGGAATGGGTGCATCAGAAATCGTTTCCCTCCCTCGAACTCGGCGGTGTATCAACTTGTGCGCGCATCTCTGCTTGTTTTACTACGGGACGATTACGGACTAAAAAATGCAATGCTTACCTC
Organism: Ashinkailepas kermadecensis; assembly: GCA_034440615.1. Lineage (NCBI taxonomy): Eukaryota > Metazoa > Arthropoda > Thecostraca > Neolepadidae > Ashinkailepas > Ashinkailepas kermadecensis. Next base: position 828,663 of record JAOTOM010005173.1, read on the forward strand.
GTCAGCAGGTATTCCACCTCTCTCGAGTCGACAGATGACTGCAGTCTGGTCCACCGGAAAACCAACTGGAGAGTTGAATTTATTCTGATACTTGCTTTTCTGACGCTCTCCCAATGCAACAAGGCATACTTGGCTATCTTCTTGTGACGTTCCCATGGTATGGGAGGGAGCAGGAGAGGTCTCCATGGACGTCTCCCAGACGTGGCAGGGCTGACGTCCACTCTGAGAAGCCACTCCCGAAGAAAGGTTAGACTTGTCTCTCTCATGTGCGGCTCTGGAATGGCAAGGTCCAAGATCGTCTTCCCGAGAAGCCACTCTGAAGTGAGGCCCGGACTTTTGATACTGGGACGCAATCTCGATGTGAGAGGATTCATCCTTCTGAGATATTATGCGGATGTGGTAGGGTTCTCGCTCATCTCCCTGAGATGACACTTCATCGGAAGCACGTTCGAGCTCATTCCTCTGAGACGACACCGCGGTGTAAGTATATCTAGACTCGTTCCCATACAACGATAGTTTGTTGTGAAGTCCATTATCTTCCTCCTGAGACAATTGTCCTTCGCAGGAGCGTTCTAGGTCGCCACGTGGAGACACCACCGGACTGTGAGAGAGCACGAGATGGTCAGGCCCAGTCACCAGTCGCGGGTCCCCACACTGGCACTGTTCTGACTCGGGTGACAGCGTGACATGCACTGCCTCGCCGTCACCAGCCGCCCCGACGGGGGTCAGCCGTTCCGAACTCGGCTCAGTTGCTTTACTGCTGGCATCCGCCAAGCCTCGGCCCAGGCTCAGCGCCAGTGGACACACGACTGGTTTACAGGCCACGTCACAGCCGGTGGAGAGCCTCTGGAGGCACACGCCGGCAGTGCCGTGCATGTCGTCAGGCTCGGCGGCGTCCTCCGACGCTGCGCTGCGCGCCGGGACGTTCGGGGCGTCCGCAGTGTCCGCAGCGCACGAGACGTAACCGCCGTCACCTCCCGGCCCCCGCTGAGGAGTCGAGCCTGGCCGGGATGACGTGTGACGGCCGGCCCGGCCGCCCCCCGAGACGGTGGCGACACTATCCACCAGGTCCGCGATGTACTCGGCCAGGTCCGACTGGCCAGACAAAACTGGAGGATCACCGGGAGCATCACTCACCAGACTATCGCTGGAAGTGGTCACCTCCGTGAACGGTGATCCGCCTGACGCGTGGCCTACATCGGAGTTGTCTTCTACGGGACTGCCAACAGGAGAAGCCGCCACCGCGAGAGGTGATCCGCCAGACGAGTGGCCTACATCGGAGTTCTCTTCCACGGGACTGCCACCAGAAGGGGTCGCCACCGCGAGAGGTGATCCGCCCGACGCGTGGCCTACACCGGAGTTGTCTTCCACAGGACGGCCACCAGGAGAAGTCGCCACCGCGAGAGGTGATCCGCCAGACGAGTGGCCTACACCGGAGCTGTCTTCTACGGGACTGCCACAAGAAGTCGCTACCGCGAGCGGTGATCCGCCCGACGCGTGGTTTACGTCGGAGTTGTCTTCCACAGGACGGCCACCAGGAGAAGTTGCTACCGCGAGCGGTGATCCGCCCGACGCGTGGCCTACACCGGAGTTGTCTTCCACCGGACTGCCACAAGAAGTCGCCACCGGGAGAGGTGATCCGCCCGACGCGCGGCTTGCACCAGGGTCATCCCCAGCCAGACTGTCGTTAAGGGGCGTCTCTGCCACTAACTGTGAACCGCGCGCAGCGTGACCTATGCCGGGCGTGGAATTGCTGCTCGAGTCCGCCTGGCCACGGCTGTGCTGCATGACTGGAGTGCCGGACTGCGAGGCGCACATCTCGGCGGCATCCACGCGTTCGTCAGGGCGGCCTTGCGCCTTCAACGCCACTGAGATTACCTCCTGCAGACGGCTGGCTGTCCGAAGTGACAGCGGCTCGTCATCTTGACTTTCCTGGGAGTTGTCCGTCAGTATATCCACCAATTGCACGCCGTCAGCGTGGCACGTCACACAGCTTGGATTGACGCAACTCAAATACTTAGAACCGACAACAGTCTTCAACTTTTCAGGAATAATGCGGCGAAAGGGCTGTGAAGAAGATCTACCAGGAGATCCAGTGTGTGCCTTCGGCAGCTCCTGGGACCAAAATATTCTGCCTTTGCGAGGTTCATAATTTATCAGTGGAAACTCATCTTCATTCCCACTCCATGTCCAAGTGTTTCTGCTGACGGGCTGCGAAGGAGTCTGTTTTAGCGGAATGTCAGAAGCACTTGGAAGTTCCTGGCCCCTAAATACGCTGGGAGGCTTGCCAGTTTCGGACCGGGGCGTCACACAGCCATCTCCCTGTGACTCTAAGCCGGACAGACGGCCTTCACCCTCAGCCATTTCCGAGTCCCCATCTTGCCATAAATTCACCGCCTGCACGACCCCAGTGCTTGTGCTGTCCTGTTGCTCGTCAATACGTCCATCATCAGAGCGACGCTTTTCGCCAGCAGCGTCTCCCCCTACAGCTCCTGCACCACTAGCACACCGCCCTCCTGTGACGATCCCTTCCCAACAAGACGCGGCAAGACGGGCTGACAAATCCGGCATCTGGCGAACACCCGCGTGAACTGCCAATCCGCACCGCCTCTTCTTGGGACGCTCCAGACAGAGTGCCTCGAGACTCAAGGCAACGTCGTGAGTATCAAGCGCCAGATGTTGACTCCGTTTGACCGGCTGCCGACCGTTGAGTAGGCGATTGTGACCTCCGGATTTGGAGGGCACTGTCTGTGCCGTCGGTTGGCTGAAAAACGTCGTCGGGCACACCGCACCGCTCTTGTACCCAGACAAACACTTCGAGCTGTCGCTAATGAAGGGATGGCAGCAATCACCTTCATCGTTCATCACTAACGACATGCTTGGGGCTAATTTTTCAAGCGTAAACAAGGGTGGAGTTGTTCCCAAATCTGCCGATTGCGAGTGAGAGGCGATGCCGCCGTCAGCTTCGTCTGGAGAGCGCTCCTTTAAATCACCATCTTGTAGCATATTGCATGGGCAGGATGAGACCGACCGTGGCTCAACTTCTTGGTGGTAATCCAAATAAGGCTGGGAGGAACTTTTGACCCATTCATCACACTGATTCATGCTGTTCTCTTCCAGAACTAGTCATTTACCTGGAACGAGTGCAACACTTGAAATAGTTAGAATGAAGCACAACAGGGATGTTACTTTATGTTATTGGTCATTTCCCATTTCTCAACAGGTGATTGAACCTCCTTCACACAATGTCTTCCAAATTTGCTCCCGCCAAAAATCTAGGTCTACCTAACACTACATTTTGAACCTTATCTTTCACTTCCCAAACATATCAACTTTCTGCAATACTAGGACACGAAACTATTGCGACCAATGAATGTCAAATTAAGAAAAAGTAGCAGGAAAATGAAATCCGCCCTTGGGAAGTGAAAGTTTGTCGTTCTTTTGACCTTAGCGTGCAAGTTTCTAATTGCCAATTGAGTGAGTGCCAAGTGCCAATCGACATTCTTTTCCAGTTGCAAATATTTTGTTTTCCTTAAGAGATGCTTGTAATAAATAGAGTAACATTGTCAATAGAGAAAATATTCAAGCACACTTAATGACTTGACTAATGGTCCCAATCACCTGGTTTTGTTAATTTTGCCAAAGTTCATTTCACTGGAGTTCTCACAATTTTGACTCAATTGCTTCAGGTGTCACCATATATTCATAGGCTAATAGTAAAAAGGCAGGAATACTTGTATTTTGAAAATGGCAAGTGTAACACAAAATACAATAGAACATGTAACTAACTGTAACTGCAAATATAACATCTAGCAAAACCATAAAAAATTAGGCCTAACAAAGCTATGGAGGGCAACGAAAAAAAATGAGGAAACGTTGCAAGCTGAGGGTTGAGAGTAACTGCCTGCTGAAAGAGTAGAATTCTTCAACACTGGTAAAATTAGGTACCTACATTGCCTTTTGTTATAAACATAATGGCAAGCTTCAAGCACTATACTAAACAGGGATGTTGCATTGCTATACTTTTGATGGAGCAAGTACCCCCTCAATACTGGCTTTACCCCCAAATAATTCAACTTTTGACATGGGACTCTATGGAGTGTGGCCCCTATAAATTAGGGCCTGCCCATTGTCTTCATGTATTGTGCCTCCGCATAATTTTCAGAAATAAATGCCTGTGCCGCTAACCCAGCGTTAAAATGTTGGTTTTTCGTTAGGTGTGAGATGTCAAAAGAGTCCACTAAGATGTCGATCTTCCCCATGGAAGTGATATCGTTTAGAATACCGTTTAAGTCCTTCAAACTCAATTTTGAGCCCATAGCCTGTATATATGTCCATCTGTTTCGCTTATTTTTGGAGACACCTATTATGGGGATACTTATGTTAATGAGAATGATAAGAATGACATACTATCAGCAAATTATCTTGAACAAGAGACCATATCATGGGTAATCTCTTTACTTGAAATCGCGTTTGGTACAAGATGTATCACAATCTGTAATGGTAAGCATAAGCATAATGCTTACACACAAACCACGGTTAGAAACGAGGCATGGAGACTTCGTTAGTTAGTTATTTGGGCTTAAGGGCGCATCGACTGCGTTGGTCATACAGCGCCCAAGGCATGGAGACTTCACAAACACACATCAAGAAGTACGATGTCGATAGTTCTTTGGGGAGGATGTCTCTTCGTTGTTCAATAGGTGGTACATTCCACCCTATTTATCAAATAATTTGCCTTGCTCAATACAACGCTACATAATACCATTCCAGAAATGTGATGAGAAAATTCAATCTGGAGAAATACATTTCACCTGTGTTTCAAATGTAGGACAGACATTGGATATCATACCGAATCCATCCGTGCAGAACATTGTTAGTGAATAATCACTGGAAAGCCAAATTGGTAGAGGGACACCAAGGTACACTGGGGGAAAAGGCATCTTTATCCATAATGATGGGGAAATTGAGAGGGGCATGGAAGAGCACAATTACTGGGCAAGAATACGAAGGGCATAGGTGGGAAACTCCCACCCCATAAGCATGCTTGAAAATATTCTGCACCAGTGGGCATCCTGACTGCTCCAGACCTAATAATTTCATTATTATCGTGCCTGAAAGTGTTCACGAGACAATTTGTTTTCACACATTTTACCTCCACAAAGCAAAGGTGCATGCTTGTTTATGTATGAGTGTCTGTGTTGTTTGAACTGATTAAAAAAAAATGTTTTCTTCAAAAATAAATTTGGTAATGCCTTTCTTCAAAAGAAGGTAGGCAGGCTTTTGAATTGATTTTTTAAAAGAAAAACAGTTTGTGCTCAGTGCATCATCATCACATTCATCCACGTTGCATTGAGACAAAATCCAAGAATTCATAGAGCACCTTAAACATCTACGCAAAAACATCGCATTGTCCATGTAATGCATGCTGTGCTATTCTGCACAGCTCAGATTATGTGACATCCAACGACCTCCACATGCAATCCGAATGTGGGCGGTGAAATTAAATCAAACAACGCGCCACATCAATTTACGAGAAGCTAGCGTTGCTTGTCAGGAAAAAATGTAAACAAGGTGTACCAGGTGATACTTTTTTCTTCTAATCACCCGGGGTCCACTGAACCCCAGCATCTGGCCACTCAAAAGTGCGACCAGCGGCGACTCACAACCGGCGTGAGCTGCTCATTTGTTATATTTATGTGCTCTGGAATTCCGCAAATTACATTTTAAGACCTTTATCAAAGCAAGGCAACCGTTCGGCATCGAAGACTGCAATTTAAAAAAATGTGCATTCCACGAAATTTAGTATGTTTCATGCTATATACCACATGCGGGAACATCATGGATTCTGATTTGTATGTATTAATAAGAAACACTACTGATGCATTGAGTTTATGAAGTGAGACATTTGAAAAATAAATAAATAGCACACATGATTATTCAGATAATTCAGATAATTTACCAATAACGAGACGAATCCTTGATAGTAGCTTTTAATGGATTCATTTGTGGGCTTCACTTCGCTTTCCAGATACGCCTTCGGTATTCAGCAACCTTGAGTCTACTTGACTTCCACCCCCACCACCACGTGTCGAAAATTATGCGTTGGAGGGAAGATAAGCAGCGCCCAACTTGAGTACAAATACGTGGTAAGATAGGGTAAGTGAATCACGTGACAAACTAAATTTCATTTTGCGGAACTCATATTATAAACGCTGGCCGTAACGATCGCACAATGGGTCCGTATTACCGAGCGTAACGACAGCACGCACGGTCTATACCAGCGTAGTAGCGAGCGTACGTATGAACGGTCTCTACCACCGTTCGGCAGTGGAACATGCATACTTTCTGGGTAATCTTCAGCTGACTATGACTTGGATACACTATTGATATAAAGGAAGCGTTAGGGGTAATACTTGAAGATTACCGTGACCGTTATGTGAGAGGCATGTTGACCGGGTATCTTCTGCACTTCCTATGGTAGCATTGCTTGTACTCAAAATGTAAAGGAATGTGGTGCGTACAGAACAGGGCTGTTGAAATAAACAACTTGAGCTGGATATTGGACATTCATTGCATGAGTGGGCTTTAATTAAGTATTTCCCTCTACTTTCATGGGCAAATATTATTGCATCAAGCAACTCGTGATAGTGTGAAGTAATCTAAAGTGCAACATTAACCAACGGCCCTGACCGCCAACGACTGATCGGGTTAAAAACGTGACAGCGCCGACCAACTGCCAGATGACCAGACACCCTAACCAACTGCACCAATCGTCCACATGGCATCGGCCAAGTATGCGATGTAGAGCATGCTGACTGAGTAGATGCTTATGTCCTCGACAATTTCCGATGAAGTGTCGCATGTTCTTTACACACCACCTGTTATAAATCTTGTGGCAACAATCTATTAGCAGATGTGGCTACTCTAAGTATACAAATTCTGCTCGAGGTACACTTTCCAGTTCCTGTAGCTTGCCTTGTCTATCCGATAACTTTTTTTGCAGTAAATTTGTGCTTTAAGGTGTATTGTGAATTTTTGGAATTTATCGTTCCAATGCAATCTGAATGTTACTAAGATGATTGGACCACTCATTTTCTATGCAAATGCTTACTTTTCAGGTTGTGAGCAAAATATCACAAAAAAGTGGCTTTGAGTTAGGTAACAGCATAAAAAGAAACGTCTCAAAACAAATTGAAAATGTGACAAACCAAACCTAGCCTAACCTCCCTTTAGGTAAAAAAAATTATACTAATTTCAAGCAATTTATTTCCTGAATATTTTTAAAATGCAAAAACACAAAATAACTTAGTGATTTTCGCCAATACCGACTCAGAAAAGGACCAAAACCGACTCATTTGAAAAATGCCCGAGTCGGTTTTGGTCGATGTGTTCAAAGTAACCTAGAGGTCAAGGTTATGGATTGTAATTTATTGGCACCCCTTGGTAAGTTGTAGCGCATTGATGAGCGGACCGAATGGTGCTATGCCGGTCAAGATAGGTCAAACTGAAATGGGTCAAATTTAGGGTCAAAGTTCGACTTTTTTGAAAAATGCAAAAAAAACTAAAACGACCTGGACCTTAGCATGAGGTTAGGTCTAGGGGGCCAAATTTTGGTGTGGGGACATTTCAGCCTTACCTCCACTAAGGTCCAATCCCCGATAAGGGCTATCCCCGAAAAAGCTGTTTGAAACAAGGGCTCAAAGTCTATGAAGGGTGTACGATATACACGAGACCCTGAACACTCAATAATCTTACCAACTAATTCCATCTAAAGTCACTTATTACATTGTTGCACTGTACATTCAATACTTATATAAGTTTGTCACAACGTATATTAATCGACTCGATATTTCACGCTGAGTCGATTGCTGTACGAATTTTTGAAATCGGACAATTTGGAAAAATTTTGGGGGCAAAAAACCGATTTTGCGTAACGCTATGGGAAATTGTTTATTGGAGGTAGGGGATTCGCTATGGAAATTTTGAATGCGAATGGCATTACGGGAAGATGCTACATGCAATTTGGGGTGTTATAAATTTAGAAAATCCCAAATCGGTCGGTAAATTTTCGATTTTTTTGGATTTCCAAAAAAATTTACAGGCCAAAAAGGCGATTTTTAGGCAAACTGTCAACTTTGCCAGGCTGTCAAGGGGAAAGTAAGAGAGATAACCGAGCTGACTTGTGTGTAACGGATAGCCCTGTAAAAGCGCTGTATCGTATCAGGAGATGAGTTCCGGCAACTCTTAACTTTAAGAGTTATAGGCGTGCAAATTAGGGGGCAAATTCCACATTCTCAATATTTGTCCCCACCTAGCGCCCTGAGTTTTGATAATTAAGGAGTGGGATTCACAACTTAAGCTAAGGGGGTGGAGGGCTTTCGAAAAAAAAAATTCCAAAATTTGTCCAAAATTTTGAAAAGTCACCTTTTTTTTTATTAAAAGACTTAGAACATTCTAGTTTTTTGTTCCGCATCGGGCGTGACGAGATACGTGGTATGTTAGAATTTCGAATAAGGAAAAGTCTTTAAGTTGAAGAGTTATTCAAGATTTTCTTAAAATTAGTGTGAAAAAATTAAGTTTTTTTGGAATAACTTTTTCATTTTTAATTTCAGTCGGAAACAAATCACATATTCGTGATCTACGTCCAATACTACGTCGGAAAATACTTTCGAACATGTCCCAGCGATCTTAGAAAAATCCAACATTTCTGAACATTTCCATGTACATGTACCCATATAACGACCTCTCCAGGTCAAAGTTATAGTCCGATCTTCGATATTAGAACGGGGGTCGCTTCAGCATGGACAGGGCTTTCTCTTGCACTCTGGTGAACCACCAATTTCCTTCATTTATTTTTGGACCGCAGGGGGAAGCAGTGATGCGATTTCGGAAATTCAATCACCCCCAGTCTTTGAAAAAAAATCCCAAATTTTTGTCCTTCCATTTTTGGATGCCGCCCCCACGGGCCTTTAAGGACAAAATTACCAAAAAACATCGTCCGGTAACTTTGACCTCCAGACGAGGTAAAAAATCCCCATGTTAAACCAATGGGAGCGCAATTTCGAAAGGAGGGTGGTAAAAAGTACTTTCAAATCTGTCTACTAGAATGTATCAGGATCGGTTTTTGACGTAGATTCTCGTGGTGGTCGAATTTTGAAAATCCGTCGGTAATTTAAAAAGTTATGAGCATAAAACCGGTTTTGGGGGTGAAAATACTGCAAAAACGCCAAAAATCCCCCTGAGGCATGCCTCACAGGGGCTAAGTCGTACATCGGACCAACATGTACGACACGGGGATCAAAAGAGCTTTAACGGAGCTATCTTGTACATTCGCGAAAGATCTGATATCTCTTAAGGGGGGGGCGTCAGGAACTGGCGAATTTGGCCAAAAACCGGTTTTTCAGGAAATTTTTCAAACACCTCTGGAATTTCGAATTTTGGACTTAAGTGTGCAAATCCTGTTGCAAACATGTTTTTTTCGGTACCGGGCATCGTGCATAAAATACTAAAAAAAATCTTATGCTTATAAATTTTAAGCACTGCGCACCAAAAGTTATGTTCAACTTTTTAAAGTTTTTTTTCCGAAAATTCGTTTGCACTTTGAGAGTACTACACTTTATAATTTGGACTTAAGAAATCTATCGTTAACTTTAATTGTTATTAATTTTCCAATATATTATATCAGGGGGGGGGGGGCTATGTTAAGGCTATGGGAAATCGTGCCACGCAATAAAAATTATTAAGAAATAAGTTACCGGCGGAATTTCAAAATTCGTACAGCATATGAAAGCCAATGAACAGGGCATGATTTTATTCGTGCTATATAGTAGCCCATCTGTCATAGGTAAGGGGCCAGTGAGCTTAGAATTTAAGAAAATGTTTCAAAATTTTAAGTACGCCTAAAGGCTACGTTTTTCGAGATATCAGAAATCTTTCTTCAGGGGGTATAGAGCTCGCTGAGCTCTATCATGCCTACATTGACTCATGTTCCATTACTTCAATGGTTTAGGATTGAGTGGCACTTTAAGTTTTCCCATGTTAAAGCAATGACCGTAGCCCATTTTTTGTTAAGATCACTCAAAACTTTAAAAACGCTTTTAAGTCTTTCTAGATGGATGTCACAGGACCTACTTTTCAAGGGGAGTTGACTGGTGGGCGAAAATCCAAAATCCGTCGAGAACTTTCCACGCTAAGAGCGTTTCAAAATGTTTAAGGGTGCTCAAATGAGTTAAGTGTTTTTGTAGACCGCGAATAACTCCTTAACTGTCACAGATAACGACCAATGTTTCATAGACAATTGATCAGGGCATCTTTTACTAAATACTTATACACCCCTATCTCCGTAAGTTTTCCCCCTGGACATGGTCAAACATGGGGCAAATTAACAAGTTTTTCAGTAATATCTCGAAAAGTTACAGGGCTGGAGTGAAATCAACATGTTTTCTGGGCTCAGCGCATCGAGTTACGTCTGTATAAGTTCACTTTTATTAGGAAATTATGTCACACAAAAAAGTTGGGAAAAACTGAAATTTTCGAAACTCAGATTTGGCCGAAAATTTTTCCGAGTTCGTAGATCGGCGCTGGACGACTCAATTCGAGACCAATCAACATAATCTTTATGGGCCTGTGTTCAGAATGAACAGACGCAACTGGTGGCTATCTCGAAATGTTCAAAAAATACTTCGAATTATCGCTACTGTACTTATAATTTTCGCTAAGTTTGGCTTCAGTTGGACCAAACAGTTCCCAAGGTAGCTCTCTGAAGTTTTAATACAAGATGATGAGGCAGCAAGTCCGAACACATTTACTTCTTTAAGGTATGCCGAAAAAGTTTATTTCTCCACCAATAAAGTCGAAAAATATTTAAGCATGTTCGAAATTTTTGGAATAATTTCTAAAGTAATTTTTTTTAAAACAGATATTGCATTACTATAATATGCATCAATAAATTGTGCATCTAATGCTGTATGAAACTTTGAATTAACATGAACCAACACTGGTACAGCAGGTGAAAAGTGAACCCATGTTTGTTTTCGTGCATTTTCCACCCGAACATGGGTGCATATGACCCTTCTTAGGTCAAAATACGTACATTTCAGGAAAATCCGAGATAGCAGTTATATAGGGAATTGATGAACGCTACTATCGACAATTATATTACGTTCAAAAATGTTTCAAAAAAGGTCGAAAAATACAAATATTTTTTTGAGTACTATTTTTCGACCGTTAAGAAAAGTTTTTCGAAACATTTTTTTATCTTTCTGAATGCCCTGATGAATTCTCTTTACGAAAATATGTATAAATATTTGCCAAAATTTGTAAAATTTTTATCAAAATCAATTTTGGTTGCCTCCCCATTTTTAAACCATAAATATAAGAGAAAATGACTATTTCGCGTATCCACCAGATAGACCTAGACGGGATCTATCTAATGATGTATAATTTATCATCATCCCGTAAGTATTACGGGATTTACCGGGCCTCGGAATTACGGGATGTTTCTAGATTAAATCCGAGTGGATATATGCTCATATCTCAGAAGGTTATGGTACGATTTCTTAGTTATGGACATATTCGTGATAGAACAATTACTTTGTACGATTATGATATGAAAATGACTTAAGGGTTGCTTAAAAAACTGCTTTGGGGTAAATGCTCTGGATTTATGGATTTCACTTTCACCTGGCCAAATTTGCTTTTTCGTCCAACGCACGCCCCATATGGAGGTGCAGAAATTATGTAAAAAAAACATTCAAAACTCTTTTCATATACAAAAGGGGGGGTAAAGTTGACTGACCCCCCAAAAAATAATTACCGAAAAACGTTTCTGAAATGCTAATACGATATACCTAGTCCCATTCTGAGCACATTTCAAATGTATCATGTGTCAAAAATAGGAATATGTTTTGGAGTATTCAGCATTCAAATTATAATTTGGAATTTTTTGGCTCGAAATTCTTATTTTTGAAAATCTGGTACCAGGCCTAAAGATGCGCCCATCAATTGTGCATTCATTCATATAAAACAATCTCGGTGTTGAACACGGAGAGTTGAACAAAAACAAACCTGAGATGTATATATTAATGTCCAGATGGGTTGGAAGAGACCAATGTTTTTACCTAATCGATCCAAGGTTGAACTTTCACCTCCTGTACAAGTGTTGGTGAATAGTACGTCAAAGTTGCAGACGTCGTTGGATGCACAATTGAATATTGCTTCATGAAGATAATGTGGATGGGACACGAATTGAGCCGTCCAGCGTCGATCTACAAACTCGGGAAAAATTTCGGCTCAACCTGAGTTTTGAAAATTTCCAAGTTTTTCCAACTTTTTGTTTGACATAATTTCCTAATACATGTCATTTTAGGCAGACGTAACCTGATGCGCTAAGACCAGAAAACACGTTTATTTCGCTCTAGCTCTGTAACTTTTCGAGATATGACTGAAAAACGTCTTAATTTTCCCCATGTTCGACCGTGTGCAGGAGGAAAACTTACCGAGATAGGGGGGTATAAGTAATTAGTAAAAGATGCACTAATAAATTGTCTATCAAACATGTCCCTTGATATTGGTCGCTATCTATGGAATATAAGGAGTTATTCGCGTTGTACACTTAACTCATTTGAAAACACCTAATAATTTAAGAATGCTCATAGCGTGGAAAGTTATCGACGGATATTGGATTTTCGCACACCACTGGACGCACTGTAAAAAATAGGACCTGTCACATCCATCTAGAAGGACTTTAAAGTGTTTTAAAGTTTTGAGTGATCAAACCAAAAAATGGGCTACTGTCATAGGCTTAACATGTAAAAATTACAAGAGACACTCAAGCCTACACTATTGATATAATACAAGGTGAGTCAATGCAGGCATGGTAGAGCTCAGCGAGCGCTATACAGCCCTGTATAATTATTTCTGATATCTCGAAAAACTTAGACTCTAGGGGTACTTACATTTTTGACAAAATTTCCTCAAATTCTAAGCTCACTGGCCACTTACCTATGACGGATGGTCTACCATATGGCACGAATGAAATAATGCCAGATTCATTATCTTTCGTATGGTGTACGCATTTTGAAATTCTGTCGGTAACTTATGTTTGAATAAGTTTTCTTGCATGGCACGATTTCCCATAGCATTAACATAGCCCCCGTGATATAATATATTTGGAAATTAATAACAATTAAAGTTACCGTTAGATTTCTGAAGTCCAAATTATAAAATGTAGCACTCCTTAAACGGCAACGAGTTTCCCAAACAAAACTTTAAAATGTTGTACTTAACAGATGGCACTTTGCCTCCGCTAAAGATTTAGGGGGGAAAAAAAAACCTTCCCGCCCGGAAAAACAACAACAAGACGCGGTCTGCCGAACGGCGTGATTGTGATTGTCGTGGTGATTCGTGGGCATGGTAACTTGAATTTTCTTTTAATGGTTGTAATTGTGGCAGAAACAGGGTAATTCATATGTGATGTATATCATAAATGTGACAGCTTAACGATTAGCGATGGGATTTGTATCTTAAATGTGCCTGACTTGTGGCACGTGTTGGCGTCATGCTAGTCTCGGCACTAGTTATGGTACATTTGAGCCCAAATATTGTTAATGTTTTAATCAATACATGACTGCCTATATTGAGGCATGCAGCATCAATTTTTATATCATGCTCAACCAGCATGTTCCCTCTAAGTGAGCTGTGGATTTCAACATAACTATAATTCAATTAGGGTGTCCCAATTGGTAAATTTGCAAGTAACCTAGATAAGATGAGTTCCGTGCCTGATGAGGGGAGCCCGTGTCTGCAGGTACGCCATGCACTTTCTCTTGGTGCTGTATGCTGTAGTGTCAGCACTTACTGATTGATTTGGTGACAATGTGAGGTTTCTCACAATCAATGTGTATTCAGCAGTCTGCCTATGTCTTGTTTTCCTGATGCAAATGAAGATCACTGATATATAGTATGGTCATACCATTGATAATTGTCTGTGAATTTTGATCTGAGATAATTTTTCATTCAATTCAGGTATAATTTAGCAGTCACCATTCTACTATGTTTACCAATCAGTCTCTACGATGATTCAGGTAAGTTTTCTTTGATGTATCAACTTAGCATTGAAATCCCAGATATGCCAGTGTGACCATGTGCATCACCCTTGACCAGAATTTGTTAGACTGATGAATATGATGACTCAATGGTCGACATGTCTTAAAACCAATAACCAACCAAGATGACAACAAACTGCGCATCAGCAGCCACCTAATTCTTCCAAGTAGTTTGGTTGTGAGTATGCCAATGCGGGAGTATGCCAAATGAGGGGAGCCCGTATCTGCAGGTACGCCATGCACTTTCTGTTGGTGCTGTATGCTGTAGTGTCAGCACTTACTGATTGATTTGGTGACAATGTGAGGTTTCTCACAATCAATGTGTATTCAGCTGTTAAAAAGGGATGTGAGAAACGTTTGAAAGCTATGCCATAAAGTCACTGGATATGGAATGCATTGAAGCCAACAATAGATGCAGATGTGGTGGGTGCAGGTGGTGCATATGTGTATGCGTAACCTGTGGTGCATATGCGTATGCATATGCGTAACCTGTGGTGGTGCATAACCCAGCAGCCCTGCTGGTTATACCACTGCTCCAAGGAATTGTGTACATTAGTTGATGCTTTTACTGTCCTGAGGCCCCACTACCAAGATTAATAATTAACTGTGCATTTTATTCCCAGAGAGCGAAATGGATACACCACAAGAATTACCAGCAAGTAAGTTTTGGTAAAAATAGAATGATGAATGCTAAATTATACATAAATCAAGTGAAATATATATATATATATATTCACAGTGATGTCAACTAGTGGTTTCACTGCTGTGTACTTTGTGTAACAGCTTGGTGATATTCTGAGGAGAGTATTGAGTTGGCGGTACGACTGAACTTGATGGTGTTTTTCAAGAATGCTTTAGCGTATTTTCAGTCTGCCTATGTCTTGTTTTCCTGATGCAAATGAAGATCACTGATATATAGTATGGTCATACCATTGATAATTGTCTGTGAATTTTGATCTGAGATAATTTTTCATTCAATTCAGGTATAATTTAGCAGTCACCATTCTACTATGTTTACCAATCTGTCTCTACGATGATTCAGGTAAGTTTTCTTTGATGTATCAACTTAGCATTGAAATCCCAGATATGCCAGTGTGACCATGTGCATCACCCTTGACCAGAATTTGTTAGACTGATGAATATGATGACTCAATGGTCGACGTGTCTTAAAACCAATAACCAACCAAGATGACAACAAACTGCGCATCAGCAGCCACCTAATTCTTCCGAGTAGTTTGGTTGTGAGTATGCCAATGCGTGACGTGTCCTAAGAAAATGGGAAAGAATAGTACAATACAAGAAGTAATAGAATATGCCTCCTTAAGCTATGTCCTGTAGCTGGCCATATTATGATAAGAGCGTGTAGTTGTTACAGTATCTACAGTAAGGACATTTAAGGAAGATCGGCTGACCTCAGCTCCACCAAGTTGCGAATGACAGTGCATGCTGTTGCTGACTGATTATCTTGCTCATTATTAAATAGTACCATGGTACATGATACTATATGATGTGTCGGGTGTGCGTTTGCTTTTCATTCTTGTCTTTCAAGTGAAATTTACATGCTGCATATTGCAGGTGAATTGCTGGACCCGCACGACAGCGGTCGGGTCATCTGCAAAGACGACCCGCTCGGCCGAATCTTCGGCGTCGACCACTTCACCAAGGACGAGACAAAGTATGTGGTCCGCGTGACGACGCGCCACGTTCAGGGCAGTTGCGCCGGCCGCTGGCGCGCGGTCCGAGCGGCTCGTGTCGGGCCGTGTGTGTGTGGATAGGAGAGCGAGTGATGCCGCTTTGCACTAACACAAGCAGCTTTGTCTGATTGTGTCAGCTTTCTCCTCTCTGACTGTGGGTGGACTTCTTGCAGCCATCAGCATCTGGCCCGCCCAAATGCAGACCGTGGTGATACCCACCCGGTGACGCCGACCTGTTTGTCGCACGATCCAGCGCCATGTTGTTCCCGACTGTCAGCCGCTGTAGTGTTCCGCACGGTAGAATGTGCCCGCGCCGACACGGTGTTGCCTATCCCTGTGCCAGGACCCACTGACTGCCGTGTGCGGTGTGACTGAGGAGGCGGTGTTGCGTACCCCGTGCCCGCACCCTCCGACTGCCGCGTGACAGGAGGCGGTGGTCGCAGGCTGCTGGTGCGACAGCACGTGTCGCTGGTGAACGATGACGCGCGGGTTGAGCTGGCAGTGGCGGCCGCGGTGGCCATGCAGCCGCCACTCACCTCCACGGACGCGCTGCAGCTGCCGGCCGTGTCGGCAGCAGGCACCTCAGGAGTGCCGCCTGCGGTCAGCGACGGCGGTGGCCGTGCCGACCCGTCGTCGGCCCCATCAGGTGAGACCGGGGTGGGACCATGTTACGGGCAAGGTTGACTTAGTAAATCGGGAACCAACCGGTTTCAAAGCGAATTCGTAACAAAAACTGCGTATAAGGCCCTGAGTGCTGTACGGTAGGGTGGAGTGATGGACGCTGACCAGTGTGCCACTTGTGTCGATGAAGCGCCAGGCCAATCTGCTTCTGTGCGGGCGGCGGGCGGCGCCGGCTCCCACTGTCGCCGCGGCTGACCGTGACACTGGATTCGACGGTTCGAGGCACAAGGCCGGTGCACCCGCCACCCTCATCAGACTTGTTTAAATTTATGCGCACCACCCGAGATTCGAACCGCACCTCTCGCCGCCAGGATTCGGACAAGGCGCCGCCGATGCAGATGGTGGTAATGGCAACATTGGCGGGTGATCTGGGCATCCTGGCAGACATGGAGTCGTCCTGCTCGGACAGTGATGCGCGCGACACGTGGCAGTGCCCGCGTCAGAGCTGTCACAAGACCGCAGCGCTGGCGGCGCTCCGGCTCGCTCGCCTCGCCGGTGCCGTCGGCTGACACGGCGCCATCGGCCGACACGCAGGCGGGCGGCTCTCAGGGCTCGCAGCCGGAGAGTCAGCACGGCTGCCGCGTGTGCGCCATCTGCTCCGACCGGACGCGCAGCGCCGCCATCATCCACGGCAAGACCGGCTGCAACGTCGCGTGTTACCAGTGCGCCCGCCGACTGTGGAAGCTGAAGGACCGGTGTCCCTGCTGTCGGCGCACTATCCACCAGGTGGTGTATCTCAGGCGGGCGGCCGACGTGACGTGGTGGAGCGACGGCGCAAGACCGCAGCGCTGGCGGCGCTCCGGCTCGCTCGCCTCGCCGGTGCCGTCGGCTGACACGGCGCCATCGGCCGACACGCAGGCGGGCGGCTCTCAGGGCTCGCAGCCGGAGAGCCAGCACGGCTGCCGCGTGTGCGCCATCTGCTCCGACCGGACGCGCAGCGCCGCCATCATCCACGGCAAGACCGGCTGCAACGTCGCGTGTTACCAGTGCGCCCGCCGACTGTGGAAGCTGAAGGACCGGTGTCCCTGCTGTCGGCGCACTATCCACCAGGTGGTGTATCTCAGGCGGAGCGGCGGGCGGCCGACGTGACGTGGTGGAGCGACGGCGTGGGTGATGGAGCGACGGCGCAAGACCGCAGCGCTGGCGGCGCTCCGGCTCGCTCGCCTCGCCGGTGCCGTCGGCTGACACGGCGCCGTCGGCCGACACGCAGGCGGGCGGCTCTCAGGGCTCGCAGCCGGAGAGCCAGCACGGCTGCCGCGTGTGCGCCATCTGCTCCGACCGGACGCACGTTTTTTCACAAAACCTAACAATGCGCCTCTTACGTTAATACCTGTTATGCCATCCATGTAGCCCAGCTCTTCTAGTGTTATCTGCGGTATGGCGGCGCCTTTCGCGGCCGGAGACTCCTCCCGTGATGTCGCGGCCTCCGTGCTAGGTGTCGGTGCCGGCGTCGGTGCTGGTGTCGGTACTGGTCGTGCCGGCATCCATGTCGGCGTCCACGACGAGCATCCAGCTACGGGCTCAAGGGGCACCTGCGTGCGAGGAGGCGACGGCGTTGGCGGCGATGGCGACATATCAGTCATCGGGTCCACGCCACAATTCAGCAAAAAGGTGGCCTGGGCCTTCGCGTCCCGGTCGTCACGACGCCGCGAATCATACACCTTCTGCGCAATTGCAGAACTGTGTCTTCTGTAGAATGTTATTGCCTCCTTCTCCTGGTTGTCAATCGTATGGGATTCCGCCATTTCCGCCGTTCGCACGGTATGAAAACGGCGAGACACGTTGCCCCTGATGCTACGAGCATAGTCGATGCATGCGGGGAACACATCATCCACCTGGCACGCATACTTTTGCAACCCGGGCAACAGGAGGTCTGTGTCTCTTCTTGATAGAACGGGCACGAACTTGCGTACAAAGTACGTAGTGCACTTTTCGTCTGCGCTGGTCATAACGACAGTGGTGCTGCCGGACCACCTTATGTTTTTGCCCCCCACATGACTCATGGTGTAGACCTGGTCACGCTGATGAAAACGGCGGTTGTTAAACTCGTCCACCGTCGACGCGGGCCAAATACCAGTACGGTGGCCGGCTAGCACAGCTAGTGTCACATAAAGGACTTGCCGGTATTTAACTGCCAGGCTGTTAATATCCTTTTTCAATGTCGGCATTGGCAGCGTCGAAGTTTTTTTCATCCAGGCCAATCCGGCCGAATGTATATTTGCGCGTTCTTCGGACGTCAACAGGTCCTGTTCACAATTTTTATCCTCTCTCGCTGCCTGGTGCAGGGCAATGTGATGCCTGCCTTCTTGCAGCACATTGCGGCACATGTCACTAACACATGTTAGCAGTGTCGACCAAGTCGTAGTCAGTCCATCTCCTTGAAAGAGCAAGTTGCCTCGGATTGCGCCAGCAAGGTATCTGACTGCAGCCACCATAAGCTGCCCGTTAGGTGGTTGGGACCGAATTGTGTCCTCCATGGTGTCCTTTACCTTTCTTAAAAGATCTGACTTGCAGATTATGTATCTCCAATCCGGGACGTCGATGTCGGACTTCGACAAGAGTCGTTCGATGGATTTGCGATAATTTGACCGGCTCCTGGTTCCCGTATCTTTGATGACGGATGCCGTCCAGTCATCACAGAAGGGGCCGAGACGCTTGATGGATTGGTACAGCGTCGCAGCCTCGTTGCTAGTGGCCGGTGCAGGCAACCCAAGAGTCTGCGAACATAGAATGAAATATTACTGAACAAACCTTGCAAGCCAAATAGGCACTACGCAGGGTAGCATATATGTGCACAGCTCACACACACATTATATATATATATATATATATATATATATATATATATATATATATATATATATATATATATATATATATATATATATACATACATACATAAACACACACACACACACACACACACACACACACACACACACACACACACACACACACACACACACACACACACACACACACACATACCTCCACACATATTCATACACATATTTAATTCATTAATAATGTTTAGCAGCACAAAAGGTAAAGTTACTCACCATGATATTTGGCCGGTGCCCGAGGAAGGGTAGGCCGGTCTTGAATGCCACGTTTAATGTCTTGGCCAAGGTTTTATAGCCGGAAGCCAAAAGCTGGATTTGAAGACGACGACGCCCGTCCGGGTCAAGGCTCGCATGCGGATGTGATCGGTATACGTGCTGGCGAACTGCCAGTTTCAGCTTGCTGGCATTGGCCGCTATCAGCACTTTGCCACACTTGCAGCTGCAATGTGTGTCAATGTCGAGACGTGCATATGTGACCACGTTTCTACAGTCCAACAAGGGACACTGCAGCTCTGCAAGATACCTTGCAGTGCCGAGACACGCGCTTACGATCCAAAAGCAGTCCCGATTCGGAGCACCAGAGTCTTTCAATTCCGATCCAATCTGGGCTGGGTTGCCAGTAGGCGATTCTGTCGTTTCCAGAGCTTTCTCGCTCTTGATCTGGTCTTTGATCTTGTCCTTCATATTGTCCCTCATCTTCTCCTTCATTTTGTCCTTCATCGTGTCCATCTTGTCCTTGATCTTGTCCTTGTCCCTGTGCTTGATCCCGTTGTTTCATGGCAGACACCTTCTGCCGTTTTGAGGGACTCTCCACAAGTCCCTCCACATAGTCGTCATCCGAGTCATGGTGAGCTTCCCAACGCGCACCTGGGTCGAAATCGGCGTCGCTTCCACTTTCACTGAACTCGATGCTCGATGCCGAATCACTCATCACTCTTAAACCCTTCAAGTCCGCGCAAGACCGCAGCGCTGGCGGCGCTCCGGCTCGCTCGCCTCGCCGGTGCCGTCGGCTGACACGGCGCCGTCGGCCGACACGCAGGCGGGCGGCTCTCAGGGCTCGCAGCCGGAGAGCCAGCACGGCTGCCGCGTGTGCGCGATCTGCTCCGACCGGACGCACGTTTTTTCACAAAACCTAACAATGCGCCTCTTACGTTAATACCTGTTATGCCATCCATGTAGCCCAGCTCTTCTAGTGTTATCTGCGGTATGGCGGCGCCTTTCGCGGCCGGAGACTCCTCCCGTGATGTCGCGGCCTCCGTGCTAGGTGTCGGTGCCGGCGTCGGTGCCGGCGTCGGTACTGGTGTCGGTACTGGTCGTGCCGGCATCCATGTCGGCGTCCACGACGAGCATCCAGCTACGGGCTCAAGGGGCACCTGCGTGCGAGGAGGCGACGGCGTTGGCGGCGATGGCGACGTATCAGTCATCGGGTCCACGCCACAATTCAGCAAAAAGGTGGCCTGGGCCTTCGCGTCCCGGTCGTCACGACGCCGCGAATCATACACCTTCTGCGCAATTGCAGAACTGTGTCTTCTGTAGAATGTTATTGCCTCCTTCTCCTGGTTGTCAATCGTATGGGATTCCGCCATTTCCGCCGTTCGCACGGTATGAAAACGGCGAGACACGTTGCCCCTGATGCTACGAGCATAGTCGATGCATGCGGGGAACACATCATCCACCTGGCACGCATACTTTTGCAACCCGGGCAACAGGAGGTCTGTGTCTCTTCTTGATAGAACGGGCACGAACTTGCGTACAAAGTACGTAGTGCACTTTTCGTCTGCGCTGGTCATAACGACAGTGGTGCTGCCGGACCACCTTATGTTTTTGCCCCCACATGACTCATGGTGTAGACCTGGTCACGCTGATGAAAACGGCGGTTGTTAAACTCGTCCACCGTCGACGCGGGCCAAATACCAGTACGGTGGCCGGCTAGCACAGCTAGTGTCACATAAAGGACCTGCCGGTATTTAACTGCCAGGCTGTTAATATCCTTTTTCAATGTCGGCATTGGCAGCGTCGAAGTTTTTTTTCATCCAGGCCAATCCGGCCGAATGTATGTTTGCGCGTTCTTCGGACGTCAACAGGTCCTGTTCACAATTTTTATCCTCTCTCGCTGCCTGGTGCAGGGCAATGTGATGCCTGCCTTCTTGCAGCACATTGCGGCACATGTCACTAACACATGTTAGCAGTGTCGACCAAGTCGTAGTCAGTCCATCTCCTTGAAAGAGCAAGTTGCCTCGGATTGCGCCAGCAAGGCATCTGACTGCAGCCACCATAAGCTGCCCGTTAGGTGGTTGGGACCGAATTGTGTCCTCCATGGTGTCCTTTACCTTTCTTAAAAGATCTGACTTGCAGATTATGTATCTCCAATCCGGGACGTCGATGTCGGACTTCGACAAGAGTCGTTCGATGGATTTGCGATAATTTGACCGGCTCCTGGTTCCCGTATCTTTGATGACGGATGCCGTCCAGTCATCACAGAAGGGGCCGAGACGCTTGATGGATTGGTACAGCGTCGCAGCCTCGTTGCTAGTGGCCGGTGCAGGCAACCCAAGAGTCTGCGAACATAGAATGAAATATTACTGAACAAACCTTGCAAGCCAAATAGGCACTACGCAGGGTAGCGTATATGTGCACAGCTCACACACACATTATATATATATATATACACACACATACCTCCACACATATTCATACACATATTTAATTCATTAATAATGTTTAGCAGCACAAAAGGTAAAGTTACTCACCATGATATTTGGCCGGTGCCCGAGGAAGGGTAGGCCGGTCTTGAATGCCACGTTTAATGTCTTGGCCAAGGTTTTATAGCCGGAAGCCAAAAGCTGGATTTGAAGACGACGACGCCCGTCCGGGTCAAGGCTCGCATGCGGATGTGATCGGTATACGTGCTGGCGAACTGCCAGTTTCAGCTTGCTGGCATTGGCCGCTATCAGCACTTTGCCACACTTGCAGCTGCAATGTGTGTCAATGTCGAGACGTGCATATGTGACCACGTTTCTACAGTCCAACAAGGGACACTGCAGCTCTGCAAGATACCTTGCAGTGCCGAGACACGCGCTTACGATCCAAAAGCAGTCCCGATTCGGAGCACCAGAGTCTTTCAATTCCGATCCAATCTGGGCTGGGTTGCCAGTAGGCGATTCTGTCGTTTCCAGAGCTTTCTCGCTCTTGATCTGGTCTTTGATCTTGTCCTTCATATTGTCCCTCATCTTCTCCTTCATTTTGTCCTTCATCGTGTCCATCTTGTCCTTGATCTTGTCCTTGTCCCTGTGCTTGATCCCGTTGTTTCATGGCAGACACCTTCTGCCGTTTTGAGGGACTCTCCACAAGTCCCTCCACATAGTCGTCATCCGAGTCATGGTGAGCTTCCCAACGCGCACCTGGGTCGAAATCGGCGTCGCTTCCACTTTCACTGAACTCGATGCTCGATGCCGAATCACTCATCACTCTTAAACCCTTCAAGTCCGCGCAAGACCGCAGCGCTGGCGGCGCTCCGGCTCGCTCGCCTCGCCGGTGCCGTCGGCTGACACGGCGCCGTCGGCCGACACGCAGGCGGGCGGCTCTCAGGGCTCGCAGCCGGAGAGCCAGCACGGCTGCCGCGTGTGCGCCATCTGCTCCGACCGGACGCACGTTTTTTCACAAAACCTAACAATGCGCCTCTTACGTTAATACCTGTTATGCCATCCATGTAGCCCAGCTCTTCTAGTGTTATCTGCGGTATGGCGGCGCCTTTCGCGGCCGGAGACTCCTCCCGTGATGTCGCGGCCTCCGTGCTAGGTGTCGGTGCCAGCGTCGGTGCCGGCGTCGGTGCCGGCGTCGGTGCCGGCGTCGGTACTGGTGTCGGTACTGGTCGTGCCGGCATCCATGTCGGCGTCCACGACGAGCATCCAGCTACGGGCTCAAGGGGCACCTGCGTGCGAGGAGGCGACGGCGTTGGCGGCGATGGCGACGTATCAGTCATCGGGTCCACGCCACAATTCAGCAAAAAGGTGGCCTGGGCCTTCGCGTCCCGGTCGTCACGACGCCGCGAATCATACACCTTCTGCGCAATTGCAGAACTGTGTCTTCTGTAGAATGTTATTGCCTCCTTCTCCTGGTTGTCAATCGTATGGGATTCCGCCATTTCCGCCGTTCGCACGGTATGAAAACGGCGAGACACGTTGCCCCTGATGCTACGAGCATAGTCGATGCATGCGGGGAACACATCATCCACCTGGCACGCATACTTTTGCAACCCGGGCAACAGGAGGCCTGTGTCTCTTCTTGATAGAACGGGCACGAACTTGCGTACAAAGTACGTAGTGCACTTTTCGTCTGCGCTGGTCATAACGACAGTGGTGCTGCCGGACCACCTTATGTTTTTGCCCCCCACATGACTCATGGTGTAGACCTGGTCACGTTGATGAAAACGGCGGTTGTTAAACTCGTCCACCGTCGACGCGGGCCAAATACCAGTACGGTGGCCGGCTAGCACAGCTAGTGTCACATAAAGGACCTGCCGGTATTTAACTGCCAGGCTGTTAATATCCTTTTTCAATGTCGGCATTGGCAGCGTCGAAGTTTTTTTCATCCAGGCCAATCCGGCCGAATGTATGTTTGCGCGTTCTTCGGACGTCAACAGGTCCTGTTCACAATTTGTATTCTCTCTCGCTGCCTGGTGCAGGGCAATGTGATGCCTGCCTTCTTGCAGCACATTGCGGCACATGTCACTAACACATGTTAGCAGTGTCGACCAAGTCGTAGTCAGTCCATCTCCTTGAAAGAGCAAGTTGCCTCGGATTGCGCCAGCAAGGCATCTGACTGCAGCCACCATAAGCTGCCCGTTAGGTGGTTGGGACTGAATTGTGTCCTCCATGGTGTCCTTTACCTTTCTTAAAAGATCTGACTTGCAGATTATGTATCTCCAATCCGGGACGTCGATGTCGGACTTCGACAAGAGTCGTTCGATGGATTTGCGATAATTTGACCGGCTCCTGGTTCCCGTATCTTTGATGACGGATGCCGTCCAGTCATCACAGAAGGGGCCGAGACGCTTGATGGATTGGTACAGCGTCGCAGCCTCGTTGCTAGTGGCCGGTGCAGGCAACCCAAGAGTCTGCGAACATAGAATGAAATATTACTGAACAAACCTTGCAAGCCAAATAGGCACTACGCAGGGTAGCATATATGTGCACAGCTCACACACACATTATATATATTATATATATATATATATATATATATATATATATATATATATATATATATATATATATATACATACACACACACACACACACACACACACACACACACACACACACACACACACACATACCTCCACACATATTCATACACATATTTAATTCATTAATAATGTTTAGCAGCACAAAAGGTAAAGTTACTCACCATGATATTTGGCCGGTGCCCGAGGAAGGGTAGGCCGGTCTTGAATGCCACGTTTAATGTCTTGGCCAAGGTTTTATAGCCGGAAGCCAAAAGCTGGATTTGAAGACGACGACGCCCGTCCGGGTCAAGGCTCGCATGCGGATGTGATCGGTATACGTGCTGGCGAACTGCCAGTTTCAGCTTGCTGGCATTGGCCGCTATCAGCACTTTGCCACACTTGCAGCTGCAATGTGTGTCAATGTCGAGACGTGCATATGTGACCACGTTTCTACAGTCCAACAAGGGACACTGCAGCTCTGCAAGATACCTTGCAGTGCCGAGACACGCGCTTACGATCCAAAAGCAGTCCCGATTCGGAGCACCAGAGTCTTTCAATTCCGATCCAATCTGGGCTGGGTTGCCAGTAGGCGATTCTGTCGTTTCCAGAGCTTTCTCGCTCTTGATCTGGTCTTTGATCTTGTCCTTCATATTGTCCCTCATCTTCTCCTTCATTTTGTCCTTCATCGTGTCCATCTTGTCCTTGATCTTGTCCTTGTCCCTGTGCTTGATCCCGTTGTTTCATGGCAGACACCTTCTGCCGTTTTGAGGGACTCTCCACAAGTCCCTCCACATAGTCGTCATCCGAGTCATGGTGAGCTTCCCAACGCGCACCTGGGTCGAAATCGGCGTCGCTTCCACTTTCACTGAACTCGATGCTCGATGCCGAATCACTCATCACTCTTAAACCCTTCAAGTCCGCGCAAGACCGCAGCGCTGGCGGCGCTCCGGCTCGCTCGCCTCGCCGGTGCCGTCGGCTGACACGGCGCCGTCGGCCGACACGCAGGCGGGCGGCTCTCAGGGCTCGCAGCCGGAGAGCCAGCACGGCTGCCGCGTGTGCGCCATCTGCTCCGACCGGACGCACGTTTTTTCACAAAACCTAACAATGCGCCTCTTACGTTAATACCTGTTATGCCATCCATGTAGCCCAGCTCTTCGAGTGTTATCTGCGGTATGGCGGCGCCTTTCGCGGCCGGAGACTCCTCCCGTGATGTCGCGGCCTCCGTGCTAGGTGTCGGTGCCGGCGTCGGTGCCGGCGTCGGTACTGGTGTCGGTACTGGTCGTGCCGGCATCCATGTCGGCGTCCACGACGAGCATCCAGCTACGGGCTCAAGGGGCACCTGCGTGCGAGGAGGCGACGGCGTTGGCGGCGATGGCGACGTATCAGTCATCGGGTCCACGCCACAATTCAGCAAAAAGGTGGCCTGGGCCTTCGCGTCCCGGTCGTCACGACGCCGCGAATCATACACCTTCTGCGCAATTGCAGAACTGTGTCTTCTGTAGAATGTTATTGCCTCCTTCTCCTGGTTGTCAATCGTATGGGATTCCGCCATTTCCGCCGTTCGCACGGTATGAAAACGGCGAGACACGTTGCCCCTGATGCTACGAGCATAGTCGATGCATGCGGGGAACACATCATCCACCTGGCACGCATACTTTTGCAACCCGGGCAACAGGAGGTCTGTGTCTCTTCTTGATAGAACGGGCACGAACTTGCGTACAAAGTACGTAGTGCACTTTTCGTCTGCGCTGGTCATAACGACAGTGGTGCTGCCGGACCACCTTATGTTTTTGCCCCCCACATGACTCATGGTGTAGACCTGGTCACGCTGATGAAAACGGCGGTTGTTAAACTCGTCCACCGTCGACGCGGGCCAAATACCAGTACGGTGGCCGGCTAGCACAGCTAGTGTCACATAAAGGACCTGCCGGTATTTAACTGCCAGGCTGTTAATATCCTTTTTCAATGTCGGCATTGGCAGCGTCGAAGTTTTTTTTCATCCAGGCCAATCCGGCCGAATGTATGTTTGCGCGTTCTTCGGACGTCAACAGGTCCTGTTCACAATTTTTATCCTCTCTCGCTGCCTGGTGCAGGGCAATGTGATGCCTGCCTTCTTGCAGCACATTGCGGCACATGTCACTAACACATGTTAGCAGTGTCGACCAAGTCGTAGTCAGTCCATCTCCTTGAAAGAGCAAGTTGCCTCGGATTGCGCCAGCAAGGCATCTGACTGCAGCCACCATAAGCTGCCCGTTAGGTGGTTGGGACCGAATTGTGTCCTCCATGGTGTCCTTTACCTTTCTTAAAAGATCTGACTTGCAGATTATGTATCTCCAATCCGGGACGTCGATGTCGGACTTCGACAAGAGTCGTTCGATGGATTTGCGATAATTTGACCGGCTCCTGGTTCCCGTATCTTTGATGACGGATGCCGTCCAGTCATCACAGAAGGGGCCGAGACGCTTGATGGATTGGTACAGCGTCGCAGCCTCGTTGCTAGTGGCCGGTGCAGGCAACCCAAGAGTCTGCGAACATAGAATGAAATATTACTGAACAAACCTTGCAAGCCAAATAGGCACTACGCAGGGTAGCATATATGTGCACAGCTCACACACACATTATATATATATATATATATACACACACATACCTCCACACATATTCATACACATATTTAATTCATTAATAATGTTTAGCAGCACAAAAGGTAAAGTTACTCACCATGATATTTGGCCGGTGCCCGAGGAAGGGTAGGCCGGTCTTGAATGCCACGTTTAATGTCTTGGCCAAGGTTTTATAGCCGGAAGCCAAAAGCTGGATTTGAAGACGACGACGCCCGTCCGGGTCAAGGCTCGCATGCGGATGTGATCGGTATACGTGCTGGCGAACTGCCAGTTTCAGCTTGCTGGCATTGGCCGCTATCAGCACTTTGCCACACTTGCAGCTGCAATGTGTGTCAATGTCGAGACGTGCATATGTGACCACGTTTCTACAGTCCAACAAGGGACACTCTGCAGCTCTGCAAGATACCTTGCAGTGCCGAGACACGCGCTTACGATCCAAAAGCAGTCCCGATTCGGAGCACCAGAGTCTTTCAATTCCGATCCAATCTGGGCTGGGTTGCCAGTAGGCGATTCTGTCGTTTCCAGAGCTTTCTCGCTCTTGATCTGGTCTTTGATCTTGTCCTTCATATTGTCCCTCATCTTCTCCTTCATTTTGTCCTTCATCGTGTCCATCTTGTCCTTGATCTTGTCCTTGTCCCTGTGCTTGATCCCGTTGTTTCATGGCAGACACCTTCTGCCGTTTTGAGGGACTCTCCACAAGTCCCTCCACATAGTCGTCATCCGAGTCATGGTGAGCTTCCCAACGCGCACCTGGGTCGAAATCGGCGTCGCTTCCACTTTCACTGAACTCGATGCTCGATGCCGAATCACTCATCACTCTTAAACCCTTCAAGTCCCGCTCAAGCTCAACCCTCAACCATCAACCCTTTCAAACTGGGCCTAAAACGTAAACAATTTGAATTTGCGCCAACGGTTGCGCCAAAAGCGCAATCATCGGAACGGAAGTCAGCTTCCAACACTAGTATGTTCCCTACCGCAGGGGAACTTTGGTAAAGAGTTAGGGGGAAAAAAACCTTCCCGCCCGGGAAGGATCTACGGGCTGCGGCGTGGGATGTGTGTTTTAATAAAGTTCACTTGTTTGTTTATGTCTCTCGGTCCACGGAGCACCGCGCCAGCAAGGTATACTGGCGCACGGTATACCGACCGCCACGCTCGCAGGCGAGCACGCGGCCGGGCCAAAGGTCGGGTTGGGTAGGTAGGTAGGTTAGGTGCTGCCGTCTGGGAGGCAGCACCCGGGTCATGACAGCGTCATGATGCCGCCTGGGAGGCAGCATCATGACGGCCGGGTGGCGGGCGCTTGACAGCGACCCCCGGCCGCTCCACACTGCTTCTTAGTTTTCTCCGGAGCAAGTAAACACCGCAGTTTCATAGTGTGCTTATAGACATGCGAACTTCTTACCGTGATTGTGTGACGCCGCCGTGAACTGTGAGTGTTTTAATCATCCGTAAATCGCCATATCAAGTTTTGGATAATTCAGCTGTGCTGATGCGTGTATTGTGTGGGGGCAAGCCACATTTTTCCGAGAAAACCTTCGTAAGCGTGTGACAAGATTCATAATTAAACCAAGTTCCCGGTCCTGTCATCGAAATTTCATCATCAGTGCAAGCTTCCGAGAAACCAGCAAAAAGTACAGAACTATCGTCATGTCCTCCAGCCGCCGAACAGCCACCAGTCGCAAACGCGCAAGAACACCTCCATCAATCTTTTCGCACCCCTCCACCCCCGTCAACTTCCCCCCTAGGACAGCCGCCGCAGATGTCTGCGGGTCCGGAAGTCAGTACCGACCCGGGCAAGCCGAGCCCGGCCGCGGCCGGCGCTAACGTCAACATTGCCGAGCCGTCCGCTGGCTTGGTCCGCCCCGCCGAATCTGTCCCGGTCGGACGCTGACGACGGCTGAGGAGGCGAGGATGCCGGGGCGGACAGCAGGTGAAGAGGAGAGCCCTGCAACGAGCATTACTATCATCTCAAAGGAGTGCTACTCTGCATACCATTCCCGGCACTGGGGAAGCCCCCCGTCGTGTAGTGTCGCCCATCTTGCTCGTTCCACTCTCCGTCCACGGGACCGGTGGTAGCACAGGAGACTGCCGGCCAAGAAATCTGCGCCGGATGTCGTGTTCAGCAGCGGCGACATCGCATGAACCGGGTCACGGATCAACAGCGTTTCCGCGACAGGCTCCCTTCTTCTTTCGTCATTCCGTATCGCCTCACCATCGGTCAGACTCAGCATACGTTGCGTGCTGCCACTTGCCCTGAGCCGGTGCGCACCCTGGCGATTGGACATGCTAACGTCCAGTCATTAGTGCCGAAAATGAACTGTGTTCTTCGCACTCTGCAAGAACACAAACTAGACCTTATGTGCTTATCCGAAACTTGGCTCTCTTCCGCCGTGTCCGACAGAATCCTAGTATTTCCAGGCTATAAACTAGTGCGTCGTGACCGTCCGGCCCAGTCGGGCCGCGGCCGTCCAGCTGCTGCAGCCCGAGGCGGTGGCGTCGCCATCCTATGTAAGGAAAAATTCAATATGAAGCTGCTGCCTATATCAAGTACCGGTTCGTCCTGCGAGACGCTGTGGGTGTCTGAGTGGCGGGGGACGCCGTGCTGTCACTGTGGGGGTGGTTTACCGCCCGCCATCTGAGCCCGTATCTGACGGTCTGGACGAGCTACAAGACCAGCTGCGTGCCGCCATCAGTCTCGGCAAGCCAACCTTTTGCCTGGGCGATATGAACATCAACCTTCTTCGTTCCGACTGCCCCGGTGTTCGTCGCTACGGACAGGTGCTGCAGGATCTCGGCCTCTCTCAGCTTATCCGGCAGCCGACCCATCTGTGGCCGACGGCAACACTGCTGGACCATATCATCACCAATGTCCCGGATATTGAGTCGGCCATTCAGCTGCCGCTCGTACCGATTGCTGACCATCTGACAATAATTGTGCGCGTGCCCTACCGCGGGCTGCGGTGTCGCCGGGCGTCCTTCACCTATCGCCCCTGGCGCAAGATTAACTGGGACGCCTTGTGCCTTCATTTCTTGCAGGCGGACTGGAGCAGTATGTACCGGGCAGCGGGGGTGGACGCGAAACTAAAGGAGTTCATGCACTTGTGGCATGTGGCGGTGAACGTGTATTGTCCCCTCAAGACCGTCCACCCCCGCCGGGCATGTTGCCCGTGGGTAGGTGACAGTCCGTACCTGCTGCAGCTCATGCGTGACCGTGACCAGGCTTTTCAGTCTTGGCGGAGCTATCGCACGGATTATTACTTGGTCGCTTATC
The DNA here is from genome assembly GCA_034440615.1 of Ashinkailepas kermadecensis. Classification (NCBI taxonomy): domain Eukaryota; kingdom Metazoa; phylum Arthropoda; class Thecostraca; family Neolepadidae; genus Ashinkailepas; species Ashinkailepas kermadecensis. The sequence continues at coordinate 859,108 of JAOTOM010005173.1, forward strand.
GGAGGCTGCGAAACCGTGTGAAATGTGCGTTTGCAAAAGCCAGGCGTGACTTTATGTGTGCGCAAATGCTGACAGACCGTGCCAATTTCTGGCGCCACATCCGGGACTTTGCGCTCCGACCGCCGGCCGGGGGAGGGGAGGTGGCCGTGAGGGGCCTGGCAGCGACGGTGGCGGACGAATTTAATCGTCACTTTGCTTCCGTGGGCCCACGCATTGCCGCTGATCTCGTTGCTGGCAACCGCGGCGTTCCACTCATCCCTCCGCGACTACCTTGTGTGACTACCACCGGCCTCCGGCTACACCCGGTGACCCTGCCCGAACTATTCAGAGCCATATGTGAGATGTCTTCGTCGAAAGCGGTTGGCGTCGATGGCGTACCACTGCACGCTCTCCGCAACTGTTTTCCGGTTCTCGGGCCTCACCTACTTCACATCATTAACACTTCTGTAGTCTCCTGCGTGTTCCCTACCTCGTGGAAAACTGCTTCGGTTGTTCCACTTCACAAATCTGGGCCTCGCGATGTCGCCAGTAACTTTCGTCCAATCTCTATTTTGCCAGTCTTATCCAAGTTATGTGAAAAAGTAGTATGTATCCAGCTGTCCTCTTATCTAGTCACTAATCACATTCTTTCCTCCTCCCAGTATGCATACAGGCCATGCCATTCGACGGAGGACGCCCTGGTCGACGCTGTCGAGTGGATTACACGTCGTGTCGACACTGGTCACATCGCTTCGGTCATCTCAATCGACCTAAGCAAAGCATTCGACAGCGTCGACCATGATATCCTCCTGCGGAAGCTGCAGTGGTACGGCGTCGACCCGAGGTGGTTTGACAGCTACCTTACTGACCGGCGGCAGGTGGTGAGGGGCGGCTCTCTATCCCTTCCGCTATCCCATGGTGTTCCTCAGGGATCCCTGGTTGGTCCCTTGCTGTTCAGCATCTTCATGAATGACCTGCCAGCATACCTTCCATACGGACGTCTGATATCATATGCCGACGACACCCAGCTGCTAGACTCTGCACATCCTGATGAATTACCCGTTCTTAAATCCCGGCAGAACACCATCCTTGCTATTCAGTCTTACTTCACATCCAACTCCTTGAAGATGAACCCCACCAAAACTACCCTACTGCTTGTCGGCACGACCCAATCTCTAAAAAAAAGCCACATCCTACCAACTCAACGTTGGCAGTCACGTCCTAACCCCCTCGCCATTCGTGAAGATGCTGGGAGTCATCATTGACCGCACCCTATCCTGGGAGGAGCACATATCCCACGTTGTCAAAAAGTGCAACTCCACCTTGTTCTGTCTCCACAATATCCGTCACCATCTCACACCCGAAGCACGCAAACTCCTAATTCAGTCTCACGTCTTTCCATACATCCTATACTGCCTCACTGTATGGGGCGGGGTTGCCCAATGTCATCTTGGACGAGTGCAGAAGGCGATCAATTTCGGGGCTAGGATCGTCGTAGGGGCTCGTCGTCGTGACCATATCTCGCCGACAGTGGCAACGCTGGGCTGGCGCAGTGTCCGTGACCTCATCACTCACCGCGACAACATCGCCGTGTTCAGAGCCCTGAATGATCCGCGAGCCCCGGAGGCGATCCGTGCTCTGTTCCGCCGACGGTCGGATGTCTCCCGGCGCTCCACTCGTGCGACGGTGGCTGGGGCACTGGAGCCACCGCCTTTCCGCCTCAGCATGTCACGCAGAACCTTCTCTTTCCGGGCAGCCTCGGCCTGGAACCTACTGCCGCCGGCCACTTCCGCTTCTCGGACACGGGGCGAGTTCGTCGCGATGCTGAACAACATCTTATAAATTGACTTCACGTGTTCGGTTTTCCCCTGTATACTGTTGTCTTGCCGCTTTCATTTTTGCTCATGTTTGTGAAATGTATCCGACTGTATTCTGACACAAACCAAATATTAATCCATTTTATGGAATCGGTTTGTTAAATCTCGCAAATACAATACCCAACGCAGGTTCCTCCGCTAAGGCGACACGAGGTCACTAACGCATGGCCCCGGGCGCGCCGCCGCAGAGGCACACTCAGTACAGGAGCACGTGCGCACAGCACGCGGCGCCGCCATACAAATCGGGTTAGCAAGGCCAAACCTTCCCGCCATCTCGTCCTGGGCCGAGATGACAGAGACAGAGAAACAGTTAGTTTCAATCGTTGTCATAATTGACACGGCGGCCAAAAGGGCCATACAAACCGTGGACCGAGACACGGCCCGCCATACACAAACAAGTGAACATGATTAAAACACACCTCCCACGCCGCAGCCCGTAGAGCGGGCCCGGCGCGGGCACCACCGCACCAGCCCGGAGCACCGCGCCAGCACGGTATACCAGCACGGTATACCGACCGCCACGCTCGCAGGCGAGCACGCGGCCGGGACAAAGGTAGGGTTAGGTCGGGTTAGGTAGGTAGGTTGGGTGCTGCCGTCGGGGAGGCAGCACCCAACGCAGGTTCCTCCGCCAAGGCGACACGAGGTCACTAACGCATGGCCCCGGGCGCGCCGCCGCAGAGGCACACTCAGTACAGGAGCACGCGCGCACAACACGCGGCGCCGCAATACTAATCGGGTTAGCAAGGCCAAACCTTCCCGCCATCTCGTCCTGGGCCCCGACCCCGGTTCCTCCGCTAAGGCGACACGAGGTCACTAACGTATGGCCCCGGGCGCGCCGCCGCAGAGGCACACTCAGTACAGGAGCACGCGCGCACAACCAGCTGCGACACAAAATTGCGACACAGCTTAGAGCACGGGCACAATAATCAATGGACAGCGCAAAACTTACTTTAACAAAGAAGACTGGAAGATGTCCTTCAGGAAACGATGATCCAGGCCAGAGTCGGTCCAGGGTCCTCGGTCTAGCTTGCGTCCGAAGTGTAGGGCTCCGATGAGGCACCGAACCTAATACTATGGCTATTCCAACCGGTCACCGACGGATATCGAGACGCACTAACACCTTTCTCCCTCACATACATATTCGTATCTCAAAACGTTATCGTACGATTCCTTAGTTAAGGACATATTCGTGATCAGCGGGTTATTCTACGTCTAATAAGTAGGCTTAGAACAATTACTTTGTACGATTATGATATGAAAGTGCCTTAAGGTTTGCTTAAAAAACTGCTTTGGTGAAAATGCTCTGGATTTATGGATTTCACCTCCACCTGGCAAAATTTTATTTCTCCTCCAACGCACATACCAAATGTAGGTAGGGAAATTATGACGAAAAATATTGAAAAGTTTTTCCATACCAAAAAGGGGGGCTAAATTTGGTTGATCCCCCAAACAAAATAACCAAAAAATGTTTCTGAAATGCTAACACGATATCAAATCGTCGATTCTGAGCACATTTCAAATGTATCATGTGTCAAAAATATCAATATGTTTTGGGATAATCATCATTAAATAAAATTATGGATGAATATTTGATTTTTTTCGCTCGAAATGATATTTTTTTAAACCGTTGCATTGAATGATTAGTTGCCCGAAACGATGGGCTACATTTCATAATTTGGAACTAATAAATCCACCGGTAACTTTTGCTGTTATTAATTGCACAAAATTATAAAATAGGGACGACATGTTAAGACAATGGGAAACAGTGCAACGTAAGAAAAATTATTCAGAAGTAAGTTACCGACCGAATTTCAAAAATCTTCCAGCATGCGAAAGCCACGGCATAGAAGATATTTTCATGAATGCCATATGGCCGGCCATCGGTTATAGGTAAGGGAGCTATTGAGCTTGTAATATATATACTTGTAGAGGCAAATTTTTGGGCGAAATCAGAAATCCTTATGGAGGGTTGTATAGCCCGTGGGAGCTCTACCATATCCATATTGAAACATCTTGGATTAATTCCATACTTTAGGTTTGAGTGGCACTCTAAATTTCCCATGTTCATCCAATGAGAACTGCCCAATTTTGAATTATATCACTGAAATCTTTAAAAACGACCTAAACAACTTTTAGATAGACATCACAGGACCAATTTCTCACGATGTGTGTACTGATGTCGGAAAATCAAAGATCCGTCGGGAAATTCCTACGCTGTAAGCATTCTTAGATTATTCGGTGTTTTAAAATGAGTTAGTTGTTTTTGTAAAACGTGAATAACTCAACATCTATTAGAGATAGCGTGCAATTATGCAATAATGTTCGATAGGGAATTGAATGAGACATCTTGCAATAATGGTACTCAAGCCTCCATACCTGTTAGTTTGCCCTCTATTCAAGGTCAAACATGGTCAAAGTTTGTGAAAAATAAACATTGTCAGCCATATCTCGTCAAGTTACAGAGCTAGAGCGAAATAAACATGTTTTCTGACCTCCGCTCGTCGAGGTACGTCTGAAAAAACTTGATTTGTTTTTAGAAATTGTTTCAAACAAAAAAGTTGGAAAAAATTTGAAAAAATCTTGAACATCTTCGTAAATTTAGTCTCACAGCATAGGTGCATATGACACTTGCTAGGTCAAGATGCGTCCATTTCGGGTAAAATCCGAGATAGGTGTTCCATAGACAATGGATGAGCGCTACTTTGATCAATTAAATTAAGTTCATAAATGTTTCAAAAAAACTTTTAAAAACACAAATATATTTTTGATGATCAATTTTCGACCACCAAAAAACATTTTTGGACATAAATTGTACTGTTTTCTTATTGCCCCATGAAGTCTCTTTGCAAAATTGACTCCAAAAATTTCCAAACATTCAAAACTTTTTCTCAAACTGGATTTAGGTTTTGTAGTGAGATTTATCCTTTTTATATAATTTCCAGAAGAGGAAATGAATATTTCCCATGTACACAAGTTCGAACTAAGCGGGATCTATCTAATGATGTATAATTTATCATAATCCCGTAAGTATTACGGGATTTACGGGGCCTCGGAGTTTGGGGAATTTTTTAGACCAAATCCGAGTGTACATATGCTCGTAACTCAAAAGGTTATGTTACGATTCCTTCGTTATGGACATATTCGTGATCAGCGCGTTATTCTACGTCTACCAAGTGTGCTTACAACAATTACTTTGTACGATTATGATACGAAAGTGCCTTAAGGATTGCTTAAAAAACTGCTTTGGGGGAAATGCTCTGGATTGATGGATTTCATTATCAAGCAGCCAAATGTTCTTTACTGGCCAACGCACACACCATATGTACGTCCAGAAATTATGTTGAAAAATATTCAAAAGATTTTTGAACTTAAGAAGTCCTTAAGAACTTAAGGTAGTCATCGGACCTCCCCAAAAAAAATTACCGAAATAAGTTTCTCAAATGCTAACACAATATCAATTCGTAAATTTTGAGCACATTTTAAATGTATCATGTGTCAAAAATATCAAAACATTTTCGTATAATCATCATTCAAAATTTCATGTTCGGCATTTTTATTTTTTTTCTCGAAATTTGTATTTCTAAAATCCAAAACCAGACCCCAAGGAGCGCCCATCAATTGTGCATCTGCCCATATCAAAACATTTCATCTGAGATGTATACATTAATGTCCAGAATTCTCCGAAGCGATCAATGTTTTTACCCATTCTCGGTGAAAATGTTGAAATACATTAGCCCCCCTACGCCAAAAAGTATAACACATAGAGAAAATCCGAGATAGCAGATACATGTAGAATGGTCGGGCGGTACCTTTTGCTCTCATAAAGTATCAAAAAATGTCCAAAAAAGTTTCAAAAATCCAAATAAATATTTATACTCAAAATTTTCCCCCAAATATAGATTTTTGAAACAGGATATATATTAGAAAAAGATGGGGCATCGCGAGGTACATCTAGGAAAGTTTTTCTCAAAACTTGGTTTCGGGAACTTTTCTGCCAAAAACGCTGAAATTGAAATCATCATTTTGGGGAGTTTGGAATGGAAATCTCAAATTCTAAAAATAGGTCCAAGAACTGTGGCAAAAGTCAACCGAATGGTAAGATAAAAATTCGAAAAAGTCAAAAAAAAATATCAACAAAAGTCGTGCAGTCTATTTTTTTCTTCCAAATTTCAAAATTTCTAACTTTTTTCATTTGGAATTGCCAGATCTTGAGGAGAAAGGTCTAAGAATCTCGAAATTATGCACCCCTGCGATTCTTACTCAATGGGAATTGACGGAAGAGCACCACCAGGAACGGAGCTATTGGGGGGTGAAATCTTTTTGCGGAAAAATCGACCACGTCCAAAATATAGCACTTACGGTTATGGAGTACACAAAAACGGGTAGAGGAATGCCCAGGCTATCCGAAAAAGGCCTAAGAAAATAATTCGCCCGGAAAGATTTTGAGTTATTCGCCACCCAAAAACATGAGTCGATTTTGGTGATTTTGGCTATCACACTTTACTAGTGGGTGCTATCTTCCTATAGGCCGGCGACTTCAACGAAAAACGTCTTTCTGGCCTTGCGGGGGAGCTGTGTAAAATCGGGAAAAAATCGGAAAACCAAAATTTCAATTTTGGGGGTGGCACCAATATTCACCTAGCCCCCCCCATATTTTTTTTTGGAATAGGTCAGGTCACATCCGCGACATAGCCGTTACCCCGGGGCAGTTTATGAGTCGGTTTTGGTTTGGAATTCAATATTGAGTCGATTTTGGTGAAAAGTGCTAACCTAACCTTAACCTAACATAAGCTGCATTTAAAGAACTATTTCCTCTTTTAATGGTTTTTGGACAAAAAATTTCCAACTTAAAAAACCTAAACTAACCTAACCTAATAAAAACCTAACCAATTTCTTTCCTTTATTAAGGTAAATGTGTATACAAACTTGCCTTGTTACCATCTTTGAGCACAATAATACCTATTTTTGGATAATCTAGGAGAGTGGCATACCTGCAGATACCAGTCGGTTTTACAGCGGCAATTTGCTCTCCCGTCTAGTCGCTTTTCATCCTTCCAAGTCATTCCTTGCTTCAACTAAACATTCCAGACATGAACTAAAAAAGTACATCGAAGAACATTTATTATTAACAAGAATTGATTTCACTCAATTTTCTCAGCTTTTTCATTGACAAAACTTGTTTCTTAGTGGTGAGAATAAAACGATTTTAGTCTGATTGTTTTAGTATAATTTTCCATAAACCATTTTATATTCCGAAACCTATATCCCAGTATGCGGCAGGCAACACAAATCAGTCGGTGCACCAGCGTCCTACTCGTGGGGTGTGTTGTGAATATTTATTAGTTGTGCAGCGTGAGCATGTCGGCAGTATCAGGTATGGATTTATAAACTTGGTTGACATCGAATAAGTGTACTTTTGTTATTATTTTATCTACCGTTGCTCAGGAAGTTGGCTTATAACTGCATCCTTCGCTAATTTAACCACAGCGCCAATTTGTGATCTGGCAGTCATCCGTCGGCTGCCAGATTCCGTAGAGCTTAGTGCAGTCTCGACGTAAATTAGAAAGCCTATTGCAATTTGCTGATATTCGTAAGATTAATTATATTTATTTCAGTAGCGTCAATACTAAAACCTATTTCGTTATTAAAACTGATGTGATAATTATATTTGGTGGACGCTTTTAATTTACGCAGATCGCCATGCCGGGACTTCTCCCTCTATCTTGTTCCGGAGACCACGTTACCTGGGAGCAAATTTACGCTGTAAAACCGACTACCGGCTCCTCTCAATCAGCCATCAACTCATTTCTGACTGCATGAATTGAAACTTTATAATTTGGGGAGCCAACCAGGTGAGAGAGGTACCTACCTGCATATTGTGTCATGTTTGTATGATGCATGCTATGCTGATTTATTGGTTACATGTATTGCAGTGTATCTAGGTAGGTACCTTCTCATGTGTAAATCATGGCACGCAAGTTCATGTTAGTGGCTTGGTCTGGCAAGAGTTGGATTTGTTTTGGAATCCAAGTTCTGCAGAGATATATTTCTGGGAATTCCAATTCCTGGAGGATAATTTTTGCTGCTTTTGCCATCAAATTTTTTTTTAAACTTTCCATTTGGTTTTGGCCTGCCATGCTTATCAAACAGAACAGGTGCAGTGGGTACCTACTGATCTAGGCAATTTTAGGATGCCAACCCCACTCAGTCCTCTTGTAAATGGGGATAATTTTATGGAGGAGATATTGCTCTGAACATGGTTAAATTTGCACTTTTTGACTATTGAAATAACAAATTTGGTATTATTGTGCTTGAAGGTGTTCATAGGACAAGTTTTACACACATTTTGCCTCCATAAAGCAAACAAATGGACTGAGTTTGGCTGGGTTGTTAGTTTTTTAAGTTTTAAGAAATATCAAAAGTTTTAGCACTAAAAAGGAAATAGTTCTTCTTAAAATGCGGGTTATGTTATGTTAGGTTTGGTTAGCATTTGTTAACTTGTAGGATGTGAAGAAAAATTCATTGACATTTTTAGACTTGATTTTTTGGATTTATATTTGGGGAGGCTAGGGTAGGGTATGTTTTGTGGCATTCTAAGGTATTATTCTAAGGTATTCTATTCTAAGGTATTCATATTCTAAGGTAACTTAGAATATGGAGAAAGGCTTGTGGCATAGAATTGAAATGTACAAAATTGTTAAAGGACTAGAGCAGGTCAATTTGAATGGCACTCTTCAGTTTAGAGTATCACATAGGGGTCATCAATTCAGGTTAGACAAGTTGAGGTGTAGGACAGTTAAGTGACAACAGGTCTTCAGTCAAAGGGTCGTTGATCAGTGGAATGGGCTACCTGCTGATGTTGTGGGGAGTTCCTCATTGAATGCATTTAAAAGTAGAGTGGACAATTTTTTTAGACATACAAATCTTGTTTTTGAGTTCTAATTTATGATGGATGGGATAAGATTAAGATGTATGTTAAGTAAGTGTGCATGGCACAGACCCCTTTAAGCAGGCATGAATGCAGTTTGAGAATTATTGATAAGGCATTCAATCCACATGTGTTAAGAGGGATCAGGGGAATAGGGCTGGATAGCTAGGGTAGATAGGCATTGATAGGTGTGTGGGATATTGGTGGACTGGTTTCTTCAGGATGTGGGATGGTTGGGGTGGTCTTTTTATCAGGCTTATGTTATCTTCAATTTACAGACTTAACTGGATGAGCCCTTGGGTCTCTTATTAAGTCTAAATGCTTTATAACTTTATATAGGGTGTACCTAGCAGTGGATTCAGCACCTTCCTTCGGGATGTGATACTGATGAGATTAGCTATGGTAGCACAATGGGTATGATTGGAGGAGTTTGTAATTGTTGAGTGTGTTATGCAATAACAAGTGAATGGTGCTAGATAGGCTGGAATATATAGCTCCCTAGGAACTTGAGATAAGGGATTGATTAGGGTGAGAGAATGTACATTTCTAGTACCTTTTCTAGATAGGCTTAACCCATATGGGCCCCTGTGGCTCTTATTAAGCCTTAACACTTCATGACTTTATGACTTTATTCTGATTTTATTTTTTAAACATTGCTATGGTACCCGTATAAAAAGCCCCTTTTGTGTTGTTTTGCTCACAAACTGAAAAGTGAGCATGTGCACAGAAAATGAGTGGTCCCATCATCTTGTCACATTCATAAACATTGTATTGGAAAGATAAATTCCAGGAATTCATTACAAACCTAAAACACTAAGCTATGAAAAAAAAATTTAGGGTAGTGAAATATGGAGAGGATATTTTCTTCAAACCCGTGGCATCAGAAATTCAGGGTGCTTTTGCAGTGATCCAGACAACAAAGACTATGCTGCCTATGTCACTATTGACATCATACCAAAGCTATTGTGCTTGTTTTGGAGTTTGCAGTGACCCAGATGAGACGGAATTTTTGGGTCATGACATAATTTTGGTTGTATGCATAGAATCCTCTTCCCATACTTTGTCAAAATTAGACACAAATTGAACTATAGCTCTGAATGTAAACTTTGGTTGTGAACAAATGGCAAAATAAACACATCTTCCCAGCATCATCCTAGTCATATTCATATATGTTGATATTGGAGAATAGAAGTCCAAGAATTCATAAAACAATTTAAAGCAAACATTTTCCAAATAGCTTTCATCAAAAAAAGTTTTGATTTACCAAATAAATAAACCTCAAATTCATTCAAATCACATAAGAAAAGACCAGAAAACCAATTTTTGATCAAACATTGGCCTTCAAGCTTCTATTTATCCTTGATGATCCTATGTATTTACCAACAAGTTTCCCAACCCTACCAGCCTATGTATCTACCAACCAGTTTACCAACCCTTCCAGCCTGACTATCACCTGTGAAATTGTATTTTTCTGCAGCATTTTGCATGTTAATTCTATGCTGAGAGTTGGATGTGCTGTTTCAGAGGTGGTTTTTATCCATTTTATCACAATATTCTTCAGGAAATGCTCCCAATCTTTGTTCAATGAAGAGGTTTAACATGGTAGTTCTAGTTGTCAGAGACTTTCAACCTAGATTCCTGGTATAATGCAGCATTTCAAGTTATATTTGCAAGTAAATTTTCATTTAAGACTCAAAATGGCATTCAACTATCACAGTGTTCAAATAATGTTTTTTTTTTGTTAGGTGTGAGATGTCAAAACGAGCACAGTAGGATGTCAAACCTTGCAATGGAATTAGTGCTATTTCAAATGCTTTTGATGCCTTTCACATTTAAGTTTGAGCCATTGGTGTACTATTGACTGTACTGTATCATTGGTTTTAATATTCATAATTTAGGAAGGGATGTTCTGGATAGCAAGACAAATTCCTACACAATAAACTGGTATTGTATGCCATATCACATCATAGGTAATCACTTTACCTGAAATTGTGTTGCAAAATGTTCACATATCACCATCCCTTATCAAGAGCATGAGCATGGTGCTTATGAACAAGATACTGTTAGAAAGGAGACACTAAGACTTCATATGCATGCATCAAGAAGCAGGATGTTGGTGCTTCTTGGAGAGGGATGTCACTTGAGTATTCAGAAAGTGGTATATTCCACCATATTTCACAAATAATTTATTACTGAACTTTCATCACAATATTTCGTTTCAAGTACTCATGATCATTGTTTGAAGTAAGGTTTTGCTTTTATCCCAGATGACATGTTATTTCTACTTTTATTAATTCAATTTGGGGAATGCCTGGCATCCAAAATCATGTTTGCTCCACACACATGTGGTATGTGGCATGGCTTCACACACACTCCAGAAAATGCACCTATGCCAAGGAGTGCAAATATTGATCTACTGAGTACACTCCAGAGAACAAAAGTATTGCTGTATAATCCCTTCTTGCTTGCTACCACTGGGCTGGCCTGCTGACCTTCATGGGCAGGTCAGCAACCATGTGGTGGCCAGTCAAGGTCATTTGGTTAACCAGGCTGCAATGCACAAGATGAGCCTATACGTCCACTTGCTTGCTTTTCAACTCAAATCCAGAACAGGCTGATATTTCTTATATTACCTAGCACTAATATGCATAGAGATTTGGCTTCACCTGTTTTTAGCACTAGTTGTGCTAAAAACAAAAACAATGTGATGGCCAGTCAAGGTCATTTGGTTAACCAGGCTGCAATGCACAAGATGAGCCTATATGTCCACTTGCTTGCTTTTCAACTCAAATCCAGAACAGGCTGATATTTCTTATATTACCTAGCACTAATATGAATAGAGATTTGGCTTCACCTGTTTTTAGCACTTGTTTAACCTTGTCCAATACTAGTAAATGTGCCTTATGCTGGTTCACTTTTTCCCCATGCTAAAATATACCTATGGGAGGTAATTGGTTTTCATATGTTCACTTATTTTGCATAGGTAAATCCTATCTTGGTTACATATACATAGCTTGATATCTTAATATCCCTAGTTAGGTCTCATGTACAATGCAGAATATAACAGACTAGTGGTGAAGTAGTGGGGAGGGAGAACCCAGAGCAGTTTCCAATTTTTTTTTGGCTTTGGTGGAAAAGAAGTCGGCCTATACAAAATTGGACTGTGGCATCTTATCATCATCAATACTCAACCACTGTCATATTTTTCCGTGCCTGGATGAAAAATGCAATCACACTGAAAACTTTGAAGAACCAGACCATGTTGAAGTTGTTATCAAACGTAATACATTATGTTTGGCTTGTGGGTTAAATTAAATTAATTCTGAATATGTCCCAAATATTTTGCTCCATGCCTCGAGCAGGTGTTTTTAGCACTGCTTGTCCATCGTTCATGCAGGATGTCCTCGCTGGTTTGCCACAAAATATGTGTCAATGTTGGCTGTTGTGTGGGTGCCCATTGTAGCACCCAGGTGCGTGGGTAGGCGTACAATCTTGGAAGGCCACCAGGGAGGAAAGGTACCATGGTAATGGCAGGTAAGGGAGGAGAAGTACCGTGTTAACGGTCAGGTAATGGAGGAGAGGTACTGTGGTAGTGGTCAGGTAATGAAGGAGAGGTAATGCTTGCTAGTCTGAAGTCAGGGAGGTACTGCCACCAATTGACACCTGTGAAATGTACGATCTAATCGCACCTCCATCTAAGTGTGGTCGACCTCCAGGGAGAGATGATCCCAGAGACATGAGATGGGATATTTATTCAACAGCATGTCGGCACATAGGTAAAGTAACTGATGAAGTCTGAAGCCTAGTTATTGCATTGAAGTACGAATATATCGAAAAGTACAAGGCACGCTGACTCATGGTGTAAAAGATGAGCACCCCCTTGGGAGGAAATGCACACCAGGAAATAAATGTTTGAGGCTGGATGTATCACAAAATGTTTTGTTGTTGTGTGGTGTGATGTCCATCCACACTATTTTATATCAGATGTACTTGGTGTGTGAAAGTCCCTACCACTGGTGCACATGCCCAAGTGTGCTTCCTTGCTTTTCACACTAGCATATAGAGAACCCTCCGGATTGGAATACAATAAGTATCAAGAATAATTGAATCAGTTATTTCGCTCGTGGGATGTCCAGAATACGATGCTCACATAGCACCATTTTCAGAAAGGATGAGTTCCAAAAGGAGACATGTTGAAGTGATGGAAGCAGATAGTGACAGTGATTCCAGTGGAACAGAATCTGAAGATGACCCAGAGCTTCAACAGTATGTGAATAAAAAGGTAAGTATGCTAGCATCTTATTCTTGTGGTGAATGCACCAATGGTATTGTAAGGGGGTCGGAGCTGTGCGAGGGTCATCTGCAGGCAGTTCGCCTGGCTGTTCACTTCATCACATACATCTTTCAGTGTGTCTAGTGGATTATGTTGCTGGGGAGAGCTGGTGATGGAGGGTCAGATACATTTGCATGATGTTGACATGGCCCCCGCCACAGGCGATCGTCCAGTTACGGGGCTCTCCAAGGTATGGAATTTACCAAATTTCTCCCTTCCCACCAGCTTTTGACCAAGGGTTGCTGGATTGTAAATAGGCCCCGGATGCCCTGAGATAGGTCCTGAAATAACGAATTTTCCAGCAACCTCTTTCTGAGAGCTGAATGCGAACCCCGAACGACTCCACTGATCCTCAGCTACCGCATCCATATCATCACTTGTACTCCTCAGCTATCATTCATTCTCTCCCTTCATCTGTTCCATTCATTCCGTGGTTTATTCGTCAACGTGATCGGCACTAAATGCAGTTCACCTGCAGTCGTAGGTAAGCATTCTGCATGTCTTACTTTCTCATCGCTATTTATGACTTCAGAACCCACAGTTAAATGATGGTTGCTTGTGCTTAGGTGCTCACTGCGACCAGCTGACCCAACACTCCTGGTTGCATATGAGTGATCATTATTTTAAGTACTGTCTCCAAGGTTTTGCAACACTGGCTGCGATATTATGTTAGTTTCTACCTGGTCGTATGTATGGACCCTGGCATTAATGCTCGATCTACCTGCTGTATTCATTCGACGTCATGCCTTTGCATATGTGCTGAAGCATGCGACCGGGAGCCATGTCAAAGACGACTCCGGGCCACGCCTCAGTCGGTGTGCGTATCACGACCGGTTTTCTAACCTACCCTGTCCTTCAGTCTCGCAGGGAGACCAACTCAATCCCTTGCCCTTTTTGTGGAGTTTTGCGAGAGGAACAGCTCAATTCCCTGCCTTTCCTTGAATCTTATGGTGAGACCAACCCAATCCCCCGGTTGTTCCTGTCTTTGGAGAGATTAACTCAGGCTCTGCCTGTTCCCTGAGTCTTATGGGAGACCACTTAATTCCCTGCTTGTTCCTTGAGTCCTATGGGTAGAACAATTCAATCCCTGTTTTTATTCTTGAGTTTTGAAACATCAACTCAATCCCATGTCTGTTCCTTTAGTTTTATGTGGAGACTAACAGATTCCTCTGTCTATCCCCTTAGTCCTACGAAGAGACCACCCATCCACTGCCTGGTCCTCAAACCTCATGGTGAGATCAACTCAATCTGCTCCCTGCTCATTGAGCCTTATGGGAGACCAATCCAATCTGCTGTCTGTTCCTTGAGTCCTACAGGGAGACAAAATCAGTCCTCTCCCTGCTCCTTGAGATTTATGGGAGCCCAATCGAATCTGCTGCCTGTTCCTTCAGTTGTGCAGGGAGACCAACTCAATCTGCTGTCTGTTTTTGAGTTTTATGTGGGGACTAACTCATTCCCCTGCCTGTTCCCTTAGTCGTACGAAGAGACCGCTCATCCCCTGCCTGTTCCTCGAGCCTTACGGTGAGACCAACCCAATCCGCTCCCTGCTCCTTGATCTTTATGAGACACTAATCCAATCCGCTGTCTGTTCCTTGAGTTCTACAGAGAAACTAACCCAACTCCTGCCCACCTACAAACTGGATCACAGTGCCGGCGGGAGTTATCGGCCCAGAATTACCTCAGACCTCCAGCTGCACCGAGGATTTGCGATCTTTTCGTCCGCTCCTGTTCAAGCCACGGTCTGGAATCCCCTGTTCTTCATCTGCTTCTCATGTCCCCGCCTCCTCAATCATCTCGTCTCCTCCGCCCACTTGTCACCAACAATCTAAGAATCCCTTTGTCCTGTATGCTTCTTGTCCGACCTTCCGCCTTTTACCCTGCCCTCTTCGTGGTTCAAGCGTTTCGATCTGCCCATGGTCTGCCTTCTCAACTTCCGTTTGTTTTTTGGTGATGGCTTGGGACACGTTTCCAGTGCACCTACCTGGGGCTACGTCGAGACAGTTTCAGTGGAATGCTCCAGTTTTTTTCCTTCATTCCGGTGCAGATGGTCGCTCGGCACCACCTCATGAAAAGGAGTGAAGGTGCGGCACCACCACTTTTTGTCTGGCTGCCACCTTGAACACTTTTGGCTAGTTTATCTTGCCCTGTGCCAGGGCTCCTTACACACGGCTCTGTCTGGAAAAATATACCGCAAGGCTTCGAAAGCCCACCTGAGCTGTTGAGTGATGCAACAACTTATGCTAGCGTCCTGCAGCAGCACATTTTGTATGATGTCCCGTTGGCGAGGTGTTACAGGGTGACAATACCGCTGTTGTGTGCGTCTCAGGTGATGGTGGACTTCGAGGGCCGGTGTCCCACTGAGACCGACTACCACGGCATCCGCCAGCTGCTGCTGCCCATCCTGCCGCGCGCGCATGTCAACTGGGGAGAGCTGGCCGACATCATCATTGGACAAAACTATGTCGGAAGTGTGCTCAAGGCGAGTACGACCGTCAGCCCTGGTTGTCTGTCGAACTCACCAGGTAGTGAAAACATGATGTCAGTTATGATCCCCCGAGATGGGGTGTGAGGATCTGACTGGGTTAATATCTACTCTGCTGTTGTTTTCAAGTGCACAAATCATCCAGAGAATACTAGATTCACATGTCCGTTGTAGAACAACCTAAGTGGCAAGTTAATGATAATTACATTATCAGGCTTATTCGGGGAACACTATGGCACAACAGTTTAGCTTCTTCGTTCGCAAGGATGTGACATAAAGTGCCAATTTACACTTGTGCCCATGCTTGTGATTTTAAACCCAACATCGACTACATTGTGCATTCCATGCTGTCGGTTTTGCTCATTATTAGTTAATCCTCGGCTCCAAAAGCCGAGGCAGAAATCTAACCCTGGCGACACCATACCCTAGTATCAATCTGGCTCATTTTTGCTCGGTATGCAGTCCATTTATCCGTTTAATTGAAGGAGCGCAGCAATGCAATATTCCGCGCATGCGTCATCCTGTGCAGGCCATACTACTGGTTTATTTCCATTCATGTCAATCACCCAGTCTTGAAACGGTACGAACGATCGGAGAGCGAGTGTAGCAGAGGTCCAGCTCAGTCAGTGGTCCAAGCGGACGATCGGAAAGCACTGTAACAGAGGTCTAGCTCAGTCAATGGTCCAAGCTAACTATCGGAAGGCACGTGCAACAGAGGTTTAGCTCAGTCAGTGGTCCAAGCTAACTATCGGAAGGCACGTGCAACAGAGGTCTAGCTCAGTCAGTGGTCCAAGCTAACTATCGGAAGGCACGTGCAACAGAGGTCTAGCTCAGTCAGTGGTCCAAGCTAACTATCGGAAGGCACGTGCAACAGAGGTCTAGCTCAGTCAGTGGTCCAATACACCAGCGAGTCGTGGATCTCCGTATCGATCGCGAATAATTGTAGGATTTGCGGGTGCCGCTGTTTTTTCCTAAATCTGAACAACTCTGGATCGTGCTGACTGTCGTCCGGTCTGCAGCAATGCGCGGATGATGGTCCCGACGCCGACGACGAAGAGGACGCCATGGATGCCGACAGCGACAAGGAAGTGTACGGCATCACCACTGTACTGAACCTGACGGAACGCCGGGTGAGTGGTCGTGGCAGCAACCGAAAGTGGGTCTGAGGAGACAGGCCAGTTTAACCTGGAAGGCTCCCGTTTAGCTGGGTGTGGTGGTTTTAAAGGATGTTGAGCCAGGCTTCAAACGTGATGCTCCTTTTCTCGGTAGTCGCACGAAGTTGCAACGAAGGTGACTAGGAGAATTCGCGCAAACATTGTTTGCTGGCGGAGCGTGGATGTTCTTGATGGAGTTCATTGATGTGAGATTTGGTTAAGCATATTGTATAATGCCTTTTTTAATTAGTGGCTTTAGGGAAAACATACTTCGATTACAAATTGTGGATTTGAATGGTTCCAAAGACAAGCAAATGCAATATGAAGTAAAACAGTGAATTCAATGTGAAGAAACATCCATCTCGAGCTCGACGAGAGAGCAACTAGGAATTCCAGCCTGAAAGAACATTTGGCAGGGACCGGGGCTGGATGGTGCGCTGTGTAGTGAACCTCTCATGACAAACATTGTACGCCTGATAGATGCGTTGTGGTCAGGATTGTTGCCGGCTGACGTTTGTGGGTGTGTTTATGACGTTACTGGGCGGAGTCACAAGCGCGCATAGGATAGTCTGGGGCCGGGTTAGTCCGGCCGGCGCGTCTGGGGCCGGGTTAGTCCGCCCGGCGCGTCTGGGGCCGGGTTAGTCCGCCTGGCGCGTCTGGGGCCGGGTTAGTCCGCCCGGCGCGTCTGGGGCCGGGTTAGTCCGCCCGGCGCGTCTGGGGCCGGGTTAGTCCGCCCGCTCACATGCGTCTGAGAGTATCGCAGGTGACGCGTGTGTGTGACGTCACCAGGCAGTCTCCTTAAGTATTTTTTTTCGTGAGAGGAGGGTGATATAAAGAAAAAAAGGGAAAATATCCAATGTAAGAATGATGATGTACATCCAATGATGTAAGAAAATATCCAAATGTATAAGGATAATGCCTATTGATGAGTTACTTTCTATTACCTTTGCTGACTGATGATGGTGATAATGTCGATAGTGTATTTGTGTAGCCCTGTCTCTACCAGTCGGCAGTGCTGCTGCCAGCAATACGCACCTTTGAAGATGTAAACACCACTTTTTTCGCACTGCCTGCAGAAAAAAGCAAACATGGCACTCAATGATGCAAGAAAGAAAACACTTATGTGAAAAACCATTGTCATTAAGTATGGGTCTCCACTGAAATTCAAGAATTTCAGGATACTGTCGCCAGGAGACAGAGGCGGTCCGCCAGCTGACGTGTGTGTGACATCACCAGGAGACGGAGGTGGTCCGCCAGCTGACGTGTGTGTGTGTGTGTGTGTGACGTCGCCAGGAGACGGAGGTGGTCCGCCAGCTGACGTGTGTGTGTGTGTGACGTCGCCAGGAGACGGAGGTGGTCCGCCAGCTGACGTGTGTGTGTGTGTGTGTGGCGACAGAGGCGGTCCGCCAGCTGACGTGTGTGTGACATCACCAGGAGACGGAGGCGGTCCGCCAGCTGACGTGTGTGACATCACCAGGAGACAGAGGCGGTCCGCCAGCTGACGTGTGTGTGACATCACCAGGAGACGGAGGTGGTCCGCCAGCTGACGGTGTGTGTGTGTGTGTGTGGCGACAGAGGCGGTCCGCCAGCTGACGTGTGTGTGACATCACCAGGAGACGGAGGCGGTCCGCCAGCTGACGTGTGTGTGACATCACCAGGAGACAGAGGCGGTCCGCCAGCTGACGTGTGTGTGACATCACCAGGAGACGGAGGTGGTCCGCCAGCTGACGTGTGTGTGTGTGTGTGTGGCGACAGAGGCGGTCCGCCAGCTGACGTGTGTGTGACATCACCAGGAGACGGAGGCGGTCCGCCAGCTGACGTGTGTGTGTGACGTCGCCAGGAGACGGAGGTGGTCCGCCAGCTGACGTATGTGTGTGTGTGACGTTTCCAGGAGACGGAGGTGGTCCGCCAGCTGACGTGTGTGTGACGTCGCCAGGAGACGGAGGTGGTCCGCCAGCCGACGTGTGTGTGTGTGTGTGTGTGACGTCGCCAGGAGACAGAGGTGGTCCGCCAGCTGACGTATGTGTGTGTGTGTGTGACGTCGCCAGGAGACGGAGGTGGTCCGCCAGCTGACGTATGTGTGTGTGTGACGTTTCCAGGAGACGGAGGCGGTCCGCCAGCTGACGTGTGTGTGACGTTTCCAGGAGACGGAGGCGGTCCGCCAGCTGACGTGTGTGTGACGTCGCCAGGAGACGGAGGTGGTCCGCCAGCTGACGTATGTGTGTGTGTGACGTCGCCAGGAGACGGAGGCGGTCCGCCAGCTGACGTGTGTGTGTGACGTCGCCAGGAGACGGAGGTGGTCCGCCAGCTGACGTGTGTGTGACGTCGCCAGGGGACAGAGGCGGTCCGCCAGCTGACGTGTGTGTGACATCACCAGGAGACGGAGGTGGTCCGCCAGCCGACGTGTGTGTGTGTGTGTGTGGCGACGGAGGCGGTCCGCCAGCCGACGTGTGTGTGTGTGTGTGTGTGGCGACGGAGGCGGTCCGCCAGCTGACGTGTGTGTGACGTCGCCAGGAGACGGAGGTGGTCCGCCAGCTGACGTGTGTGTGACGTCGCCAGGAGACGGAGGCGGTCCGCCAGCTGACGTGTGTGTGACGTCGCCAGGAGACGGATGTGGTCCGTCAGCTGACACAGACGCTGCTGGGCCGGTGTAAGTCGTCCGGCGCATCGTCCGAGGTGCAGCAGCGACTGCAGGCGGCGCTGGGCTCCACCAGCGAGCACTGCGGCCTCATCGTCAACGAGCGCTTCGTCAACATCCCGCTGCAGATCTGCGTGCCGCTGCTGACCTCGCTCAGGTATGTGCCGCTGCTGATCTGGCTCAGGTATGTGCCGCTGCTGACCTCGCTCAGGTATGTGCCGCTGCTGACCTCGCTCAGGTATGTGCCGCTGCTGACCTCGCTCAGGTATGTGCCGCTGCTGACCTCGCTCAGTTATGTGCCGCTGCTGACCTCGCTCAGTTATGTGCCGCTGCTGACCTCGCTCAGTTATGTGCCGCTGCTGACCTCGCTCAGGTATGTGCCGCTGCTGACCTTGCTCAGGTATGTGCCGCTGCTGACCTCGCTCAGGTATGTGCCGCTGCTGACCTCGCTCAGGTATGTGCCGCTGCTGACCTCGCTCAGGTATGTGCCGCTGCTGACCTTGCTCAGGTATGTGCCGCTGCTGATCTGGCTCAGGTATGTGCCGCTGCTGATCTGGCTCAGGTATGTGCCGCTGCTGATCTGGCTCAGGTATGTGCCGCTGCTGACCTCGCTCAGGTATGTGCCGCTGCTGACCTCGCTCAGGTATGTGCCGCTGCTGACCTCGCTCAGGTATGTGCCGCTGCTGACCTTGCTCAGGTATGTGCCGCTGCTGAACTCGCTCAGGTATGTGCCGCTGCTGACCTCGCTCAGGTATGTGCCGCTGCTGACCTCGCTCAGGTATGTGCCGCTGCTGACCTCGCTCAGGTATGTGCCGCTGCTGACCTCGCTCAGGTATGTGCCGCTGCTGACCTCGCGCTTAGTTATGTGCCGCTGCTGACCTTGCTCAGGTATGTGCCGCTGCTGACCTCCCGGACTGACCTCGCTCAGGTATGTGCCGCTGCTGACCTCGCTCAGGTATGTGCCGCTGCTGACCTCGCTCAGGTATGTGCCGCTGCTGACCTTGCTCAGGTATGTGCCGCTGCTGATCTGGCTCAGGTATGTGCCGCTGCTGATCTGGCTCAGGTATGTGCCGCTGCTGATCTGGCTCAGGTATGTGCCGCTGCTGACCTCGCTCAGGTATGTGCCGCTGCTGACCTCGCTCAGGTATGTGCCGCTGCTGACCTCGCTCAGGTATGTGCCGCTGCTGACCTTGCTCAGGTATGTGCCGCTGCTGACCTCGCTCAGGTATGTGCCGCTGCTGACCTTGATCAGGTATGTGCTGCTGTTGATCTCGCTCAGGCATGTTCTGCTGCTGACCTTCAGGTATATACCGCTGCTGACCTCGCTCAGGCGCTGTTGTGTGGCGGTCCGCCGTGGTAGCCGCCTGCCATAGGACAGGCGGCGGCTGTGAAGCTGGAGCGGTCCGGTTATTCATGGTCCTCAATCAGAAAATGTGTGGTCAATTTGAGCGCTGGGTGGGGTGCGTACGATCTAGAAGCATGCGTCCGTCTGGATATAGGATCTGACCGTTATGGACGCACCTGTTGCAGAACACCATCCTCCCCATGTCCCCGACAACGAACGTTGCAGAAGTGCGTGGTAGCGATGCATTCTGATCGGTGTTGTCGCTTGTCGTTCTGTGTAGTTCTGTGTAGTACTGTCGACATGAGGATACTGGGCCCGACTGGTGCGCGCGGCCGGCAAAAAGCCCCATGGAAGTTTTGCTGTGGCCAGCAGTTTTAGCCTGTTATAACCAGCTAAAACCGGCTTTTACTGGACAAAGCTGGCTGAACATATTGTTGATTTTTATGCACTACAAATGTTCGAAACACGCTCAATGTGTCGTTAGTTGCCTGATTCAGCAATTTTTGCTCCAATACTTCGCAGCGACAATTTTTGTTATTGCTGTAATGTAGGATTTAACATTGTGTAACTAAACAACTTGCTTCATTCCACTGTGGTTTTCTTGGGAAAAGTGTCCTATTTACGTATGGTTCACACATACGCACGAACGTAAGAACTGTTTTGGGAGGGCTCCGTGATCTCTGATCGATTAGCTGATGGCCATGGACCGACACGCGTTCCTTTTCTGTTACTCGCGGATTTAGCGCGGATGGGTTGGGTGTTATTCATACGGAGTAGGCTGCATTCACTTCAAACCACAATCATGCTTTTTTGGCTGAAAAGTGCTTGTAATTTGCATGCATGTAGACTGTGCTTTTCTGGTTACTAAGAATACTTAGTGTTTTCGGTGCACACTATTATGATTTGGACGGGCTTGTCTCCTTGCCTTCAAGGCCACGTTTACCCGTAATGTGGTTGTCATTCGATTCTAATTCTGAGGTCGGGCGTGCGTAATTAGGAACTATGGTCCCAATGACGCACAGCATGACGGTTTTAAGTTACGCACATCTTTCTGGTATTGTGCTGTTCCAGAATAGGAGGTAGGTGCCTATCTATGACCATTTTGAACACCGCATATACTATACCCGCACCAACTATAAGGCTAGATCAGAAGTAGAAGTAAGGAGGTGTAGGAGTAGGCCAGTGCTCCAGGCAGCCAGGCGGAATTTGGTTGTTTCTAGGTAAAATGTCCTGCTGTGGGGCATGATCCGAGATCATGCTACGTAGGTGCGGATGCACTCCACCTTTCTGAAGGAAACTCAATGGATTGGAGCACCCATTGGTGAAGTGTTAATATCACACTTACTTTCGTTGTTGAGGCGACTTAGCTGTTACGTGTGTGCATAATCAAGTTTATGACAAAGATAAATCAAGTTCTCCCTTCTTCACATGAAGCTCCGCAAACAATGAATATTTTATGGATATGAATTAAATATGCCTGCTCCGAAATAAAAAAGTACTGCAAGTAGTGCAAAGTTAGTGGGAATATATGTCATGGACATGGATATATTTTCTTTTCTTCACATATTCATCACTTACCTCGCATCATTTGTTTGCCAAAGCACTTCGGTAAGATGAAGTGTTTCCACTCACATAACAGTAGATCGGGCTAGTTTTGTCTGGCCGGTTAAAACAATGGTTTTAACCAGTTTCAACGAACAGATACACGCACTAATGAGAGCCAAATGATCGCTATGATCAGTGCGCCCTAAAGGCCGAATAGCCAGCCAGATAGGCAATGCCTGCCGACCTTGTTGGTGCCTGGTAGGGTGTACTGGTGATACCCCTTCTCGGTTCTGACGGCTGTCCTCACACAGGGAAGAAATAGAGGAGGCCGCCAAGAAGAAGATGCCGTACAAGTTCTCTCATTTCCTACTCATCTCCAAGGTGCATCGTGCAGACAAAGTCAAGGGAAAGAAGAACAAGGGAGAGAGCGAGAGTGGTGGAAAGATCACGTGGCTCAACGGCGAGGAGGAACTGTTGGACAAGGTACGCCACAAGTCACGTGAACTGGGTCATCATGGTGCGTTTCAATACTTACTGTTTTGTTTGAAGGCCATTTGTTTCACGGCAGACATGTAAAAATGTAACGACCAGGTTCTGTACGCTTTCGAGTTGTCTGTCAAACGTGCCAAAATTGTACTTTTGTAAAAAGTGCTTGTCATACTCGATTTCATGTAATTTCAAGTTGGAACGCGTCGGGCATGTGTATGGCCCATCAGTCCTGATTTTCCATGTGTTGGTAGTCCACCGATGATCATTGTGGGGGGCTGTATCCCTTGGGGTTTTCCTTGCGTGATAATTTCCCCATATCTTTTACCCTTGCCAGGGAAATATCCCACGGCGAAATCCCCGGTGATCGGGACGTACCCTATGTCCCTGACACTCCAGCACCAAGTCCCAGTGTTGTGAGGTGCCGACGGCCCGACCCCCAGTGTTCGGAAGGTACACAATGTCCCTGACACTGGAGCATCACGTCCTCTCCAGTGTTGTGAGGTGCCAACACCGGGGGGTCGTCCCCCGGTGTTCGGAAGGTATCCGATGTCCCCCACACTGCAGCACCATGTCCTCCCCAGTGTTGAGGTGCCGACGGGCCGTCACTGTGTACCCCGAGTGACGGTGAGATGACGCTCCCCGTGTACCCCGAGTGACGGTGAGATGACTCCGCCCGTGAACCCCGAGTGGCCGTGAGATGGCACCCCCGTGTACCCCGAGTGACCCTGAGATGACGCCCCGTGTCGGCTCGACAGGCGGCTGAATGTCGGTTTGAGTTCAGCGTGGCCGCCGAGACGGACATGGCCGTGGACGGCGGCTGGACGGATCGCGACACGCGACAGACGCCGTTTCGGCGCGTCATTCTGCTGCCGGCCGGCGCGCTGGCCACCGTCATCGAGGAGATCCGGCTGGCTGTGCAGGCGCTGCCCGGCTGAGCCGGTGCCGCTGCCCGGCTGAGCCGGCGCCGCTGCCCGGCTGAGCCGGTGCCGCTGCCCGGCTGAGTCGGTGCCGCTGCCCGGCTGAGCCGGCGCCGCTGCCCGGCTGAGCCGGTGCTGCTGCCCGGCTGAGCCGGCGCCGCTGCCCGGCTGAGCCGGCGCCGCTGCCCGGCTGAGCCGGCGCCGCTGCCCGGCTGAGCCGGTGCTGCTGCCCGGCTGAGCCGGTGCCGCTGCCCGGCTGAGCCGGCGCCGCTGCCCGGCCGACCACCGAGTCTGGTCTCGACCGCAGCCCAGCCTGGTGCCTGGCGACCAGACTGCACACGGCTCAGGTGGGTGTCGTCCGAGGACGCCTCACCAGCTGACCTGCCGTGACCGCACGGAACACGACACAGCCTCCTGCGAGCGTCTCCCCGGGGCGCTGGCCGCGGAGTGCTGGACGTGCCGACGAGTGGCGCGTGTGCCGCATGGTATCCACGGTTATTGTGTTAGTGCTCGTCGATGTGTGTCCGCTGCGGAACCCCTGGCTGGCGTTGACATTTGTTGTTCCCCAATGCGAACTGTGCTCACTTTGCAGCACCCTCTGCCTTTCCCCAGTTTCCTGCACCCATACTACCTTTTTGATCCCGAGTACATTTAGACCATGACTTTAATGAGTTTGAACACGTGTCGAATAATTCTAATTTCGAACCTTTTTTAAATAAACTTCCAGCCATTCGTACCAGTATGACTGCTGTCCTATGACATCACCATTCTAGAGAAGCGCAGCTGTGCCACCACGACAATTATCGTTTGGCTTCGAAGCGGCTTTGTCCGCGTCTGATGCAACTGAGGCATCGACCGGCTCGCTGCGGGCTTAAGATATAGGATGGTCGGCCGCTCGACTTAAGATATGAGGATGATCGGCTGCTCGATTTAATGTATAGGGATGGTTGGCCACTCGATTTAATGTATAGGGATCATGTATAGGGATCGGCCGCTCGACTTAAGGTATAGGGATGATCGGCCACTCGACTGGCGACCATGTAAGCTTGCCATCTTTTGTTTTTCCAAATTTATCTCTTCAGTATCAGTATCTTCACTAAAAAATTCAACAAGGCCGCTTTGATTTTGCAAATATGATATCACGATAGCACTATGGAAAATGCAACCGGTCATTGTATCTTGTAGGTGTGATCTTGGAAAAGAGATCGATTGGTGAAGATTTTAAGGTAATATTTCCAGCCATGTTTGTGATCGGGCGTTTCTGCAAACTTGTTTTAATTTCTAATGTTGCGGAAAGTGTATATAGGTTGCGATAAGGAAGGGAATATATCTCACCGAATCGTTTCGAGGTTTCAATCATGTCGGTCTGGCCATCTCTGACATCTGATATGACGACACCTTATGTTTATGGCATGGCAGACCCCAGACATGGTGGAACTTATTTCCTTAATGTCCATTAATAAACTAGCAGGTCATTTCCTTGCTCGTTCGGGAGTCCGTTCGTGGCTTCGGCTAGATATTCTCGAAGAGTCTTCTAACTTACTTGTTTCCGAGCTACATCATGCTGCTACCGTGACGTCATTGGGATAAAAATGTACGGACTCGCTTATCTATCGGTGGAGATACTGATACTAGAGGCCGATGGAGAGGAAACGTCCATAATACCCATTTTACATAGTCGCCGGATGACGCAAAGCCATGCATCAAGCTTGCTGGGCCGGGAGGTGCAGGTTCAGTGAGGTCGCTGACCCGAACGAAGGCGCCTTAGAACCAAACGATGAGTTTCCGTAGTGGTACAGCCGAGACTCTAGAACGTTTCCACTACACGGCGGCTCCCGTCTGCACGAACGGACCGACTGTTTGAAATCTGAAATATGCGTTTCAAACAGTGTTTCAAACGCGTACAGGAGCCCATTACATTGTGTTAAGGGGCTGCAAATGATACTTGATTAGACCAACCCTGCCCGAAATATTTTTAAAATGTACTGGAGTGGTAAGATACCAATGTGATGCTCTCCCTTCCCCGCTAATCCGACACCGGTATGCCGCCGTCCGGAATAAATATTTATTCTTACGACTATTCAAAATCACTGTAACATGATATATCGACGTATGAGAGGAATGCATTACACGCAGCAACAACAAGGACGCACCAGAGCCGGAACTCCGGATCAGCCGCCGATGAAGTGAGGGGCACTGACCGACAATGACGAGACAGGAGCGCCGACGGGCGCGTCACGCGCTCGGCAGCGCCACGGGGGGCTCGTGCGGCCCTCACGTGCACAGCACGCGCGCACACTCCAACACGCCGCACACGTACACACGGGGTTGGCACGTTCGGCACGAGGCAGAGTAGAGAGACACTGGTGAGGTCGACGGGTTGCACAAGAAGCCGAGAGCTGGCGTGCGGTGATGCTGAGCGAGACGGCAGCTGCGCGCGCGCCGACAGTTCAACAATGAGACGCCCGGCTGGCGCGGCCGGCCGACATGATATGTACAGAGCGCCCGCGGGCCGTGGCCCGGCCGTCACGCGCCGCGGGCCGGCCCGCCCTCACAAGCCGAACCGTTTGAAGATGAGCTCCTTGCCCTTGGACACGATGCCCTCGACGGCGCCGCCGGCGTCGCCCGTGATGCCGCCCAGCTTCTGCATGAGGTTGGGCGCGCCGGCCGGCGGCGCCTGCTCGCCTCCCCCGCCCCCGCCCGTGCCGGCGGCGTGCTCGCCACCGGCCGCCGGCGACGACGACGCCGACGGGATGATGAAGTTGGGAACTTTGCCGGCGGTCAGGCCGCCGCCCAGCCCCTTGATGAAGCCGCCGCCGGACGAGCCGAGACTGCCGAGGCCGCCCAGCAGCGACGAGGTGTGCTCGGCGGCGGGCGGCGGCGCGCCGTTGGGTAGCCGCCTACCAGCGCTGCCGCCGTCGCGCGGCAGGGTCCCGCTCGTCTGGTCGGCCTCGCTCCTCGGACTGGCCGTCTGTGGACCGGTCAGGCCGAGCCAGGTCAGGCCGGGGACAGTACGGCCGCGCCACACCGACTCGAGTGGACCGTGGTTCCGGAGCCTGGCCGTAGCCTGCCAAGTGCACAGTAATTCATTTATGCCGGCTATTTTATCAACTACAAATACGTAAAGTGGGTGCTGTCAACAGCCAAATATACACCAGGATTTTCGACTACCATTAACAGGTCGAAACCAACACCCGCTCCGATGTACCATCATACCTAGCCGCAAAGCACGCATTACTTTTTCAGACGGAGACTGCAAAACTATATTCCTGTAAGCTTCCACATTCTCGGATATTCGCAAGAATACAGCGGAACTCGTATAAAGTAGCAATGTACAACTTGAAACCAGTATGGTTTGCGAGATATATCGCGTCGGGCTATTGGAATTTTAGCTGGACATCGGTAACCTTTTTCATATCATAACGAAAACGATTGAATAATGTCTTAAAAAAAGTGTGATTGCGCTCCGGGTAGCCAAAGCTGACCAACACGAAATTGGATTATTGGCACGTGGCCTGATACCAATGCCTGGTCAGATTGTTTTCAAGCCGATTTCACTGGCACACATGACAAAGATGAATGGGCTACAATTAACAAATGGTATCACTGCTACTATAACCACATCGCCAATTCATTGTCTGATGTTAAAGCGCGGCCAGTTATACGGATATATTAGATGTTAGCATGGCATCCCTAGCGTCCTAACTAATGCTGCATCGAGTCGGACAGATGTAGGACGCATACGATATCGTGCCAATATCCTCTCAGAAGTAGCAGCGCCCACGCCCACCGGAGGCGGGGGGAGGGGGGGGAAATCTGCCCACCCTCCTGTTTTTGACGATATGTCAAACGGGCAGGGTAATATTGTGACTGTGGTGCAAATTGATAGCGCACCCTGTGCAAGAATAATTTGTGAAATCCGTTGGTGAATATAGGAACTACGGGGGTGCAAAGTCTATCGACCGGCCGCCCGGCGTTCGAGGTCACGAAGGTTTCGTCAGAGCGCCGTGCCGGTCGATCTCGACCTCATTTGACCCTGAAGGCATTGACCTGGGGTCATCAAATTGATACTGCAGAGTTCATTGCAGCCGTAATCCCCCTCCAAATTTTCTACTTCTAGCTTCAGTAATTTCAGGGATCTTATGGGGAGGGGGGGGGGGGGAATCCGTCCCCGTACAATGCGCTTGTTAATATTACACAAGTTGGCGATTTGGCCATAGTTACAACGGTGCCATTTGTTTAGCTGAAGCTTCATCTTCTTCGTTTCGAGCGCCACTGAAGCAAGTTTGAAATACTGCATCAGGCGTAGGTTCCTGTAATCTAATTTCACTTTGGTCTGAAGAAGGAGCTGCCCCGAATACAAACAGACGTATTTGGACATTGTGCGACCGTTTCCATTCCCATATGAAAAAGGCAATCGTTACCGAGCCTTGACTTCAATAACCATGATGCTCGTACAGCCATTAGTCTATTCGCGTACATTGTGCTATGTTGGGTTATGCACCAGGCCATGCGGTGTTTAGACTCGCACACAATCACCACCGCTTATACACACTCATGGCAGCATCTAGTCTACTGCGCTGGCGGACACCATGCCTTGCATCGGTAGTTGGTTCGGCGCATGGATCGTCGAGATGAGCGGGGACTCAGGCAAGTTTTGATGCAGAGAAGCTCGGAAGGAGGGCGCGTGGAAGGTTCAACATCATGCCTTCGTTGCCTAATAATGGTTCAGCCGTGTTAACTGTGTCGCAATAGCACGGGAACCTGGTATCGCAGGCTGTGTGGCCACGGTCCCGAAAATCAACGCTTCCCGCGTGGGCTGGCGGGAGTTGGCTTCAAGCCTGGGACGGTTAATCTTTACAACTACTACGGGCCATCGCAAGTATCACTAGCCACCGTCCACACGGCAGTTAGCTCTGTCGTGATCACTCGTCCTAGCAATCACTACTTGCTGGTCTGGACAGTCACTGCCGGTTCGTCACCACTCCGTATTCAACTTTGCTGGTCAGCGCTGACATTAGCCTTAGCTTTGCATCTCTATAATGTAAATACAGTACTGATTAATACGTGGCATACCTGATAAGCCAAACACACGCAAATTCGCCCACTGTTGAATGCAGGTGGAGTCTGCGTTTCCAGCTCTTCAAATGCCGGCTGACTTCCCTCAAATAATTACAAACACGAGACCAGATTGGTTCGCCCCTCGACATTGATCCCTCGTGAGGTCGACGTCGAGCTTTGCCCATCACTTGTGAGAATCTCCATACCCCTGAGTGCATAATCATACTCTAATCAGGCAATTAATGCTCCCATGGTTGGCATGCAAATTCAAGTAAGTAGCTTAAGTGAACTACCTATGTCTCGATTAAAAGTGTTTGGCCCGTCTAAATATATTAAGACGTTACCACCTTTTCAGTGGATTCCGGAAAGTAATGATTATAACGCCAGGGTAGGTGAATTTGCATGCCGTTTCCTTGTATTACGTGGCAATCACTTCCGTGAATTATCGCTGCGATACTACAGATAGCTAGAACAATGCCTACTACCACTACTGCAATACGCTCATTTCTGCAGCGATTGAACAATTGCAAACCATGACTGACGAGCATGTTCTGATGCAGAGTGGCAACCAGTGGCAGCGTTGGTGTTGGTGTTGTGTTGCCGCTCACCATTGGTTAGTCACTAACTCGCCGCCAGTCAATGGCAATCACAAGCCACTAGTCTCAGCCATCACAAGCCACTAGTTCTTGCAAATACATGGCACTAACCCCAGCGATCACTAGCCACTAGTTCTCCCAATCACAAAGCACTTACTCAGCGATCACTAGGCACTAGGCACTAGGCATCTCAATCACAAGGCACTTGCCCAGCGATCACTAGGCACTAGGCATCTCAATCACAAGGCACTTGCCCAGCGATCACTAGGCACTAGGCATCTCAATAACAAGGCACTTGCCCAGCAATCACTAGGCACTGGGCATCTCAACCACAAGGCACCCAGCGATCACAAGGCACTAGGCATCTCAATCACAAGGCACTTGCCCAGCGATCACTTGGCACTAGATATCTCAATCACACGGCACTTTCCCCAGCGGTCACTATTCACTGTTCTGGCGACCACAAGACACTAGCGCCAGCAGTGAGCATCCACTGGTCCCTGAGTCGCCAGCTGGGGGCATCAGTGACCGCCTGGTGGCCGTCGGGCCAAGCACGACTCCAAATACTTTATATCTGCCGCATGCAGAAACTTAATCGGGCGGTTCAAAGCACAATTTCCCGGTGCTGGACACTGCAGACGTTAGACGAGCGGTTAGATGGAGCTCGGCGGCCACCGGGCAATGACTGATCTCCACAGCGTGCGATCTCCGGCTCGTGCCTCGGCGGCCGACGGCGGCCAGCTGGCTGCACCGGCCCTCACTTACCATGAAGCCCAACAGGCCACCTAAACCTAGGCGACCGAGGAGAGAAGAGACAGACAGACGTGTGATTGTCGGGTGCGTTGGGCGGTGCGGGCACTCGTGAGTTGTCAGATTATCGGGGCACACAGCCGTCCGCCGGGCCAGAACCATGTGAAGCCCGGGCACGGCGGCCCACCTCGACATACGATCTCGATCTCCGCACGGGAGACACCGGATCGATCTCGGCCCCGCACATCGGACACGGGACTGATCTCGGCTCCCGTGTTGGAGACGGGGGGCTTAGCTTGGCTCCCACACATAAGATACGGGGTCGATCTCGGCTCCCGTGTTGGAAACGGGGGGCTTATCTTGGCTCCCACACATGAGATACGGGGTCGATCTCGGTCTCCGTGTTGCAGACGGGGTGTTGGCTCCCACACATGAGATACGGGGTCGATCTCGGCTCCCGTGTTAGACCGCTCCCTGTTGAGACGGGGGCTTATCTTGGCTCCCACACATGAGATACGGGGTCGATCTCGGCTCCCGTGTTGGAGACGGGGGGCTTATCTTGGCTCCCACACATGAGATACGGGGTCGATCTCGGTCTCCGTGTTGCAGACGGGGGGCTTAGCTTGGCTCCCACACATGAGATACGGGGTCGATCTCGGCTCCCGTGTTAGAGACGGGGGGCTTATCTTGGCTCCCACACATGAGATACGGGGTCGATCTCGGTCTCCGTGTTGGAGACACGAGATTTATCTCTTCCTCTGCACATGAGACTGAACCGATTTCGGCGCACGTACATGATATGCGAAATCGATCTCGGTCTTCGTGTCGGGGATAGGGACTGATCTCGACCTCCGTATTGGAGACACGGGATCGATCTCTTCCTCTGCACATGAGACTGAACCGATCTCGGCCCCCGTACATGACATACGAAATCGATCGCGGTCTTCGTGTCGGGGATAGGGACTGATCTCGACCTCCGTATTGGAGACACTGGATCGATCTCTTCCTCCGCACATGAGACTGAACCGATCTCGGCCCCTGCACATGAGACACGGGGCCGGCCCCGGTCTCCGTGTCGGAGATAGGGGAAAGGGTGATCTCGGCCAAGGCGGAGGCACGGTGTCGATCTGTGTGCACAGTGCTGTGATGGGTAGCCAGTGTCCACAGGCGCAAGGTGGTGCATCCCTGCTGGTGAAGCCGTAGTAGGTGTCGGAACAGTCAATCTTGAACCAAACAGAAGGCGTGGTAATACTCGGCCCCACATTATTCTCATTAGGTATTCATAATACTAAATCAGCTAAGCCCAACTAATAAATCGACGGATACCTGCTTGGTCGTCGCTCATGTAAAAGCAGGTTGAACGGTTAAAATTTGGTCAGCTCATGGGCGAGGTCCTACAACTATTACGTTATCAGTCAGCAAATGGTCGAATATGTTTAGATATGTGAATTTGTCTTGACCAGACTGATAACGGTTTGATCACGTATAATGGGCATCTTTGCCCACCAAAAACAAACGATGCCGACATGCCCAAAAAAAACTTCGCCAATATCAGCTGTTGTTCCGACCGACCTCGCCCAGAGTGATATCTGTTGTAAGGACCTCTGACAAAACGTTGTGCTTTGTTAGTAGGAGGGACCATTAATACAATTGTACAGATAGTGACGAAGTAAAATCAAGTAATATTGACTTCTTTGTTATCACCTCTTCAGTGGTGTGGTTTGTTACAAACTGTTTCCTATTCAGTTGGTACTGCACGCATTCCAGCAATCCTTTCGACCAACTTCCGCGTTGCGCATGGTGTGTCAATGCACATTAGATGTCAATGCACATTAGATGTCATGGTGTGTCAATGCACAATGGTGTGTCAATGCACAATGGTGTGTCAATGCACAATGGTGTGTCAATGCACAATGGTGTGTCAATGCACAATTGTAATGCAATGTGTGTCAATGCACAATGGTGTGTCAATGCACAATGGTGTGTCAATGCACAATGGTGTGTCAATGCACAATGGTGTGTCAATGCACAATGGTGTGTCAATGCACAATGGTGTGTCAATGCACAATGGTGTGTCAATGCACAATGGTGTGTCAATGCACAATGGTGTGTCAATGCACAATGGTGTGTCAATGCACAATGGTGTGTCAATGCACAATGGTGTGTCAATGCACAATGGTGTGTCAATGCACAATGGTGTGTCAATGCACAATGGTGTGTCAATGCACAATGGTGTGTCAATGCACAATGGTGTGTCAATGCACAATGGTGTGTCAATGCACAATGGTGTGTCAATGCACAATGGTGTGTCAATGCACAATGGTGTGTCAATGCACAATGGTGTGTCAATGCACAATGGTGTGTCAATGCACAATGGTGTGTCAATGCACAATGGTGTGTCAATGCACAATGGTGTGTCAATGCACATTAGATGTCAATCAGACATGCGAGATGTCTGCAAATTTCGGCTCAATTCAAAGCTGAAGGTGGATTGGTGCACGTGCCGCAGACACACACCTGCGCCATCACTCGCCCCACCATTCACTGGCATCCACGGCACAAAGCAGCGCCACGTCAGCAAAACCTCGCCTCGGCGACACGCCGCCACGGCGCTGATTCTGCGGCTCCGAATTGTGCACGAGCGACGTCAAGCTGCGGCTGAGCGGGCTAGGAGGCGGCGCATGCTAGTGCGGGGCGGGGCGGGGCGGGGCGGGGCGGGGCGGGGCGGGGCGGGGCGGGGCGGGGCGGGGCAGGGCAGGGCAGGGCAGGGCAGGGCAGGGCAGGGCAGGGCAGGGCAGGGCAGGGCAGGGCGGGGCAGGGCAGGGCAGGGCAGGGCAGGGCAGGGCAGGGCGGGGCGGGGCAGGGCAGGGCAGGGCAGGGCGGGGCAGGGCAGGGCAGGGCAGGGCAGGGCGGGGCCAGCTGCAGCCACGAGGCGCGGGGAAAAGCATGCGCGGTGCGTCCAGACCCCAGACACCGAGAGCGACTCACCGGCGCGTCTTCGACAGGCTTGGGTCTAATGTCTAGGGGTGAGATGGGGGGATCTAAAGGGAGAGACAGAGCCGGAGCAGACCGTTAGTGGGGGGCCGAGAGACAGAGAGACAAGTGACAAACAGCGAGCGATAGAGCGACGGACAGAGACACGACACACGAAACACAAGGTGAAGGTAACGAGCACGCCGGAGAATCGTCACCGCGGTGGCGAGATGCAAAGGAGAGAAGGGTCAGAGTAGACGTGGAGACCAGCTAAGAGATGCCGAGACAGGTGAGGAGGCGACGGTGGGAGACAGGCGCAGTCGATTGGTTCGAACGTGTGACGAGAAGCAGGCTGCCGCAGGTGACCGAGGTTTGCTGGTCACAGCCACTAATGCCGGCGACATCGACAGCAGGGCACCAGTTGGCCGCTGGCTGGCCGGATGCTCGGCGGGGTCTCGCCAGCTCCGCGCGCCGCCGGCCGCATGTGATCTACAGCGGCGCCGGGTTTGCGACACGGCGACACCCATGCCCATCTGAGGCGGCAGCGATATGCCACGCTCGCGCGGCCGTCCAACACGGCGTGCACACACTGCGCGCGGCCCGGGACGGCCGTGACGAGTGACTGGTCAGCGCGGTGCGCCGCCACTGTCTACAGCGCATGCGGCGACACAGACGGCGGCTCAGTGTGGGGGGGGGGCACGCACCACATCATGACGACCACACGCGCCGCCGGCGGCACAGCTCACCTTTCCGACGGTCGCGAGAGTCGCCTTTGTCGCGCGGCGGCAGCGGCGGCCCGTGCACACCCGGGCCGGGCGGACCCCGCCGCTCGGCCGACGGCGGCTCGGGGCCTCGTCTCCGCTCGTAGTTCTGGCGGGCACGGCCGGTCAGGTGTGCATGTGGTGGGTCAGGGCACTGGAGCGGCGGACAGGGGGCGGGTCAGGGTACTGGAGCGGCGGACGGGTCACCCGGGCACAGCCGATCGGGTGTGCATGTGGTGGGTCAGGGTACTGGGGCGGCGGAGAAATAGGCCACCCGTGCACGGTGGAAATGGAGCCGGTGAGGTTTCGATAAAGCGGATATTTAACCGTTTCGGTCAGTACAGCGGACATATAGCGGGATCAGGTCACCCCGATACGACAGACCGAGCTGTCAGGCTTTGCGAGACAGGCTATAATGTACATAGTCGGAACACACGGAGATGTGGTCCATCAGCTCTCCAACACAGTGAACATTAACCGGGCTCGTTCGTGTAAACTGAACATGTATTCAATCAGGTCATGGGAGCGGCGGACAGTCGGGTCAAGTCACCAGCACAGTAGACATACAGTCGGGTCAAGTCACCAGCACAGTAGACATACAGTCGGGTCAAGTCACCAGCACAGTAGACATACAGTCGGATCAAGTCACCAGCACGGTGGACATGCAGTCGGGTCAAGTCACCAGCACAGTAGACATACAGTCGGGTCAAGTCACCAGCACAGTAGACATACAGTCGGGTCAAGTCACCAGCACAGTAGACATACAGTCGGATCAAGTCACCAGCACGGTGGACATGCAGTCGGGTCAAGTCACCAGCACGGTGGACATACAGTCGGGTCAAGTCACCAGCACGGTGGACATACAGTCGGGTCAAGTCACCAGCACGGTGGACATACAGTCGGGTCAAGTCACCAGCACGGTGGACATACAGTCGGGTCAAGTCACCAGCACGGTGGACATACAGTCGGGTCAAGTCACCAGCACAGTAGACATACAGTCGGGTCAAGTCACCAGCACAGTAGACATACAGTCGGGTCAAGTCACCAGCACAGTAGACATACAGTCGGGTCAAGTCACCAGCACGGTGGACATACAGTCGGGTCAAGTCACCAGCACAGGGGAATACAGTCGGGTTAAGTCACCAGCACGGTGGACATACAGTCGGGTCAAGTCACCAGCACGGTGGACATACAGTCGGGTCAAGTCACCAGCACAGTAGACATACAGTCGGATCAAGTCACCAGCACGGTGGACATGCAGTCGGATCAAGTCACCAGCACGGTGGACATACAGTCGGGTCAAGTCACCAGCACGGTGGACATACAGTCGGGTCAAGTCACCAGCACAGTGTGCATACAGTCGGATCAAGTCACCAGCACAGCGGACATACAGTCGGGTCAAGTCACCAGCATAGTGGACATACAGTCGGATCAAGTCACCAGCACAGCAGACATACAGTCGGGTCAAGTCACCAGCACAGTGGACATACAGGTGGATCAAGTCACCAGCATAGTAGACACATAGTTGAGTCAAGTCACCAGCACAGTGGACATACAGTTGGGTTAAGTTACCAGCACAGTGGACATACAGGTGGTTGGTTGGTTGGTTATTGGTTTTACGACACGTCGACCGTTGAGTCATATAGCGTCGCCAATCTCTCACGCCGATTGGTCGCGGGCGAAGAGTAGCGACAGGTGAGATTCGAACCCACAATCTTTCGATTGTGAAACGAGCATCAAACCCCTAGACCACTCGTCCCCGGACATACAGGTGGGGTAAGTCCCCAGCACAGTGGACATACAGTTGGGTCGAGGCACCCTGGCACACCGCGCACCCAGCCAGGAGAATGTCGCTGGCACCCTGTTGTGGTAATCAGGACGATGGCCTATCGTACCCTTCGGCCCATGGCCTGTGCCGTTGGTGTACCCGTTAATAGCCAGCCTCCCGCAGAGTTCGACGACCAAGACAACTTTCCTCTCGGGAAGTGCGATGTGGAACAGTTCACCTCCCACAGAGCTGCGACCTCCTGCAGTCTTCAGGCTAGGAACCGTTTGGTGCCGGGCAACGATCTACTGGTGTCGTGATCGGGCACGATTTGAACACACTAACCTGTGGTGTCTCGGTGAGGAAGTTGGAGGGCACCAGGCCGCGGACGCCGTTGACTTCGCCCATGTAGAAGCCGTCGTCGTCCATGTCGCCGAATATGTGGATAATATCACCGGTACTGAAAGACAGCTCCACCTGTGGAGCACCAGTCATCAGCTCCGCGACATTAATGACCCTTCGATAAAGCTAACATCCATATCGCTGTTTATATATGAGAACATGCACCAAATGTCGAAGCGCTCATTCTGACCTCTTACTAGAACCAGTAAGGGCTTATAGACCGACGGAGGGGGTCCCGGATCGTTGGAAGGGTCCAGAGCCAATATGAAGGGCCCCTGGGATGACGGCGGGGCCCAAGCCGAAGAACTGGATGACCCGATGGCTCCAACCGTCATCATATCCAACCAGAATGATCGCCCCAAAAGCATACGGAACCAAAATATATTTCAGGCTGGGAAGTGGAAATTCGAGCGCCGAGGTCTCCGGGCATGCATGTCTGGTGCAAGACCGACTCAGATCCATAGCTCGCAAATATGTGAGCCTCATCGTATAAGAAGCAGCATCATCTGACCCCGAATTTGATATTCTAGATTGCATGTCGTGCAACATAGGTACGTTGGTATCCAAGATATAAATTCACCATTAGCTTGCAAAAGTAGGCAGTTGATTGGGTAGGAAATGCTAAGTATATTAAACTGATCGGTTCTGATATTGATATTTCTGGCAAGCTTGTTCAAGCCAATGAACTTTCTCGGAAATCTTCCTCGGAGGTTAAATCGAGAGCTTTTTGCAAGCGATGTCGGGAAGGTAAGCAGCAAGTTTGCAAATCCTGAAGGTTTCTCGGGAAGTTAGCTTTTATCGCGAATGCTATTTTCAATAATTCTCAAATAATCTCCAGATTTGAGGCATCGAGGAAGCAGGCAGCCAGCACCAACCTCGGCGTCGACGTTGGGCGACAGTTCCTGAGGGTCGTAGTCGTAGAGCGCCACCATCCTCCTGACGGGCGTGTTGGAGTAGATGTCACCCCAACGGTCCTCCTGGCCACGCGGCCGGCTGCTACCGCTCCCACCGCTCCCGCCGCCGGAGCCACGGGACCGAGCTGCCACACAGCAGACACCTCACCACCTGCGGAGCCGTCTCGCGGCACACAGAGCCACAGGAGGACCGAGCTGCCACACAGCCGACGCATCACCACCTGCGGAGCCGTCTCACGGCACAAAACGGGCTGCCGGAGCCGCGGGACCGAGCTGCCACACAGCCGACACATCACCACCTGCGGAGCCGTCTCGCGGCACACAGACGCGGGACCGAGCTGCCACACAGCCGACGCCTCACCACCTGCGGAGCCGTCTCGCGGCACACAGCGGGCCGCCGGAGCCGCGGGACCGAGCTGCCACACAGCCGACACATCACCACCTGCGGAGCCGTCTCGCGGCACAAAACGGGCTGCCGGAGCCGCGGGACCGAGCTGCCACACAGCCGACATATCACCACCTGCGGAGCCGTCTCGCGGCACACAGAGCCGCGGGACCGAGCTGCCACACAGCCGACACCTCGCCACCTGTGGAGCCGTCTCGCGGCACACAGAGCCACAGGAGGACCGAGCTGCCACACAGCAGACACCTCACCACCTGCGGAGCCGTCTCGCGGCACACAGAGCCACGGGACCGAGCTGCCACACAGCAGACACCTCACCACCTGTGGAGCCGTCTCGCGGCACACAGAGCCACAGGAGGACCGAGCTGCCACACAGCAGACACTCACCACCTGCGGAGCCGTTTCGCGGCACACAGAGCCACGGGACCGAGCTGCCACACAGCAGACACCTCACCACCTGCGGAGCCGTCTCGCGGCACACAGAGCCACGGGACCGAGCTGCCACACAGCAGACACCTCACCACCTGCGGAGCCGTCTCGCCGCACACAGCGGGCCACCATAGACGCGAGACAGACGGGAGACGCCAAAGCCAGTCTGCCTGCCTTTGCGCCGCGTGTCATCGAAACTCCACACAACTGAGGCCCAGCCCAGGGTGGCTATTGGGCGGCGCATTCAACGCTGCGTTGGCCAACAGGTCTGAATGCGTGCCACTGGCAGACGACACGTTTCGTTCGTCCGACGCTTGGCGGAGGGCTCTCGCCACTAACCTGGTGGCCGGTCCTCGTCCTTCAGCAGCTCCTGCGCCAGTCTCTCGTCGTCCACCTGCACCTCCGACACCATGTTGCAGGGCACGTATCCGGACCGGCCCGACGCCTCGCCCCAGTAGAACCCGTCGCCGTCCTTATCACCGTATATCTGCGGGCGGAACGCGTCCTGATGTGGCGTGCGGTTGCCATGTGATGAAGCGTGTTTTTT
The DNA here is from genome assembly GCA_034440615.1 of Ashinkailepas kermadecensis. Classification (NCBI taxonomy): domain Eukaryota; kingdom Metazoa; phylum Arthropoda; class Thecostraca; family Neolepadidae; genus Ashinkailepas; species Ashinkailepas kermadecensis. The sequence goes on from JAOTOM010005173.1 coordinate 897,396, forward strand.
TCACCACGTAAGTTAGCCGGGGTGTTGTCTATGTACAGTGCACACCCGCAACCATCCGAGACACCGAAAGTCGACGATCCTTAAAGATGGCGGAAGGAGTAGAAAATAACCTACTTTGTCAACATTTTTCAGTAAGCATCACACGGAGCAGGAATTTCTAGTGAGGTCAGAACGGGATTGGCAACTATGAACCGAGTAGGGCTCACTTGGACCATCCCATCCGGCATACTCGAGTGGGCCCAAGCTTGGTCCCAAATGAGCCCCATACAGGAAAGCCCATTCCTGACAGACGTGATCCACAAAAGCACACACGAGCCTAATAAGGATCACCCTTCACATGGCTCACTACCGCTATGCCTATTTACAACCCACGTAGCGCCACGCGGCAAATTCCACATCATGAACCTGCACACCACTTCACTGCTCATTCACGACCCGAACGGGCCCGACTCTGGCATGTTGGCACGTGGGTATTCTGTATCCTCAGCTGCTCCGAAACGTTTTCCAATTCTTCGCACGCATCTAAGACTGCGAAACACAAGATATTCATACATATATATATATATATATATATATATATATATATATATATATGTATGAATATCATAATGTACATACACGCCTGAAACAAAGTTGCAAAGGGTTCATTGTCATTAAGAGCGCAACTGAAACCGACCAGTCTACAACCAACCAGCCATTCTTTAGGAATAATTATGGAAAAGAAAAGCAGGGTGCCGACTACAAACGCCTAATATAATGAGAGATAAAAACCGGGAGGGGGGAGGGGGGAGATTCGGTGCGCTATTCGGAGAGATTCGAGTAAATTTTTGCGCATGCGTCTAATCCCCACCAACCCTGGCAGAGGATTTGATTTTGTTTATTTCCCTCCGCAATGGCCAGATGAAACACCTGGATAAAAATTGGGGGAAAATATCGAAATCGAAATGCCTCGCGCGGTGCCGATTCTCGGCAGCAGGAGACGACTGTCCACAGCCACCTGCTCTATGGGGTAGCTGGAGATCACGCTACCCACCTTGATGAGCTGCCCCTCGCGGAACGGCAGCTCCTCTTCGCAGGCGTCCGGGTTGGGCGACATGCTGGGTGGATCGTAGTCGAACAGCGCCACAAAGATGCGCATCCGCTCATCTCTGCCGCGGCGCGAGCTGGACGGACCCGAGCCGGGTGTCGCGCCCTGTCGGTATCCTGCCGGAGGGAGGGTGCGGTCAGTGGCCTGATCTCTGCTGCGGCGCGAGCTGGCCGGGCGTCGCACCCTGTCGGTATCCTGCCGGAGGGAGGGTGCGGTCAGTGGTCTCATCTCTGCCGCGGAGCGGGCTGGCCGGACCCGAGCCGGGTGTCGCGCCCTGTCGGTATCCTGCCGGAGGGAGGGTGCGGTCAGTGGTCTCATCTCTGCTGCGGCGTGAGCTGGCCGGGTGTCGCGCCCTGTCGGTATCCTGTCAGAGGGAGGGTGCGGTCAGCGGCTTCATCTCTGCCGCGGAGCGGGCTGGCCGGATCCGAGCCGGGTGTCGCGCCCTGCCGGTATCCTGTCAGAGGGAGGGTGCGGTCAGTGGTCTCATCTCTGCCGCGGAGCGGGCTGGCCGGACCCGAGCCGGGTGTCGCGCCCTGTCGGTATCCTGCCGGAGGGAGGGTGCGGTCAGCGGCTTCATCTCTGCCGCGGAGCGGGCTGGCCGGACCCGAGCCGGGTGTCGCGCCCTGTCGGTATCCTGTCAGAGGGAGGGTGCGGTCAGTGGTCTCATCTCTGCTGCGGCGTGAGCTGGCCGGGCGTCGCACCCTGCCGGTATCCTGTCAGTGGGAGGGTGCGGTCAGCGGCTTCATCTCTGCCGGGGAGCGGGCTGGCCGGATCCGAGCCGGGTGTCGCGCCCTGCCGGTATCCTGTCAGAGGGAGGGTGCGGTCAGCGGCTTCATCTCTGCCGCGGAGCGTGCTGGCCGGACCCGAGCCGGGTGTCGCACCCTGCCGGTATCCTGTCAGAGGGAGGGTGCGGTCAGTGGTCTCATCTCTGCCGCGGAGCGGGCTGGCCGGACCCGAGCCGGGTGTCGCGCCCTGACGGTATCCTGTCAGAGGGAGGGTGCGGTCAGTGGCCTGATCTCTGCTGCGGCGCGAGCTGGACGGGTGTCGCGCCCTGACGGTATCCTGTCAGAGGGAGGGTGCGGTCAGTGGCCTGATCTCTGCCGCGGAGCGGGCTGGCTGGGCGTCGCACCCTGTCGGTATCCTGCCGGAGGGAGGGTGCGGTAAAAAGGTATATGTGGGTACGACACGCGCGTTAAAGAGCACTATGTCTATTCGCTATATATAACCACACTGCTTTAGGTCAATCTATCGAAATTAGTTATTTGACGCGCGACAGATACGGGACAGAAATGGGACATTTCATCCCTGAGGCTGGCCCTCAGCATTCCTCGCATCCTTCGCTCGTTCTCAAGGACTCTTAACTCTAAGGAGATGGGAGGGGGGGGGGCGATCTCTCAGGTGCCTATCCCAAAGCTCAGGAACATCCCAGTCCAGTCCTCTCCGACTCTCAAGGGACCTATTCATCCGTCAGGAGCCTTCTCCATCTTGCGTGGACCATTCCCAATCCTCGACAAACCTGTCTAGCTTTCAGGGGGATTCTGCACTCAGGGACAGGCCTCACAATTTCTAGCAAACATCGCCAACTCTCGGAACTCTCCTTAGCTCTTAAGTGGCTCTATTCATCCCTCAATGTTCCCTCTAAGCCTCAGAAACATTCGTCAGGTCAGCATTTGGTATCAGGGCCCTCCCCAGTACTCGACAGCCTTTCAGGCTATCAAAGGCAGTCTAGCTCTGAAACTGGCTCTCGACATTCCTCACAGCCATCGGTAGCCCTCAGGGACTCTTTAGATCTCAGGGAGCCCTGTTCTTCTTATAAGAACCCCTTCCAAGCCTCTTGGGCATCCAAATCCAGTCTTATTTAACGCTCAGCGACGATTTCAATAGCTAAGGACCCTCCCCAGCTGTTTGGAATCCCTCCCAGTCCTTGACAGTCTTTTTAGCTTCAAGGGCTTTCTAGCTCACACGCAGCCCGTCAGTATTCCTCACAACCATCGTTGGCCTTCGGGACTCTCCTTAGCTCTCGGGGGGCTCTGTTACCCCTCAAGGGCCCTCGCGAGCTTCTAGGGACCATTCCCAGTTATCGACAGCTCTTGTGGTTTCAAAGACATTCTAGCTCTGGGGCTGACCCTCAATATTCCTAACCGCAATCAACAGCCAGCAGGGAATTGTTTATCTCTCAGGAATCTTGTTCGTCCATTAAGGGCCGCTCTCAACCTCAGAATAATCCCAGTCCAGTCCCCTCCGACTCTCAGAGATTCTCTTCATCCATCAGGGTCCTCATGCTTCTAGGGGCCCATCGCAGTCCTTAATATCTCAAGCTAGCTCTCATATCGGGAGCATTTAAGCTCTGCGATGGGCCATCACTAGTTCTCTTCTGCTCTTAGGGGACTTGTTAATCCTTCAGGGGCCCCTACAACCCCAAGAACATTCCAGCCCTTTCTGGCCATCAGGTGCCCTGTTTATTCCTTAGCTGTCGGGGCCCATTCCAGCTGAGACTGCTCTTTCCAGCTGACATGGGCATTCCAGCTCTCGGGCAGGCTCTCTTGCCTTCACGTCCCTTGCCATCCCTCAGGGTTCATGTCTTCATGTCTGAAAGCCCTTTCCACATAAGCTGTTAGATGCGTTAACATTTTTCCTTCTCTATATCACTGCCCCTCAGGGCGGTCGCCTGGAGAACCCCATCGGACTCGCCAAGGAGTCGGATGTCCCTTCACTCCTCGTAAACGCCGCTGCTTTTTAACAGCCCATGGCCCCTCCATGGGCTTAAAGGCCCTTTACGAGAAACCGGGAACCTTCCGCTTCGGCCCGAATCGTCTCCGTAGCTCGGGGGCCTCTTTATCTGGCTGAGGCCCGCTGTCAGCTCTGGGCCCCTCTCCATCAGCGTGAGCCAAAGCCGACCCAGTAGCCCTGCACGTCCGGCCCGGGTCCCCACCCGTCGGCTTAGGGACCCTATTTCACGGCTCAGGACACCCTCCGTCCGCTTGGAGCCTCCCATTTCAAAAGTTTGGACCTCCTATCACGTAAGGGACCCCTGTGCGGTTTTGGTCCCCTCTATCGTTAGTTAGTTATTTGGGCTTTAGGGCGCTTCGACCAGAGTTGATCACTCGCGCCCATGTCCATTCTATCGACCCAGAGGCCGTTCGTACTGGTTCTGGGCCCTCTCAGACGGCCCGGCGTCCTCCTGCAGCTAGGGGCCCTCTCCGTCGGAGCAGAGACCTTCCTTAGCGATCCAGGGTCTCCTCTGGCAGGTCGGAAGCCCTCTTAATATATTAGGGCTCCTCAATCAGGCCAGTGGCCCTTGTGCGGCTTGGGCCCCATCCGTCGGTCAAAGGGCCCATTCTGACGGCCCGAGGTTGTCTGGCAACTACGGTCCCCCGTCGTCGCAGGGGCCTTCTTTGACGACCCAAGGCCTTTTCTCACAAGCCGCAGATCCTTTTTCAAACGCTTGGGCCATCTCCATCAGGTCAGGAGCCCTTTCTTCGGCTTGGGCCCCTGTGTCATCCAGTGGCCCTTCATATTGTGTCGGGGCCCTTCCAATGACCCGGGGCCTCCTCTGTCAATCTAAAACCCTTCACTCAACTTTTTCCGAGGGCATTCTCCGTTGACTTGCGGTCCGCTTCATCGGCCGGGACCCTTTCCGTCAGCCCAGAGCCCCTTCATCGGTCCAGGGACAAATAGTGACAACACTTGTCAATATGCGACTATCTCGTAAAGCGGATCAGAGTTGTCCACGATCATTGGTCATTCGACCTCCAGCTTTGCCTCAACACTCAACCGCTTGGCATAGTTCGCTACCCAGAACAGTCTGGGGGAAAGAGCAAAGTCCAACTCTTAGGATCTCATGACATCCGTTTGATCTAGGCCACTTGATCTATCACGCCACAAATGACGAAGTCATAATATGTCTTGCAAAACGTCGGAAATGCATGTAAACTTTGAGCATGGGTAACTTACGCAACAACGGTCGCAGGGCTATTTAGTTCGAAAAGGAAGGAAAGCTCGATTGTCGATATAAATTGTGCGGCAGCCAAACTGATATTAACCGTACAAGCCGTGATATGACCTGGCCACAAGCAAGTAGCCGATGTGAAATGTATCATTATGTAGGTAACCAGCATCTTGCGCAGTTCTAAGCATCTAGCACAGCGGTTCTAAGCACGCTAATGGGGGGGGGCATCTCACTCTTGACTGGCCCCAGTCAGCCACTGCACTTTCCATTGCCTGAGCAAGCTTACTTGGGCGGGGTGGGGGTGGGGTCGAAAGGCTTGGATTTGTTCTCATTGGAGTCAATAGTAGGTTCCCCCAGTGATATATTGCTTACGAGGCACTGGTTCGAAAGCCATAGACGATAGTTCCAGGTCGGTAAATTCTACCCACAGGCGGTCTGGCGTTAACGACAGCTTGGTGGAACCAATGTCGATTACAATCTAGAAACAATAAATAAAAGCGCAAAGCAAAATGGCATGGGTCGATCGCCAAACCATGCTTCTATCACGGCGGTTCGGTGGCATCAAGTAAATTTGCATCAAAACGTCCTGTTCATCTGCATACCCAACGGGGAATTGGTGCTTGCTTGTACACCTGTGCTACCAGCTCCACGCCTTCCGACCGCCTCGCATCGGGACGAGGTGCAGTCACAGCCACAAGGGAACGGCGGCCGGCAAGAGATGACCGCTGTCCGGATCGCCTCGAATGCCCCTCTGACCCGGGGGCTCGGAACGAGGTGCAGTCACAGCCACACGGGAGCGGAGGCCGTCCAGAGATGACCGCTGCCCGGATGGCCTCGGATGCCCCCCTGACCGGGGGCTCGAAACGAGGTACAGTCGCAGTCACACGGGAACGGCGGGACGGACCATGGTAGCCGCGCTACCGCAACCGCTGGACGGACCATGATAGCCGCGCTGCCGAAACGGCGGGACGGACCATGGCAGCCGCGCTACCGCAACGGCGGGACGGACCATGGTAGCCGCGCTACCGCAACGGCGGGACGGACCATGATAGCCGCGCTACCGCAACGGCGGGACGGACCATGATAGCCGCGCTACCGCAACGGCGGGACGGACCATGGTAGCCGCGCTACCGCAACGGCGGGACGGACCATGGTAGCCGCGCTACCGCAACGGCGGGACGGACCATGATAGCCGCGCTACCGCAACGGCGGGACGGACCATGGTAGCCGCGCTACCGCAACGGCGGGACGGACCATGGTAGCCACGCTACCGCAACGGCGGGACGGACCATGGTAGCCGCGCTACCGCAACGGCTGGACGGACCATGATAGCCGCGCTGCCGCAACGGTGGGACGGACCATGGTAGCCGCGCTACCGCAACGGCGGGACGGACCATGGTAGCCACGCTACCGCAACGGCGGGACGGACCATGGTAGCCACGCTACCGCAACGGCGGGACGGACCATGGTAGCCGCGCTACCGCAACGGCGGGACGGACCATGGTAGCCGCGCTACCGCAACGGCGGGACGGACCATGATAGCCGCGCTACCGCAACGGCGGGACGGACCATGGTAGCCGCGCTACCGCAAAGGCGGGACGGACCATGGTAGTCGCGCTACCGCAACGGCGGGACGGACGATGGCAGCCGCGCTACCGCAACGGCGGGATGGACCATGATAGCCGCGCTACCGCAACGGCGGGACGGACCATGGTAGCCGCGCTACCGCAACGGCGGGACGGACCATGGTAGTCGCGCTACCGCAACGGCGGGACGGACCATGGTAGCCGCGCTACCGCAACGGCGGGACGGACCATGATAGCCGCGCTACCGCAACGGCGGGACGGACCATGATAGCCGCGCTACCGCAACGGCGGGACGGACCATGATAGCCGCGCTACCACAACGGCGGGACGGACCATGGTAGCCGCGCTGCCGCAACGGCGGGACGGACCATGATAGCCGCGCTACCGCAACGGCGTACTGTTCTGACGTTCTCCTTGTGGTGTGATTTTCCAGCTCCACTCTAAGTCGATGTGTGGTAAAATATGACGATAATAACGAGAAAAGCCGACGCGAGAGAACGAATTTGCCAGCTGCCATCCGAAGAGGCCGTATGTCAACCGACGTTGAGCTGCAGGGGCAGTTGGGCTGATTGCATGTCATAAGTTACGACATCCCAGGGTTGAGGACGGCCGAACAAAGCTTCGGTCTGAACATCGTAGGGGACTATCGTCTGCCAGAAAGTGTAACCGACAGCTCTTCATGGAAGTACGACAATAATTATTTTTCCAGCACAGCTCGGGTCAAGAGCATCCTTCCCGAACCACATCTCTTCTGGTTCAGTGCCTCGGGCTTTCGGGCGCTTCGGCTGCTCTGGTCATATTGCTCGTTCAGTGCCTCGGAGGATGTGTTTTAGTCGTTAAAAACCTCCCTAGCGCCATGAAATAACATGTGGTATGTGCTGATATGTGGACAGCAGCAGAACAGAGAACCCGCAAAATCGCGCATCATCTGGTTGCCTGTCTGGGGACCGAACAGGAATATCGTGAGATGATTGAGGCCGGGAAAGATATGTATCTTATGGTATGTAGAGGATGTCCCGAATCAAACAAGGAAATTGTCGACAAGCAGAACGAAAAACAAGACTAAATCGAAGTTAAAAGGTTCCTCTTCGTCATGCTCCTCTTCAAGATATCCAAGTTACTCGCATAGTGTCAATTCGTGTTATGCTCTATCGCGTGCACATTGCGGGATATGTAATTTTGATCTAGTCGCATAACTGCGAAATCTTCATTTCTGGAATAAGGACTATTCAATGTAGGACAATATAGTCAATGTACATACATATATATATATTATTATCCTATCATCTTCAAATTATAAATTACAACTACGTATTCAAAAGCCCAGCAGTATCAAAAGGGGATTCGGATGCAAAATCAAAAACACATTTATTCTGTCCGAATTGGATGGTCAAAAATTATTATCTCTGAAACGACGAATTCCAAAATAAAAATAAAACATTGTCCCAATGCAACTGACGCATTCACTCACGTTCTGCATGGCTGGGGAGCTACACACTTATATAAGCGAAAACTACACAGCTGTACGCACGGGTATGTAGGTGTAAGCCCGGGACACTGCGCAACTGCGTGCCCGGAACACTACACAACTGCGTGCCCGGAACACTACACACCTGTACGCCGGTACACTACGCACCTGAGTGGCCGGCCGGCTCCCGGTACTCCTCGGGTCGTGTTCGCGGTGCGCGCGGCTCTCGGCCAGACTCGTGCGGCGTCGGGCGCGCCCTCTCGGCCGGCGGTCGGCGCCGGCCTCGCGGCCCCCGCAGCTCGCCGTCCTCCTCGCTGAACTCCACCGAGCCGCGGCCTTCGCTCGCAGAGTCCTTGGTGATCTCTGCGGCACGGTCAGGGCATCAGCGCGGCCAACACCGGCATCCGCACGGCCAAGTCGCACAAAGCCGATCGGGGAGTGTCGCAGCGCATGGGGTTCCGTCGTCGCCGGTCGGGGAGTGTCGCAGCGCATGGGGTTCCGTCGTCACCGATCGGAGAGTGTCGCAGCGCATGGGGTTCCGTCGTCGCTGGCCGCGATTGCATACGATCATTTTGAAGCACATTCGGGCGCGTCGTCATCGACACGGTTCCATCGAGGCGTTGATGGAGCGTGATGGGAACGTGAGGGGAACGTGAGGGGAACGTGAGGGGAGCGTGAGGGGAACGCAGGAGTTACTTGCGCTGCACAGACTACGATGTGTGCATTTGCCTCACCAAATGTCGTTTGGTTATCTGCATTCCGTGACAAGCATTCACATTTGCGGGGGTTGGAGGATCTAGCTGGCGACCGACGTTGGGTGGAGGTGGGAGTGAGGGCGGCTGAATTGACCGGTATGAAGTAAAGTTAGTCTCTGCCCGGATTTCGACGCTTTGCGTGTCTCAAGGGAACACCGCTCCCTTGGCCCTCTAGCATCTGCAGGTTAGACGCTGATCTACCCACGAGACAGGTAGGCAGCTGCTTGCGGTGTAAACAGTCGGCTACCTTGGTAGGCAGGTAACTGCCATTGGCCTGAATTTCTGCACCATTATGCAAGCACAGAAGTCCCAGGCTATCTTCTCCAAGGCTACGTCTCGAGGAAATAAACATCTACACATCTGCTGAGGTAGCCACTCACCTATCTGCGGAATGGACATGTAGCCGCCGGGGTAGACCTCCTTGTCGCTGAGGTTCTCCTCGGTCTCGAGCACCTGTTGCTGGTTGTAGTGTTGGCCGCGTGGCGGCGCTGCCGTCGCCGGGCCGCGGGACCGGCTGGAGCGCGGCGACGAGTGGACGGAGCCGACCGACTCGTGAGGCTTCATACGCGGCGGCTCGGTCTGCTGCTCCTGCGGCCACAGACAGCTGCCACACTCAGTCGCCATTCCCACACTGGTGAGTGGCACTCGGTCGCCATACGGACATTGCCGAGTGGCACTCACTTGCCACTCTTACAACACTGACGAGTGGCACTGCCTCGTCACACTCATACCAATGAGTGGCACTCAGTCGCCACACTCACACTGACTAGTGGCATCCACTCGCTACGCTCACACTGACGTGTGACTCGGCCGCCACTCAGAAGAGCTGCGCCCCTCAGCCAGGCGCTCGCCACCCAGTCAGGGAAGCAAGCCAGGCTCAGTCGTCACACTCATACGAGTGACACTTGGCACTCACAGACGAGTGGCACTCAGCTGCCACGTCGATGGGTGACACTCAACACTCAGTCGCATAATGCGAGTAGCATTACACCCAGACAAAGAGTTGCGCAACCATCAAACATCACTCGGACAGCCCTCGCACGTCACTCGAAGCAACAGCGCAGGCCGTCGGCCAGCTTGGGTCGCTCAACAACTTCGACTTTGCCCACTTAAAACTCTCGACAATACCTCATAATTGGTCCCAGACTCATGTTATTCACTTATCGTTCTTAACAAAGCATCATAAAGGCTGGTGCACGCACTGCTGTATTGTTGGTGGATCTCAGACCCCAGGGTAGATCCAATCATTCTCGAGGATGTAAATGCTAACCTATGATGTTCTAGATAAAGTGGCATACGTGTAATCATATTAGACGGTAATAGAGTTGTCCTATTGTGCCTTTCAGGAAAGCAAATTGTGCTGTGCTATTGTGCCCTTGGACAAAGAAAATTCAATGGTTTGTTTCCAGGCGAATCGCAGCCGACGGTCCGATATCTACAGCGTACCGTCGCAAAACTCACTATTTCACATTAGTTTACGGACGCACAGCTTACCACAGCCGGACTGGACATACACCACCCCAGACCTATCTTGACGGCTGTGCACCAGCCTCGGGAATAACATGTCGACAGTAAATGAGGCGTGGTTGGAATCGGCGGCGGCAGACGCCATTGATCGGGCAGAGACGATCAGACTGGTCGGCGACAGCTAGCTCCTGGTTGGCGACAGCCGTACCCCTGGTCGGCGACAGCTGGACCCCTTGTCGGCGACAGCTGGGCCCCTTGTTGGCGACAGCCGGACCCCTGGTCGGCGACAGCTGGGCCCCTGGTCGGCGACAGCTGGGCCCCTTGTCGGCGACAGCTGGGCCCCTGGTCGGCGACAGCTGGCTCCTGGTCGGCGACAGCTGGCTCCTGGTCGGCGACAGCTGGTCCCTAGTTGGCAACAGCTGACCCCCTGGTCGGCGACAGCTGGGCCCCTTGTTGGCGACAGCCGGACCCCTGGTCGGCGACAGCTGGGTCCCTTGTCGGCGACAGCCGGACCCCTGGTCGGCGACAGCCGAACCCCTGGTCGGCGATAGCTGGACCCCTGGTCGGCGACAGCCGGACCCCTGGTCGGCGACAGCCGGACCCCTTGTCGGCGACAGCTGGGCCCCTTGTTGGCGACAGCCGGACCCCTGGTCGGCGACAGCTGGCTCCTGGTCGGCGACAGCCGTACCCCTGGTCGGCGACAGCTAGCTCCTGGTTGACGACAGCCGTACCCCTGGTCGGCGACAGCTGACCCTTTGATTGCTGGTCGGCGACAGCTGGACCCCTTGTCGGCGACAGCTGGGCCCCTTGTCGGCGACAGCTGGGCCCCTGGTCGGCGACAGCTGGGCCCCTTGTCGACGACAGCCGGACCCCTGGTCGGCGACAGCTGGCTCCTGGTTGGTGACAGCCGTACCCCTGGTCGGGGACAGCCGTACCCCTGGTCGGCGACAGCTGGTCCCTAGTTGGCAACAGCTGACCCCTTGGTCGGCGACAGCTGGACCCCTGGTCGATGACAGCCGAACCCCTGGTCGGCGATAGCTGGACCCCTGGTCGGCGACAGCCGGACCCCTGGTCGGCGACAGCTGGCTCCTGGTCGGCGACAGCCGGACCCCTTGTCGGCGACAGCTGGCTCCTGGTCGGCGACAGCCGGACCCCTGGTCGGCGACAGCTGGACCCCTGGTCGGCGACAGCTAGCCCTCTGGCCGGCGACAGCCGGACCCCTTGTCGGCGACAGCTGGCTCCTGGTCGGCGACAGCCGGACCCCTGGTCGGCGACAGCTGGACCCCTTGTCGGCGACAGCTGGACCCCTTGTCGGCGACAGCTGGCTCCTGGTCGGCGACAGCCGGACCCCTGGTCGGCGACAGCTGGACCCCTTGTCGGCGACAGCTGGCTCCTGGTCGGCGACAGCCGGACCCTGGTCGGCGACAGCCGGACCCCTGGTCGGCGACAGCCGGACCCCTGGTCGGCGACAGCTGACCCCTGGTCGGCGACAGCTGGCTCCTGGTCGGCGACAGCTGACCCCCTTGTCGGCGACAGCGGGACCCCTTGTCTGCGACAGCTGGCTCCTGGTCGGCGACAGCCGGACCCCTGGTCGGCGACAGCTGGACCCCTTGTCGGCGACAGCTGGCTCCTGGTCGGCGACAGCCGGACCCCTGGTCGGCGACAGCTGGACCCCTTGTCGGCGACAGCTGGCTCCTGGTCGGCGACAGCTCAGACTCTGGTCGGCCCTAAATAGCGTGTGTACTGACTGAGCCGAACACAGGGTAGCAGAGATGACGCTTATTATGACTGACGATCTACCGCTTGCACCGATTTATCGCACTGCCCACATTACTTCTTGATGGGACATCGACATTTTAAGTGTTTGCGTCGGCTAGCTATCCAGTTAACAGGCAAAATGTTGGTTACTGTACGGCACCGATCATCTTGTGATACGTAGGAAAGCATTGCTTACACCAATATCTTCCCCCTGGTGCAAACGGCCCTGTATTACAGCGTACAAATTATGTTTGTGAAGTGAACTGCAAAATACACCTCCTTTCCTTCGAAACATTTCGAGACAATCAAATATAAATTTGTCTTCCAATTATTGAAGCACGTAACCATATGCTCCTTTGCCATGTTTATTCAAACACGACCCAGACCTTCTTCAAGATCCTGAGCACATTCACTGGAACACCAGCTTGCGTCACACCGACAATCTGTGCGCAGCCACGCTGCTCAACTCGTCCAAGTCGCGGACTGGTTTGTTGTGGCCGACACCGCGGCGTGCCGTCGTCGCGTCCATTCCCGAGCCCGTGCTGACACCATCCACTATCCGTCGCGCCGATCAGTCCGGTCCATGTCAAACACCGCCGAGTCTAGCCCGGCTCTGATCGCCCAGAATAGCTACAAATGCAGCGCGCGCAAATGTTCCGCGAGCTCCGATCGAGCAGCTGGACGTCCACCTACCGCGAGCTCCGATCGAGCAGCTGGACGTCCACCTGCCGCGAGCTCCGATCGAGCAGCTGGACGTCCACCTGCCGCGAGCTCCGATCGAGCAGCTGGACGTCCACCTGCCGCGAGCTCCGATCGAGCAGCTGGACGTCCACCTGACGCGAGCTCCGATCGAGCAGCTGGACGTCCACCTGCCGCGAGCTCCGATCGAGCAGCTGGACGTCCACCTGCCGCGAGCTCCGATCGAGCAGCTGGACGTCCACCTGCCGCGAGCTCCGATCGAGCAGCTGGACGTCCACCTGACGCGTGCTCCGATCGAGCAGCTGGACGTTCACCTGACGCGAGCCCCGATCGAGCAGCTGGAAGTCCGCCGGCCGTCGCGATGGTCGGCACACAACAGGACACTCGGAAACACCGCCGCACTGGCAGCCACCAAGGAGCGTGTCGTGCGAGCGCCCTACACCGGCACCGCGTCCACAACCGCCGCATTGCCAGCCACCAAGGAGCGTGTCGTGCGAGCGCCCTGTACCGGCACCGCGTCCACACAACGCGTCCACCGCGTCCACCGGCACCGCGTCCACACATGGCAACATTCACGCAGTTTGCAGACGTACACATGGTCGGCAGGCAATCGACACGGATCGGAGAGCGTCCACATGATGAGACAGCATTCCGCAGTGTTTGGACGCGTGAGGCGCGGTGGCGACGGGCACGGCGCGCCACAGCCTTACCTGGTCGGACAGATCGTGCTCGGCCTCCTCGGGAATGTCGGACAGCTCGTCGCTCTCATACTCTGCGTGCTGCAGTGTAGGGGACGCGCACAGTCACAACGGGTGCGGCGGGCAGCAGCCAACAGAAACGCCAGAATGCAGCCAGAACACAACCAGAAATGGTGTGTTCTGCGCAACTGAATAATAATGCGCAACTGAATAATCAAGCAAGCAAACAAACATAAACAAGGAAGCAATTAAACCAGACTGTAGATGCTAAAAGTCAAACGCAAACTAGCAAACACAACAGCTTAACAAATGCGACGTAAAACACACACAGAAACATGCCATCTGCATGCATCAACGGAACATGGCCGCTTTGTATCAGGAAATCAGAACGCAACTTTGCAACATTCACTATGTTATAAAGCGATTCAATGTGAAAATGTGATGGAATCTGAGCAAAGGACGTTTCGCGCACCAACAACAAAATGTCCTTGTTGAGTGATGGCAGTGTCTAACGAGATTCTTCATTACAGCAAGGATTAGCATGAATGCTCTTGGTTAGAAGCATGGATGCAACTCGATATCTCTTTGTGGGTGCACATTCGCCCACAAATATTTTTGTGCACCCAGAAATCTGCTGCTCGAACACACTAAGTTACATGGCAGATTCTGTTCAATATTGCTTTTGGTAGCCTTTTAATTTAGAACAAGCAGAGGATACTGAAAATGGCTAAAGTTGCTAAAGTCCTTGAATTTATGTGCAGATGTTATAAAATGGTGCTCTCCTGATAGGGTTGTAGGGAAATGCTGACTATGTCTCGGAATTTCCACAAAATTCGGGATGCTCCTCTGAATGTGTAACTGTATGCTTAATTGCATGTAAATACAGGTGTGTATATGCAGGCGTGTGCATGTGTATGAGTGTAAATGTGTATGGATGCATATGTGTGTATGTTTATGTATGTACATGTTAGTATATGTGTATGTATGTATATTTGTATAAATGATGTGTGGGCACATATGTGTCTATGTATGTGAAATATGTGTAGGTGTACATGCTTCATGTGTATGCATATGCAGGTATGTGTGCTTGTGCATGCGTATATACATGGATCCAACTTTTCCCTTTCTCCCCCTCATAACACATTTCACTTTGTGGCCCCAGGAGTTCCTTGGTGTTACTAGCTTGCTACCTAGCTGAAGTGCTCCTGGGGCTACTTCTCCTAATAACTGGTGGTGGCCTATCTGCAAACAAAAATACAAAAAAAGGATGCAACCAGTTGTAGTGAACTGGAGGTATGCAGACAGATGACATATGTATTGGCATCCTGAGGCATTCTTAAGCTGGCTGTCCTAACTTTTGAATAGCTAGCCATAGGAAAGCCCAATATCAATCGAGCCAGTAATAGTGCGTGCAGCCAAATAGGATAGGCTGTTGCATACCAAACAGTGGTCGACATTAGACAAAAAATATATACGAAGACATTTCCAACTTTCTACCCATGGTCAACTGCTCTGATGCGCCGGCGACACACAGCTTCTAGATTGTTCGTGCCCTGATTGTAATAGGTTGCTACAGCTACAAATTCGCTTGCAGTCTCTGGCATCGGCTCAAAATTGGTTTAAAAAAACAACTCTTTAAGAAGGAACGCGGCTAAACCAGACATCATTCTAGGCACCGAACAATCGGTGAAGTGTCTGCATTCCAGTTGTATTTGTCGGGCATCTCAATTCAGCGTTCAGATATGACAAATTTTTGGCGTCACCGTGGGCCGTTCGCTGACCTGAGGTCGGCACATCTCTACAGTTCTGTGCCGCTGCTACATCATCACCTCATCAAACAGATCCCGATCCAATTTCACATCCGAAGCGAGTTATCAC
This sequence comes from Ashinkailepas kermadecensis, assembly GCA_034440615.1. Classification (NCBI taxonomy): domain Eukaryota; kingdom Metazoa; phylum Arthropoda; class Thecostraca; family Neolepadidae; genus Ashinkailepas; species Ashinkailepas kermadecensis. Next base: position 912,741 of record JAOTOM010005173.1, read on the forward strand.
CACAATCTAGGCTCATGTTTTCTCCCAAATCATATATCGCTTGTGTGTGTGGCGTGAAGCACCCGAACACCAACTCAACATAATCAAAACAAAGTATCAATCTTGCGGCCGGTGCACGGCCGGCACCGAGAGTACATCACTCCAGCTCTGACATCACTACACTGCACTGGTCAAGGATTGGCGAGCTGGTGGTGGAGCATGACTGTCGATCTGGTGGTGGAGCATGACTGGCGAACTGGTGATAGAGCGTGACTGGCGAGCTGGTGGTGGAGCATGACTGGCGAGCTGGTGGTGGAGCATAACTAGTGGTGCGTGACTGGCGAGCTGGTGGCGAACGTGACTGGCGAGCTGATGGTGGGCGTGACTGCGAGCTGGTGGTGGAGCATGACTGGCGAGCTGGTGGTGGAGCATAACTGGTGAGCTGGTGGTGGAGCATGACTGTCGATCTGGTGTTGGAGCATGACTGTCGAGCTGGTGGTGGAGCGTGACTGGCGAATTGGTGGTGGAGCATGACTGTCGATCTGGTGGTGGAGCGTGACTGGCGAGCTGGTGGTGGAGCATGACTAGTGAGCTGGTGGTGGAGCGTGACTGGCGAGCTGGTGGCAGAACGTGACTGGCGAGCTGATGGTGGGCGTGACTGCGAGCTGGTGGTGGAGCATGACTGTCGATCTGGTGTTGGAGCATGACTGTCGAGCTGGTGGTGGAGCGTGACTGGCGAATTGGTGGTGGAGCATGACTGTCGATCTGGTGGTGGAGCATGACTGTCGAGCTGGTGGTGGAGCGTGACTGGCGAATTGGTGGTAGAGCGTGACTAGCGAGCTGGTGGTGGAGCGTGACTGGCGAGCTGGTGGTGGAGCGTGACTGGTGAGCTGGTGGTGGAGCGTGACTGGCGAGCTGGTGGTAGAGCGTGACTGGCGAGCTGGTGGTGGAGCGTGACTGGCGAGCTGGTGGTGGAGCGTGACTGACGAGCTGATGGTGGAGCGTGACTGGCGAGCTGGTGGTAGAGCGTGACTGGCGAGCTGGTGGTAGAGCGTGACTGGAGAGCTGGTGGTGGAGCGTGACTGGCGAGCTGGTGGTGGAGCGTGACTGGCGAGCTGGTGGTGGAGCGTGACTGGCGAGCTGATGGTGGAGCGTGACTGGCGAGTTGGTGGTAGAGCGGGACTGGCGAGCTGGTGGTAGAGCGTGACTGTCGAGCTGGTGGTAGAGCGTGACTGGAGAGCTGGTGGTGGAGCGTGACTGGAGAGCTGGTGGTGGAGCGTGACTGGCGAGCTGGTGGTAGAGCGTGACTTGGGAGCTGGTGGTGGAGCGTGGCTGGCGAGCTGGTGGTGGAGCGTGACTGGCGAGCTGGTGGTGGAGTGTGATTGGCGAGCTGATGGTGGAGCGCGATAGATCTAAAAAGCATGTGCTTTGTGTATGCTTGTATTCTGATATCGTATGTAGTCGGCAGGAGGAATCTTCTCCTTTTCCTGCTTGCATGTATGTATGATGAAGTGTTCTGAAAACCTATGTGTGCATGGGGGACCCAAAGTAATACAATGCAATACAAGAAAACGTGGCCCACGTTAAGGTGGAAATTAAAAAAACAAACAAATGGGAAGTCAAATTCTGAAAATTATTGGGGGGGGGATATATGGAGGCGATCGGAGGGCCTAAATCTATTGGGGAGCCCGTCCATAGTGTAGGAGTTCAAGTTAAAAACTGAAACTACGTGCGGGTGGCGGGCAAGGCCCACAAATATACTATGCTGACACCCATGTATGGGCGCTAAATTACCAAACCTGGTCGATGCGCCCTAAAACTCAAATAACAAACCGACACCCATGATATATATATATATATATATATATATATATATATATATATATATATATATATATATATACATATATAAATTCATGCGTATATTTGTGTGTTGGTGAAATCAACCTGCTCTGAAGACAGGGTACGGTACATCTTGCCAAAAAATGCAATTAGTACAACTAAAAATATTTTTGGGAGGACTAACACTGGTCGGAAGACAAACAGGGGCTAGTTTTATCTGATGCAGAATGAACTAAATTTCATTAGCCTTTTGTCTAAATTAGCCTTTTGTCTAACAATCAAGACAGTCATAGAGATAAAATCATACATAATTTCGCTTGGTTTGAAATCACGTGGGAAACTTGCGCGGTGTCACCATATTGAGGAAAATTTATCCATCTTATGTAGTAGCTGCTTAACGTCCAGACACGGTGGGTGGGATGTGCATCAGCGCTGCTGGGTGGGTGGGATCTGTATCAGCACTGCTGGATGAGTTGGATGTGCATCAGTACTGCTGGGTGGGTGGGATGTGTATCAGTACTGCTGGATGAGTTGGATGTGCATCAGTACTGCTGGATGAGTTGGATGTGCATCAGTACTGCTGGGTGGGTGGGATGCGTATCAGCACTGCTGGATGAGTTGGATGTGCATCAGTACTGCTGGGTGGGTGGGATGCGTATCAGCACTGCTGGATGAGTTGGATGTGCATCAGTACTGCTGGGTGGGTGGGATGTGCATCAGTACTGCTGGATGAGTTGGATGTGCATCAGTACTGCTGGATGAGTTGGATGTGCATCAGTACTGCTGGGTGGGTGGGATGTGCATCAGTACTGCTGGATGAGTTGGATGTGCATCAGTACTGCTGGGTGGGTGGGATGCGTATCAGCACTGCTGGATCAGTTGGATGTGCATCAGTACTGCTGGGTGGGTGGGATGTGCATCAGTACTACTGGGTGGGTGGAATACTTGTCAGTACCGCTGGGTGAGTGGGATGTGTATCAGTACTGGTGGGTGGGTGGGATGTGCATCAGTGCTGCTGGGTGGGTTATCCCTGCTTGTGACCGGTGCAGTGGACGGTTTGCTGTGTCTCTGCTGAGTTCTTTGGACGGGTAGGGGGTCCACGTCTACTGTAGGCGGACGGGGAGGGGTCCACGTCTACTGCGGGCGGACGAGGAGGGGGTCCACGTCTACTGCGGGCGGAGGAGGAGGGGGTCCACGTCTACTGCGGGCGGACGGAGAGGGTCCACGTTTACTGCGGGCGGGCGGGGGGGGGTCCACGTCTACTGCGGGCGGACGGGGAGGGGTCCACGTCTACTGCGGGCGGACAGGAGGGGTCCACGTCTGCTGCGGGCGGACGGGGAGGGGGTCCACGTCTACTGCGGGCGGACGGGGAGGGGTCCACGTATACTGCGGGCGGACGGGGAGGGGTCCACGTCTGCTGCGGGCGGACGGGGAGGGGTCCACGTCTACTGCGGGCGGACGGGGAGGGGTCCACGTCTACTGCGGGCGGACGAGGAGGGGGTCCACGTCTACTGCGGGCGGGCGGGGAGGGGTCCACGTCTACTGCGGGCGGACGGGGAGGGGTCCACGTCTACTGCGGGCGGACGGGGAGGGGGTCCACGTCTACTGCGGGCGGACGTGGAGGGGGTCCACGTCTACTGCGGGCGGACGGGGGAGGGGTCCACGTCTACTGCGGGCGGACGGGGAGGGGTCCACGTATACTGCGGGCGGACGGGGAGGGGGTCCACGTCTACTGCGGGCGGACGGGGAGGGGTCCACGTCTACTGCGGGCGGACGGGGAGGGGTCCACGTCTACTGCGGGCGGACGGGGAGGGGGTCCACGTCTACTGTAGGCGGACGGGGAGGGGTCCACGTCTACTGCGGGCGGACGGGGAGGGGGTCCACGTCTACTGCGGGCGGACGGGGAGGGGTCCACGTCTACTGCGGGCGGACGGGGAGGGGTCCACGTCTACTGCGGGCGGACGGGGAGGGGGTCCACGTCTACTGTAGGCGGACGGGGAGGGGTCCACATTTACTACGGGCGGACGGGGGAGGGGTCCACGTCTACTGCGGGCGGGACGTCTTCTGCGGGCGGACGGGGGGGGGGTCCACGTCGTAGGCGGACGAGGAGGGTTGCGGGCGGACGGTGAGGGTCCACGGGGAGGGGTCCACGTCTACTGAGGGACGTCTACTGCGGGCGGACGGGGAGGGGGTCCACGTCTACTGCGGGCGGAGGGGGTCCGACTGCGGGCGGACGGGGGGGGGTCCACGTAGGCGGACGAGGAGGGGGTCCACGTCTACTTCGGGCGGACGGGGAGGGGTCCACGTCTACTGCGGGCGGACGGGGAGGGGTCCACGTCTACTGCGGGCGGACGAGCCGTCGGTCGGCGTCACTGCGGGCCACCCAACACACCTGGCTGGTGAAGTTGGGCGCCGGACGCGGCAGAGACTCGGCCGTGTGTTTGAGGATGTCGTAGAGCTCCGGATCGGGCGCTGGCATGAGCGTGTCGCTCCTCTCGGAGCCGCCGTCAGCGGGCGGCGACTGCAGCAGGCACGACCATGCACCAATCCCGATCACAGCACACACGACCATGCACCAATCTCGAGCACAGCACACACCGCCGCCGGCCACAGCCAGGCTGGGCGGTCCCCCAGCAGACCACCGCCAGCCACAGCCGGGGGCAGACCACCGCCAGCCACAGCCAACCTGGGCAGACCCCCGGCAGACCGCCGCCAGCCACAGCCGGCCCGGGCAGACCACCGGCAGACCGCCGCCAGCCACAGCCGACCGGGGCAGACCCCCAGCAGACCGCCACGCAACTAGCGTGACATTGAGGCATTCCAGCAATCCCACGCTGCTAACGGCCAGGCAAAACAAACCAGACAGCTCTGCACACGTCACACACACACGTGTAAATAGACGGTGCAGGACGGGAGTCACTACGTGCAACACCAAGCATGTACAGCTGTACTTGTACCTAATTCGGAAGGTCGAGACTATTAAAAAGCAAATATGAATAAAAAATCTTGCGGTATTTTTGGTAATCTACACGAAATGATGCACTAATATCACGACAGAATGATTGTTTCGAATCTCGTAAAGTTAGCACAGAAAGGTTGCAGCATAAAATGAAGCCTCACTGTATGATCCAACCCATTGTGCTACCTTTCATGCTACCAGCTGCTCTACCATTTGTAATTTTGTACTTATGAGAGTAGAGGCCTACTGTTGAGCTGCCAGATAATTGAATAACTGTCATTTAATTGAATAATTGAGCAAATTTATTGATTTGACAACAACCGGTACTGCAGGTTCCCAAGAGATCGCGCAATGAAATCATTACATACCGGTACCTTGAGATGTCTATCTGAAGCCAAACTGTAATGTTTATCCCACATCTCCCTGAAGTCAGGTTTCTGAAACCAGACACTGAGCGAGTCATTCTTATGCCGAACGGGCGGTGCTACTGGACATTTCTGTTGGTTGTAATACCGACCAGAGGTGGTAATAATCGCCAGTATGTTGGCGTTTGTGTTGTGTTGTGGGTTGCCTTAATACAAAGGTCTGTCTATCTGTGACGCGTACACTTTGCTTCCTTTCACTTACAGGGCAGCTCGAGCAAAGATCGAAAAATAAGGAAAAGTGTGTGATAAAGAAAAGCAAGTTAGACAAACTGAGGTACATAAATTGGTTCCGGCAACAAGGTAAGAATTGTATCTATTCGCCAAGGAAAGCTTAATCGACTGGAAAAAGTAATACAATACTCATATATTGAAATATAATTCAGCGGCGGAATGAACATCGAGCGAAACATCATCAGGATACAGCTCGAAAGGAGAGCAAAACATCACGCTACAGCTCGAAAGGAGAGCAAAACGTCATCAGGATGCAACTCGATAGGAGAGCAAAATATAATCAGGATACAGCTCGAAAGGGAATTCAGAGAGGATGGAAATACTAGATAAGGTGAGAATCACGTCAGGCCGAAGTTGAAAAACGACTAGGCAGAAGCCGCTACGAGGATAGTGCGAGTAACCTTGTCACCTCCTGACTGCGTTACGAGATTAAAAGAGATTGATGAACAATGACACACATAAATTGGAGGATAACCGACATGAATTTTACTGACATTGGACAGCAACATGAAAGGTTGACAAAATATAGTTATCTAGGAGTAGATGATTATAAAAAGTAACCAAATGCTCATATTAAGTAAAATAGGATAAACAAATCGGTCTAATATATTTCGGGCAAGACCCTTCTTCGGTGAGTGATTGTGCCGGTGGGTGATTGCGGAGTGAACAAGTCGGCGAGTGGTTGGTTATTGGTTGTACGACACGTCGACCGTTGAGTCATATAGCGTCGCCAATCTCTCACGCCGATTGGCCGCGGGCGAAGAGTAGCGACAGGCGAGACTCGAACCCACAATCTTTCGATTGTGAGACGAGCATCTTACCCCTAGACCACTCGTCCCCAAGTTGGCGAGTGCAGGTGACGTCTGCAGGTGACGATATAGCATGTGCGTAAAATCCTGTGCGTAAAATGTCTCTGTATGTATATTCTGTCCCCGAAGACGGGTCATGCCCGAAATATATTAGACCGATTTTTGATCGCATTTTATTTAACATGAGCATTTGGTTCTATTTTTATTTTCATAATCATCTTCAATTCGACTATGCTCAACACAGCTCTCCGGAACATTATTATTTTGGGGTACTCTGGATTCGACATGCAAATATGTATGCAAACACAATTTGTTAAGGAGACGACATAAAAATTAGAACATCTTTCACCTCAACTTTCTCCAGCTATACTACTGTGAGTGTGGGGTTGCAGAAATCTAGCAGACATGGGATCAAAGTCGCAGTCAACTCACCTTCTGTGACCTTCACCACTGGCTCCGAGACTTACACTACAGACGGAGATCGAACAGGGACCGAAGAGAGGTCAGACTGAGGCGGGTCCCACTCACCTTTCTCTGAGTGCGCTGCGGGATCGGGCAGGGTACCGAGTCGGCAGACACGAGGTCACGTGACTTGGTGCGCACGGTCACCTGCCGCGGGTGGAAGCCGTGGATGTTGTGCAGATCGATGAGCGCGTGGTCACCTGTTGGGCGTATCGTCAGGGTCAGAAGTGCACAGTCAGTGGTGATAGGCGACCGTCAGGGGTCAAAGGTGCGCCACCATGGGTCAGAAACGTGCTGGCAACGGCCATAAGTGTACACCAATATTGGTCAAGGAGGCAGTGACCTGGAAACTCCAATCCCAGCCGGGCACAGTTCCATTTCTCAGGACAGACTTCGTAGCAGCCTGAGGTTTGGCGGTGCCCCCACGTATCGTCATCACGGCATATGGCACACTGAAACCCTTACCCAGCCATCACCACACGCTTTGATCCACACCATGTCAGCATACGGCACACCGCTCACCACGGCACACCGCTACAGCCCTCACCACGACACACTGCTACAGTCCTCACCACGGCACACCGCTACAGCCCCGCAACGACACACTGCTACAGACCTCACTACTGCACACCGCCACAGCCCTCGCAACGACACACCGCTACAGCCCTCACTACTGCACACCGCCACAGCCCTCACCACGGCACACCGCCACAGCCCTCACCACGGTACACCGCCACAGCCCCCGCAACGACACACCGCTACAGCCCTCACTACTGCACACCGCCACAGCCCCGCAACGACACACCGCCACAGCCCTCACTACTGCACACCGCCACAGCCCTCACCACGGCACACCGCCACAGCCCTCACCACGGCACACCGCCACAGCCCCCGCAACGGCACACCGCTACAGCCCTCATTACTGCACACCGCCACAGCCCTCGCAACGACACACCGCCACAGCCCTCACTACTGCACACCGCCACAGCCCTCACCACGGCACACCGCCACAGCCCTCACCACGGCACACCGCCACAGCCCCCGCAACGACACACCGCTACAGCCCTCATTACTGCACACCGCCACAGCCCCGCAACGACACACCGCCACAGCCCTCACTACTGCACACCGCCACAGCCCTCACCACGGCACACCGCCACAGCCCTCACCACGGCACACCGCCACAGCCCTCACCACGACACACCGCCACAGCCCTCACCACGGCACACCGCCACAGCCCTCACCACGGCACACCGCCACAGCCCTCACCACGGCACACCGCCACAGCCCTCACCACGACACACCGCCACAGCCCTCACCACGGCACACCACCACAGCCCTGACTACTGCACACCGCCACAGCCCTCACCACGGCACACCGCTACAGCCCTCACTACTGCACACCGCCACAGCCCTCACTACTGCACACCGCCACAGCCCTCACTACTGCACACCGCCACAGCCCTCACCACGGCACACCGCCACAGCCCTCACCACGGCACACCGCCACAGCCTTCACCACGGCACACCGCCACAGCCCTCACCACGGCACACCGCCACAGCCCCCGCAACGACACACCGCTACAGCCCTCATTACTGCACACCGCCACAGCCCCGCAACGACACACCGCCACAGCCCTCACTACTGCACACCGCCACAGCCTTCACCACGGCACACCGCCACAGCCCTGCTACGGCCCACCGCCACAGCCTTCACCACGGCACACCGCTACAGCCCTCACCACGGCACACCGCCACAGCCCTCACTACGACACACCGCTACAGCCCTCACTACTGCACACCGCCACAGCCCTCACTACTGCACACCGCCACAGCCCTCACCACGGCACACCGCCACAGCCCTCACCACGGCACACCGCCACAGCCTTCACCACGGCACACCGCCACAGCCCTCACCACGGCACACCCCAGCACACCGCCACAGCCCCCGCAACGACACACCGCTACAGCCCTCATTACTGCACACCGCCACAGCCCCGCAACGACACACCGCCACAGCCCTCACTACTGCACACCGCCACAGCCTTCACCACGGCACACCGCCACAGCCCTGCTACGGCCCACCGCCACAGCCTTCACCACGGCACACCGCTACAGCCCTCACTACTGCACACCGCCACAGCCCTCACCACGGCACACCGCCACAGCCCTCACCACGGCACACCGCCACAGCCCTCACTACGGCACACCGCCACAGCCCTCACTACTGCACACCGCCACAGCCCTCACCACGGCACACCGCCACAGCCCTCACCACGGCACACCGCCACAGCCCTCACCACGGCACACCGCCACAGCCCTCACCACGGCACACCGCTACAACCCTGACTACTGTACACCGCCACAGCCCTCACCACGGCACACCGCCACAGCCCTCACTACTGCACACCGCCACAGCCCTCACCACGGCACACCGCTACAACCCTGACTACTGTACACCGCCACAGCCCTCACCACGGCACACCGCCACAGCCCTCACTACTGCACACCGCCACAGCCCTCACCACGGCACACCGCTACAGCCCTGACTACTGCACACCGCCACAGCCCTCACCACGGCACACCGCCACAGCCCTCACCACGGCACACCGCCACAGCCCTCACTACGGCACACCGCCACAGCCCTCACCACGGCACACCGCCACAGCCCTCACCACGGCACACCGCCACAGCCCTCACCACGGCACACCACCACAGCCCTGACTACTGCACACCGCCACAGCCCTCACCACGGCACACCGCCACAGCCCTCACCACGGCACACCGCCACAGCCCTCACTACTGCACACCGCCACAGCCCTCACCACGGCACACCGCCACAGCCCTCACCACGGCACACCGCCACAGCCCTCACCACGGCACACCGCCACAGCCCTCACTACTGCACACCGCCACAGCCCTCACCACGGCACACCGCCACAGCCCTCACCACGGCACACCGCCACAGCCCTCACCACGGCACACCGCCACAGCCCTCACCACGGCACACCGCCACAGCCCTCACCACGGCACACCGCCACAGCCCTCACCACGGCACACCGCCACAGCCCTCACTACTGCACACCGCCACAGCCCTCACCACGGCACACCGCCACAGCCCTCACCACGGCACACCGCCACAGCCCTCACTACTGCACACCGCCACAGCCCTCACCACGGCACACCGCTACAACCCTGACTACTGTACACCGCCACAGCCCTCACCACGGCACACCGCCACAGCCCTCACCACGGCACACCGCCACAGCCCTCACTACTGCACACCGCCACAGCCCTCACCACGGCACACCGCCACAGCCCTCACCACGGCACACCGCCACAGCCCTCACCACGGCACACCACCACAGCCCTGACTACTGCACACCGCCACAGCCCTCACCACGGCACACCGCCACAGCCCTCACCACGGCACACCGCCACAGCCCTCACTACTGCACACCGCCACAGCCCCCGCAACGACACACCCCTACAGCCCTCACCACGGCACACCGCCACAGCCCTCACCACGGCACACCGCCACAGCCCTGCTACGGCCCACCTCTACAGCCACCACTTGGGTAGCCGCCACCACGGCACAACACTCCACAGGCCTGCTCGCCACCCCACCGCACCTCAGCAGCAGCGAGCCGGGCCGGGTCGTGCCGGGCGGCGCGTGCTGACACGGCGGCCGGACGGGCGTGCTCCGACCACGGCCAGGCGCCGTAGCCGACTGCGGGCGCGCTCAGAGCAGCCGCCCGGCCGCCGGCCCGATCGTTACCGGCGCCGGCCAGCCATAATCGATGGCGACGAAATGAAAGGTGTTGCGGCCGCCGCTGCGGGCCGGCGTCATGCCGCCTCTGCATAGGAGCCACATCGACGGCGGCTGCGGCGCTTTTACGCCGCCTTGCATCGACCATTTACTTCCGGCCGTGACCTGAGCGGTCACGAGCCGCACAATGAGGTCAAGGCCGGGTGAGGTGAGGCGGCCACCAGCGCCGCCATCTCAGACATCCGGTGACATGCGGCCCTGGCTGACACCGGCAGCCGCGCTGATGCGAACATAACGCAGCCGTGGTCCGGTCAAGTGCAGCGACGTGGTGGCGACTCGGAGGTACCACCATTCGTCCCAGGGCAGCCGAGGGTACAGGGGAAGGGGGTGGGGAGGCGGGTAAAATTACACGGGACGTACGAGTCTTGATCTGGTGAATTACTTCAAGCTGTTCAATGAAGGTTACCAAGGCCCAATTGTTTAACAATTAGCACAGTCATGACATGCAGTTCGACAACTTAATAATATAAACATTCTAGCACCAATCGTTTCTCTGACTTCGAAGCTCGCTTCTGAACCGGGACAAGGGGATGAAATAGAAATAATAAATGAAGAAAGAAATGAAATGAAAATAATGAAAGTAGCAGCACACAATTTCTCGCATCGAGACTGCATCGGCTACCAATTTCATATGGTTTAGAATTGCCAGTGTAGTACACACCGCCGCCCCTGCGGCTGAGCTGCCAACATTGCCAGCTCAGCAGCGACCTCAGACGTCGTCTGGGAGCCGGGGACTTTCATCGAGCCGGCTTTCACGCCGGTCTCTCCGTCGCCCGAGTTTAACAGGTCGGCCGGGGTGTTGCTGGGCGTTGGAGCTCACGTCACGCCGTTCCGCCTCGAGGCACGTGGGGCGCTGGGGCCACATTGAAATTTCATGCGACATTGAGGTTCAATGTACGGATGGGCAGGCTGGGCTGCAGCAGGTGATACGGGGCGGGGGGGGAGGGAGAGAGACGCCGTTTCTAGACAGGGAGGACGGAGAGGCGCTGGAGTGAAGGACGGCATGATACAGACAGCAGCATGGGGGACACAACTGCATCAGAAATACAACCACATGACTGACGGCGATATATCGAAAACTTGGGAGACGATGCCTCAAGACCGGAGCGTCAAGGAGACAACAGTACAGAAAACGCCGAACTGGGATGATCTGGCCGGGAAGTGAGGATTTGAACACATGGTATGTATGGATAGGTACTTCGTGACTGAACTACACGCACTGGAGGACAAGCTGTGACCACCGAGATTCAATTACGAATGATGGTGCGGATTTTCTACATGTTCCCAACGCCTTCAATATTCAATCTGGACTACAAAATATAATTTATTTCAGCCTCCAGGTTTCCAGGTTCCAGGTTCCTGGTTCCTGCCATTATTTTCAGTTGACAGATATTCCATTAAATGACATGAATGACATTAAATGGCATGAATGACTCATACACATGACATCGTGTGCATGAAGGTGCACATAATTTCGATGGGATGGACCACGTAAGGATAGAGCCGTGGGAATTTTAACAGGAATTATTGGGAGTGTTCGGCAATGCTACAGCTGGCCGGCGAACTTCAAACACATTGGAGTGGCTAGCTCGCGAGTCTCCATGCTAAACTCTGCAGTCATCCAAAGGGCTTAACAGGCTACTGGAGTGGCCGGAGACCCGCGACCTCAAAGAGATACGGAACTTTTCCTATGGATTGATAGCCAACGTCTGAAGTGTCATTTGATTTGCCTGGACTACGTAGGCTTACATTGACAGAGTCCTCTCCCAGCGGGCGAGAGTGTGACACATGTGCTCACGTCGTCGTCACTAAGGAGCGATGTCGCGAATGCGTTTGACGAAACGTGACAAAGCAAAGCGAATCTCAGTAGTCACCTTAATATTTGCTTAGAACAAGAAGTCTCCTTCATTCAGAACTCATGAGTCACGCCTATTTGTCTTCACACAGCGAACACTGCTCGTCTTTCACGACCGAGTGAAGAGGTCACTGGGCCACTTCGTACCAAAGTTACGTTTGAAAATAATGCCAGTATATGTTTAATGGTTTCGTGAGTAGAGCAATGAATACATTGTGAGTTTACAAGCGACATTGCAGCATGATAGCTGGCTGACATTCGTCCTGCCCACCCAAACACCGGGCCACGGCTGAATCCCACAGTCAGACCAGGTCAGCCACGTGACTAGCACACTGCCGAGACACCTCACCTGTCGGCGAGCCCAGCCAAACACCGGGCCACGGCTGAATCCCACACTCAGACCAGGTGGCCGAGACACCTCACCTGTCAGCGAGCCCAGCCAAACACCGGGCCACGGCTGAATCCCACACTCAGACCAGGTGGCCGAGACACCTCACCTGTCGGCGAGCCCAGCCAGACACCGGGCCACGACTGAATCCCACACTCAGACCAGGTGGCCGAGACACCTCACCTGTCGGCGAGCCTAGCTCCGTGACCTTCTTGCCGTCGGCGTACACAGCGTAGCCGGTGACGGGGGCGCCGTTGCTGGTACCAGAGGTTGAGTTGATGGTGACTGGCAGCCACGTGACCAGCACACTGCCCTCCTGTGGTCCCAGCTCACACTGCACGTCCACGGGCGGCTCCGGCACGCCTGTGGGCGCCCGAGCTCGGTCACAGGTGGACCATAGGTCAGCCACGTGACTAGCACACTGCCCTCCTGTGGTCCCAGCTCACACTGCACGTCCACGGGCGGCTCCGGCACGCCTGTGGGCGCCCGAGCTCGGTCACAGGTGGACCATAGGTCAGCCACGTGACTAGCACACTGCCCTCCTGCGGTCCCAGCTCACACTGCACGTCCACGGGCGGCTCCGGCACGCCTGTGGGCGCCCGAGCTCGGTCACAGGTGGACCAAAGGTCAGCCACGTGACCAGCACACTGCCCTCCTGCGGTCCCAGCTCACACTGCACGTCCACGGGCGGCTCCGGCACGCCTGTGGGCGCCCGAGCTCGGTCACAGGTGGACCAAAGGTCAGCCACGTGACTAGCACACTGCCCTCCTGCGGTCCCAGCTCACACTGCACGTCCACGGGCGGCTCCGGCACGCCTGTGGGCGCCCGAGCTCGGTAACAGGTGGACTATAGGTCAGCCACGTGACCATCACACTGCCCTCCTGCGGTCCCAGCTCACACTGCACGTCCACGGGCGGCTCCGGCACGCCTGTGGGCGCCAGAGCTCGGTCACAGGTGGACCAAAGGTCAGCTACGTGACCAGCACACTGCCCTCCTGCGGTCCCAGCTCACACTGCACGTCCACGGGCGGCTCCGGCACGCCTGTGGGCGCCCGAGCTCGTTCACAGGTGGACCAAAGGTCGGCGAGGTCCCGGCTGACCTTTGGGCAGTATTGAGGTCGAGTAGCTTTGCCGTTGCCAAACGTCTGATCAGATTTGATGAGTGGTAGCTGCGGTTGCAATGCCGAAAGTGTTACATTAATACATATTCGAATCAATGCGTCACGGTTGGGTTATGGTGCCAGGGTGGTGGGCGTGACTCATGACTTTCGAGGCACGATGGAGAGACTCGGATGACTGATCTGATCGTAATTTCGTGTTCGTGGTGATGAATTCTTGATGTTTGCATTACCACAATATGCGCCACAGACAGCACCGAAAGGTACTTCACGGACCAGGCTAGATCCAAACTCTGAAAGGGGCGGAGTGGATGTGAAGGCTCTCCTCGAGTGTGATCGGCTGACGAGCGGGCGACCTTGACCGGTCGTCACACGGTTCCTTGGGTCGAGTGCGTCAGCAGTTCAGTCGGTCGGTGGCGTGTGAGAAGGGATTACCCGGGTGCTTTTGTTCTTCGGGGTGTGAATCCGGTGCTACACGAGTTAGTTCTACTTCCCAATGGATAGGATATTTGTGAACAACCTGCATGATCGGTGCATAAAGTGCACCCTTAATCAGCTTCCCTTGTTTTTTTAAATACATTTTTGCTCAAAAGTTTTGCTTGTACGTGTGTCAATATGAGTGTTGTAGAGTAGGATGAATAAATAAACTCTTGGTGGAACGAACTGAAAGAAGTTGGCAATAGGAGAAGTCAATTTACCACAGCACCGCTCTGCAACCGGAGAGTCGTCGACATTTGATAAAAACACCAGCACTGGTCGTATCTGCGCAGAAAGCCACGGTTTAGGTAAACTGTGACCCTTACATATCAACCTCAATTTGCACATCGCACTTCCTTTCAAGAGGGAAGATCAGACAACAGAGCACACAAACCGAGCACACCCGAGGTGCATGCGACAGATCCACCAGGTAGACAAGAATTCACGCGGCGCACCACCCGTGAGTCAAAGTTCAGCACGGTCCAATCTGCCGACCACTGGCCATAAGCCGGGCCGACTGCCGATTGAACGAGCGGACGTTAACAATTCAAGCCGTACACGTGGCATGCGTCGGTCGACACTGGCAGCAGGGGTCATGGGGAGCGGGATCGTCAGCAGTGGCCGTCGCACCAGATCGTGCAGTGCAGACCGGCACGCTCCTGTGTCCGACATGTCGTCACGTGTGCCGGTCCGGAATTGTCACCACTCGACTAATCTGGACGGTGTCCGCCAGCCACCTGTCCAGCCTGCTGCAGCGGCGCTATAAATACCAATGACGGCCGACGCTCAACAGCGCCGGTCGGGTCGTTTCGTGCCGTGCCGTACCACGTCAACCGAACTCTATTTCTATAACTGGTCACGCCAGTCCAGAAATACCCTCCGGCCGAGACGTGACCGTGCCTTGTCCGCCCACGACCCGTCGCCCCGCCCACTCGCCAGCTGTCTGTGGCGATACGGGGCAAACTCGGCCGCCCGCACACAGCGCTGCTGAAGTAGTGACCTCACGTGTGACACTAATCGAACCTCTCAGCCAATGCTAAAATTAAGACTGCGTTGAATATATCAACACATTGTGAATGCGGGCTCAAGTAACATCGATTACCTCTAGATTAAACCGGATCATGAAATGCTCACAGGCTTTAGCTTAGGACAGCTGCAATAACAGGTTTTCAGCACAATCCATAGCTTGGATAATGCTTGGTGACGACTGTGAACTCTGGTCATATGAAGAGTGTGACGGGACGGCTGTTGGCTTTGGACTCCGGTGACATGAAGAGTGTGATGGGACGGCTGTTGGCTTTGGACTCCGGTGACATGAAGAGTGTGTTGGGACGGCTGTTGGCTTTGGACTCCGGTGACATGAAGAGTGTGATGGGACGGCTGTTGGCTTTGGACTCCGGTGACATGAAGAGTGTGATGGGACGGCTGTTGGCTTTGGACTCCGGTGACATGAAGAGTGTGACGGGACGGCTGTTGGCTTTGGACTCCGGTGACATGAAGAGTGTGACGGGACGGCTGTTGGCTTTGGACTCCGGTGACATGAAGAGTGTGATGGGACGGCTGTTGGCTTTGGACTCCGGTGACATGAAGAGTGTGATGGGACGGCTGTTGGCTTTGGACTCCGGTGACATGAAGAGTGTGATGGGACGGCTGTTGGCTTTGGACTCCGGTGACATGAAGAGTGTGATGGGACGGCTGTTGGCTTTGGACTCCGGTGACATGAAGAGTGTGACGGGACGGCTGTTGGTTTTGGACTCCGGTGACATGAAGAGTGTGACGGGACGGCTGTTGGCTTTGGACTCCGGTGACATGAAGAGTGTGACGGGACGGCTGTTGGCTTTGGACTCCGGTGACATGAAGAGTGTGACGGGACGGCTGTTGGCTTTGGACTCCGGTGACATGAAGAGTGTGATGGGACGGCTGTTGGCTTTGGACTCCGGTGACATGAAGAGTGTGACGGGACGGCTGTTGGCTTTGGACTCCGGTGACATAAAGAGTGTGATGGGACGGCTGTTGGCTTTGGACTCCGGTGACATGAAGAGTGTGACGGGACGGCTGTTGGCCTTGGACTCCGGTGACATGAAGAGTGTGATGGGACGGCTGTTGGCTTTGGACTCCGGTGACATGAAGAGTGTGATGGGACGGCTGTTGGCTTTGGACTCCGGTGACATGAAGAGTGTGATGGGACGGCTGTTGGCTTTGGACTCCGGTGACATGAAGAGTGTGATGGGACGGCTGTTGGCTTTGGACTCCGGTGACATGAAGAGTGTGACGGGACGGCTGTTGGTTTTGGACTCCGGTGACATGAAGAGTGTGACGGGACGGCTGTTGGCTTTGGACTCCGGTGACATGAAGAGTGTGACGGGACGGCTGTTGGCTTTGGACTCCGGTGACATGAAGAGTGTGACGGGACGGCTGTTGGCCTTGGACTCCGGTGACATGAAGAGTGTGATGGGACGGCTGTTGGCTTTGGACTCCGGTGACATGAAGAGTGTGATGGGACGGCTGTTGGCTTTGGACTCCGGTGACATGAAGAGTGTGATGGGACGGCTGTTGGCTTTGGACTCCGGTGACATGAAGAGTGTGATGGGACGGCTGTTGGCTTTGGACTCCGGTGACATGAAGAGTGGGATGGGACGGCTGTTGGCTTTGGACTCCGGTGACATGAAGAGTGTGACGGGACGGCTGTTGGCTTTGGACTCCGGTGACATGAAGAGTGTGACGGGACGGCTGTTGGCTTTGGACTCCGGTGACATGAAGAGTGTGACGGGACGGCTGTTGGCTTTGGACTCCGGTGACATGAAGAGTGTGACGGGACGGCTGTTGGCTTTGGACTCCGGTGACATGAAGAGTGTGATGGGACGGCTGTTGGCTTTGGACTCCGGTGACATGAAGAGTGTGACGGGACGGCTGTTGGCTTTGGACTCCGGTGACATAAAGAGTGTGATGGGACGGCTGTTGGCTTTGGACTCCGGTGACATGAAGAGTGTGACGGGACGGCTGTTGGCCTTGGACTCCGGTGACATGAAGAGTGTGATGGGACGGCTGTTGGCTTTGGACTCCGGTGACATGAAGAGTGTGATGGGACGGCTGTTGGCTTTGGACTCCGGTGACATGAAGAGTGTGATGGGACGGCTGTTGGCTTTGGACTCCGGTGACATGAAGAGTGTGATGGGACGGCTGTTGGCTTTGGACTCCGGTGACATGAAGAGTGTGACGGGACGGCTGTTGGTTTTGGACTCCGGTGACATGAAGAGTGTGACGGGACGGCTGTTGGCTTTGGACTCCGGTGACATGAAGAGTGTGACGGGACGGCTGTTGGCTTTGGACTCCGGTGACATGAAGAGTGTGACGGGACGGCTGTTGGCCTTGGACTCCGGTGACATGAAGAGTGTGATGGGACGGCTGTTGGCTTTGGACTCCGGTGACATGAAGAGTGTGATGGGACGGCTGTTGGCTTTGGACTCCGGTGACATGAAGAGTGTGATGGGACGGCTGTTGGCTTTGGACTCCGGTGACATGAAGAGTGTGATGGGACGGCTGTTGGCTTTGGACTCCGGTGACATGAAGAGTGGGATGGGACGGCTGTTGGCTTTGGACTCCGGTGACATGAAGAGTGTGACGGGACGGCTGTTGGCTTTGGACTCCGGTGACATAAAGAGTGTGATTGGACGGCTGTTGGCTTTGGACTCCGGTGACATGAAGAGTGTGATGGGACGGCTGTTGGCTTTGGACTCCGGTGACATGAAGAGTGTGATGGGACGGCTGTTGAATGTGGACCCCAATGATATGCAGAACGTGCTGACGGCAGTCAGCTGACTGGAGTTTCGCAACTAGACTAGAATGCGTTTTTAACTAAAGGTAGCCCAGAGATGTGGTAACACATGGGGCATGGGTTACCATAATGGACGAATAGTTGGTGACAAGGACTGTAAGCATCTGATGCCCAATTACTTGACAATGTCACCATTTGCATCTTACCTTTCCAGCCTTTGCAGCAAAACACGACAGATATGTTAGCATCCACACTCCACATGATACTCTGGATTTCGATTATATTTCAACCGCAGCCGACAAGATATGCAAAGGGTTTCCAAGACCCTACTATGTCATAAGGATAGCATACAATGCGTGATAACTGATATCCGATACATAATTGCATAACAAATATAATTCAGCACAGACAAATAGTACAAGACAGGGTGGAAAACAAGTTTTAGTTAGGCTACACAAAATTTTTCGTGAAATTGGCACTCAATACTCGCATTCCCGGACGTGTTCAGTTGTAAGTACGACAGCAAGCAGGACTGCAGGAACAGCTTACGAGTAGAATTGGATGTTGGTGGGTACAAATGGTAGCATTGTCGGGTACATATGGTGACATTGTCGGGTACTGGTGGCAGTACTGGTGGGCTCAGGCGGCAGTATTGGCGTGTAAAGGTAGCAGTACTGGAGGGTACAAGTGGAAGTACTGGCGGGTACAGGTGGCAGCATTGTACGGTACAGGTGGCAGTATTGGACAGTACATGTGGCAGTATTGGCAGGCACAGGTGGCAGTACTGGAGGACACAGGCGGCAGTATTGGCGGTCACAGGTGGTGGCATTGGCCGGCACAGGTGGCAGTGTTGGCGGGTACAGGTGGCAGTACTGGTGGGTACAGGTGACAGCATTGGTGCGTGCAGGTGGCAGTGCTGACGGGCATCGGAGCCGGCTGGCAGTCCAGTGAGAGTGGCTCGCCTGTCAGATAATAACTCGACACACAGCAGGGGATATTAGCCAGACGCCGTGAGCGCGACCAACCTTTGGGCAGGGTGCGGAACTCCATGTGGGTTGCCAGTCGCTCCAGCTGCTTCGAGTTCCGGCTGGCGAATTGGGGTGCTGTGATGTTCTTCACCTTAACGCTAACGCGGTACGTCGTGTTGGGAGATATGCCTGAAAGCAAGCCGCGAGCCAGGTCAGCACCGGAACACAGAAGTAGTGTGGTATACGAACGGCCGTTAGGGAACAGAGCGAATAGAGATGCGGTCATTAGGGGGAGAAAGTAGAAGAAATAAAACAGTACTCTTGGTATTCTTGAACACCTCACCCCTCTGGATCCGTCACTACATATCGGGGAGCGGCGGAACATGCAAACACTCCATGTTTTGTACCTTCGTCATTGGGTAGAAATGTCCCTTGCTTTATCTTTACTGAGGTTTTTTTTCAGCTGATATGGAAATTGAAAATCCAAATCCCAGTGCACGGCAAATATTTGGTATGTTCAAGACGAAAAACCCTATACTTCTGTCAACGGATCCGGCTGTGCTGGATGCTTAAGACATACCAATTATTTGGATTCAAATACCCAAGGCCGAGCCGTTTCTGGATAATGCTTTCAATCACAATCACTCTTTGCATAGAATGGTGCACTCACATGGAGAGGTGCGCCGTTGGCTTAACACAGGCGGTTGGCAGTGTTGGTGAAGTTCCACCTCGAAAATGACGCGTTGGTTTTCAACCCAGGCGTACCGAAGGTGTATTAGAAGATGGAGGACATGTTTGATCTTCAGAAAGTGGGCACTGAGTCCCTCAATATACTGCGCACGAATAATTATTATTCATATTGCGCTCATATTCTCGGGTTTCACACCCATTTGATAGTTCGAGACGTCTCCACTAGAGGCGCGTCAGTCGGTATGTCCGCTTCTGTTCCCTGTCGCGTTTCAGTCGCCAATGCCCATGGGCTTAAGCTGTGATGGCGATCTGACCTGTGGTGGCTCTCACTGACCTGTGCCGATGTGCCACTGACCTGTGCAGGTGTGCCACTGACCTGTGATGGTGCGTCACTGACCTGTGATACTGTGCCGGCATGCCACTGACCTGTGATGGTGTGTCGGTAGACGCCCGGCTTGACGGTGCGCACCTCCACGCTGTTGACACACACGGTGTGCTGGTGGTTGCTGTTGCTCGGCATCCACGAGATGACGGCGGACGTGGCCGACACGTTTGTGGCGCGCACGGCCGTCGGCGCCAGCGGCACGTCCTTGCCGATCAGCATGGTGCACGCCGCGTCACGAGACGTGCGCCGGTTGGGCGTGACGGAGCGCACGCTGATGCGGTGCGGCTGCCGGGGGAGGCGGGCCGGACCGTCACGGACGAGTCGGGCCGTCACGAGGGAGTCATGGCACGTGTGTGCTCGGGCGAGGGGGAGGAGCAGCAGCAGCGGGCGGGCGAGGGGAGGAGAGCGACATGGTGACTCAACCCCGAACGTTCATTTTCTGAGAACATAAGAAAAGGTGAACATAGTTTTGTAGAGGCTGATCTCGTGCTAAGCAAAATGCAGGCAGTAAAAAAGCAATCGGATAACTTGTTCACACTTGCATCAGAGCACTCGCATGTTGGTTCACAGTTCCGAACTGCACTGGGTGGGCGATGAAAGGCATGGTGCCTTTCACCCGACTCTATACACAGCAAGACGAAGGCGTCATATAAGAAACCCTCGGCGAGCGCACTAGACCAGCGGGAGTACAGGCCCGCTGGTCGTCACGCTGCCAACAGGAGCTGGCGGTCTAGGACGCAGCAGCGGCCTCACCCGAGCAGAGTCGACGCCCTCGATGAGAGCGCACGTGCGCTCGGTGGCCTTGACCGTGGTGCGCAGCAGCCCGTCCACGTACAGGTGGTAGCAGTCGATGGTGCCTGGCACCGCCTCCGGCGCCGTCCACCCAATCACAATCGACTTGTTCAGCTGCCTCTCGAGCGTCAGCTGGCGCGGCGGCGGCACTAGCACCGAGAAGAACAGATCTGGTTGGTGAAATATAACCGGCTGTCAGCAGCCGGCTGTGTGGAGGGCACGTTCGGAGAGGCACTCAGTTGCCGTTTACGACCCACGTGCCACTCGCACAACTGATGTTCCTTTCAAGCAACTCGTTAAATTGTAATATATTGCCACGCTATAGTATCGGATACCAAAAGCTAGTCGAGTGTTCAGCGAATATTTGGATTAGCTTCGTCTATACTCTAGCATAATCTTGTCTGCAGGCAGGTGCCATCGAAAGCATACACCACCCATGGGCCAGCAGACGGCATACGCCACCCATGGGCCAGCAGACGGCATACACCACACATGGGCCAGCAGAAAGCATACGCCACCCATGGCCCAGCAGAAGGCATGTACCACCCATGGAGCATCCCGCCACCTCACCGGATTGTCCACCGCGATCGTGCGTCGGCGCCGGCCACAGTTTCGGTCGTCACCGTCCCCCTGCACTCTGACCACCGGCGCCCGCCACAGTTTCAGTCGTCCAAGCCCCCTGCTGGCGCCCACCTGCACTCTGACCGCAGCCCACCACGTGCTCGTCGTCGTCGTCGTCGCTGAACACGGAGCCGTCATAGCTGTAGCCGGGGTACTGGCCGAGCGGCGCCGCCGACGGGCAGCCGACGCCGTCGGCCGCGCGCCGGCCGTTGTAGTCGTCTGCGACGGACGGCCGCCAGTTACAACACCCGCACGCGGACAGCTGCACACCGCCATCCGACCGCGACACGCGTGTACATCGGCACATGGCGCCGACAGCTGCACACCGCCGTCCGACCGCGACACGCGTGTACATCGGCACATGGCGCCGACAGCTGCACACCGCCGTCCGACCGCGACACGCGTGTACATCGGCACATGGCGCCGACAGCTGCACACCGCCGTCCGACCGCGACACGCGTGTACATCGGCACATGGCGCCGACAGCTGCACACCGCCGTCCGACCGCGACACGCGTGTACATCGGCACATGGCGCCGACAGCTGCACACCGCCGTCCGACCGCGACACGCGTGTACATCGGCACATGGCGCCGACAGCTGCACACCGCCGTCCGACCGCGACACGCGTGTACATCGGCACATGGCGCCGACAGCTGCACACCGCCGTCCGACCGCGACACGCGTGTACATCGGCACATGGCGCCGACAGCTGCACACCGCCATCCGACCGCGACACGCGTGTACATCGGCACATGGCGCCGACAGCTGCACACCGCCGTCCGACCGCGACACGCGTGTACATCGGCACATGGCGCCGACAGCTGCACACCGCCGTCCGACCGCGACACGCGTGTACATCGGCACATGGCGCCGACAGCTGCACACCGCCGTCCGACCGCGACACGCGTGTACATCG
The DNA here is from genome assembly GCA_034440615.1 of Ashinkailepas kermadecensis. Taxonomy (NCBI): domain Eukaryota; kingdom Metazoa; phylum Arthropoda; class Thecostraca; family Neolepadidae; genus Ashinkailepas; species Ashinkailepas kermadecensis. The sequence goes on from JAOTOM010005173.1 coordinate 935,262, forward strand.
GCACATGGCGCCGACAGCTGCACACCGCCGTCCGACCGCGACACGCGTGTACATCGGCACATGGCGCCGACAGCTGCACACCGCCATCCGACCGCGACACGCGTGTACATCGGCACATGGCGCCGACAGCTGCACACCGCCGTCCGACCGCGACACGCGTGTACATCGGCACATGGCGCCGACAGCTGCACACCGCCGTCCGACCGCGACACGCGTGTACATCGGCACATGGCGCCGACAGCTGCACACCGCCATCCGACCGCGACACGCGTGTACATCGGCACATGGCGCCGACAGCCGCACACCGCCGTCCGACCGCGACACGCGTGTACATCAGCACATGGCGCCGACAGCTGCACACCGCCGTCCGACCGCGACACGCGTGTACATCAGCACATGGCGCCGACAGCTGCACACCGCCGTCCGACCGCGACACGCGTGTACATCGGCACATGGCGCCGACAGCTGCACACCGCCGTCCGACCGCGACACGCGTGTACATCGGCACATGGCGCCGCGCGCACAACTGGGCCGAGGCCGGCCCGCTCGCCGGTCGCCGGCCGTCGGGTAACGCGACAAGGTGCGACTGGTGCGCGCGCGCACGGGATTGACGGCGTTCGCGGAAGCGATGAGCAGCCGTGGTTGTTGGGTATGGGAGATATTTGGGTCGCGAGGTTGGATTTTTACGCGGGGGAACGGTACAGTCAGCCTCACCTAGTCAGGAACTCACAGCATTGTAGCCTTTTATCCGTGGCAGATATCAATCACTTGCACACAGGAGACGGCATGCCTCAAGTCTAGGTAAGCAAAATGAACAGAGCGATCGCTTACGCAAACGTTCATCATGCGAATAAAAGGGCACAAGGGTGTGGAAATGACCAGAATATATACAGGTGTTTGCAAGAAACCACAAATACTGGCGATGGTAGTAATGGTCACAATGAGAGAACAGTGACCAAAGAAAATAAATACATCGAAACGTACCACCAAGAAAGTTACTGAGCTTAACGGTCAGTCGAAAATGGAAACATAGCTGACATTACTGATGTAAGCGCCTAAATCTATCGAACATCTTACATCTGAGCCACGCAATACCCATGATGATTTCTATACATACCTGTAAATAAAAATAAGTCGATTAAAGTGCACAGCAGGTGTAAGCATGGCAACGTAAAAAGAAAAAACTCATCTAGCTACGCGTTCGAAAATGAATCATAAGAACATAGTCGTTGCGTAAAACAACATTGCCGATATTGGAACAGCAGCCGCCAGATTCCAGTGTTGGTGGCACGCAAACGCCAGCCAGGCCAGCATGCGCTCCCATCTAGACGGGACGAGCTGCGCACGTGACAGCAGCGAGAGGCCATGCGTCGACAGGTCTGTCAGGTACTCGCACAGCGCCCCGAGCTACTCGGAGCGGCGGAATTCCACGCCGGCGAGAATGAGTGGAAACGACCGGCCAAAGTGCCGCTGGGCACACGTACTGAGAACGGCGCGTCTGCCGGACGTGCTCGGTCTGTGAGATTGCTCTCGCTGCAACTCGGGCATTCGACGCTTAATCCGCGCACCGTGCTTATTGTAGCGCAAGTGAGCTAGGAAAGAGAACACCCGTCATTGCAGGGAAGCTGAGCTAACGGAACGAACACTTGTCACTGTCGCAAAATTGATCTGGGAACAAAACACCCACCGTTGCATTATAAATTGAGCCAGGGAAGAGAAGACCGATGATTGGCGCGCGAATGAGGCAGCTGAAAACACCGCTCAACAAGACATAAGCACGATGCAATTACGGAGGAAAGCACATCAAACTCTTCGCGTCCGTAAACGGATCAGTTAGTGTCAATCTCGTGGGACAAAGTTGTGACCGTTGAGCAATCCAATGAGATGCGGTGAAACGGTACCCAGTGCTAAAACCGAGGGGAATGGTGATGATTACTTAAGATAGCCGACATCAGAGATGAAAAAGGTCGCTGTTGAAGATGAGTCAAGAATGAGCAGGGTCCATCTCAGCGACGTGAAGCACGTCCACGAGACAATCTGCCGCGGACTACTGGTGTTCACAAGTGACACATTGGCAGTGTACTAAACCCATACGAATGGTATCAGACGGTTAGTACTCAGAGAAGGGATGACGTCAACGTTCAAACTGTACATGTGGTGCGGATAGATTACGAAGGGGGTACAGATTAGCACAACCGGGCACGCAGGACATACACGACACGAAATTGCTGTGATTTCGGTGGTAGAAGACGCTGGGTTCAGAGTGCAGTGGTCACAGCGAAAGACATATTTTAAACTTTACACAGTGGCAACCACCGGGCCAGTACATGTGGCAACAACCGGGCAACGGCTCGAGGGTACATGTAACAGCAAGCGGTTGGCTTTAGGAGGATGCACAGTGCAGCAGGTAGTCAATGTTCAGATGCACATACAGCACAGGAAGCTTTTGTCAGGAGAGTGTGGCGTCGAACTAAAACACTGATCAACGGCCAACTGGAGTTTAACCGCCCTCCTCAACATCTGAATTTAGCATGCGGACCTTTGAAGTGGCCCCCTGAAACCAATCTCACAAAACATAGTCAGCACATGGAGCAAAGTATGGTTTAAATAGGCTCATTAATAAACCTTGGTCTTAACACACCATATTGTATCGTACTGGTATTCGTAGCAAAACACCAGAAACGATGCTGACATATCTCGTTACAAATGCTGCACGGTTTGAAAACGTCGCGGGATAAAAGTGACAAACACGAAATGTGAACTCAAAGTGGGGTGCGAGGGGAAACTAGAAAAGAATGCACATTGTAAATTAAAATGTACAGCCCTTAGAGGATGAAGCTAGATGCTTAAGCTTGCCCCATGATTAAACGGTAGTTGCATACCTAGGCACAGTTCAAAGTGCTATGACGGGGTCTGTCACTGCAGCTGATCTTTTTGTTAGTTGAAGAAAGCCTCACCAGACTTGCGACATCGCTCGCACATTGAACGCATAATTTCGGTAAAGGTAGAGCTGTCACCGACAGCAATTCCACAACCACAACCATAAACACAGCTACAAAAAAAAACAGCCATGGCCGTCGCTATTACCATCACCAACACAACCACCGATACCACCAACACCACCAACACCACCACCACCATCACTACCACCCCTATCGACAGACTATGGACAGCTTCGACACTATCCCAACCATCACAGTCGGCCACCGAAGACTCCGTGGTACCGGCAACAGGTATAGCGAACATAAGCGACAAAACAGGCACCAAACGACACCCAGCCATAGGTGGAGGCTTATAAAATTATTATAGGCGTATAATTATTAGTGTTGCCAATATGTAATTGAACAACATTGCTTTCATGTAACCACATACACTGAATGCTAAATCGTGAGAATGATTAGCGTTGCATTGGCAGAACCATACATATAGGCGTTTTGTTCAATGAAGAAAGCCTGTTGTACTCTAGTATCTTGAGCAACATTTCTCTTCTTCTTTAAAAGGAGCTTGGTGTCCTCTCCAAATTCATGAGTGAATATCAGTAAACATTTGGCGACCATCAGGAAGGAAATCAAAATATTAGTGTTGCATGATAACAACAATATTTTTATTGGTGTTGCACTGACAATACCACAAGTGCACGAACCTCCATCCCTGCACCGTACCATCCACATACTACCCGGAGAAACCACCATGATTCGGTTCAGGGGTACAGACCAGAGCTAACTTCGCAATGAATCTGAAGAAGAAGCTGGTGCTTTAAGGGCGCCAGATGTCCAAGACGAATGATAGGTAGAGAGAAGTTGGTACTCTGTCGGAGCGCCGAGAGCACGCTGGAGGACAGTCAGCACCAGTTTCTCGACCAGGGCGCTGGTGCTGAGAAGGAGGGGATGAGGCAGCCGCAAGCAGCATGGATGCGACAGCATTGGGAATACGCAGACCCGGAACAATTCTCACACCAAGTTAGGTACGATCGTCTCGGTTGCTCGGACATCGCTCTCGGTGCGGACATCGACAAGTTAAGCCGGCGAGTGTTCCAGTTCAGAATACTGTGGCCGTGACAAGCGCAGGGGCTTCTGGACGCGGACCGCGTCGCCACCGGGTCCTCACCGAGGTTGTTGAGGAACGCCTCGTCGGCCGAGTTGAAGTCGAGGTCGGGCGGCACCGACGTCGAGACAGACGTCTGGTCGCAGTCGCGCAGGCCGGCCACCACCTGCCGGTGGAACTCGAGCAGGTCCTCGCCGATCAGCTTCTGCACGAAGTTGGAGGGCACCAGGCCGCGCCGGCCGTCCAGCGTCTCGCCGTCCAGGAAGCCGTCCTCGTCCATCTCGCCCCACACCAGCACGTAGTCGCCGGCGTTCAGACGCAGCTCGCTCTCGGGCGCCTCGTTCGGCGAGTGCTGGTACGGATCGTACGAATACCTGCCGATAGATGGCAGGGCAGGTCCGTCATGTCGCGCTGGCGCGAGCGACATGCGGTGTGCAATGTGAACGATGCGGGGTCCTATACTGGCTACATGGCTGCAGGACTGCACACACGGGATCGGCGAGCATGGCGAGCGGAAAGACTGCGACGCGCCGCAGCCTCTTGGCAGTCGGTGGCGACATACCAGCGATGCGCCTCGTGCTGGCGGACGTGCAGACATTCCAGGGACATTCCAACGGACTCCTACACAAGTCGGCAGGATTTGAGACGCGTGCATCGTATTCAGTGAAGACTGCAGATCCTTTACCAAATCAGGAAAGGTCCCGATCCGAAAATTTTCAGATTTAATATGGAAAGTGTCAAACTAACATTAGCAGGGTATCAAACCAGGAGAGAGGAAGATCCGGACCATTCCGACCCAGCCGGAATCTACAGTCATGTATTCAGTGGAGGAGCCCGGCTTCAGGAACAATTTGTCCGATATCGGCACAAACGCATTGGAATTCAATCCGCTTCAGTCGAAATTGATTGGACTCTTGACACAATTGAACCCACCTAACGCATGTTGTGCACGAACCTCACAACCGAACGGAATGCATCGAAGCGCTGCGAAATAGCATGGGTCGCACGATGTGTCACGGCCCGTTCTGCCTCGCAGCTCATCCGTTCAATTCACGCCACACAACTATCCGGCGCAGAATCTCCCATAACACTGTCACTGACCGGCTGACCGGCTGACCGGCTGACCGGTCGGCTGATCGGTCCCGGGCGAATAGGTCACGTGGTATGACGTAACCGCACAACCGACCACTGGCCAGCTAGACATTAGCCGGCGCCATAAAACCTTTTATTGATACCAAAAATTGTCGTACTTTAAAGAAGCTATTGCGAGAAAAGCCGCTAAAAATCAATGTGAGCACAACAGTTATAATTGAAAGTGAACTAATTCAGCTTACAAACGCTGTAGCACAATGTCATTGAGGTCTCAAAGGCGGGACAGCCGGGCTGGTGGTGATTGTTCCGATGAACTTGTGTCGTATATACGCGGGAGTAGACTCGCTCAGGCTTCGCCCTAGCTCGTAACGACATTCAGATCCGTAAGCAACTGGCAGGCAAGGACAAGTCGGGCCCTTCAGCACGACTGCATGAGCTGCATACACTTGTCAGTTCCGCCGCCATCGCCGCTGTCATCGCCAAAGCTACCGAATATCAAGCTGATGGACCAGGAAGTTGTATCGTGCGAAGTTGTATCTGCCTGATCGACACCCAGGAACATAACGTGTACAATTTTTCAGTTTCTGAAATGTCCATATCGATCAGGTTTAAATATGGAGAAATCACATACACCACAGAACAGTCCCATTCATTCCAGGGATGGAGGGAGCGTCGGCGAAGTCATCGGGGGTGGGGGAGAGGAATTCAGCCGGTTGAGCACCAATTCCGAACTTGATTCGACCCAGTGCTGAGGCCAAAAGGCGTAAAATGCCAAAAGGCATAGAAACAAAGGCTAGACATAATTAATGTCTCAATCACCCGAGACATGGGAACCCACCTTGGAACCGACCGGATCGCACATGCCGCAGTGCGATGTCAACCCACCTGGCAATGAACACCTGACACTTTCCCTTGCCGGGGATGTCCAGCACGTCCACCACTCCCGGCTGGTGGGGCGTGGTCAGCTGTTGCGCGGTCAGCTGGTGCGCCATGTTGGCCGACATCAGGCCAGGCACGGCTCCGTTCACCATGCCGGGCTTGTCTGAAACGCAGCGTCACCCTGCCACCGCGGTGTGTGCCAATGTCGTCGGCATGTGCTCTCTCCGCTTCGAGACGCTCTTACAATGGACCAAGTAGGAACCAAAATTCATTGCCGGGATCGAAGAGAAAACGACCATTACGCAGTACAGTGTGGTTCGTATCGGCCGGAGAGCATCAACACTCTGCAGTATCTGGAGAGAACGTCGACAATCTGCAGTATTTTTTTTGGAAAACACATTTTTGTTTTTAACAAGACAAAGTCGAATCAACGGACAAGAACATTTCATTTTGATATTGCAATAATCGATAGCGGACAATCTCAATTACAAACGAAGTCATGCAACTAACAATACAAACAGCATGCATTCACAATTGCATCATTAAACGGGCACATTGACGAGAGCAAATACGAGCACACGCACACGCACACGCACACGCACACGCACACGCACACGCACACGCACACGCACACGCAAACACAAACGCAAACCGCGCGCGCGCGCACTAATCAAATACCATAGAAAGACGAACTAGACTACAGAATCGCTGCACATACCGGCGTGGTAGACGCCGGCGATGGGGCCGGGTCGGGGGGCGCTGACCGGCACCACGCTGTAGCCGGCCGGCACCGGCGGGTAGCCGGCGAACGTGGCCGGCTGCAGCAGCTGCTCGCCGGCCACCGGCGTGTAGCCGGGCGGAAGCGTCACGGCAGAGGTCAGGTACACCGGCGGCCCGGCGGCGGGCTCGGAGGCGGTCATCGGGTCGGTCAGCCCTGGCGCACGGCAGACTGTCAGTCGGCCGGCGGGGTCGGTCGGAGCCGCCCGTCACAGGCGCCATCAGAGCGTCTGTCAGAGACGTCTGTCAGAGACGTCTGTCAGAGACGTCTGTCAGAGACGTCTGTCAGAGACGTCTGTCAGAGACGTCTGTTAGAGACGTCTGTCAGACACGTCTGATTGATTGATTATTTGGGTTTGAGGGCGCGCCGACTACAGGGTCACTTAGCGCCCAGTCAGAAACATCTGGCAGAGCTGTCTGTCACAGCTATCCTTCAGAGGCGTCTGCACAGGCGCCCATCACAGCTATCGTCAGAAACATTAGATACGTTTTTCAGAGACATCTGTCAGAGCTGTCCTTCAAAACCATCAGTCAGGGCTGTCCGCCAGAATTGTAACGTCAAAGTTGTCCTGTCCGACAGAGCGACATCGTCAGTCTGAGCGATCTCGTCAAAGCTATCTTGTCAGAGCTACTTGTAAAAACCTGTCCCCGTCAGAGCCATTCGTCAGGGCAGCTATCATTCGTCGATCGGTTATCTCATCAGTAGTCAGTCGCCTTGTAAGTCTCGTCTGGTATTTATCTCGTCAGAAAACCGAACTGAAGGTAATCCATCGCGTCACTCGTCATCTCGTCAGCTCACCACACGACTGAACTCCAACCATATCTGTTTCTGAAGCCGCAAATTCGAAATATCAGTACAAATACATTCGAGGTCAGAATTTCTATGCCTATTGCAAGTGGATGGAGTTCACCGACTCTTCCCCGAAATGGACACCGTCCGTCCTGCCAGTCAGTTCTGGATATGGCGTTACATCCAGGACCACGTCATGATCTGCAGTGTGATGATGTTCTGTCAGTGAATCAGGGAGCCGCCGGCCTTGTGGATGGTCATGTCGTCAAAATTAGCGCGCTACCGGCGCTCAGACCTCTTTCGCAACAATGAAACGCTATAGATATACGAACATGGGCATACAACGTATGTGGAACATTCATGCTAATCAATTCACCTACTAATCAGCAACAAACAAGCAAGAAACTTCAATCGATTATTGAACTCTGAATCACAACATATTAATCGATGGATGAACATCACTTTTCACGAAGGTGATAAGCTGGCAAAACGTAGTACTACCGGAATGGATCAAACTTTACCGACTTTTTACATAAGTTCACAAAACCAAACGCTAAATTTAAATATAAAAGAGGCTACATGGTGCGTTTCAAGTTGTGCAAGCTACATATTGTTCAAACTAGGACTACTTTACGGACTCTCCTGCAAGGAAGATGCTTCACAACGGCAAGTCTTAAGTGGGCCTATGTACACGTATGTGCATACACAGCCTTCTTTACTAGGTCAGATAGATCTACACTCTACCACAAGCTGCATGTGTTCCAAGAACCATTGCCTTTACATATGCACCATCAGATTAAATCACCATTTACCACTCGGAAGCTACTGCACAATAGCTCCTACACAGGCTACCGCTAAGGCTACTGTTATCTAACTCGGCACTGCATAACTGAACTAAGATGAGCGGGCTTTATATGAACAGATGACTTGTCGAGAAATCCGAATCATGCTTATGCAATTCTCTCGATACTTTTGGAGATGCGACACCAGTGACAGAAAAAGTAACAGCCATCAGGCAAGATTTATCCTACATCAGCTCATACAGAAACGATTACTACCGTCACAGCTGAAGGTACATGTATCTGGCTTGTTTCTGTTTTAACAGGGCATCCACCACGTGACAACCGTCGACGATGCACGTCGCTATCACAGCAGTCGCAGGCAAGCTACGACACCAACCAGCATCGGCTGCCTGAGGCGGCTTTGCGCCACCGCACAGCAGCCGCAGGCCAGTGTACTAGGGACGCACTAGGGACAGCAAACACACTAGGGACAGCGGGACTGAACGGGTGGCGGAGCCACGCCACGCTCGTCCAGGAGCGGCAGTAAGACGGAGGGCGCCCACCTGCTCTCCGGGCCGACTTGGACGGCCGCGAGGGTCGGCGGTGGCCGGCATAAGGTACGGTCAGGCACGTCTGAACGGGGTTGGGCTGGTGGGAGTGTGACGCACGTGGTCGGGGCAGCTGGCGGCCGGGCGGGGCCGCCGCCGGCGCAGAAAGGTATGGAGCTGTCGGCAGGCGAGGGGCGTGGCGTGACCGCCGGGGGCGGGGTGGGAAGACCTGGCAGAGGCGGCCTGGGGAGAGCGGCGGCAGCCAGTCAGAAGAGAACGAGCCAGCGAGCCCCCGAAATGAGATATAACGTAAATAGCTGCAGAAGACGAGGCATGAAAGAGGTGCACAGAAACCGATAGAAAGCGATAGAAACCGAGAATGCGAAAATAAAAAATGCCAAAGTGAGATACAGCGATAAAAATGAGATCGCTAACGAGAGACAGTTGCGACAGAAATAGATATCGAAACAGAGGTGGAGTGAGGGTGAGCGTGACAACGAGAGCGATAGAGCACGCGGTAGCTGTACGGTACAGTGCGGTACAGTGCGGTACAGTGGGGCGTGGAGCCGTGGCTGTGCCAGCTCCATACGTCACAGTTGCGTCACACCACAGAGCGACGAAACCGAAGCGCGGCACCACGACGTACCTGCCAGCGGCCAGATTAGTGCAGGTGCTACATGACATGAGTTAGTGAACACCAGAAGCGTAGCTGGTGCACAAAACGTACAAACGAGGACGACGGAACATGCTGAAAAATGAAGAACACTCCAGTCGGGTGGCTACCCTTCGGCAGGGACGTACGACATCATACCATAGCCCGCGGCTGAGAGAGCTTTCGCCGATGATGTCAACAGGCTATTAACATTAATGCTAACTAATACTCCAAATGACTTAGCGTTAATGGCGCTGGAGGTCAGCTTTGGCGGCGCAAATTTCGAGAGGCTGATATATTACCCAGAATGTCGACTTCTAATATAGCGAAAGAAGAAGAGCAAATCTTGCGACAGTGATTGAGGAAAGACGACTCGCTGACTGATCGGGGGAACATTCTTACTTTCGATATCGGAAGGGGCTCATTTAGAAGCTAAAGGTTACGCCGAAATATCAGAGAGCGTGCAACACAATTTCAAGGGGCGCCATTCTCTCCACACAATATAGGAAGTACATGGAACTCCACGCATGACCAAGGCAAATAATGCAACGAAGCAACGACGACAACGATTCACGAAAAATCATGAACAATCAAGAACGTCCTGGGATGTTTGCTGCCCGGACCGACGTACCCGCAGTCAAAAGCGACCCGATCACGAACAACCGTGCTTTCCACACGACCAAACCACCGACTGCTTACCTAAAGCCCACCGCGCTTTGTCTAACTCTGCCAAAAATTTGGTGTCGCTCTGTATTTGTGCGCGGACCTTGTCCAGCTCATAGCTGGGGGTGGCTAGGCCGATACAGGCCCGTGCCGAGAGCTGGATGTCAGTGCTTCGTCGAGGCCACACTGCAAAACAGCGACCGCATCTTGGCCCTAGCGCACAGTGATGTCACCATCGACACGATTATTCCGACGTACTCTCCCCCTCTCTCACACATACACATACATACATACACGCACACACGCGTACTCCCACACACACGCACAGCTACGTTTTGGACAAGCACGCGTGTACGTTCTTTTAAGCGCTGTGCGTCCAGCAGAAGCTATCGGGCGTCCGGCATCATCACGGTGTGGTGGGCAGAAGGCGATGCGTGAGTCACAAGTGTGTGTGGGGGTGAGGGGGGGGCTTACAGGGCGTCTCGTCCACCTCCGGCAGTGCGTCCAGGCTGGCCGGCGTGATGGCGGTGCCGATGGGTGTGGAGCGTGCCGTGCTCTCGTTGGACAGCAGCATCGAGTCTGCCGGGAGGTAGCCGCACGTCAGACGCCGTCTATGACTGCTCACCGCCGACACCGCCGACACTGTCGACACCGTCGACACTGTCGCCACCGCCAACACCGCCGACACCACCGATACTGCCGACACCACCGTTACTGCCGACACCACCGATACTGCCGACACCACCGTTACTGCCGACACCACCGATACTGCCGACACCACCGATACTGCCGACACCACCGACACCACCGACACTACCGACACCACCGACACCACCGATACTGCCGACACCACCGATACCACCGATACTATCGACACCGCCGACACCACTGACAACACCGATACTACCGACATAGCCGACACCACCGGTCGCTACGCGCTGCTATATGGAACGACAGAGGTGCTACACCACGCTTCACCACGCTGCTACCACCACGCTGAACGACGCTACACCACGCTGAAAGACCCTACATCACGCTGCTACCACCGCGCTGCACGACGCTACACCACGCTGAATACCACCAGCAAGGATCTGTACAGCTTTGCTAACGGCGGATATTAACGCTTCGTCACAAACATGGAGGATCCACACATTATGACAAACAATGGATACACGCATGTCGCCATCGGCGAGGATCCGCATCCCCACACAGTCAGTCACACCAGCAGTGACGATCCGCACATGTCATCAACAGTGAGGATCCACACACAGTCAGTCACACCAGCAGTGACGATCCGCACTTCCTCGCCAAACACGGAGGATCCATAAATCCACACCAACAGTGAAGATCCGCACATGTCATCAACAGTGAGGATCCACACATTCCCTCCAATATCCACGATTCACACATTCCCCAATGCTAAGGATCCACACATTTTCACCAGCAGTAACGATGAGCACGTGCAGGGTCTGGGACACCAATAGTACTCCTATCAGAACATAGCTAACATATTAGCGTCATTCTGAATATATCATTCGATAAAACTTAGCTGAAAAAAGTTGAGTGATAAGTTGACTCAGCTACGAGTGCGGAAATGGAACCTCCTGGCATTTACGAGTGCATGCGCCAAACGTCAAGGAAAACAATCAGGCGAAGTGACCGCTGGAGCAATTCGTAATGTGTATGTGCCCGCATGCGTGTTAGGATATTCTAAGAGCACATCAGTCACAAATATGCCTGAATTTGCCTACATGGATATATATATATATATACATACATACTTTGTGTCTATATATATAAGTATATAAACACACGTACATAGATACATACACATATACATGCGTGCATGCATGAATACACATATACACGCATATATACATACAAACTTGTACACATCCCAACATAGGTATGCCCAACAGTCAGAAAATTACCGTTCTCACCAGGAGTGATCGTTCCTTCTGGACTGCCATTTATTTTATACTTGCTCTGCTTCTTGAGAGAGGACATCTCTATCACGAGCTCCTCATGCCGCAGGTTCTGCACCTCCGCCTTCTTCTCCAGCTCTCGGATCTGCCAGAAAATGATGCGGAGGACATCATCAGAGCGGCTGCAGGAGCAGATGATCGCCGGTTCAAATTATTTCCAACGTCCTCACGACACAGTTGTCGCTTTGCCTGTGTTGTATGTGAAGCATGCGTTGTGTGTGGTGTATATATATATATACATATATATATATATATATATATATATATATATATATATATATATATATATATTTATATATGTATATATATATATATATATATATATATATATATATATATATATATATATATGTTATATATATATATATTATATATATATATATATATATATATATATTATATATATACATATATATTTTTATATATATATCATATATATATATATATATATATATATATATATATATATATATATATATATATATATATATATATATATATATATATATATATATATATATATATATATATATATATACATAGATATATATATATATATATATATATATATATATATATATATATATATATATATATATATATATATATATATATATATATATATATATATCACCACATATATGCTGCGCAATGAGGCTTCATTAATAGACATCGGAGGAAGCTTCTTCTTCCGAACATCCCATGCTATTTATTTTCTATATATATATATATATATATATATATATATATATATATATATATATATATATATATATATTTATATATGTATATATATATATGTATATGTAAAATAAATGTATGTATGCATGTATACATACACACACATATACGAGTATGTGTGTTTGATGTTTGTGCTGAATAAAGCGTTATATGTGATAGGATTTTTGGCGATAGCACGCACATTTTTACATGGTCTACTTTCGTACGGCATCAGTATGTTTTCGAAGGCAAAGAGACAAGGAAAATGGGCTGCCAAAAACAAGTTTACTCAGACGTATGTCGGCGCGCCTCCATGTCACAGCACAGCCCCAATACAAACACATATTTGCGTGCAAACCACGCCACCATCATTTCTTTGGACAAATTGACACTGAAATTCCCTCTTAACCCTCTATCCACGGGTTCGCTTTACACGCTCTTGTAGTGTCCCTTCAATGCTAAACTTCGCCATCGAAAGCCTAGCCAGAGAAATTCGGAGCGCACCCTATCCCTTCTCAGTAGGGCCTCATTTAACATGCTAAATGCGGCGGCCAGCCCCCCAACACTCATGACCCCCCAGTCAAGGAGTGAACCGGCCGATGAAAATATATCCAGTCATACTGGAGCCCAAGAACTGCCACAGCCGAAGGCTTTGCTGACGCGGCATGCTCACCTACAGATGAAACGCGAAAGACAGCATGCACTTGACAGGCTCACCTTACTCTCCAGGGTCTGGATGGTATCGAGCGAAGCCTGCTTTTCACTCTCAGACACTTTCGTGAGCTTCTGGATTTCCTCCTGCTTAGCGCGAAGCTGCTGCTGCGCTTCTTGATGCTGCCGCTCAAGCTCTTTCTTGCGCTCGGCAGCATCGCGCATTTGCTGCACAGGAGGCAGCGCGTCAGTCCGAACATTAGTCACTTGCCTTCGCCTGCGCAATCGTGGGCCAATTGCGCGTGCCATTTCACAACGACTGACTATCACAGAATACCTGAGAATAAGCACGCTGAAGCGTCGGTCACCTGTAGACGTACCAGCCTGATGACAGTGATCACATGGGGCCGCTTGACGGCGTCAACACTGTTTGGTGATCCTTGATGACGCACAAATGCTCTCGCAGTTAAAGAGACAATTGGTCTGGTGCTTCTGCAGGCTAAGCAAAATGGGAGCAGACAGGTAGGTTAACTGCTCAGGTAGGACTGGGAGAGGTTAACTGCTCAGTGACCCAAAGGGTGAATTCTGCTGCGACATGTCGAGGAAAATCAAGCGTCATTAATGTGTTTACAGGTCTCCAATTGCAAGACATGCGTGATTCATACTCGGATCCAGCAATACAAAGCCTTTTGAAGACTTACAAAAACACACTGAAGCACGCCTGGCATACATGTCTGATTCATTTTTGTAGATTCATACTCTGTTTCGAGCGATTTAATAACACTTCCGATCATTATCTTCATGTTCTGGTCATGTACGAGTCACTCTGTGGCATTCAGAGCACGTGCGTGATCCAACAAATACCCATAGCGAGTGACCGTCAAACTCTTCGATCTATTCAGAGCCCTCTATAGAAACAACCAGACAAGGCCCAACCTGTATTGACGTTACCAATTTGTGCTGATCAGGATAAAGGTTGAATATATCATCATATGAAAACCTAGGGCGGCAACAAGTTTCTCACATCTTTAGTCAATTCGGCCAGAAATCACAAACAGCGTCAAAAACCATGCCTAAGCAGCTTTATGTACATGGGTATTATGACCTGCTTACATGGGCTTGTTGTTGGACATGAATTTGTCTCCCTCCGAACAGTTACTTTACACTAGCATCATCGCTTTGCATATTGCATAGAGCCATATCACAACATGGATACACTAAGTTATATTATGGCCGCTGCGCTACTCAGCTGGTCGAAGTCAAGATACTTACGAAACAGTTACGGACTTACCTTCAGAACGGACTCCAGGGTTGAAACTTTTTCCCTCAGGCTTTCAACCTCAAACTTGGCGGACTCATATTCTGTACCAACGTTGTTCAAGCTTTCCTTCAAGGATGCACATTGTGAACTTATCTGCGAAGATAATTAAGCAACGTTGGTCAGCTGGTAACCATTGCAACTAGCAGCAGCGTTTGCCATGCTATGTCATTTGGTGTTTGCCAATGTGTCATCTTAAAGTTTCCAAGGTATTGCAGTAAGGATTACTATTCGACCCAGCACAAGCTGCGGCTTCGTTTTGAAGGCAGCCATCCTGGTGCCGTGTGCCATGAATGGAGGAAAACGTGGCGAACGGTTTTCATGGGCGAGTATTCGCTCTTGAATGACAACTGTTCAAACACATCAAGTCGTCAAAACAGGGCCACCGCACCAACTGGCCATGACATCCCTTCCAACACAATAGCTTCGCAGCTACTTTGTAATTTCGCGCACGAACTGACGAAGGGACGCAAGTAATCGAGGGAAGTCCTATGATCCTTTTGGACCTGTATGACAGTCACGTTGGGGTGAGGAGGACGGATCCATGTATTAATAGAATACCTGGTGGTGGGTTACTAAAACTAACGGCGACAATTATTGTTTTGATGAAAATATGCACATTGCAACGTCCATCATGGCTGTCAGTCGGAAGAGATGTAAAGTGGAAAAATGCATGGCCTTGGTTTGTTCTGGGAAATGAATCAATCTTAAGAGAATGTTTGTCAACTGTGAGGTGTTATACAGTACTTATTACACCTGCTTTGGGGAAAAAATACAACATATCCAGACTAGGCAGTTTTACAAGGGAAGTTGGGAATTAAATGTTGCAGGAAATCCAGCATTTCGTGCCATATTTTTTGGCAGGATGAAGCTCTTTTAAGGCGAACATTGTGTCATGCATCATCCCAACTTGACATGTGCTTGTGAGTATAACATATTCTTCTTGTTTCCTTGGCTTTCAAGGATGTCCCGGAGTCATCTGATGTGGGATCAACTTAGCATATATTTATGTGGGGAACAAAATTACGTCAGGAACAACCAATCAATAGACGATGGCCCTTTAGTCACTTCTTAGAACGGACATATGCTGCTGACAAGTGCAACACAATACTCAAATCATGCAAGACTGACCTAAGGTGAAATTAAAGACTTGCAATAATGTATTGCTATAAACTGATTGTTCATGCCACGAATGGTGACACAGCAGCACAGCTCCTTTGTCTCGCGGCAGACTATGCAGAAATGAAAAAGTGGCCTAAAAGGCCACGCACGGGTGTGGAAACTTGCATCCCGTGGATCCACATTTTGGTGGAAAATATGAATAAATTCATCAAACGATAACATTTGAAAACGCTCCTGACAAAGGCAAAATAGGTAATCATGGCCCAAAAACTAGGCTAGAATTACAGCTAGAACAGCTATGCGGCACCCAGAGTCCAGCATGGTCAGGTAATGCCGCGAGCGAAACTTTTCGAAAATCACTTTACGTGTACAAGCATAAGAAACACTTATTCAGTCAGTGAAAATACATTCCTTCGCCCTATTAAAAAAATCCTCATTAAAGCCCAATTTTTAACACACGAAGGTCGCGGTGGAGTCTGGTGGAAGGTGTTTTTATAGCTCTTCGAGGCAGAAAGCACTAACAACGTGTGTGTGGATGGGACTTAGTGTACTTTTTTACATCCGTTTCTGCAGTGATATTGAAGCCATAATCATACAATTATTAATTAATCCACTTGATTTGCCAAGATAGTGAAGGACCACCTACCGACCGGCATGCCACGATGATGGAAGGCGCTTTTTGACTGAAATACCTCATTTATTTCCTTTAAATGTTGCATAATCATGTTGAATATTAATTTGCTTAATACCTACTAATTGAATATCTGCTAAGTTTATTTAAAGACAGCAGGCAGTATGGGCATATCTCTTATCACAATCTCAGGTTCTCAACTTTTCTGAATGCAAGTAGAGTAGTCAGTAAACTGCCTAACGTGGTCCAAATAAATTCATCACCCAAGAGTAAATCGCCAAAAGCCGGTAAATTGGTGGACTATCAGGTGTCTATTGTTCTAGTGAAGGAAGCTTGGACTGTTTCTTCACCTCAAGTGCTATGCTCACATCGAATTTCCATCACATAGCCACCATTGTCAATATCATGTGCACACTGCATCGCTCACCGCGAGCAGCACACAATATGAACTATCTTCCCTCATAAATATCTGAAACTAAAATTGATAGCTCCCCGTGTGCCACAAGACGCTCCTATCCGCTCGAGCCGCACACAGATCACCGTGCCCACAGTTCGAGCTAACGCGGGACAGTCGGAACGTACTGCCGGCGCCCAGGTTTGTTACAATTAGTTTTGCTCTGGTCAGGAATTGCACAGCATATGTATTTAACAATAAACCAGGGACATACACGCATCAAAATAAGTGATGCATTGTAGGCTCAGAAACGGAAGCACGCTGCTCTATGCAGCAGGGACTTGCATGTTTATGTCGTCAATGTTTACATTTACGAATATTAAATGAAATCATCTAAAACTGAATAAACCCCCGGTACCCATGATAGTTTGGAGTATTTAGTTACATGAGTTAAAATGTGCATATTTTCTCCATTGTGTACCAACCCTGCTTTATGTTATTACCTTCGGCTGTTGATGGGGATACTCTGATGGCAATGCAATGAAAACGATGTCACCTAGCACAGCATGAAGCGTCACACCGATCGAACATCACATAAAATGTTATCGAGGTAATCTGGCCTTTACTTCAGGAACACAGTATATGGGAGGCCACATTCCACCATAAAGCTATTTTAAATATTAGACATCGGCGATACTATTATACATGAAAGGACTAGTTGCATTTTATTCGAGGAATTACCGCCTTTTCATCGTCTATCGTATGCTGTCTCCAGACAACTCCTACAAGAAAAAACACGAGATCAAAGCGTTTGCTAAGAGATCAGGTATTGCATTGATGCATTACGGGGAGCCAGACACGAATGATCCAGCTGGTATAGCTGCGAACATTGGAATGGGACACCGCTCTTCACAGGCTTACACTGTCGTCAGTCTGCAGGCACTTACGCTATCTAATTCATGAATCTGTCTCTGGAGATCACTGTTTTGGATCGTCAACTCTGTATTCTTCTCTATCACCCGAGTCAACTGTTTTTCCTGCAAAAGGAATGTTACGTCAACACTCAAGATGGAACAATTTCGTTGGCTGCCCACGCGATTACACACTACGAGCACTGCAACAAGCGTGAACAGGCAGCAGTGCAAGTGATCAACATCCAGTGTGTATGTCGCACATAGCTAGGTGGTCGGACGCGGTCCGATTCACCATGCTGGGCCATCAGCTGACTCACTGTACGAAGTCAACATTAACATACCGTCTTACGTCATGCATCTTCATGCTTCCACTATGCATATTCATGCACCGTTATCGTTGTACCGAAGTACACACCACCCATGGCGTCTACTGCAACATGTTACCCGCCACACAAATCATACAACACAGCATTACGTCCAGCTAGTTGCTTGTGCTCGGCTGCAGTCACTGTGGTATGCGGCACAGTGCACCGTGCAGGTCTTCCGTTGAAACGCGCACAACGAATGAATAGCTCGATGCTTGGTACTGGAATAGTGGCAGATAGTTTTGGAGTTCTTCGGTAGCGTTTGAGGGAGCAATAGGGCTGAAAAACACACATCTTGCTTCACATGTAGCTGAGCTGCTACAAGAACATGAATCATCCAGACAGACACAAAGCATGCACAAAATGTGCCCCATCTGCCGTAAGCCGTCGTAAAAGTGGTCCAACATACGGAAAATGCACAATTGCATGCTTTTACTTTTTCCCTTGCATGGGATAATCAAGAAGCTGCACGGTACAAATATAAACAATTTAATCCATACCATATATAATGAACAGATGCCAGCTGAGCTAAGAGATGCAAATAAAAGTATTTAAAAAATCAGAGCATAACCCACCAAATCATCACAGAGTTCGTTTTTGATATGAAGGCTTTCAGCCAGCTGTTCGCATTCCTCGATTTTCTCGTCGAACTGCGCTTGGATTTCCTTGTGATCCTGGAACACAGTCATAGTGTCAGACAAGGCCCTCCGCGTGGCTCCGAAGCGCGTACAAACAGGAAGCCACCGTTTGTTTGGGGATCCTACAACACAGTGAAATGACAGAACGTTGTGAAAACACGTGTGCAAAGCCGCTACAAGATAAATGACTAATGCATTATGCTTAAGAATACCTCAGTGATCTTCTGAAACAATTCAAGGAATGTTACAACCCCTAGCTTTAGCGAAATGAGTCAAAATATTCGGGATCAGAAATGGATGAAGTAGATTATTGAATATATCAGGTAGCAAAACATTCATGCTACATTCGGAATACAACAAGAAAAGGCAGATACAATAATGTTGTATCATGAAAACGAAATTGTCAACTGGGAATGACTTGGGATTGCTGTCTGGTGACTAGGGTTGCATTCGTACTCAACAATTCTGGATTGAGGAGGACAATTTCCAGGAATGCTCGGATGCTGGAATGCTCAAAGGACAAGATACATACCATTCGAAAACTGAACATGCGCTGATTACGAAAATAGACATTTTATAAAAAATGTATCGATCGTTTTTAAGTCTAATTTTCTGTTCGATTTTACAATTGCTTCAATTGATAAGACCTTAAGCAATAGTTATTAAGCAATTGACGGCTGCTTAAGCAATAGTTATGTAGCTGTCTTGTTTGGTATCTATCAACTTCTCAAACCACAAGCAATACTATCCAGTAGGCTGCATTGCCTTGAACCTTTACAGTGGCTGCAATCATTAACAAAGCTCTGGCCTCTGTATATTAGCGTTACCTCTTACTTTCGGCTGCACATACGCACGAAATTTTCATAACGACACGCCGGTTGAGAATTCACTCCCTGGGGACATAGTTTACGCCGACGATATCTGATCAAGCATGTGATGCATGATATAATCAAGAGAGTTAGCTTGTATATGAGAAGAATCCTTCGCAAAGGTCCTCAGACCGCTTGAGCCATTGGGGTGTACTGATAAGTGGGTGTGTTTTTTTTTGCACCTGGTGTGTAGTATCTAGCCGTTACCCGGGCCTATATAAAATATCTAACAGGGGCCGCGATGCCGGAGAGTACACGCAGACCGAAAGCAAAGGCTGTCTCCAAGCTGGTTCTTCACACATCACTGGTGCCTCTCACAGGAGCGGTCACTACAGGTAGGACAGTCCGCAGCGCCACCATCTATCTGACTTGACTGAGAAGTGCGGCCAGAAAAATCTTCCTTCGTGGAATACATATTGCAAGATATGTTTTTCCTTTCGAGGAATTGTTGCTATAAGAGGTGGTAATAAAAATTAAAGAACAGGTCTATTTCCGGATAAGACAAGACTCGACGCGTTGCAATAACAAGTTTTAGGGAAGGTTTTCTTCTGACCATACGCGAGAGTAGACGTGTTCCAACTTCATCCTCGCTCTAAGTTACGTTTTTAATTATTACTTCCCTGCCGGTTAGATTTGTCAGGAAATTAGGATACACTCTTGGGAAAATGTACACAATAAATAATATGAAGAAATATAATGAATTACAAGAATACCAGAATACACACATCGAAAATCAGGATATATTATTGATCAGAATACACTTAACGAACTAGTAGATGAGCTGCAAGAGAACATACTGGGAGGACATTCCACAGGCTACCATTAACAAGGCACCAATGGAGCCCAACAAAATTAAGGCGAAAAGTCACTTTGCATCAATCTTGGTATTTGGTTCATAGGGCAACCAATTCAGAGTGATGGCTTTTTAGTGCATCATTTGTAATGGATTGCTAACATCAAGATCAGCGCTCCTTAGCCTGGGGTGCTAGCACCCGGAGGGGTGCTGAAATCGATTATATGTGGTGCTGGAAAGGTTTTCTGTCATGGTTCCATGTCATATCATGTTTCTATCATGTACGATACGTTAGGTTCGTTAACCAATGCGTCGCACTGGATCGCCGAGCAGCCGGTCCACATCAGCCGGTCCACATCAGCCGGTCCACATCAGCCGGTCCACATCAGGCGGTCCACATCAGGCGTCACATCAGTGTTCTCAGGATCAATACTAATTATCAGTTGGATAATTATCGACAAGGCTGCGCTTTCTGCCTTTCAGGGACAATGCCAATATTAACAGATGATGGGATCGATTGATCGACTATTTGAGCTTAAGCGCGCGCTGACAGCATGGTGCTTCGGTGCTCAAACATGTGTTGGGACAAAATATCATGCATTCAGCTGCTTAATGCAACATTGTATGGATCAATTACAAATTTTACGTATATTATATTGTTTGTAGTGTAATGTAGCAGCTGTAGTGTAGCAACAGTAGTGTGGAAGCTATAGTGTGCAAACTGTGGTGTAGAAACTATGGTGTAGAAACTGCAATGCAGAAACTAATTTCTGCAACCAGATGGAGGGAGTGCCAAACTGCCCAGACATGACTACAGGAGGTATTGGTGTTAGAAAAGATTAAGAAACGCTGATTCAGATGGACAAACAGCAGCTCCAAAACTGAATGACATGGCTGGAGATGCCACCATAGCCATACAAAATATGACTCATGTTAAAATATGGCACACATACCATGGAAGGAGGAGGAGGCGCAGGTAGCACCAGCACTGGTGCCGACACTGTACTTCATGGTGTCACGCTCGGCGAACGACGCCAGGTGGTCGGCGTACGGTGGATGGGTGGGCGAGGCAAGGGTGCAATTTCGCTCCTGATGGTCTGCGGGTGACCGGGCTGACTACGCCGGCATGAAGTTACCTCATCAATCCACGTACTGCACACGAATACAGCGCCGTGCCGGCCGAGTAGGACTGGAAAGCCAGCGCACATCTGCCTTTGAACACCACTTAGGCGACTCGGGAATTGCTTTTATTTGGCGCGAATTCAATCTGAGGGGTTGTCAATAGATAGAGCTAAAGCAGATCCCCACGTATGCGGTGTACGTATTCAGAGAGACAGAACACTGCAGAGGCACAACACATAGGCCATGTCAACTCAACTACAATGGCCAAAATTCACGCTGAAGTTCTGTTGTATCCGAATATCAACTAACTTGTTGGTCAGCATGGTGTATGATTACCAGACCAACGGAAGGTTCACCCGACATTAATGTTATCCATCATTGATAATGACATGCGGCGAAAGTAACGCCACAGCCACATCACTGGGAGTGAAGGATGGCCTGCCATACATTGCCCACATATTTGTATTGCTTCGTGACGTCACAAACCGACAGACCAGCAGATTAAATTTGCACGTTTGTTTTGCTCAAGCAATACAAAAATCATGAGCGGAAGGTTTCCATCAATCTCGTTCTCTCAGTGTATTCCACAGTAGGTTTGACTACACGCCTCGAAAACGTGATATTAGCGTCAAATTGTGTCAGGCTTAAGCCTGCGCACCCATTCCACGGATATGACGTAACGGCCAATCAAAAGCGACAGCATAGCGATGAGCGTCCATTTATAAATATCTTTCGAACGCCACATTAAGGGGTCGTTTAAAACAGGAAATATTAACACGATTTACATAATGACCATAACTCCCGAAATACACTTCAGCTAAACCCTCTGGCCATGCACCACTCAAGCCTCGCAGGTGGAAGCCCCAGCTCATTTACAATAATTAGTCTGAACAGCCACACAGGCTAATCTGGGAAGCAACGGCGATTCGTCCCAATGCCGTCACATATGTCAAACTGGGCACAGTCGCTGGACAGTCGTAAGTGTTGGTGCAGTTGTCGCAGATGTTAACCTGGGCACAGTCGCTGGACAGTCGTGAGTATTGGTGCAGTTGTCGCAGATGTTAACCTGAGCAAAGTCGCCGGACAGTCGTGAGTATTGGTGCAGTTGTCGCAGATGTCAACCTGAACACAGTCGCTGGACAGTCGTGATTGTTGGTGCAGTTGTCGCAGATGTTAACCTGAGCAAAGTCGCCGGACAGTCGTGATTGTTGGTGCAGTTGTCGCAGATGTCAACCTGAACACAGTCGCTGGACAGTCGTAAGTATTCGTGCAGCTGTCGCAGATGTCAACCTGAACACAGTCGCTGGACAGTCGTAAATGTTGGTGCAGTTGTCGCAGATGTCAACCTGAGCACAGTCACTGGACAGTCGTAAGTGTTGGCGCAGTTGCTGCAGCCCATGCAGGCGCACACATCTCACGGCTGCTGGGGGCTCGACTGGGCGCGGCCTCATTAGCCGGGGCTGACCTGGACTAGTTTATTGAGCTCGTTTAGCTGGCTCAGAAGCGCGCTGTTATCCTCCTCCAGCGAATGGAAGCGCTCTGCGTCCGACTCGTGTTGGTTCCTCCGCTCCTGAAATGGGCGCCGCACGTCAGACATTGATGAATGATGGCTGACATCGGACCGATGGCTGGCGCGGGGCTATCGGCTTAGGCTCCGGCTCCGGCTCTGGCTCTGGCTCTGGCCCATACTGACACGCCTCCGTCAATGAGTCGACCATCCAGACCCTCCCCCAACATCCAAATCTTCCCAGCCAATAGCTTGACTTATACCGACCCTTCCGCCAATGGTTCGGATCATACCGTCCCTTCATCACCAATGGCTCTAGGTACCGACCCTTCCCCGCTAATGGCTCTAGTCATACCTTCCAATCCTCACCAATGACACCTATGACCCTTCGCTACGGTCATACCGTCCCTTCCTCACCAATGGCTCTAGTCTTACCGACCCATCTCCGCCAATAGACCTAGTCATACCGCCCTTCTCCGCCAATGACCCCGCAAATAACAGGCTAATCACAAACCAACGGAATCAACCAATCGAGCTTTACTTCTGTCCCCGGCCACAATCACAGCCTTAATCCATGCTGCCTACCCCACTGATACGACATGGGTGCTAGTAATCCGGACTACAACCCTTGTCCAGCATGTTAGATGGAACACTGACGAACGAGAAGGGTGTCACATCTAACACACTTGACAAGGGCAGTAGTCTTAAATATTATGAACATCGCACGTACTAACACTTCGTCACTGAAATTTAGGCAAAGCCCACTGATAGACCCTTACAGGTCTCACAGCAGTATCATCGTCTCAAGCGTCCCTAGACTCCCTACAGCCCACTGATAGACCCTTACAGGTCTCACAGCAGTATCATCGTCTCAAGCGTCCCTACAGCCCACTGATAGACCCTCACAGGTCTCACAGCAGCATCATCGTCTCACGCATCCCTATAGCCGGTTATACCAGCTGGTTATGCCGGCCGGTATACCAACCGGCTATACCAGCCGGTCATGCCAGTCGGTTATACCAGCCCCGACCTTTCGTACCCTATCACGATTCCCACACACCAAGCATCGTCACCATTACCATCCTGACACACCCAGCACCGCCACCATAACTATCCCCACATACCCACCACCGCCACCATTACCATCCCCACACGCACCAAGCACCGTCACCATCATCATCCTGACACACCCAGCACTGTCACCATAACTATCCCCACATACCCACCACCGCCACCATTACCATCCCACACGCACCAAGCACCGTCACCATCACCATCCCCACACGCCCAGCGCGGCAACCATTACTATCCCCACACACCCAGCACCGCCACCATCCCACGGACGACTCTGGCCGTACACAAAGCGCCACCATCACCGCACAGCCAGGCCACGCCAACAGCTTTGGACGCCACTGACCAGACCATAACACAGACTGATGCTGGTCTACCAGAACAGCAACTCGAATCCGTGTTGGCCTACCTACACCCAATCGAAATCGATATGGCGTCACATACTCATCAGAATCAAATCCGTATGAAAATATTTGATTTGGATAAGGTATTCATTCTTTGTCCTAATTTAGAAATGCAGCAACTGCACCATGAAGCATCGGCAGAAACGAGAACAAAACAATATTTGTTGCATGTTGCACCTCTTTGTTTTCAGATTGCCAGATAGCCATGCTTCAGCAGTCCGAACACTTCCAACAACAGACCAATCCGCCACCCAATCCCAGCCAGGTAGTCTTGTCAGTGTCATTCGGTTTTGCTCACACTCCAATTCAATCCAATCCAATCCAAAATCCACCAAAAGTGCCGACTGGAAAAGATGGCGCGTGTGCCCGGCTCCAGACGACAGCCACCATACCAGGCGGCGCGTGCCCGCACCACCAGCAGGGGCGAGCGACACCGACACGCTGCTCGTCGGGACGGGAACAGATGGCTGCTTCATTTGTCGACGCCGTGTTCGTCGTCGGCGGCGACGTAAGCCGACCGGCCTCGACTCGTCGGTCGGCACCGGCAATTAGACGCGGCCTGCTCATGGGCAGGTGCGATGAACCACCGGCCTTTCAGAGGTGCAGAAGACCAATCCCCCGACAGGCGCACGAGATAGGCCCTCCGGCGGTACCAGGAGATCGAGCCAAGGTCCCAAGAACTGCATTTCCACAGATAGCTTACCTTCCAGGATGTTGCCAGGGACCAACCATCCAGACATACCGCGAGACTAGCCCTCTGGAGAGGCTCGGAAGATCGGCCTCAAGTAGAGAATAAATAGAGGTTCAGGAAACTGGCGTGGCGATGAGGTCTCCGCGTCGAAGATAACTCGGTTGTGTGCACAAATATTATCGTAGCCAGATAGCACACTGAAACGCGCTCCTTACATTTGTGGTTTACGCAGCGGTAGCTTTTGAGGGTTCTCAGCATGGTACCTACACAGTGAGCCATGGTTGCAGTAAACTATCAGTATGGTATCTACACAGTGAGCCATGGCTACAGTACATAATCAGTATGATACCTACACAGTGAGCCATGGCTACAGTAAAGAATCAGTATGGTACCTACAAAGCGAGCCACGGTTACAGTAAAGAATCAGCATAGTACCCAAGCAGTGAGCCATGGTCACAGTAAATAATTAATACGGTACCTACACAGCGAGCCATGGTTACAGTACATAATCAGCATAGTACCTACACAGTGAGCCATGGCTACAGTAAATAGGGAAATGTGACGACGGTTTACGTTTGCCTTGGACCACACTACGCTCGCCTCCTGGCAGGACATCATCACGTCCAGCAAACGTCCTCATGCATAGCTGAGTGTGAGCCACATCCCACACCTGTCTGTTCCCCGGCGACCGACGTTTTCCACCGAGCAACACACGGCCGGCATGCGAACCACTCCGACCGGCGGCAGGTCGACGGCGAGGCGAGGCGGCCGCCCGGTGTCGCCGACTGCCATCGACTGTCAATGGATCGACGCACGACCATTGGTATATTGACGACCATCGACTGCCACCGACTACCACTGACGTCCAGTAGCAGTCACTCAGTGCCGGTGCATGCCACCGACAATGGGCTGTGCACCCAGAGTCCTCGGAGACGACCTCGAGTGACCTTGGCCCACTGGACCGTAATTGGTGGCTGGTCCGGTCACCCCCTGCCGACACCCTCCCCCCGGCCGCCGCCAGCATCAGCCAGGGGAAAACCCATGAGCGATGACAGTGGGCAGACCTCCAGCAGCCGCAGCGCCCACACGCCGTTACCCCTCCCTCAGTCTCCGCGACTGCCGAGTTAGATTATCCGGTGCGGAAAACTAGAGACGGCGGTCATCTGAGTATGACGTCACGCCGTCCTGCCATTGATCCCGGCGAGGAGGACCTCCTCGGACGTGCCGACACGCCCCGCCGTGCTGCCATTGATCCCGGCGGGGAGGACCTCCTCGGACGTGCCGACACGCCTCGCCGTGCTGCCATTGATCCCGGCGGGAGGACCTCCTCGGACGTGCCGACACGCCTCGCCGTGCTGCCATTGATCCCGGCGGGGAGGACCTCCTCGGACGTGCCGACACGCCTCGCCGTGCTGCCATTGATCCCGGCGGGGAGGACCTCCTCGGACGTGCCGACACGCCCCGCCGTGCTGCCATTGATCCCGGCGGGGAGGACCTCCTCGGACGTGCCAACACGCCTCGCCGTGCTGCCATTGATCCCGGCGAGGAGGACCTCCTCGGACGTGCCGACACGCCTCGCCGTGCTGCCATTGATCCCGGCGGGGAGGACCTCCTCGGACGTGCCGACACGCCCCGCCGTGCTGCCATTGATCCCGGCGGGGAGGACCTCCTCGGACGTGCCAACACGCCCCGTCCTCGCCGACCGTCACCTGGCAGGTGCAGTGCTGACGTGGGACGTCTGTCACTACCGGGCGCCACATCAGCCACATCTGGCTCCCTCCCCCATCCGGTGACCTCGCACGTCAGCCAGCAACCACATATGTCCGGCGACCACCTCGGATGTCGACCGGAAATTTTAGACGTGGATTAGCGACCCGGTAGACGAGGTTTCGTATGTGGGTGAGCAGCCATAGATGTGATACATGTGGACCAGCAGCATTGGATGTGGAACAGCAAGGTCACCTATATTTAGACCAGCAGCATTAAATGTGAAGCAGTGAGGTCAGACTTAGGTCAGCAGCAATATGTCTGGACCAGCAGGTTTCAGATCGTGGTAAAACAAACGCAATGACCTTCCATCGAATTTGGTGCGAAAAGAATCATTAGCATACGAATAAGAATATGAAGAGTAAAATGCGCAAAATACTTATCATCGTAGGTTCATATTAATACATAGATGAGCATATGTCGATATATATATATATATATATATATATATATATATATATATATATATATATATATATATATATATATATATATATATATGTATATATAAATATATTACGGGTCGCCATGCCATCCGGAGGAAGTGTCGACATATAATCTATTAAAAGTAGGCATGTGTCAGCAGAGCTGTATCTCACTATGATGCATGTCTGTTCACAAGGCGGTCTGCATTCAGGGCAGAGTCGAGAGTCATAAGCAGAGGTACACGCACCTTTCAGCTTCATTGTGCTACAATTGCGCACTGCTCTTGTCAAGCCCCCGGGCAATTCACTGTACATAAATCGGGGCGTATCTCGGTATCTCAGACTCGGCGAGCAGATGGCTGCCGCCGAGGCTTCAGACCAGGTCATCCCTCAGCCACTCGCCCGTGAACCGACCATTAATCTAAAGGCAAATCATACGGGAAAATCCAATGCCCCGGGGCGCTAGCCGGTCAGCGTTGATTATGTAACAAGGCAAACGCTCCCCATGTGGTGCACTGATAAGCCACCATAATGGTGTCACATGGTACACCATAAGCCACCATAGACGCTGTCCTCCATCTATCCGTTCGTGGCGGCGAACACAATGCCCGGCCGGCTGTAACGAAGCACGGCTGTGTGCGCATGCGCGCGGCAGCCGGCGTGTCCAGATTCGACGTCCGATACGGAGGCGGACGCGACACACCTATTCCACCATCTAAAACACAAAAATGGAACACAACATCATAGCCACTGACGCAAAATCAGCACTACAAAGCATAACACCCTACACTAAATTCAAACACATCCTGATCCCCAAAATACTGCACATACATCAAAACTAAACACTCAACAACGATCACTCCTCCTCTGGTTACCAAGCCACACAAACATACATGGTAACGAACACGCAGACACAGAAGCAAACAGCCACAACATTACAACAAACCACACAATGCCCCTATTCACAATCTGACTACTACCCCACAATACGCCAGGTTATCAACAAACGCATACAAACATGAGACACAGCAATAACACAACTTCACGAAATACACCCCAAACACGAACACTGGTACACCATCAATCAACACACCAGATTCAAAGAACGTACACTAACACGACTACGCATCGGACACACAGCACTTACACACTCTTACCTCCTCCTACAACGCCAACGACCACAATGCACAACATGTCACCGAACACTTACAATCAACCACATACTCATCTACTGCACCAAATACAACAATCAAAGACAACATATCACAAACTACTGCACCACACACAACATCCCACTAAACCTCTACTATTCTCAACGACGACCCTCCAGCATTACACGAACATATCTTCCACTTTCCAGCTATCACACGCCTACTCGAACAAATGTGAAAAAATTGAAAAAGGTCGGGAAGAAAATAAAAAGATATGTTAAAAAAGAAAAAGAAAATGAACAAAAGACTCAGGAAAAATACAAAAAATATATAAGACGTTCCAAAATAAAATAAAAATCAAAACCATTATACCCAAAAGTGATTGTGTTCTTGCAATGCTCAACAACTGTGGCGATGCCCCCCACTAC
This sequence comes from Ashinkailepas kermadecensis, assembly GCA_034440615.1. NCBI lineage: Eukaryota > Metazoa > Arthropoda > Thecostraca > Neolepadidae > Ashinkailepas > Ashinkailepas kermadecensis. The sequence continues at coordinate 964,455 of JAOTOM010005173.1, forward strand.
ACCCCATACCCCAACTTGGCACCGTCCGGACTGGCAACTCTTCTCTACTACATCATCTTCGGCCTTCGACCAGCTCTACCACTCCATCTACAACTCCATGCAACTCTGCTCAACTCAGCTCTACTCAGCTCACTTCAAGCTTCAAGAAGTCTTCAAATCTACTTCGGCACCGCTCAACAAATCAGCTCACTCTCCTCTCTTCGTCTAAGTCTCCTATCACATTCTTCACACCCTCTTACCCCCTCATGCCAACACAGCTCATGCATACACACGGATGCACCTCATGCATGCACCTCATGCATACACACGGAAACAGCCGACATCACCACACGGTGGCAGGCTGGCCAAATTCCCCCCCCCCCCCACACACACACGCGACACATCCGCGTCATGTGTCACGACCGTGATGAGCCGTCGGACACACTTCCGTCCAACGGGCGGACACGGCGGCACGTGCCCCGCACAGCCGGGCCGGCCTTCCGTCCTACGGGCGGACACGGCGGCACGTGCCCCGCACAGCCGGGCCGGCCTTCCGTCCTACGGGCGGACACGGCGGCACGTATCCCGCACAGCCGGGCCGACCTTCCGTCCTACGGGCGGACACGGCGGCACGTGCCCCGCACAGCCGGGCCGGCCTTCCGTCCAACGGGCGGACACGGCGGCACGTGCCCCGCACAGCCGGGCCGGCCTTCCGTCCTACGGGCGGACACGGCGGCACGTATCCCGCACAGCCGGGCCGCCTTCCGTCCAACGGGCGGACACGGCGGCACGTGCCCGCACAGCCGGGCCGGCCTTCCGTCCTACGGGCGGACACGGCGGCACTGCCCCGCACAGCCGGGCCGACCTTCCGTCCTACGGGCGGACACGGCGGCACGTATCCCGCACAGCCGGGCCGGCCTTCCGTCCTACGGGCGGACACGGCGGCACGTATCCCGCACAGCCGGGCCGGCCTTCCGTCCAACGGGCGGACACGGCGGCACGTGCCCCGCACAGCCGGGCCGGCCTTCCGTCCTACGGGCGGACACGGCGGCACGTGCCCCGCACAGCCGGGCCGGCCTTCCGTCCTACGGGCGGACACGGCGGCACGTGCCCCGCACAGCCGGGCCGGCCTTCCGTCCTACGGGCGGACACGGCGGCACGTATCCCGCACAGCCGGGCCGGCCTTCCGTCCTACGGGCGGACACGGCGGCACGTATCCCGCACAGCCGGGCCGGCCTTCGGTCCTACGGGCGGACACGGCGGCACGTATCCCGCACAGCCGGCCGGCCTTCCGTCCAACGGGCGGACACGGCGGCACGTATCCCGCACAGCCGGGCCGGCCTTCCGTCCTACGGGCGGACACGGCGGCACGTATCCCGCACAGCCGGGCCGGCCTTCCGTCCTACGGGCGGACACGGCGGCACGTGCCCCGCACAGCCGGGCCGGCCTTCCGTCCTACGGGCGGACACGGCGGCACGTGCCCCGCACAGCCGGGCCGGCCTTCCGTCCTACGGGCGGACACGGCGGCACGTATCCCGCACAGCCGGGCCGGCCTTCCGTCCAACGGGCGGACACGGCGGCACGTGCCCCGCACAGCCGGGCCGACCTTCCGTCCTACGGGCGGACACGGCGGCACGTATCCCGCACAGCCGGGCCGGCCTTCCGTCCTACGGGCGGACACGGCGGCACGTGCCCCGCACAGCCGGGCCGGCCTTCCGTCCTACGGGCGGACACGGCGGCACGTATCCCGCACAGCCGGGCCGGCCTTCCGTCCTACGGGCGGACACGGCGGCACGTATCCCGCACAGCCGGGCCGGCCTTCCGTCCTACGGGCGGACACGGCGGCACGTATCCCGCACAGCCGGGCCGGCCTTCCGTCCTACGGGCGGACACGGCGGCACGTGCCCCGCACAGCCGGGCCGGCCTTCCGCCTAAGGGCGGACGGCGGCACGTGCCCCGCACAGCCGGGCCGGCCTTCCGTCCTACGGGCGGACACGGCGGCACGTGCCCCGCACAGCCGGGCCGGCCTTCCGTCACGAGCCGCCAGCAGCGGCCGCCAGTCTCGCACGCAGAGCGACGCCACGGTCGGAAATTGCTCGGCACTCGACGTCCATCCGGCAGGTGCAACTCGACGGCAATACACCGCTTCAGTTCTCCATGGCCTGGAGCTGTCAGTCGCCCTTCAATGCAATCGTGCTCTCTGTGGTGCAGGCACTCCACCAAATGGGAGTCGCTCTCAGCCTAAAGCGGCCCATATCCCAGATGTGGGGACTTCACAGTATACACCCAGATAACCCAGAGACGAGGCATCAATGTGTTGTCATATGTCGCTCCCTAACAACGACCAATGGATCGGCAATGTTTGCCAGTTCTCGCTCTCGACAGCTCCACGGTAGCCTTGCTAAGCTTGGCATCAGGCCTCTATCGTTCTCATCTGCCGAACAATTCCGAACGAGGGGCGACGACATGAAGCTTCAACTGTCAGTCCTACATGATCATTGGGGTATCCATGTCGGGCAGTGTCTCAGTCACGCGATCTCCGGCACACGATCGGAGGCACATTCGATCGTCGTCGGCTCCACACCACCACCACCGACACCGTCCCTGACAATGACGGTCACCGTGCAGGTGGCATCGACAGGACACCTTTGGCTTCAGCCGGCATAAAAACATCGCTCCAAAGGAATGAATCTGGGCTTCTGGATGGGAGCACACGCAGCCAAAGACGATTCTGAGGAGAGGTAATGGTCATTCCGAAAAAAAACATGCGGCTGTGTATTTTCCAGTCCGATGAACTTCAGTCACAAGGGAGTAATGACATCTCACGGTATTGAACCACTGTGACATGTGACGTCACCAGCATCTCAAGCCGACTGATCGTAAGTGGCCCCGGAAATCCAGCAGCTGGTGCCAATCCAGCAGCTGGTATAAACCGAGCAGCTGGTGCCAATCCAGCAGCTGGTATAAACCCAGCAGCTGGTGCAGATCCAGCAGCTGGTGTAAATCCAGCAGCTGGTGCAAATCCAGCAGCTGGTGCCGATCCAGCAGCTGGTGCAAATCGAGCTCAACATCTCTCATCAGCGAAGTGAAACGTCCTGCCGCTATTCCATACACGACGACTTCCGCTTCCGTGACATCCGAAAGTCTTCCGGCTACGAAGATGCTCATAAGCTGACGGTAATTAAGAGCAGGGTATCAAGCATGCCAGTCGTCACATGACCACACTGCGACCGCATCCAATGTGTGGCGGCCACAAAGGTGAGCACATCTTAGTCACGGATCTCTCCGCCTCAGGTGTGCACGCGCGAGTTCGTATTAGCGCAAGATGGTGATCAGCCCGCGCAGGGGAGTCTACAGACAGCTGCACAGACAGTCGCACAGGGCAGTCCACAGACAGCAGCACGGAACAGCGGCACGTTCACAGCTGCACAAGGCAGTCCACAGACAGCAGCACATAGCAGTCCACAGACAGCAGCACAGTCCAGTCCACAGACAGCAGCACAGGACAGTCCACAGACAGCAGAACAGTCCAGTCCACAGACAGCAGCACAGTCCAGTCCACAGACAGCAGCACAGTCCAGTCCACAGACAGCAGAACAGTCCAGTCCACAGACAGCAGCACAGGACAGTCCACAGACAGCAGAACAGTCCAGTCCACAGACAGCAGCACAGGACAGTCCACAGACAGCAGCACAGTCCAGTCCACAGACAGCAGAACAGTCCAGTCCACAGACAGCAGCACAGGACAGTCCACAGACAGCAGAACAGTCCAGTCCACAGACAGCAGCACAGGACAGTCCACAGACAGCAGCACAGGACAGTCCACATACAGCAGCACAGTCCAGTCCACAGACAGCAGCACATAGCAGTCCACAGACAGCAGCACAGGACAGTCCACAGACAGCAGCACAGGACAGTCCACAGACAGCAGAACAGTCCAGTCTACAGACAGCAGAACAGTCCAGTCCACAGACAGCAGCACAGGACAGTCCACAGACAGCAGAACAGTCCAGTCCACAGACAGCAGCACAGGACAGTCCACAGACAGCAGCACAGGACAGTCCACAGACAGCAGCACAGTCCAGTCCACAGACAGCAGCACATAGCAGTCCACAGACAGCAGCACAGTCCAGTCCACAGACAGCAGCACAGGACAGTCCACAGACAGCAGAACGGTCCAGTCCACAGACAGCAGCACAGTCCAGTCCACAGACAGCAGCACATAGCAGTCCACAGACAGCAGCACAGGACAGTCCACAGACAGCAGCACAGGACAGTCCACAGACAGCAGCACATAGCAGTCCACAGACAGCAGCACAGGACAGTCCACAGACAGCAGCACAGGACAGTCCACAGACAGCAGAACAGTCCAGTCCACAGACAGCAGCACAGTCCAGTCCACAGACAGCAGCACAGGACAGTCCACATACAGCCACACAGGGCAGTCCACCAGACAGCTGCACGGAACAGCGGCACATTCACAGCTGCACAAGGCAGTCCACAGACAGCAGAACAGGACAGCCCACAGACAGCAGCACAGGACAGTCCACAGACAGCAGCACAGGACAGTCCACAGACAGCAGCACAGGACAGTCCACAGACAGCAGCACAGGACAGTCCACAGACAGCAGCACAGTCCAGTCCACAGACAGCAGCACAGGACAGTCCACATACAGCCACACAGGGCAGTCCACCAGACAGCTGCACGGAACAGCGGCACATTCACAGCTGCACAAGGCAGTCCACAGACAGCAGAACAGGACAGTCCACAGACAGCAGAACAGTCCAGTCCACAGACAGCAGGACAAGGCAGTGAACAGAAAGCTGCACATAACTCTCCACATAAAGATACACAGAGCAGCAGCACATGACAGCTACACCGGCAGTCCACATACAGCTGTACACTTACGACAGTTACTTCACGACAGTTGTTGAAAGAGTGGCAGATATAATTAAAGAGACACGGACAAACACACACGGACAATAACACTGGCAGACTGCAAGACAAATCACCATCGATGGTGATCACATGGAGATTGTGATATGTAGTCATATATATATATATATATATATATATATATATATATATATATATATATATATATATATATATTATTAGGGTGTGTCACTTCAGGCACTTTTTACCGATGCAAGGTGCCCCTATGATTTTATCATGCCCTGTCCATATAGAAACAGCGTGGCACTATTCATTCCCTCTGAATTTTAACCCCCATCTAGCTCCAAGCGAGAGAAGTTCGGCCGATCTGCTAACACTAGCGACACTAGCGCCACCATAGCGGAGAGCGTATGAACTAATGACACCCAATCGTTTCCAGAGCCTCTTTCACTCGCCAGGTCACAAAACTGAAATATTTGACCGTGTACCGACTCCTCGTCGACTAAGCCATCGAAGGAACACATAATAAACGATTGATATTGATCTAACCCCATTCTTAACTAGGTATTTAACTCACTCTTACCGAGCACAAGCAATCACTATTCGCAGGACCGCCGCAGTCCCACGTGATTCGCAACAAGACCCATGTTATCGGTGGCTGCCAAACATACGTACAATGAGTCATCGAGCATCCCGTCTCTCGGCACCTGATCCGGAAGGTTCCCACCTCGCTTGGTCCAATGCTTGACGCAAGAGAGCTGTCATCTGAGGCAGCAGCACGCAGCGCCATTGTCTGGCTCCGACCGGCGGCTGCGTGCTAGCCGGCTCAGATATCGCACAGGATTCGCTCGCGTTATCCGCTACTGGCACCACTGATGTTAAATGACACTGACGTTAAATGACACTGACGAAAGTGGATCCTGATCTCGCGGTGTTGAGTAGCTGCCTACCAGACAGGGTCGCAGCCGGGCGGAGAGCGTGGGAGTCGGCTGAGTGACTCAGAGCGAGGCGGAGTGCACTGTGCCGTCTTTTACAGGTCAGTTCAACGATTGGTTAGTTTTGTGTTCAGGGGTGGGGTGGGGTGGGGGAGAGGGTGTTAATTAAGGGCTTCCAAACTCAGCGGCTGCCGAAGGCATTTTAGGTTGAGGGGTAGGGAAATTCAGGACGCACCCATACCCGTCTACCGAAAGGCGCCCTTAGGTACAAACAACGAGAAAAAAACGAATTTAGTGCATTTCGTTTTAGGCGCCCGTCGCCTGACACGGTACCCCAATGTCCTTCGTCGGAAATTTGGGGGAGGGGAACTGCCCCCTCTGCCCCTCTCCGCGTCCGCCGTCTCTACCGAACTGCGTGGTTGCCAGCGTTCTATTTTCAAATTCGTCACTGATTTGTGAAATATGACTAGCGCAGACCAGCGTTGCGGCGTTTGAGTCTGTAATAACTTATAAGGTCAAATAACTAAATACAGGCTGTAACATTTTTGAGTTTTGTTGGGAGTACCTATGATATTCCCGCTGAGTGAAGACATCCGACCCATTCCCCTGCATTGCAGTCCTGAGTTCTTGAATTGAGACTGGAACTATACCTACAGTTGGTGATTTTTTCTAGTGTTAGAAACTATAATGTCTTATGAGGCATCATCTCGATGGGGAATTGTATCCATCCGCCACTGAAGACCCTCGAAACTCTCGGCTAGTTAATCGTTCATAATTGAACAACGTATGACTAGAATACATTTTTTAATCCCAGTTTCTGTCATTTGCAGATCCTGATCCGTCATTCAGGATGTCCCTTCGAAGCCGGGCAAAACACTTCAGCCTCGGACCTCCGAAGAACCTACCTGCCAATCAGTTTCCCGCTAACAAAGATGTCATCAACTATGTTAGGCTATTACATGGCCAAAAACCCAACTTGAGATCGAAAGTGCTGTCAGCTGAAATATTTAAGCCGGTCGCCGAGCGGGTATTGAAAATTTGGAACGACGAAGGCATCCCGTCGATGCAGTTAAAAGGTGTGCAGCGAAAGGTCGCTGCCTGCTACAGCCAGTATAAGAAGCTCAATAAAACCAAAACGGTGGACCGTGAAGCCAAAAGCTCGGCGTCGGAGAAAGCTCGAAGCTATTTCGGAAGGCTGTTTGACATAGCTCTATGTCGATGTAAAGATCTGCGCCATTGCAGATGTCCTCGGGAAAGAAAAGTGCCCGAAAAAGAGATCAGCTTTCTCAGAGACCAGAGGCGCTCTCGTAAGATGCTCCTGGGAGGCATCGACCGCAGGGAAAGTGCCCGACGTAAAACTGCAACTTCTAGAAGGCTGAGACAACGGCAAGCTGAGGGACAGCTACAACCGGGGAGCCTCGCTGGTCCCAGTGATGACAGCCAGAGCGGTCGCAACGAGGCCGGACAGTCTGACACGCCGGACGTCGCAATGGGCGATCAGAGCTCCCATGATTCAGTTGACTTTTCCAGTGGCAGTCAGTCAGACAGTGTGACTGTCTCGGAGGATAGTGCAACTGTCTCGGCGGGCGAACCGCTTGTCGCAAATTGTGACACGCTGACAAATACAGCGCTGGCTGCAGACAGGTTCGGCCTATCAAACCGGTCGGTAGCTGCCGTCATTAATGCTTTCCAGCTGGACATCGGAAGGGCCTCTTCTGAAAATCCCACACTGCTGCTGGACCCTAAAAGGTTTGGCGGGAGAGAGTCAGGGTGCGACGAACCTCGGCTGAGGCCAGGTCCGACAAGAGGCATGGCAGTGCCTTGCAGTCTCTGTATTTCGACGGGCGAAAGGATCCCCACACTAACACCGGCCGATCCACAGAGTGTTCTGAAGAGCACATTGCCGTTGTAGCTGAGCCTGGGGGAGAATACGTGACTCATTTCACCCCATCGTCGGGACGCGCTAAAGATCAAGTGCAGGAGCTGGTCGACATCGCCGCCGAATGCGGAGGCGCCATCAGGGTTCTCGGCTGCGACGGCGCTGCCGTCAACACCGGTTCTGCGGGCGGCGTTTGCCGCCTTTTCGAAGTTCTCACGGAACATCCCGTGCACTGGTTCGTGTGCCAGCTGCATTCCAATGAGCTGAACCTACGCGAGGTGTTTCGGAAATATGACGGAAAAACCACTGGTCCTAAATCATTCACTGGACCTCTCGGCAAGGCTGTGACTGCCGAGGTACATGCACTACCGCCTGTCCAGTTCAATCCAATCGCCGGTCACGTCTCTGATCTCCCAGCAGCTGCAGAAGCCGAGCTCAGCGCGGATCAACTGCTGCTACATCGGCTCGCTGTCGCAATACAAACTGGCCACTCGCAGAAGAGGACGCAAGGAAACGGATTGGGCCAGTTAACCACGCCAGGTATGTGCCGGTTATGATCTTTTTAGTGGCGTGTAGACGGTAATTGTTAGACGGTTCTTTTGCTTTTGAAACATGGCTTCAATGTGATAAACGAGTAAAAAAATCAATGTTATTTGACAGGAAGAACAGTTTACTTCGCCTCTTTCTCGTATTTCATGCATATTTATCGCAAACGGTGCTCTTTAAAAAAAAACTTTTGTTTGTCTACCAGTAAACCATTCATACACGAGTTACCTAAATAACAGCAATAAAATATGTTTCTGAACACATTCTTGCTTCACAGGTGGCTCACTCTGGCTGCAAGGCTACTCCGCCTGTACGTCGCAACCGCGTCACCATCACCTCAACTCTGCGATATCATAAAGTTTCTAGTGGGCCACTACGTGCCAGTGTGGTTCCACATCCGGAAACACAGCGAATGTAGTAGCGGCGCGAAGAACATGATGTTCAGCTTGGAGCTCCTACGCACATTGCCTCAACAACTGCAGGACACAGTGAAGCCTGTCATCCAGCGTAACAGCTACTGGTGCCATCCAGAAGCGATACTGCTGGCTATGGTGACCGACCAAGACCCGGAACTCCGCACCCGCGCAGTGCAGGTCATCCAGCAGTGTCGACAGCAGCCTCAGGGGAGGTCCGGCCATTCGTACTCCCAGCGGTGAACTTCAATGCCGTAAATTTCACCGAAATGCTGGACTGGAACGCTGCGCTTCTCACCGAACCGCCGCTCACCATGGACCTGAACGATTCAGAGCTGGACGGCATTCGGGTTGCACCGCTGACCGTGGGCGCCTTCCCGGTGCACACTGTAGCTGTGGAACGTACCGTCAAAGTGGTTACTGACGCGGCGCGGGCGGTGGTGGGAGAAGAACAACGGCATGGCTACATCTGCAGCCGCCTCAGGCACCGGCAGCAGCTGCCCGCGGTCATCAGCGAAAAATCGTTTCTGTAGGGAGAAAGTCGCCAAATGATTGCTTTGTATGTCAGATATGGCACAGAGTATTGTGTTGTGGTTGAAGAAAGCTTGTCTTGTTGGCATTGTATCTAAGACGCGGCATTTTTAAGGAATGCAAAGCAAATGTCTTGTCTGGTCCGATATGGAAGCCACCTCCTGCTGCAGCCCTCCCTATCCCCATTCGATTCCGTCTGAAACAAATTATTGCTCCGTAAGTTGTGTAAATCTGAGCCTAGTATTGATATACTTTCTTCAATAAACCAAACAGAGAATCAAACAAGACTTATTTGTCAGTGAGAAGTGGATTGAGCGCTGCGACAGCAACTGCTCGCTAGTTCCGGTTTGCCCGTATGGTGGCGCTAGTGTCGCTAATGTTAGCAGATCGGCCGAACTTCTCTCCTTGGAGCTAGATGGGGTTAAAATTCAGAGGGAATGAATAGTGCCACGCTGTTTCTATATGGACAGGGCATGATAAAATCATAGGGGCCCTTGCACTGCGATTGGTGACACACCTAATATATATATATATATATATATATATACACACATAGAGTTTGGTCGCAGATAGCCGGTTTTCGGGTCGGCGGCTAGTCGGCTAGCCGATTGTGTGGCCAGGTGGTTAATGACCAGTGCAAGGTCCCAAAATTGGTTTTACTTTTGGAAGTGGAGCAGAAAATGTATCCTTCATCTTTTTAGTTTAGTGAAATCAACATAAACCCATCCCAATATGTCGAGAACAAAGTCGATTTCCCGAGATCTGCTAAATTTTCCGAGGTCTGCCAGACCTCTGGAAATTTCCCAAGGTCTTACCAGACAGTACAGTAGCCAGAGGCTTTCTTGAGTAGCGTCTCGCTATCTTGTATAATTAGTAAATCTTGGAAAAAATATCATCAAAAATCACAATACACATGACCCCTCCCTAAGACCAACAACTAGTTCATTTATTCTTCAGTTTCTTATCCTGTTTTTTTTTCTCACCAATCTAAGCAATTTTTCCAGTCACATTTGGCGACTTTCTGACAGGTAGCGTCCCTTAGCGAGCTCTACCCTCAAGAACTCGCTAACCAAGGTTTACGTGTTGTAACCCAGCTCCGCATTACATGTAAATGATGAGGCGATATCTGTTGACAGATTGGGGGAAATTCGGATTCAGAATATACATTTCCCGCCAAGCTCTTTAGAGGGCAGGGTGTCACAATAATAATCGACTCCAGCGCCACCACCGCAACGTGCCAACAGCTCAACCGAAAGTTCGAAACATAGGACAAAAATGTGAAAACAATTAGTCTTCATCAGTCAATTAAAAAAACAAAATGTCAAAGCTATCCAACTGCGAAAAATATGCTAACACGATGATCTCGTTCTCTGCCAAGCTCGACGAGAAGATGGACGCGCCCATATCTGCGGCCGTCCATGCACTATGTGCTTCGACTGCTGGACTTGCCGTGAGGACAAGCACGTGAGCATCCTCATCATCTCCGAATGGAAGCCATACTACTGCAAGAGCTTTACAGCACCAGCCCACGGAGATCCTGAAGAAGTTGATGTAAGAGGCGAAGGAAATACTTGAGCTTCTGAAGGGCGTCATGACGGCGGTCTGCTGCTACAACTTTTCTGGGTGCATCTCCGCGATGGATGGGTTCGGTCAGGAGAACTCGTTCATCCTATGCTTCAATTGCTTGGGCCATTCCGTGCAGCTACTAGTCAAGAAACTTTTCGCACTGCCCCGCACTGCCCCCGATGAAGTCTGTCGTGGAGACAGTCATTCATCGGAACATTGAGCACCAGAAGTGCCCGAACAACCGCAAGAAGCTGAAGGACCACCAGGCGTCGTCCGGAACTCCGGAGAATCGGTGCACGAAGGTCAAGAAGCCCAACGCGACTCGCTGGTCGTCCACGAATGACACTGTCAACGGCATCCAGGTTCTGAAGCCCTACAACTCCCTGCGTGGCCTGAACCTAATGATCAAGGAGTACGCCAGAATGGAGTTCTCAAAGAAGATCCTGGGCAAGTTCAAGGAGATCGCTAACCGCATCCAGAAAGACACCTTCACGATGGTTGACGGTCTGCGGAAGGACCTCGAGAAGCACATCGAGAGCGTGAAGCAGACCAATCCCACCAGGAGTTCTTTCAGCGCGCCAAGGTCATGTTTCGCAAGCGCCCTGACAAGCACATGGAGATGACCTTGAGCATGTAGGCGGTTATGTTCCTGCTCCCGGAGATGGATCGCGATGCCATCGAGCATGAGTCGGTGGAGATCACGAACGACATACTCGGCCTCGCCAAGTACTACCTCGTGGCCCTCAAGTTTGATGAGAATACGGTGGCGAAGCTTCGCAAGGTAGAAGTCGCAGTTGGGCATGTTCATCCAGGGCGGCGGCTTCTAGCACGCTGAGAACAACGAGTCGTTCTGGAGTACTGGGATCGCCGTACGCGCTACGCGCCCGACCTCGCCCGCACTGCGAAGTTCCTGCTGTCCATGCACCCCACGGAGGTTTGCGCCGAGCGGGCTTTCTCCCATTCGGGACGCATCATGGAAGACCTTCGCGACAGGCTCTCCGTCAAGTCCGTCGAAGCCTTGATAACGGTGCGGTTCAGCTACTGCACCCTCATGGAGTCAGACGAGCTCGACCACATCAACAAGGAGCACAACAAGACAACATCGAGGTCGACTACAACAGCGTGGAAGACGATCCGCTGGCTGCGTTGGCCATGCCGATCATCCAGCCGAACCTCGTGCCGATCGATGAAGAGGACGAGGTGACCTGCAGATCCTTGACGCCCAGTGAAAGGCAAGGGCCGCCAAGCTGTTCTGACGATGTTCGCCTTGCGCGGTAGCTTACTACGGTTCAGCCAAACGTGAAACTGTTTTCCAGAATCGGACGATAATTACGATTGCAATTTTGAATTTACGTTAAGGCCAACATACTGGTTACATACTCCGTAGGATTGCTAACCTGTTTAAATCTTGTGAATGTACATTAGAATGCACAAATAAACCACCAAGAAGTTAAAACCATCGTATGAGTTGTCAGATGCAAATGTGAAGTGTTTACGTGCCATTATGAAAACTGAAAAATAAAAATTACGCAATCAATTTAGCGCATGCAGGAAGCTGGAATTGTGGCCGAATGGTTAACGGAGTGGATTTATGCATACCAAATTAACGGTTCTAATCCTAATATATACATATATATACACACACAGATATATATATATAATATATATATATATATATATATATATATATATATATATATATATATATATATATATATATATATATATATATATATATATATATATATATATATATATATATATATATATATGTGTGTGTGTATGTGTGTGTGTGTGTGTGTGTGTGTTTTGTTCACCTTGAAATACGTGTCACAATAAAAGTAAAAGGATGTCTATGTTTTTCTAACCTCAGTATACAGTTCCCTATCCTCTATACCAATACAGCAGATTTAAGATGGATTCTTACTTAATAATAAACAGACATCACATGTGAGGAGCTCTTACTTTCATGTCAACCGAAGCGGTGCGACAAGATCGACTTTGGGTTAACAGAAGCGGTGCGACAAGATCAACTTCAGGTCATCAGAAGCGGTGCGACAAGATCAACTTCAGGTCATCAGAAGCGGTGCGACAAGATCAACTTCAGGTCATCAGAAGCGGTGCGACAAGATCAACTTCAGGTCATCAGAAGCGGTGCGACAAGCTTGACTTCGCAGCATGGCAATAAGCGGCTAGACCAGTTCATTTCGACCAAGGGCCAATTGGCTCTGGGGAAGAAGCCCGGCGTGAATCGAACCTACGTTGTCAGGAATGAGACACCACATTGTCGATCGAGTTATTCAACATCAAATCACACGTGATTTGCTTCTTCAAAGTTTAATGATAGTGAATGGCTTAATGCTATGCAAAGGAGTCCATAATTTGGATCCGTAATAGACGTCCTGAACTGGGAGAATTTAGGCTTTCATATAAATCAAAGTCAAGGTGAGGACACAAGGAGGCTCAATGCGGATGCTGACTGCATAGTGGACTATGTGACATAGTGGACTATGTGACATAGTGGACTATGTGAGAGGGTAAGTGAGGATATGTTGAAGGAGTAAAATGGTTGGGTGTGTGGTTCATCTGAATCCACTTGGTGATATGTAGGTAAGCATATTCATAATTCATTCACGATAGCACAATGCACCGCTCATTGCAAAACAAAAATCCACACTAAAAATATATAGGAAGTCCTAAATAACCACTGCGTGGCGTGAATGACCAGGTCCATTTTGGTTGGTTATTGGTTTTACGACACGTCGACCGTTGAGTCATATAGCGTCGCCAATCTCTCACGCCGATTGGTCGCGGGCGAAGAGTAGCGACAGGTGAGATTCGAACCCACAATCTTTCGATTGTGAGACGAGCATCTAACCCCTAGACCACTCGTCCCCCGACCAGGTCCATTGTAACAGAGCCGCCAAACGTATCTCTCGCACAGCCGAAGCCAACCTCCCTGGCCTGGCGGTAACCACCGTCACCGCTGGTGAGTATAACAGTGTGTCGGCCACACGGGTCTCCACCGACGACAGCCCGGTGACCACCGTCACTGCTGTGGAGTATAACAGAGTGTGTCGGCCACACGGGTCTCCACCGACGACAGCCCGGTGACCACCGTCACCGCTGGTGAGTATAACAGAGTGTGTCGGCCACACGGGTCTCCACCGACGACAGCCCGGTGACCACCGTCACTGCTGTGGAGTATAACAGAGTGTGTCGGCCACACGGGTCTCCACCGACGACAGCCCGGTGACCACCGTCACCGCTGGGGCGTATAGCCGAGTGTATCGGCCACACGGGTTTCCACGGACGACAATCTGGCTCGCGCCAAGACCTCTGGAAGGTGCCCACGGCCGAGATACCCAGCCAGCGCCAGTTAGTCGGACATGTCTGGTCTGCAGTCGACATCTGAGTCGGTGTCGTAGGCACGTCCGAGCCGGTGCCTTAGATCACGACGGGCTCGCCCCTAATGTTCATTATGCGAAGAAGGAAACTATGTTCAACAAACGTCCTTCGAGTTTGTTTGCGTTCCGATTGATGCTTACTCGAATGATGACGAATGATGCACAAATTCAGCCCTCAAGCACACCTAGCCCTTCATCGAGCTTGGTAGGATCAGTAGCCAAGAAATTACCGGGTTTTTATACGCTACTGGCCAATTTGTAGGCGTTGGTAGCAACATTACCGCCGCTGTGGTCCGGAAGCTGAGTGTAGACTCAATGGTTTAGACTGGGAGCCCATGTCTACAAGGCTTGCAGTTAACACATCTTTAGCCATGCCAAACATGACATTAGGTGTTTTCACTCGACACTTTGGCGACATATTTGTGCATATCTGGGATAACGTTCGGGGAAGCTTGTCAGTTGAATTTGAGATGATCCGTACTCCCCGTCTCACAAGGGACCAGTTGGCGTTGACGAATTGGCATTTTAGTTTGTACATTTCCAATTCAAATCATCTTGAACATAACGGTGTCACAATTGGCGGTGCTTTGAATAATGCATGGCTGCTCAGCTCAGAACTTAAAGGCAGCAACTAAAAGGCATGGGATTTTCACGCGGCGGAATTGCATCGACGTAGCTTAAAAGCATAGCAAAATGATGCGATAATGGAATATAATTGCTTCAGAGTATTTGTGTGTACCACAATATTTCAGACACATTGCAACTTTGGAAGCTAACACTTGACCTAGTCTCATCATAAAGTACCGCATCAGACGATGTTTTTACTTAAAGATGAAACGGCGTCTGTGCCATTCAGACATCTTCATTTGTGGGGAAAGTTGAAATAGTTGAAAAATGCCATATGCAGACAATTATTTGTCCTTAATCCGCAATCAGCATTGAAGAAACTGTTCGACCGCGAAGACTTCGGCGAGTTTCACATTTTAAAAGATTGGGTGTCATAAAGAATGCCGAATATGTGCCCCAGCTAGATGAACATCTACCTCTAAGAACAGTAAATAGATTAGTATCTGTAGGCTGCATCAGCAGCGTACCTAATGCATACCTAATAAGCAGCGTACCTAATGCAAAGGCATTAGGTACCACGCCTTTTATAAGTAGTTATTGCCAAGTGATACCTAAAAAAAACTCTGAAGATGCATACTACACAAATTGTACAAATATGTGTGTGGTCTTTGGTAGACCGATGGCATGCTGTGCACATATCTTCCCATCACGTTCTCAAACAATATTTTATCAATACAAAGAAAATGGCGAGATCCATTTTCGGAATTAATTACCTTGATGTTTCAACGGCAAGGTGCCAAGATGATACATGTGAGAGCTGATGCATCAAAAAGTGGAAGTGGAAACCAAGCAAGCAACCACGAAACTATTTGAGCACCGAGTCGAATTTCAACACGCCGCGCAGACGATCCGGAAAGGATCTCATTTGATCCTCCGACTTGGCCATGCACACTTCCGAAACGAAAATGCCAGCGCAGGCCATCCAAGAGAGCGCGACGTCACGCCATGCACAACGCGTGACAGACGTCCTGGCCGTGGTGTGATAGACGTCCTGGCCGTGGTGTGACAGGCGTCCTGGCCGTGGTGTGACTGGCGTCCTGCCGTGGTGTGACAGGCGTCCCGGCCGTAGCGGACAGACGTCCTGGCTGACGTGGCGACAGACGTCCTGGCCGTGGTGTGACAGGCGTCCTGGCCGTGGTGTGACAGGCGTCCTGGCCGTGGTGTGACAGGCGTCCCGGCCGTAGCGGACAGACGTCCTGGCCGTGGTGTGGCAGGCGTCCTGGCCATGGTGTGACAGGCGTCCTGGCCGTGGTGTGACAGGCGTCTTGGCCGTGGTGTGACAGGCGTCCTGGCCGTGGTGTGGCAGGCGTCCTGGCCATGGTGTGACAGGCGTCCTGGCCGTGGTGTGACAGGCGTCCTGGCCGTGGTGTGACAGGCGTCCTGCCGTGGTGTGACAGGCGTCCTGGCCGTAGTGTGACAGACGTCCTGGCCGTGGTGTGACAGGCGTCCTGGCCGTGGTGTGACAGACGTCCTGGCCGTGGCATGGCAGACGTCATGGCCGTGGTGTGACTGGCGTCATGCCGTGGTGTGACAGACGTCATGGCCGTGGTGTGACTGACCTAGGTCGTGTCATCGGCCGACCCAACATTCCACCAGCCGCCACAACATGATATACGTCAGTAAGCGTTCCCGATCAGCGAACGAGAAATGCGCTCTGGTCACATTAGTCGCCAGGCCATCGTTACCCATGGGACGACCTCTCGCACAGGACAGAGAGGTCGACGCCTGCCAGTCGTGGCCATCGTTACCCATGGGACGACCTCTGGCACAGGACAGAGAGGCCGACGCCTGACACTCGAGGCCATCGTTACTCATGGGACCTCTGACACAGGACAGAGCGGTCGACGCCTGACACCCGAGGCCATCGTTACTCATGGGACCTCTGACACAGGACAGAGCGGCCGACGCCTGACACCCGAGGCCATCGTTACTCATGGGACCTCTGACACAGGACAGAGCGGCCGACGCCTGACACACGAGGCCATCGTTACTCATGGGACCTCTGACACAGGACAGAGCGGTCGACGCCTGACACCCGAGGCCATCGTTACTCATGGGACCTCTGACACAGGACAGAGCGGTCGACGCCTGACACACGAGCTTTTAATGGACCTGACCCGGAGGCCATCGTTACTCATGGGACCTCTGACACAGGACAGAGCGGCCGACGCCTGACACACGAGGCCATCGTTACTCATGGGACCTCTGACACAGGACAGAGCGGCGACGCCTGACACAGGCCTCGTTACGACCTCTGACACAGGACAACGGTCGACGCCTACACGAGGCCATCGTTACTCATGGGACCTCTGACACAGGACAGAGCGGCCGACGCCTGACACACGAGGCCATTGTTAGTCATGGGACCTCTGACACAGGACAGAGCGGCCGACGCCTGACACCCGAGGCCATCGTTACTTATGGGACCTCTGACACAGGACAGAGCGGCCGACGCCTGACACCCGAGGCCATCGTTACTTATGGGACCTCTGACACAGGACAGAGCGGCCGACGCCTGACACCCGAGGCCATCGTTACTTATGGGACCTCTGACACAGGACAGAGCGGTCGACGCCTGACACACGAGGCCATTGTTAGTCATGGGACCTCTGACACAGGACAGAGAGGCCGACGCCTGACACCCGAGGCCATCGTTACTCATGGGACCTCTGACACAGGACAGAGCGGCCGACGCCTGACACCCGAGGCCATCGTTACTCATGGGACCTCTGACACAGGACAGAGCGGTCGACGCCTGACACACGAGGCCATTGTTAGTCATGGGACCTCTGACACAGGACAAGAGGGCCGACGCCTGACACCCGAGGCCATCGTTACTTATGGGACCTCTGACACAGGACAGAGCGGCCGACGCCTGACACACGAGGCCATTGTTAGTCATGGGACCTCTGACACAGGACAGAGCGGCCGACGCCTGACACCCGAGGCCATCGTTACTTATGGGACCTCTGACACAGGACAGAGCGGCCGACGCCTGACACACGAGGCCATCGTTACTCATGGGACCTCTGACACAGGACAGAGCGGTCGACGCCTGACACACGAGGCCATTGTTAGTCATGGGACCTCTGGCACAGGAAAAAGTGAGCGACACCCGACACTCGGTCAGAACAGGGCTGCCAGCACTCATTCCTCAGCTTAGATCCATCACGAATGGATTACCACTTTTATCAATGATGGACAACGTCTGTACTTGCCTGCAGCGCTGAGCCACCATCCCGCTGCGTTGGAACATCGTCCAGACGACAGACGAGGCCCGATCGTGTGGGGTCGGCGGCTAGGATGGCCGTAAGTTCGCAGCCTCATCCTGCCACAATGAGCTCGACGACCTCTAGCTCGGAAAGTGGACAAGGCAGGCCATTTCTCACCGCTGACGATGAGCCAGGAGCCGTCTCGCTCGGGTCATGCAACAGATCGTCTAAATTCAACACATGATGCTGTTCGTGGAACGTCTTCCGTGTTGCACATGCTTGGTGCGGGAATGACACCGCCAAATAGACTACCATCACCTTCCTGTGATGATATACCGAACTAACCCGAATATGACCACAAGTAAAGTTATCTGCACGATAAATATGCTCACAGCACAAACAGTATCAGATGGAAAACAAATTAAGAAGTTGGACATTTATACAACTTAGAAGCATGCTTAAAAACTTATCACAATTCGTACCCATTCATTCTGTACTTCCTTCGCGACACATGAAGGATCGCCTGATATGTGCGATTCAGGTAACATTGAAGGGGACTGGTAAAGCGGAACTTTTCAGGCATTACTTGTCGCTTTGCCACAATGTTATCACAGCGATACAAATCCTCAGGCGAACATAATACCCCGCCCAAAACTCGGCCACACAGATGCACCTGGCCGATGGTTGAACCCAGTTGCAACCACTGGCGGTGTCCATTCAACCGTCTGAACCGCGTCGACCCTAACCAACGTCTCACCAACCACCCACCAACTACACTAACCACCCACCGGCTGGCCGTGCTGGGTCAGTTGTCATCTAACCACCCACCGGCTGGCCGTGCTGGGTCAGTTGTCATCTAACCACCCACCGGCTGGCCGAGCTGGGTCAGTTGTCATCTAACCACCCATCGGCTGGCCGTGCTGGGTCAGTTGTCATCTAACCACCCACCGGCTGACCGAGCTGGGTCGTTGTATCTAACCAACCATCGGCTGGCCGTGCTGGGTCAGTTGTCATCTAACCACCCACCGGCTGGCCGAGCTGGGTCAGTTGTCATCTAACCACCCATCGGCTGGCCGTGCTGGGTCAGTTGTCATCTAACCACCCACCGGCTGACCGAGCTGGGTCAGTTGTCATCTAACCACCCACCGGCTGGCCGTGCTGGGTCAGTTGTCATCTAACCACCCACCGGCTGCCGAGCTGGGTCGTTGTCATCTAACCAACCATCGGCTGGCCGTGCTGGGTCAGTTGTCATCTAACCACCCACCGGCTGACCGAGCTGGGTCAGTTGTCATCTAACCACCCACCGGCTGACCGTGCTGGGTCAGTTGTCATCTAACCACCCACAGGCTGACCGAGCCGGGCCAGTTGCCAACTGACTAACCACCCATCGGCTGGCCGTGCTGGGTCAGTTGCCATCTAACCACCCATCGGCTGGCCGTGCTGGGTCAGTTGTCATCTAACCACCCACCGGCTGACCGAGCTGGGTCAGTTGTCATCTAACCACCCACCGGCTGACCGTGCTGGGTCAGTTGTCATCTAACCACCCACAGGCTGACCGAGCCGGGCCAGTTGCCAACTGACTAACCACCCATCGGCTGGCTGTGCTGGGTCAGTTGTCATCTAACCACCCATCGGCTGACCTAGCCGGGCCAGTTGCCAGCTGACTAACCACTCATCGGCTGGCCGTGCTGGGTCAGTTGTCATCTAACCACCCACCGGCTGACCGAGCCGGGCCAGTTGTCATCTAACCACCCACCGGCTGACCGAGCTGGATCAGTTGTCATCTAACCACCCATCGGCTGGCCGTGTTGGGTCAGTTGTCATCTAACCACCCACCGGCTGGCTGTGCTCGGTCAGTTGTCATCTAACCAACCATCGGCTGGCCGTGCTGGGTCAGTTGTCATCTAACCACCCATCGGCTGACCTAGCCGGGCCAGTTGCCAACTGACTAACCACTCATCGGCTGGCCGTGCTGGGTCAGTTGCCATCTAACCACCCATCGGCTGGCCGTGCTGGGTCAGTTGTCATCTAACCACCCACCGGCTGACCGAGCCGGGTCAGTTGTCAGCCGTGTGTGTGACCGAGACGGCTGACTGGCTGCGTCCCCACGGACCACGGACCGACTGCGAGGCGTGAACTCGGGTAGAGGTCGGGGGCGGACGCGACAGCGGGGGCGAGGGTGGAGGCGAGGACAGAGACGAGGGTGGGGATGAGGGTGGGGATGAGGGCGGGGCGTTGACGGGGGTGGGGCGAGAGCGAGAGCGAGAGCGAGGGCGAGGGCGAGGGCGAGGGGGTTATATAGAGAGGATCTAAATAGAGAGGACATTGAGGGAAAGCAAGGAGAGATTAGCCGACAGGGGAAATATAATTCAAAAACACGATGGAGAGACAGGGGAAGAAAAATCTAGCCGGACGGGAAAAGACGGAATGAGGAAATGTACATTTACCCAGTGAACAGAGTGTAGGGCCGGGCTAGGACAGGGCCTGATGCACAAGCAAGCGGAGCATATAGGACAAAGTCGAGCAGGCGGAGCAGGTGGAACACAGGACATCCGGCCGGCTGAATGGCCGGCCGGAACGGGACGGGGCGCCAGTGTCAGGCCGGGCGCGTCGTCGCCGCCGGCACCGTTCGCCGCACACTATCGAGCAGACCAGACGGCCGCGCCGGCCAGCGTCGCGCTGACCTCGTTTCACGGCCTGATCCGGCGAGACACGATAACACCCCGGGGCCATATCGACCGCGGCGCGACCTCGCTGCTTACGTGAGACGCGTGCCGGCGCCGGTGGGGCCGGAGCGCCGCCGCCTACCTGTCGACGGTGTGCCGCCGCCGCCGCTGGCCCTCGGCACCCGCCGCCGCCGCCGTCGCCGGCTGTCGCACACTCGCCGCCGCACCGCCGCCCGGGGCGCCGCACCGCGCCGCGCCGCGCTCGTCACACTCGGCCAGCCCGTCCGCCGACAGCGCACAGGCAGCACCCACTCGGGTGCAGCGTCGTCGGGCCGCACCGAGCGTCGAAAATCAATAGCCGGCAGGCGCGCGGCCGGCTGCCGGCGCGCGCATGCGCCCGGCGCCGGCGCGCCGCCGCGTATTGACACCACACATGCCATGAATGGCAACACGATTGACCGTGTGCACCGCTGATGGCGGCCCGGCGCAGACGGCGCGCTGCGCGCGGCTCGTGTCCGTCGGCGTGTCGGCGCGGCCGTCGCGCTCCGCGGCCCGTCCGCCGACTGTCTGCTGTGGTGTGCATGCCGTCCTCCAGCCGGTCGGTGTGGTGTAGGTTCCGTCCCCCAGCCGGTCGGTGTGGTGTAGGTTCCGTCCCCCAGCAGGTCGGTGTGGTGTAGGTTCCGTCCCCCAGCAGGTCGGTGTAGGACAGGTTCCGTCCCCAGCCGGTCGGTGTCGTACAGGTTCCGTCCCCCAGCCGGTCGGTGTAGGACATATTCCGTCCCCCCAGCCAGTCAGTGTGTTGCAGGCCCTGTCCCTCAGCCGGGCGATACGGGTCCTGTCCGGTCCTGTCCTGTCTTGTCCAGTCCTGTCCGGTGCAGGCCCTGTCCCCCAGCCGGGCGATACGGGTCCTGTCCGGTCCCCAGCTGAGGTACACATCATAGTGGACGGTCGATGAAAACTCGTCGGTAGTCACAATAGTGAAGCTGAATAGTGAATTTGAGGCCCATGGCAGCATGTCATTCTGCGACGGCACCGACGTGAGCACTGAGCATGTCACGCGATGGAATGTGGTCACAAGTACGACAGGAAGGAAGCGTCAGTGCGAGCATATCACACGACGTTATGGCAATGTCATCACGAGAGGAAATTGTACCACGGGCAACTGTTTTTTTTAAACTCATTTTGAATGGTTGATGCTCTTTCGTGAGCAGCTGAATACATGCTGAGTGTCATGGTAGTGTGTTCTCGAGCCAATGCAACTGTCATTTTGCAGCGCGAGAACAGCAACTTCTGCGGTTACTCGTGACCTTTAAGAAAACCGGAACCTCCCCCAACCCGGTTCATAAATACCCACTGGGCGTCGGTAGCTCGGTGGGTAAGCTGAGCGTCTGGAACGCCAGAGGTCCGGGGATCGACTCCCCGCGATGCCCGCCCTTCCTGCCAGGGTGAGAGGCGGGCGACGCCATATGGCCTCAGCTTCTGAGTGCGTCGTAAAGCCACAATCCAATCCAATCCAATTTTTACCCACTCGGGCAAACAACGTACCAACGTGAAGGAGAAAATGAAAATGGGGACAGGTTAAGAACAAACCGAACAGCCTACAACAAAAACATGAATCATTCAGACATCAACTGATAATAGCCTCCCAACGTTTCCAACTGCGTCTAAAATGTGTCCAAGCACCTCAGACGTATGAAGCACCTACTAGCTCCCACGTGGTGCGACTTATGGATGGGAAACAGAGCCATACTGAACATCAAAATGAAAACGTTCACTGACTACATGTCCCGAGGCACAAAGTATTACTGACAACCGCAATAAGTGACTTGCTTTTTCCATCGTGACGACTGGCAGCAAGTGAGGAGTTGGTTCGCATTTGTCCACTGGCACGACTAGCAACGTGCATACGGGGATTCCCCGCCTCCATCCCAAGTGCTGTATGCAACAAGATTGTCTGACGTTGCAGACGTTTCCGTTGCGAGACTTGTACTGAGAGTGTGCGTCCGTTTCGGAACTCCGGTCACGGCACACGCACGCACTTGTATCTGCCCCTGCTCCTGTACCCCGAGGAGCAGCTTTTACGTAAGCACGGGCGGTTGTAAGGTACCAGACAGGAGCGCTGGACAGCGAGGGCAGGGCACCGCCTGCAGGGTTTTCGCGATAGAACCTCAGTTTTGGCATCATACCGTCGTCGGCAGAGACCTGGCGACAGATTACAACTGCCCTCTGTTGGCGACACATGGCAGCATAAATGTCGGGTCACCATCAGGAGAATGGCGTGGCACCGCGAGCCGTGTGGGCGAGGAAGATGCTACCACAAATCCTTTCTTTGCATTAGTAATGCGAATACTTCAGATCAAGCATTGTGATGCAAGTCAATACAAACGAAGTTTTCAAACATAACGCCAGAATGAACAAAAGGTGGCTTGGAATACCGTAACCAAAGTGATCAATGTTTCAAAAGCATGAGGGGACGTTGCACGTAGCATCGGGTCGGACCGGATCACTGGCATGGATATGCCTCTGATGTCCGTGACAGTACGTACACACCTTCCGGAGTCACCCTCGCTTGTAACAAACAATGACAATGAGCAATGTGTGGATAGCTCATCTAGATATATCGTGGGATAGTATTCTTCACAGTAATTATGTCACGCGCAGAAACATCCCCTGATAAGCCGTGCACATATCGCAGCTCATGAGTCAGGGTGTCTGGTTGTTCATGGACATTAGGACATTGCGGGCCCCGCCAACACAGCAGGTGAGCCGGGTCGGACGGCTCGGGCCCCGTCGACAGAGCAGGTGAGCCGGGTCGGACGGCTCGGGCCCCGTCGACACAGCAGGTGAGCCGGGTCGGACGGCTCGGGCCCCGTCGACACAGCAGGTGAGCCGGGTCGGACGGCTTGGGCCCCGTCGACACAGCAGGTGAGCCGGGTCGGACGGCTCGGGCCCCGCCGACACAGCAGGTGAGCCGGGTCGGACGGCTCGGGCCCCGCCGACAGAGCAGGCGAGCCGGGTCGGACGGCTCGGGCCCCGTCGACACAGCAGGTGAGCCGGGTCGGACGGCTCGGGCCCCGTCGACACAGCAGGTGAGCCGGGTCGGACGGCTTGGGCCCCGTCGACACAGCAGGTGAGCCGGGTCGGACGGCTCGGGCCCCGCCGACACAGCAGGTGAGCCGGGTCGGCCGGCTCGGGCCCCGCCGACAGAGCAGGTGAGCCGGGTCGGACGGCTCGGGCCCCGTCGACACAGCAGGTGAGCCGGGTCGGACGGCTCGGGCCCCGTCCACACAGCAGGTGAGCCGGGTCGGACGGCTCGGGCACCGCCGACACGGCAGGTGAGCCGGGTCGGACGGCTCGGGCCCCGTCGACACAGCAGGTGAGCCGGGTCGGACGGCTCGGGCCCCGTCGACACAGCAGGTGAGCCGGGTCGGACGGCTCGGGCCCCGCCGACACAGCAGGTGAGCCGGGTCGGACGGCTCGGGCCCCGTCGACACAGCAGGTGAGCCGGGTCGGACGGCTCGGGCCCCGTCCACACAGCAGGTGAGCCGGGTCGGACGGCTCGGGCCCCGTCGACACAGCAGGTGAGCCGGGTCGGACGGCTCGGGCCCCGTCGACACAGCAGGTGAGCCGGGTCGGACGGCTCGGGCCCCGTCGACACAGCAGGTGAGCCGGGTCGGACGGCTCGGGCCCCGTCGACACAGCAGGTGAGCCGGGTCGGACGGCTCGGGCCCCGTCGACACAGCAGGTGAGCCGGGTCGGACGGCTCGGGCCCCGTCCACACAGCAGGTGAGCCGGGTCGGACGGTTCGGGCCCCGTCGACACAGCAGGTGAGCCGGGTCGGACGGCTCGGGCCCCGCCGACACAGCAGGTGAGCCGGGTCGGACGGCTCGGGCCCCGTCGACACAGCAGGTGAGCCGGGTCGGACGGCTCGGGCCCCGCCGACACAGCAGGTGAGCCGGGTCGGACGGCTCGGGCCCCGCCAACACAGCAGGTGAGCCGGGTCGGACGGCTCGGGCCCCGTCCACACAGCAGGTGAGCCGGGTCGGACGGCTCGGGCCCCGTCGACACAGCAGGTGAGCCGGGTCGGACGGCTCGGGCCCCGTCGACACAGCAGGTGAGCCGGGTCGGACGGCTTGGGCCCCGTCGACACAGCAGGTGAGCCTGGTCGGACGGCTCGTCGAACGCCGCTCACCCAGAATGCTGAACAAAGCACACCACAGCAGAGCTTTCCAGCTCATGCGAGAGATGCCTCGAGGAATTGACACCACCAGGTGAACACCTCACGGTCATTACACGAGAAAATACTGAGTGTCGTGTGCGCAGTCGTCCTGACCAAGATTCCTCGATGCGTTCAAGTGTTCAATTGCGCAGCCGTGGGAGATACCATGAGCACGCATCACTGACGCATTCGCCAATGAGCGGCACTTCATATCAGCATGTGAGATCAGGCGGTCAAATACTTCGCCGTGCCCCCTCGGGTCACATAGTAGCGGCACGTGGCATCAGGTGGTCAAATACTGTGTCATGCCCTAGAGCCAGGTAGTAGCGGCATCTGACATCAGATGGCTAAATAGTGTGGCGGATCCTAGGGCCACGTAGGAGCGGCACGTGACATCAGGTGGTCAAATACTGTGTCGTGCCCTAGAGCCAGGTAGTAGCGGCACCTGACATCATGTGGCCAAATAGTGTGGCGGATTCTAGGGCCACGTAGGAGCGGCACGTGACATCAAGTGGTCAAATACTGTGTCGTGCCCTAGAACCAGGTAGTAGCGGCACCTGACATCAGATGGCCAAATAGTGTGGCGGATTCTAGGGCCAACGTAGGAGCGGCACGTGACATCAAGTGGTCAAATACTGTGTCGTGCCCTAGAGCCAGGTAGTAGCGGCACCTGACATCATGTGGCCAAATAGTGTGGCGGATTCTAGGGCCACGTAGGAGCGGCACGTGACATCAAGTGGTCAAATACTGTGTCGTGCCCTAGAACCAGGTAGTAGCGGCACCTGACATCATGTGGCCAAATAGTGTGGCGGATCCTAGGGCCACGTAGGAGCGGCACGTGACATCAGGTGGTCAAATACTGTGTCGTGCCCTAGAACCAGGTAGTAGCGGCACGTGACATCAAGTGGCAAAATACTATGTGTTTCGAGAAGGAAGGCTGATCAGCAGTGATCTCAAGGTTTTGGAGGTTTTGTCAGCGAAGTCATGGACCAGCGTAGGTATGTGAGTATAGATGGCAGCGTGTGGTGTAAACAGGCATCGGTATTTAGGAGACTCCAAATCATGGCTTTTCTGGCGTCCACGTCATAACCCAAGGCACGAAAACTGACCCTGGTTTTACATCCGACCGAAACACGATTTCAACACAATGAGGAAGACGTGCGCAGTGTGTCGAGACGTACCTCGGACAGGGTGTTCAGCTGGTGCTCCAGCTTTGTACGCTCCTTCTGCAGTTGTTGGATAACGCTGACCAGCTCCTTCTTTCCCCTCTCCTTCAATATCTGAAGAGGTAGCGATACATTTCCTGATCAGCACTTTCAGAGACATGCTGGCGTTAATACTTGTTTAAAGAAAACTTATCGGCAGGGATATCAATAATAAAGGTATGGGCACACGAACAAGTTTATGTAACTGCGCAAGCCTAAAAAACTCACTACATTTTCCGGTCAGTGTCATAATTTTATAAGTTGTACCCAGATCTATTACGACTGGCATGGTCAAGACTGCGGAACGATGCAGCTCTGGAGAGCAAATCTGACCTGCAAAGACACATTCAATGAGTAAATTCAGAAAACATTCGTCTCCAATTTCGATCGAAGCCAGGGATGTGAAAGGTATTTCTTCGAAGACATTTTGCAGTGTAACTGGCACAATTCCCTTCGCCAAGAAAAGACACCACAGGCGAAGAAAAACATCGACCAACTTCCAAACATAAAAAATTGGATCAGTACCCTAGAGGCATCACACTACAGCTAACGCTGATGAGCTAACCACACACCTGCAGCTCGTTCTTCTTGGAGAGCTTGTCGCTGATGACTTTCATTCTCTCGCGCAGCTTCTTGATCTCGGAGTCGCGCTCTTTGATTTGCCGTTGGTATTCGGATTCCCTCTCGCGCTGCTTGGCTGTCAGTGTGGTGCGCTGCTGCAGGCCACGATGCACCGATCGCTCACTACTACCAGACTCCGCACTCGCGGTCCGCTGCGGAGAACTCACAATTCGCTGCCGACCACTCACAGTGCGCTGCTGGCCATTCACGACCTGCTGCTGGACACTCACAGTCCGCTGCGGGACGCTCACAATTCGCTGCGGCGCGTTGGCCGTTTTCTCCTTGGCAGAGTCTGGCCTGAGCTGCCAGCTGACTGTTTTCTTGTGGACAGTGATGGCCCTCTGCTCAGACTCTGGAGGTACGGCGCGCGTCTGTGGCAGTTGGCGTACGATGCGGCTCCTCGTGCGCTCCTGCTGCTGTTGCGACACCTCCTTAGACTTCTGGCGGTAGACAAATGGACGGGGTAGTCAGTTGGCAGCTCGGACAGTCAGCCGGCAGCTCAGACAGGGTAGTCAGTTGGCAGCTCGGACAGTGTAGTCAGCTGGCAGCTCGAACAGGGCAGTCACTTGGCAGCTCAGACTGGGCAGTCAGCTGACAGTTTGGATAGGGAAGTCAGCTGGCAGCTCGGACAGAGCGGTCAGCTGGCAGCTCGGACAGGCCAGTCAGCTGGAAGCTGGGAAAGCGCAGTCAGCCGGCAGCTCAGACAGGGCAGTCGGCTGGCAGCTCTGACAGGACCGTCCGAGCCGTGGGCAGATTCAGGAGCGCACCCAAAACATTCTTGAGGGGGAGGAATGAGAGCAAAGCCCCTCGGTTGCTTCTGTTGAACAGTGGGGGCGAGGGCAGGTCCCTCTTTTCAGACAAACATTTTCGAAGCGGAGGGACATAGAAGCAATATAACATAATCATCAAACGTAAAAAGGCATGGTCGAGAGCAATACATGTCGATCCAAAGCGCCTGTCAGTCATCAGTTGGACTCATGCGACCAGCAGTCGGAAGTGGCGGACGTGAGTACCTTCTCCAGGGTTTTAACTTTCTCCTCGAGTTTCCTCGTCATGGTGGCGAGCTCCTGGTTCTTCTTCTTGAGCAGCTGTGTCTCGCGCAGTCTCTCAGCCGCTTGGGTCCGGATCGCCAGTGGTCTCTCCAGCTCCGTGTCCATCACGACCCTCTGAAGCAGGCTCGTGCTGTGTCAGTCGTCTCCGTCGTGGCAGGTCCACACGTCGTGTCAGTCGTGTTAGTCGTGGCAGGTCCACACGCCGTGTCAGTCGTGTTAGTCGTGGCAGGTCCACACGCCGTGTCAGTCGTGTCCGCCGTGGCAGGTCCACACGCCGTGTCAGTCGTGACAGGTCCACACGCCGTGTCAGTCGTGTCCGTCGTGACAGGTCCACACGCCGTGTCAGTCGTGTCCGCCGTGGCAGGTCCACACACCGTGTCAGTCGTGTCCGTCGTGACAGGTCCACACGCCGTGTCAGTCGTGTCCGTCGTGACAGGTCCACACGCCGTGTCAGTCGTGTTAGTCGTGGCAGGTCCACACGCCGTGTCAGTCGTGTCCGCCGTGGCAGGTCCACACGCCGTGTCAGTCGTGACAGGTCCACACGCCGTATCAGTCGTGTCCGTCGTGACAGGTCCACACTCCGTGCCAGTCGTGTCCGCCGTGGCAGGTCCACACACCGTGTCAGTCGTGTCCGTCGTGACAGGTCCACACGCCGTGTCAGTCGTGTCCGTCGTGACAGGTCCACACGCCGTGTCAGTCGTGTCCGTCGTGACAGGTCCACACGCCGTGTCAGTCGTGTCCGTCGTGACAGGTCCACACGCCGTGTCAGTCGTGTCCGTCGTGACAGGTCCACACGCCGTGTCAGTCGTGTCCGTCGTGACAGGTCCACACGCCGTGTCAGTCGTGTCTGTGGTGACAGGTCCACACACCGTGTCTGTCGTGTCCGTCGTGACAGGTCCACGCGCCGTGTCAGTCGTGTCCGTCGTGACAGGTCCACACACCGTGTCAGTCGTGTTAGTCGTGGCAGGTCCACACGCCGTGTCAGTCGTGTCCGTCGTGACAGGTCCACACGCCGTGTCAGTCGTGTTAGTCGTGGCAGGTCCACACGCTGTGTCAGTCGTGTCCGTCGTGACAGGTCCACACACCGTGTCAGTCGTGTTAGTCGTGACAGGTCCACACACCGTGTCAGTCGGGTTAGTCGTGGCAGGTCCACACGCCGTGTCAGTCGTGTTAGTCGTGGCAGGTCCACACGCCGTGTCAGTCGTGTCCGTCGTGACAGTTCCACACGCCGTGTCAGTCGTGTTAGTCGTGGCAGGTCCACACGCCGTGTCAGTCGTGTCCGTCGTGACAGGTCCACACACCGTGTCAGTCGTGTTAGTCGTGGCAGGTCCACACGCCGTGTCAGTCGTGTCCGTCGTGACAGGTCCACACGCCGTGTCAGTCATGTCCGTCGTGACAGGTCCACACGCCGTGTCAGTCGTGTCTGTCGTGACAGGTCCACACGCCGTGTCAGTCGTGTCCGTCGCGACAGGTCCACACGCCGTGTCAGTCGTGTCCGCCGTGACAGGTCCACACACCGTGTCTGTCGTGTCCGTCGTGACAGGTCCACACGCCGTGTCAGTCGTGTCCGTCGCGACAGGTCCACACGCCGTGTCAGTCGTGTCCGCCGTGACAGGTCCACACACCGTGTCTGTCGTGTCCGTCGTGACAGGTCCACACGCCGTGTCAGTCGTGTCCGTCGTGACAGGTCCACACGCCGTGTCAGTCGTGTCCGTCGTGACAGGTCCACACGCCGTGTCAGTCGTGTCCGTCGTGACAGGTCCACACGCCGTGTCAGTCGTGACAGGTCCACACGCCGTGTCAGTCGTGTCCGTCGTGACAGGTCCACACGCCGTGTCAGTCGTGTCCGTCGTGGCAGGTCCACACACCGTGTCAGTCGTGTCCGTCGTGACAGGTCCACACGCCGTGTCAGTCGTGTCCGTCGTGACAGGTCCACACGCCGTGTCAGTCGTGTCCGTCGCGACAGGTCCACACGCCGTGTCAGTCGTGTCCGCCGTGACAGGTCCACACACCGTGTCTGTCGTGTCCGTCGTGACAGGTCCACACGCCGTGTCAGTCGTGTCCGTCGTGACAGGTCCACACGCCGTGTCAGTCGTGTCCGTCTCCACACGCCGTGTGTGTTCCTCGTGACAGGTCCACACGCCGTGTCAGTCGTGTCCGTCGTGACAGGTCCACACACCGTGTCTGTCGTGTCCGTCGTGACAGGTCCACACGCCGTGTCAGTCGTGTCCGTCGTGACAGGTCCACACGCTGTGTCCGTCGTGTCTGTCGTGACAGGTCCACACGCGTGTCAGTCGTCTCCGTCGTGACAGGTCCACACGTCGTGTCAGTCGTGTCCGTCGTGACAGGTCCACACGCTGTGTCAGTCGTGTCCGTCGTGACAGGTCCACACGCTGTGTCAGTCATGTCCGTCCTGACAGGTCCACACGCCGTGAACGACCCCACATCAGATGTCAGGTCGCCACATGGCAGTAGAAGTCCGGTCACAACAGCATTAGCCAGCGTGACGAACACGCCACAGCAACGCAGTTCTGGGACATCACCATGCAATGCATCTGGCGAAATCGGCTCATCGTGTATTTTAAAAGACCTTTGAGCCGGGAATAAAATATTAACAATGAAACGTTGACACCGAAGAGTTTCCACAGGCATCCTAACTTAGCCACTTATACGGTGTTTTGAAATACCAGAACATCCTTATTAAATGTGAGCAACCTCAGCTATCGCAGGCAATAACATAGCTGTTATGGCCCTCAAACGGTTTGCTTGGTTTCGTACATTACTGGCAGAACATTTTTCGGGGAAATGCACACAAACGTAACCTCATATTCCGTAGATTAAAAAAAGAGTAAATTTAGTTAGTGCAATGGAAGCATGCGCGAATACAGCAGGTATGATACAAACGAACAAATCTCTGAAAAAACTACATTGCCCAAAATCGGCGGTGGAAAGGAGAAGACTGTTGGCCGTCCCGTCAGCCTTACGATACGCACCAAACCATCGTTGTCCGACTTGAGGTTTTTACATTCTTTCTGCAGTTGCCGGAGCTGCGAGCCCAGTGCAGATGATCGTCGGAGCAGGCCCCTCTCGCGATCTGTCACACTGGCGCTCTTCTGTAGACAACCAAACAGCCATATGTCACCATCAACCAACATAACTGTCACCAGCCAGCACACCTGTCATCTGTCCGCACATCTGTCACCATCAGTCAACACACCTGTCACCAGCTAGCACACATCAGCCAATACGCCTGTCACCATCAGTCAATACACATGTCACCAGTAGCCAGCACACCTGTCATCAGTCAGCACATCTGTCACCATCAACCAACACACCTGTCACCAGCCAGCACACACCAGCCAACACCCCTGTCATCAGTCAGCACACCTGTCACTATCAATCAACACACCTGTCATCAACAGTCATCACCCCTGTCACCAGCAGCCAGCACACATGCCATCACCAGACAACACACCTGTCACCAGCAGCCAGCACACCTGTCACCAGTAGTGAGCACATCTGCTACCAGCAGCCAACACAGCTGTCACCATCAGTCAACACACCTGTCATCAGCAGTCGGCACCCCTGTTACTAGCAGCCAACACACCTGTCATCACCAGCCAACACACCTATCACCAGCAACCAAGCAACACACCTGTCATCATCGGCCAACACACCCACTGTGGGGAGCAGCCTGCCGACCGCCGGCGGCCGCTGCCACCGTACGCCACCCAGGTGTGGGGGCGTGTCACCGCCCATCTGAGAGCATACACTTACCGAGGTCGATGCAACGAGCGGCCCTTTCGCCGGTGTTCAAGTGGGTTGGGAAAGGCGGCCGCTGCACCTCACGGGATCGTTCCTCATTAAGCCACAGTAACGGCAAAGCATACGGTGATAGATGAGAATGGTGTGTGTATACTGATAATGGGCAATATCGCTATCGTCATCACTGTCAACCTAGTGGGTCACGACCAAACACATTAGTCGCATATTGAAAACTTCGATCAACTATGTTCGGCAGTTGCATGTCGCCTTCAACCTCAGGAGGAGGAGACAGAGGCTCGCTGGGACTTCAGAAAGCTGGTTGATCACGGCCGTGCAACAATAGCAAAGGAGAGTCAGCGCGGCAGAAAGGCAACAACAGCAAAGGAGAGTTAGTGCGGCAGAAAGGTAACAACAGCAAAGGAGAGTCAGTGCGGCAGAAAGGTAACAACAGCAAAGGAGAGTCAGCGCGGCGGAAAGGTAACAACAGCAAAGGAGAGTCAGCGCGGCAGAAAGGTAACAACAGCAAAGGAGAGTCAGTGCGGCAGAAAGGTAACAACAGCAAAGGAGAGTCAGTGCGGCAGAAAGGTAACAACAGCAAAGGAGAGTCAGCGCGGCAGAAAGGTAACAACAGCAAAGGAGAGTCAGCGCGGCAGAAAGGCAACAACAGCAAAGGAGAGTCAGCACGGCAGAAAGGTAACAACAGCAAAGGAGGGTCAGCGCGGCAGAAAGGCAACAACAGCAAAGGAGAGTCAGCGCGGCAGAAAGGTAACAACAGCAAAGGAGAGTCAGTGCGGCAGAAAGGCAACAACAGCAATGGAGGCTCAGTGCGGAAAAAAGGCAACGATGCTGCGTAGAACTCCATTGGACAGTGAAACCAATGCTCTGAATAAGTTCAGGCAGCCCAAATAAATAAACATGATCAAATACATGGTTTTCAGCAAACCCATGCTGTCCTTGATTGCGTGGCCGGGATTCCGAAGATCCTGGCCACACCACTACCACATGTTGGCGTTCTAGTTGTCCACTGCAGACTGCGGGCCGCAGTCTGCAGTCTGCAGTCTCCAGCCCTGTTACAGCTGTTAGGATTGCTGTAACCGCCACTGTCTGGACCGGGGGGCCATGGCAAGAGCACACTGCAGCCAGCCAGCTAACGACACTACACGACCTGGATAATTTTGGTGGTCAGCCCCTTGAACAGTTCTTGAAGCTACGATGTTTTTTTTACATGTTAGCCTCATTCAGCCATGTTCTAGAACTTCTTCCCATGCGCGGATGTGGAACACGACGTGCAGAAACCTGGCGAGTTAAGCCAGACAAGATGCCTCGGAATCATATCTTCACGTAGTGTGGAGATGATCCAATTCAGCATATATGACCAGGACAAAACTCTCGCTACCAAAGCCGCTAGCTAGAACTCGCTACCCTTGCAGGTATCTTCTTGTATCATATGGTTGCATAAGCGACTTAGTTGCCAAGACACACACCGACCTTTGAATAGTAGAGATAAATCAATATAAATATGCATACATATTTATACCATTATATATATTATATATATATATATATATATATATATATATATATATATATATATATATATCGTTATTTCCACGTACAGCTGCACATCCTCCCGTCGCCAGACGACTCTCAATAGTACCATACATCAGCGGGCCATCGATCAGCACGTGTCAAGCACAGCCCAGGGGGCGTGTTGCGACAATGAACGCCGGCTAATGACGAACACGTCACCCGGCCGTCCGCAGCGTTCGTCGACACACCGGCAGCTATGCAGATATCTTCATTCTCGACCGTACACTGCCGACCACACCGCCGCCATGCTGCCGACCACACCGCAGCCATGTTGCCGACCACACCGCAGCCATGTTGCCGACCACACCGCCGCCATGTTACCGACCACACCGCCGCCATGCTGGCGACCACACCGCAGCCATGCTGTCGACCACACCGCCGCCATGTTGCCGACCACACCGCAGCCATGTTGCCGACCACACCGCCGCCATGTTGCCGACCACACCGCAGCCATGTTGCCGACCACACCGCAGCCATGTTGCCGACCACACCGCAGCCATGCTGTCGACCACACCGCAGCCATGTTGCCGACCACACCGCCGCCATGTTGCCGACCACACCGCCGCCATGTTGCCGACCACACCGCCGCCATGCTGCCGACCACACCGCAGCCATGTTGCCGACCACACCGCCGCCATGCTGCCGACCACACCGCAGCCATGTTGCCGACCACACCGCCGCCATGCTGTCGACCACACCGCAGCCATGTTGCCGACCACACCGCAGCCATGTTGCCGACCACACCGCCGCCATGTTGCCGACCACACCGCCGCCATGTTACCGACCACACCGCAGCCATGTTGCCGACCACACCGTAGCCATGCTGTCGACCACACCGCCGCCATGTTGTCGACCACACCGCAGCCATGTTGCCGACCACACCGCCGCCATGCTGGCGACCACACCGCAGCCATGTTGCCGACCACACCGCAGCCATGTTGCCGACCACACCGTAGCCATGCTGTCGACCATACCGCAGCCATGTTGCCGACCACACCGCCGCCATGTTGCCGACCACACCGCCGCCATGTTGCCGACCACACCGCCGCCATGCTGCCGACCACACCGCAGCCATGCTGCCGACCACACCGCCGCCATGCTGCCGACCACACCGCAGCCATGTTGCCGACCACACCGCCGCCATGCTGTCGACCACACCGCAGCCATGTTGCCGACCACACCGCAGCCATGTTGCCGACCACACCGCAGCCATGCTGTCGACCACACCGCCGCCATGTTGCCGACCACACCGCAGCCATGTTGCCGACCACACCGCCGCCATGCTGTCGACCACACCGCAGCCATGTTGCCGACCACACCGCAGCCATGTTGCCGACCACACCGTAGCCATGCTGTCGACCATACCGCAGCCATATTGCCGACCACACCGCCGCCATGTTGCCGACCACACCGCCGCCATGTTGCCGACCACACCGCCGCCATGCTGGCGACCACACCGCAGCCATGTTGCCGACCACACCGCCGCCATGCTGCCGACCACACCGCCGCCATGCTGCCGACCACACCGCAGCCATGTTGCCGACCACACCGCAGCCATGTTGCCGACCACACCGCAGCCATGCTGTCGACCACACCACAGCCATGCTGCCGACCACACCGCAGCCATGCTGCCGACCACACCACCATGTTGCCGACCACACCGCCGCCATGTTTCCGATCACACCGCCACCATGTTGCCGACCACACCGCAGCCATGTTGCCGACCACACCGCAGCCATGTTTCCGACCACACCGCAGCCATGCTGTCGACCACACCGCCGCCATGCTGCCGACCACACCGCAGCCATGCTGTCGACAATTCTGAACATAGTCGGTGTGTTTCCCACTCGTTTGCCTCCCGACTGGCGTACGGGCAGCAAATGACGTGCAAATGGTGGTGGACTCGTGACACTGCTCGGTGTGCCGGCGGGACCGCAACCCGTCCAGCGGCCGACCGTCCCCATGGTGTTCAGCCATGTGGCACGGGAACGCCGCATGGTGCGTGGTTGGTGCCAACCTAGCCGGTTCCATGACCGCGTTAGATACTTCGGTGAACAGCAGAAGTTTTCACAGGCGCGAGAGGAAGATGGAGGGGAACGAGAAGGGGGGGGGTGAGTGTCCCGTTGATACTGGGAGTCGGAGCCACGGTCGCGGTGGACTGCGCCGGGTCAGGACGGTGTGGCGGGGCCCGCTGATCGACAATCAGACGGGACAGCTGACCTGGCGATGACTCACGGCAACACCTGTCCTCAGGTCTGACGTCACTACGCTGGCCTGCCGACTCACGGGGTCGCGCCTCCGAACTGACACGTGGCAGCAAAAAATAACGTGCTCTTGTTGCCGAGTGATGCTGCACTCGTGTTGTAAATCCCGCCAATGGTCTGGGCCACGGAGGCTCCAACAGGTCGTGGTTGCCGGCTTCTTTTCCATCTAGACTGCAATTGCATGCCTGACTTGCCCACATCAGTATTCTCCTTGCCAGCAAGAACAGCCTCTGGAGTTTTGGCTGGAATCCATGGGTAGTCAAAAGCAATCAAAATCATGCTTACGAGTGGATCCATATTATATTAGGTTGGTCCGGTTTGCACACTTTTTGCCAAAATCGATAGCAGCTCCCCCTCATTTTATGCATTTTGGGCCGCTGAACACGATGGAAGCATCAGAAATGCAAATTTGTCACTTCTTTTGATGGCCCCGGCCACTTGAAGATTTTGGCTGGGACCAAATTTTGGACATTTTTGCATCTCATAAGCGGACTGTTGGAAAAATGAGTCCGCTTGAGCATTACATCGTCGAGGCAATTCATTTATCGATCATTTGGCACCGTTCCCAAGATTCTAGCTGTCTTATTACCTCAGATTTCGTCTTCTGAAGTATGGAAGTTTCGAGCGGTTTCCTGGGCTGCCAAGAGATGGCAGGCCTAGCGAGCCCGGCTGCCTTCCACGTACACACAACTGAGGGACGCGAGGAAGTTTTCGCGGGAAATTCAGCTGTTTTGTGACAATCTTTGCGCAATAGCTATTTGGGTTATTTGGGCTTAAGGGCGCATCGACTGCGTTGGTCATACAGCGCGCAATAGCTATTGACGAATGCGAATGCAAACAAAACAAAAAAGCAAGGATATTAGGAATAGGTAACCAACGCTTCGTCCTGTATTATCCAGCAGGCATTAGGTATTAGCCATGGAAGGTCAGATATTTCTAAAGAAAATGAAGACACCACATCCTCAATTCGGCATTTTGCCACGACGGTTGCCAGGAACCCAGCTCCCAACAAAAGGGGATGTGATTGGCCGCCTGCAAATGATCCGCATCGAGCGCATGCAAGCAGCATCGGTCGTCGACGAACGTCAGGTGTCCATGGAGGAATGCATGGAGGCAGTTGTAGAAGAGATCCTACACCTTTGGAAGCGGACATCCCTTCCCGTTCGTGATCGTGCTCGGGTCATAGAGGCTGTAAGAAGCCTTTGGAGCAGTAAGAACGCCATCAAGAAAAAAAATCGGGCAAAAGCCAACAAGCAACACGAGCACGCCTCGTCAAGGTCGTGGTTTCGGACAGGCTTTTTGACATCGCCAGCAGGACCCACCAGCGAGAGCTGCCTAAGGACCGCGCGTTCTTGGCGGACCAGCGCGGTCCCAGGCTCCACATCGGGGGCCTCGACGCCGAGACCACCGCGCGCTGGCAAAGGCGGGAGGAGCGGCAGGCGCGGCAGGTGCGGGGGGGGCGGCAAGGGCAGCTTCCGCTACCACTGCAGCCACGGCAGCCACGGCGAGGGCGAGCCGTGTTCGCGCTCAAGTCGAGACGGCTGCCCCTGCGACCCGCCCAGCTGTGGCACCTGAAACCGTCTGCACTGCTGCCGCCGCTGCTGGCGGCCCCTCCGCGGCCCGTCGCTCGGCGTCTCTGGCGCTCAGATGGCGCCGTGCCGTCCTGGGACCATCGTACGACTCGCGCTGCCCAGGTAGCTGGCGCTGCTGCCACCCCCGGCGCCGTCCTCACAGGTGCAGCTCCTGGCATCCAGTCCTTCGTTGCTGGTGACTCAGGTCCGTGTCA
Source organism: Ashinkailepas kermadecensis (assembly GCA_034440615.1). Lineage (NCBI taxonomy): Eukaryota > Metazoa > Arthropoda > Thecostraca > Neolepadidae > Ashinkailepas > Ashinkailepas kermadecensis. Next base: position 1,001,615 of record JAOTOM010005173.1, read on the forward strand.
TTCCCCTCACTTACAGTCCAATAGCCATTTGAAAACCGCTCCTCTGGCCTAATCTTAGATTTTTCGTTCCTCACTTACAGTGCATTGATCACGTTTATCCACTCCCTCGTCTATGAAAGGATTGGTAAGCCAGTAGTATTGCTTGTCTCTATACCCCGCCTTCATTCATCAAAGCTACTACTTTCCTAATATAATAATGTCCTGTTCTCCGTCTCAGGTCAGTCCGGCACAACCGCTGGCACCGTTCCCGAGCCGTCGGCAGCTGGCACCTTAGGGATTTCGGCGAGGCAGCGCTAGTGCCCTAGCGCGCTCCGCATGGCCGCGGGCGCTGGTGAGTCCTCATCTGCCGCCGTCCTGATGGGCGCAGTTCTTGACATCCAGTCCTCCGTTGCTGTCTCTGGTCCATATCATTCTTCCCCAATGCAGTCAAACCATTCATAACATCTAAGGTGTACTCTCATTTATAACCTGTCCTCTGCTATTGCACCATGTATTGAACGTTTGTCCCAGCAGCTCACCCGTGTACTGCATCGAAAGATCATCGTGTCCTACTGCGTGTCCTTACAGCGTTTCATCCAAATTACCTCCCTAATGAAACGATTTCCTGTCCTCTGTCTCAGGCCGGTCCAGCAACGCCGCCGTCCACTCTGGCGCTCCTTGCGCCGTCCCTGGTTCCTCGGTCACCGCTGCTGCAGCAGCCGGACCGTCCGTGACCCCGGCAGCTACTGGATCCTCGCCCGGTGGCACTACGCTGACTAGGCCGGCTGTCGGCGTCTCAGGTCGTGACTGTTCAAACGGTGGCAGTTCCTCCTCTGACGACAGTGACAGTGCTCCCGAGTATCAGCCACCGCGCAGGCCAAAAAGTAGACGCGTGGAGGGTCCACCTCTGCCACTTTTGTCTGAGACTGCTGATACGTGCGATGTGGGTTCTCGGAAGGCATCTAAGCTCATAAGTGCGTACACAGTGTCTGCTGGAGGCGCAGCCATCCAGTCGGTCAAATATCCAACGAGAGCTAGAAAAGAGCAGAACGCAAAAAGTTCGAGAGGTAGGAGCCGCTGCCGCTGGCTGCACGGCCATATTTTGTGATGGCAGAACCGACACGGCCCGGGTGGCAGGGACCCAACACGAAAAGGTTCACAACATATCCGTGAACGCCCACCCGGGCGATGTATTTGTCGGGCACTTTAACTGCGAAGCGCGGCACACCGGAGCGGCCATCGCCCAACAGCTGCTGCGCTTTCTGGTTGAGCGCGGCATACAGGCCACTGCCATCCATGCGGTGGGGGGCGATGGGACTAACGAGGTGGTGGGCTGGCAAGGCGACTGGATGGCCCAATTTGAAAAGCTGCTAGGCCGGCCGCTGACCCGAGCGGTCTGCCTCCTCCATCAGGCCGAGCTGCCCTACAGAGCCCTCTTCAAGAGGCTCGATGGGCCGACCACCAGTCCCTCCAGCTTCTCGGGTCCCATCGGCAAGCTGCTGTCGGGCCCGGTGCACCAGTTGCCTGTCGCTCAGTTCAAGCCCCTGACAACGGCGGAGCTGCCGCCGCTGTCAGATGTCAGACGCAATCTGAGCTCAGGTCTGCGCCTGCTGGTGCAGTGCGCCCAGTGTGTGACTTCGGGCGATGGAAGTGAAGTAGCGCAGCGCGTTCACGGCCAGTTCAGTATGGCGCGGTGGCACACCGCACAGAGCAGACTGTTGCGTGTCAACATGGCCCAACAGAGCCCCAGTGCCGAGCTGCAGACGCTTGCATTGTACGTTGTGGGCGTTTACATCCCAACAGTGCTGGCAATCAGACACCGGCCGGACCTGGTGGAGGCGCCGCGCCACCTGTACGACCAGCTCGAGCGGCAGCGCCGCCACATGACCGGCGATTATCTGGCCGAAGTGCAGAGGAGACTCTGCGGGAACGCCATGATGGCGCACCCTGAAGCCGACGTTCTCGGCATGCTCGGGGACGAACGCCGAGAGATCCGGGCCCGAGCTATCCAGCTCATCGGTGAGGCCCGTCAGCGCCGGCAGCCTGGGCAGCCAGTCCGGGCTAACAAATGCCCGGAAATCAATCTCCGGGCCAGCAACTTCATGGAGTTGGTGGATCTGCAGCCCTACCAGGCAGATATCGAGCAATAAAGTAATTTGAGTAATAAAGAAACCAACATGAAACCAATTTGAGTTATAAAGTATAATTTTTATCGTTACTTTTGATGCCAACTCAGCACCTCCTGGTATATTTTCGTAGGTCCAAGGTCGTATATTTTCTTTACACGCAATGTCTAAAACCCAGGAGCATCTAAGAGCCATTCTTCGTTGTATTAAACAATGGAATACATAGAATACACCTTTGACAAAATACATACAGATATGAGGGGTGACAATGGTTTCATATTGATTACCTTGTTGCGATTCAGGCCAGCCTTCACAGGGCATGTTCGGCGCAGTACCACCTCTTTTCAACCAATATGTGCGATTATTTCACTGTAGAATACGTTACCATTTTTGTGTATTTGCATCTCTAATTCACATAAAACATAACCGATAAGTTAGTTGAGACGGTACCAGTGCATCAAGACGCCAAACCACGCATGGTGGAAACTACAAACGCGTCCGTCATAAGGCATTTGGAAGGCAGCCGGGCTCGCTAGGCCTGCCATCTCTTGGCAGCCCAGGGAACCGCTCGAACCTTCCATACTTCAGAAGACGAAATCTGAGGTAATAAGACAGCTAGAATCTTGGAAATGATGCCAAATGATCGAAAATGAATTGCCTCGACGATGTAATGCTCAAGCGGACTCATTTTCCCACCAGTCCGCTTGTGAGATGCAGAAATGTCCAAAATTTTGTCACAGCCAAAATCTTCAAGCGGCCGGGGCCATCAAAAGATGTGAGCAATTTGCATTTCTGATGCTTCCATCGTGTTCAGCGGCCCAAAATGCATAAAATGAGGGGGAGCTGCTATCGATTTTGGCAAAAAGTGTGCAAACCGGACCAACCTAATATTATATATCGCCAGAGATTAGCCGTTACCAGATCGCACCACATCTCGAATTCTCCTACGTTCCAACTCTTGGAGACTTTTGGAATTATAAAGACCTTCATCGGACTATTGGCAAGCAGTGGATGACCAATAAAATCAGCTCAAACCATTCTCAATACGAGACGGAGAAGGTCACCTAAATACACCGCAAAACATGCCAGCTTCACTTCTACGCATCGGTAAGTATTTCCTAGACATCGTATTTTGTAAGCAGGTTTAAAACGGCCTTCCAGAAGAAACTGGAGCCCAGAAGTCTTGTGGCTTCCAGAAGCCACAAGACACGGTTCCGTGCAAGGCATTGGTTTATGAAACATTCGACGCTGACATGAGAATGTTTCATCAGTTTTAATTAAATAATATATACGATACGTTTCCAAATGAGGTCGTCAGTCACTGCCACTGGAAGAATGGCGTGCGATATTTCAAGACGCAGGGTACAATCAGCCAGCCCTAAACGCGTCGTGGTCGCGATCACATCAACATTAGACCACTTTGTGAGGCGCTGGGGAGAGACTTTGGCTGGTAGTGATGGACTGGTATGCACACTGCTGGCGTGAGTGCTTGCAGGATATATTTTGATCAACAGCTAAATATGACCGACAGCGAGGGGGGGGGGCATCATTTCACCTCCCAAGAGGGAATTGCATGCTCAACAGTCTGTCTGTGACTCACAGGCTACACGAGGGAGGCGAAAGAAATGGATTACGGATACTTTCGTATGTGGAAACTGGAGTACCTTTGCATCATAGTGGATGTCCACTCATATATATATCGATATATCGATATATATCGATATATATCGATGCCAGAGTACTTTCAGAACACATGAGAGGTAGGCGCTTCTAAAGCAATCCAGCCACCCAAAAGAGGCAGCCGGTGCGTTTGAAGTAACCTAGCCACCCACCAGAGGCAGCTAGCGCTTCCAAAGCAACCCAGCCACCCACCAGAGGCAGCTGGCGCTTCCAAAGCAACCCACCCACCCACCAGAGGCAGCCAACGCTTCCAAAGCAACCCAGCCACCCACCAGAGGCAGTTGGCGCTTCCAAAGCAACCCAGCCACCCACCAGAGGCAGCCGGCGCTCAACGTCGCACGCCAATAATTCAACTTTTCCTGGTGTTCGAGCTAACATGTGGTCCTACATGAGCTAACATGAGCTAACTTAGCTAATCACACTTTGGAGGGCCCGGTGCATTTTCGGCCTCCCGTTGTATTCTTAGGGTCCCACTGTATTTAATTGGGGATCCCGACGCATATTTGTGGGATCCAGCACGATTTTAGAGGCTCTGGTGTAATTTCTCGGGATCCCGGCGCGACTTTTCGGGCCCAAGCGCGTAATTCCGGCAGGATCTGAAGCTAGCTTTCTGGCTTCGACGCAATTTTTGGTGCCTTCTGATTTTCTAAGTCCGAGCCCCGGCTCTATTTTTCGGGCCCCCGGCGCCATATTCTTGTGTCGAACCGCGATCTTTCGAGCTCCAGTATGTTTTTTTTGGGCCGTACGCGATATTTAAAGGCATCTGGTGGTATGTTTATTTTTGAAGGCATCTGGCGGTATGTTTATGGCACCGGAGCGATTTTTGAAGGCATCTGGCGGTATGTTTATGGCTCCGGAGCGATTTCCTTGACCGGGACATCTATTTTTCGGAATTTCTCATTATTTTGGAGGGCTCCGACTTTATTTTCCTCGGGCCCCAATTCAATATCTGTGGTCATGCTGTGCTTATTTAAGGCCATCGGCGTCACTTTTTTGGGAGACCCGAAGGGAATTTTCGATGCCCCGACCAGATTTTCTCGGACTACCGACTGGAATTTTGGGTCCCGAGCATGATACTTGGGGGCTTGGCGCGAGTTCGTGGGGAGCGTTGCACTTCACTGGGCCCGAGCGCGATTTTGTCGGGCTCCGGCGCAAATTTTCGGCCCGGTGCAAGTTTTTTTTTGGTGCCAGCTGTATTTATGTAGAGCCCCCTACGCGAATTCTCGGGGCCCCGACACGAATTTATGGAGCCCAATAACTATTTTTGGGGACCCGGCGCGATTCTTGGCAGCCCACGCCTTCAGGAGGCGGGGGACAGTTTCCTCTTTGGTACACCACTGCGGCTGCTCAACGAGTTGTTCTTCAGCCGATGGCACCCTTCAATGTCGCAAAAAAGCCCTTCGAAAAATTATCTTTCAGGATGTGTTCGGATTTTTATTCTGTGCTCGGGTCGATTCGATTATGAGTCCCTTTGCGATTTTTGTGGTCGAAGTCTATTTTTGAAAGTCTCATACGCGATATTTGTAGGCCCCGGTACGATTCTCAGGGTTCCCGGTGCATCTTTGTCGTGCCCCAGCACGCTTCTTTTCCGGGGCCGACGCGTTTTAGGGTCTTCACGCAATTGTTCTAGCCGCGGAGTGAGGTTCCGTGTAGGGATTTATATTTTGGAAGCCGGCTTCGACTTTTTGGGCTCCGGCAGAACATTTTGGGCACCCAGTGTGACTTTCAATGGTTGGGATCCCTATTGCGAGTTTTAGTGGCTTCGACACGTATTTGGTGGTCCAACACGTTTTGGAGGCTTTTGGAGCTATTTGTGAGGCCCCGGAATGATTTTCCACGTCAGGACTTCTTTTCTCTCGTTTTCCCAGCTTCATTTTCTTGGGTGGTCCCGATGAGACTCTTGGGGCCCTGGTGCGACCTGTCGAGCTCCTAGCGTGATTCTCAGAGGACCGGGCTCGATTTTTTGGTACCGCCAGGCTCAGTGATTTTAGGGTCCCCGGCCCGACCTCTTGGGTCCCCGTCGCGATTTTCAAGAACCTGGCACGACTTTTTTGGCCCCCAACGTGATGTTCATGGCCCAGGCGCGAGACGTTTGCAGCCCCAGCGTGATTTTCATGAACCCCGGTTCGACTTTTTGGGAGCCCCAGTACGATTTTCAGGGGCACGACCCGATCTTTTGGACCCCAGCGATATTTTTAGGAGCCCACCGTTTTTGGCCCCCATCGTGATTATCAATGTCACTGGCACGACTTTTTGGGCTTCCAGCATGATTTTTAGGAGCGCAGATGCGAACTTATGAGGCCCCTAGTGTAATTTTCAGGGTACCCGGTCCGACTTTTTGGGGACCACAGCGCGATTTTCCGGTGGTTCGTCCCGACCTTTGGGCCCCAGTGTGATTTTCAGTGGCCTGGCCAGTCTTTTTGGCCCACCGCGTCGTTTTCTGGGGCCCCGGCGAGACTTCTTGGGTCCTCAGCGTGATTTCCAGGGGTCCGGCCCGACCGTTTGAAGCCCCGGCGTGATTTTCGGGGTCCCTGCGCGACTTTTTCTGGGGCCCAGCGGTATCTTCAGGTGCCCGGTCCCACTTTTTGGAGCCGCCGGCGTCATTTTTAGGAGTCCAAGAACGATTCTGGGGGCCGCAATGTGATTCTTGGGGACCTCATAACCTCTCTGGGGTTGGGGGCAACCACCGCCAATGCCCCCTTCGGTATGCCGCTGGTACGCTATGCATATATATATATATATATATATATATATATATATATATATATATATATATATATATATATATATATATATATATATATATTCTCCAATTCAGCCAGAACAAACCCAATCCCTGAAATAATAGGGTGAGTGGGCACAACTCGAGACAATGGATATTTTATGGGTGGTTAAATGGTAATATTGTAGTTATTATCGTGTTCACAACAAATGAATTATTCTGAGGTACAGATGCTTTGGCCATTTCTGATTGAGACCTATCATTGCATACCCAACATCATATAAGCAAGTCGGAAAGCAAGTACACAACGTGGAGAACATGAATGCGTACACCGGATTATTGGTATCATGCTTCATATAAAATGACAGGCCTTGATGAGCTGGATGCATCTTTCACAAGCATAAACGGAAGATAAGCATCATTTTGCAATGAGAATCATGCCTGAACACGATCCTAATTACACACCGCCCAAAGGATGCGATGTATTTCTGACCGCACCAGTCAGGCACGCCATGAAAGGTGCCGCCAACTCATCTATCACCGGCCCTTGACAAGAGACCGTCCTCAGCCCAGTCGCACCCACTCCAGGGGTGGAAGCAATTACAGAAAGTTACACGATTGCGGCAGGCTGAGTTTGGCCAGAAAGTTGCTCTATGTACACACTCCGGCAGGTAAAGGGTTAAAGGTGGGTCAGCTAAAAAGAAAAAAACGTACCATAGACCATCATTTTATGAATGCGGCAAATTGAAGTGGCATGCACTTAGTCTATGTATCACTCGCCAGGCTTGATATAATTATTTGTAAGCTCACGTTGTCTCCGGCTCCCAGTTACGCCCGCCAGGGGATTCCTCAAAATCGTGATGGGTATTAGAGTCGCCAAGAGCATTCAGTTTAAGTGTGGTGGGGAGAGGGTCAAAAGAGCTGTCTATCGTGATGTAGATAAGGGGTAAAAGCCCAAGACAGACCAGGGTAATGGAGGTCAGCCGATCATAACTTACAAGTATTCAAAATTGTACTTGCTAATTGTACTAATAATTGTACTAATTGTAACTGAACTGGCTGAAGTTGGATCATCTTGACAATGCATACGATTCATGACATCATGAACATCCGAAACTTCACACCAGAACTTCGTGATCGGCATCAGAACGTACGTGGTATCAACATTGTACAAAAACGCGTGCTGTTGGTCGGGCCTTTGGCGTTGGCTGAGACCAACATTGATTTTGAAGACCGGCGTGTACAATGTACGTGCATATGTTTTGATCTCACGAGTAGTGTTAGAACATAGACATAGGCAGGCAAAAATAAGCACTTCATGCATTTTTCAAATTATATCAGCGAAAAAGACAATATGGATGCCGCGACATTATGCATCACAAGTGTTAACAATGTCAGACATCGGTGTCGTTTTGCATACTCGCAGAGTAACACGCGCACATCCAATACTGAATTGCACCCGTCCAATGCTAAATTTTGCACAACCATAGTTCAAGAAGAACAATTGCGAGCGAGAACTTCAGAACGTCTTCCCGACTCAATGCACTTTAAAATATTTTCGAATAGAGTAAGCAAGATCTTCCAAGACCCCGATTCAGCTTTCACGTTGTCATGAACGTCATCTGCCCACCATGCCGTTTGATAAAACAACTGCCCCGGTCAGAACATTCATGTTTTATGCGTCTGTAACTAGCACATAGCTGTAGTCAGATAGCTGGCATTTCATTCTCCAGTTGGTCGGACATCTAGTCAAAACTGGCGCATCGGGGACCATTTGGGAGAGTCACCGCGCCGAGTGTCGACTCCGCCGGCTTCAAACAAGACGCATTGGCGCCGGGACTCACTGACGGAAGCTGACTCTCCCCAGAACACCACAACATTGGCCGTGACAACCAGAACACTGGCCATGACAACCAGAACACTGGCCGTGACAACCAGAACTTTGGCCGCGACAACCAGAACACTGGCCGTGACAACCACAACATTGGCCGTGACAACCACAACATTGGCCGTGACAACCACAACATTGGCCGTGACAACCAGAACACTGGCCGTGACAACCAGAACACTGGCCGTGACAACCAAAACATTGGCCGTGACAACCAGAACACTGGCCGTGACAACCAGAACACTGGCCGTGACAACCAAGACATTGGCCGTGACAACCAGAACACTGGCCGTGACAACCAAAACATTGGCCGTGACAACCAGAACACTGGCCGTGACAACCACAACATTGGCCGTGACTACCAGAACACTGGCCGTGACAACGAGAACACTGGCCGTGACAACCAGAACACTGGCCGTGACAACCAGAACATTGGCCGTGACAACCAGAACACTGGCCGTGACAACCAGAACACTGGCCGTGACAACCAGAACACTGGCCGTGACAACCATAACACTGGCCGTGACAACCAGAACACTGCCCGTGACAACCAGAACACTGGCCGTGACAACCAGAACACTGGCCGTGACAGCCAGAACATTGGCCGTGACAACCAGAACACTGGCCGCGACAACCAGAACACTGGCCGTGACAACCAGAACATAGCCGTGACAACCAGAACACTGGCCGTGACAACCAGAACACTGGCAGTGACAACCAGAACATTGGACGCGACAACCAGAACACTGGCCGTGACAACCAGAACACTGGCCGTGACAACCAGAACATTTGCTGCGACAACCAGAACACTGGCCGTGACAACCAGAACACTGGCCGTCACAACCAGAACATAGCCGTGACAACCAGAACACTGGCCGTGATAACCAGAACGCTGGCCGTGCAGCTTCCAGCCGGCTGGCCCGCGACGACAGCCCCATGGGTACAGCCTGCGGGCACGACGGCAGCCCCATGAGTATAGCCTGCAGGCGTGGCACCATCGACCACTCCCCACACCGGAGCGGGCGCACCATTCCGCTAACTGTTCATCCGCGTGGCGTCTGTGGCTGACATACGCCCGACATGGCAGTGGTCAGAGCGAGGCGCCCACACGGTCGGCCCCGAGCCAGCCGATAAGTCAGCGGCGGTTCCCACCACAGCCGAAAACCATCTACTGGAAGCCGACAGCCGCTCCGCCGCCACACAAGAAGAGCCGACAGCCGCTCCACAGTCACACGAGGAGAGCCCAAACAGAGCTGCGCCATCACACGAGGAGAGCCGACAGCCGCTCCGCCATCACGTGAGGGGAGCCCGACAGCCGCTCCGCCGCCACACAAGAAGAGCCGACAGCCGCTCCACAGTCACACGAGGAGAACCCAAACAGAGCTGCGCCATCACACGAGGAGAGCCGACAGCCGCTCCGCCATCACGTGAGGGGAGCCCGACAGCCGCTCCACAGTCACACGAGGAGAGCCCAACAGGAGCTGCGCCATCACGCGAGGAGAGCCCAACAGGAGCTGCGCCATCACACGAGGAGAGCCCAACAGGAGCTGCGCCATCACACGAGGAGAGCCGACAGCCGCTCCGCCATCACGTGAGGGGAGCCCGACAGCCGCTCCACAGTCACACGAGGAGAGCCCAACAGGAGCTGCGCCATCACACGAGGAGAGCCCAACAGGAGCTGCGCCATCACACGAGGAGAGCCCAACAGGAGCTGCGCCATCACACGAGGAGAGCCCAACAGGAGCTGCGCCATCACACGAGGAGAGCCGACAGCCGCTCCGCCATCACATGAGGGGAGCCCGACAGCCGCTCCGCCATCACATGAGGGGAGCCCGACAGCCGCTCCGCCATCACATGAGGTGAGCCCGACAGCCGCTCCGCCGTCACACAAGGAGAGCCCGACAGCCGCTCCGCCATCACACAAGGAGAGCCCGACAGCCGCTCCGCCATCACATGAGGTTAGCCCGGCAGCCGCTCCGCCGTCACACGTGTAATAGAGTTAGTTTTGGAGCGTCTTAATCCCCTAAATTCAGCCCCCTACCCCCTCCGTTCCTGGCGCGACAAGTCTCAGGCACCTAGACTGGCGTCCGCCTGTCTGATGCCGACGTAAGCAAGCCACCGCTCCAGTCGGGGCCGGTCAGTGGACCTTGCCACTTCCCCTCCCCTCAGTTCGACTGACTCGGTTGAAACGATGTTAGATGTAACAGAGTTCACATAAAGTTAAACGTTTGGCTGTCCCGTAACCGTAATTGAGATAATCCCGTAAGCCTTCCGATTGTAAAAGTGTACCATAATTGTAACTGTAATAGTGTACCGTAAATGTCACATAGCAACCATCACTAACTGCAGGCCCACTTCCCCTGTCGAACCTTCTAGAACAGGGATGTGACGTAAATGGGCGTATGCCTCCTCGACCAATCAGCGGCCGGGGGTATTCGCCCGCGAGAGGCCCAACGGCTGCGCCCAGTCAGTCAGGCTTGGATTCTCACTGCGAGCGGACCGCTGCTGAAACGCTCCGGCGCGCGCTTCCTTCCCAACTAAATTCGCCCTCTAAATTCATAGAAAGGCAGTATCACGGCTTTCCTTCAGAGGAGAAAGTTCTGAACGGTGTCTGTCTGTCTCGTGTGATCGTGCGAGTGCTGCAGTGCAATACAGGGCAGCTAAAAGGACATTGGTGCTTACACAACCGGGGTTATCGAGACGACGAGGTTGCTAGACTTTCGCGAGCCAATATAGGAACTTTACTACACACGAGGAGAGCCCGACAGCCGGTCCCGGCCTTCACGCCGACTGCCAATGTGCACGATACCAGCGGTAACGATGGAGTGGCGTGCCACTGTTTATACAGCGCGACTTCGCATCCACTCGAGTCAGCCATTTGGCTTCAAAGCGAGGGGTTTGCTTGCTTGGATACAAATGCGGTACATGCTATCCAGGTGATAATATTTATGAGTGGACAGGTGATTAGCTGTCATATGACTCAGACATAAAATACTTCCGACAAGGAGGAAAACAAAAAATCATCCTACCCCAGAAGGGGTAGATCTAAGGGGAAGAGGTAGATCTCGGGAAGCCTCTTCCCCTATATTTCCCGCGTCTTCGGGGGCGGGAATTTTTTGTTCCTCCTAGATTGTCCACCGCCATGCTTTTAAGTCGAGCACACGATGCAACTTGATCAATTTCTACTTATCCTATAATTATAGTTTGGGGTAAAGCAAGCGACATATATAATTTAACTGAACTATAGCATTTTTTTGCCATCATGGAGGGTTTAATTGTAACATATGCTATAATACCATGCACTGAAGTTTTTTCCCCGATCTTCTAGATCCCGCAGTCCCCTAATAAACACACGCACACGTACACACACACACATACACACACACACACATGCACACACATGCACACACACACACACGCAGACACCCACGCTACCCCGTGCGAATTGCCATACCGCGCGCGATCGATCTGCTTCTCAGGAAATAACATCCGCTCTGGCCCTGTGTGTGGCGCTACCCCGGCCCTGCGTGACACAGTAACTACCTTCCCAGTGGCCGCACCGATGGCACCCTCACTACTGGTGGCGGCCGACATACCTTCTCGTCTGTCAGCACCTGCGCCAGTCCGTTAGCAAGCGGTTATTCCAAGGTTTGGTGACAGGCGGAATTTCGTTTCTTTAGTGTCAAGTGTCTTGCTTCAGTTTTCACCCATTTTCGGTATCCGAAAATGGGTTAATGGGTATTTCTTGAGACTGGTGGGTCGTCCTCCCTGAATACATTTTATGATGTGGTCCTCTTTTCACCCACTTGTTTTCTCGTTTTTGGAAGTAGATTTGTGTTCCGCGTTCTCCTACTGTAAGTCGACATGCTTGGTCAAATCTGCATGCTCCAGCTCTTATCTGTCCTTCCCATATGAAAACAAGACTTCACAGATGACCGATTCGCTATCGGTATTTTTATTAGCCCATTCGATACATTTGCAGTATAAGTCTATCCTGCGTCTATCAAGCTTCTGAAGCCCCGGGGAATCACGGTCTATTTATGTTTGCCCCCAACTCGTGTTCATGTCTGCGTTGCCATCTCGAGCTCCGTACAGCACGAGACCGCCCAGTTTGCCAGTCTGCTTCTCAGCATATCGCCGTTTCCCCGCATCCATCTTCGACTCGATCAGAACACTGTTCCGCCTTCCCGAATAGGTTCCGAGTTCAGACTCACGACGCCTGCGTTCGATCTCTTTTACTTGTGTTCCGCCTCTGGAGACCCACGTTTAATCTCTCCTAGTCTGTGCTTCAGTTTTCTAGGAACGGGTGACGTTTTCTGCGTTTGAGAGGGCGTCATCCACTTCTGCAATACTGAGATGACCTCGGATAAGTTCTGATCCAATATGGACTCCATAGAGCTTTCAAAATTAATTGGATTTGCCGGGTAATGCACGCATCAACTGCCTGCCCAAACCCGACCAAGCTCATAAAACGCCACTGCCGCTGTCCACATAGTGCGCTGGCCATACCTGGCGAGGGCTATAAAACGCCACTGTCACTTGCCCGTTTCACGACTGCCAATAAGCACCGGGATGCAATCATGGATCATGTACGCCTGGATTGGAAACCAACAGCTGTTTGCGTATCAGCCCACCAGGCGGAGGGTAAGTAAAAACACGGAAACGCGGCCGGTTTTAGGCCGTGCGCCCATTGGAGTTCAGGGTACGCATTTCGTAGTAGCATTTTTCCAATTGATTCAGCCATCCCAGGAGGATTGCATCAGTCTTTCATGATACAGAATTGATCAAGGAACCTTGCCGTTCTTTCCTTATTGATTTATTACGCTCCGTTCAGAAGTTGTCGTGGTGTGAAGTGAAGACATCTGTGAGAGGGAGCCCACCTCGCCCCAAGGGTCGGCCCACCGATGTTGATATCTTGATGATCTTTATCTTGAATATTTATATCTTATCTCTCCATCTTTATCTTGATCTTGAAATGACTGGACGGGGCAAAGTACATGAAGGCAGACCAAAATTAATTTGGGGGGGGGGGGGCACATTCCATTGGCTCCCATGTTAGAAGTTGAAATAGTTGCGGGGGTGGGTTAAGCAAACATCAAGGTGGCAGTTCCCCTCAAAGGTATATAAAACAACACCCCTGAGTCGAACGACTGGCAGGTGGTAGCGAATCGGCGATAGGTAGTGGCGTTGCCAGCTAAGGTATGTTGCAAGGGCTGATCCAAGGGGAGGAAGCGAAAGTGGCGCCCCTTATGACCCGAAGGACGCCTCTCTTGGAGGTTCCAGTGTACCCCCTCCCTCGAATTTCTCAGCGCAACGTGCTCCTCGATCTGGGAACGGCAGTCCTCCGGGAGTCCGAACGCACGCCGCGATTTTTTTCGGCGAAAGGCACTACTCAGACAAAAACAAATGGTGCCCCTCTGGGAGATCGAAGTGTACCCCCGTCCAAATGTTCTGGACCAAGAGCCGCCCCTCTGGAGAAATGAGGCCTCCTTGGCAAAATCATAAATATGTCAGTGGCATGGGGGAGGGGGAGGGGGTTTGTACCCTCCATGGAACTTCCGCTCAATCCTCTTTGCGGACTGGTGGGTACGCCGAAGTCTGTACTCTCCCATTCAGTTGTGTAAACCACTCCACCGGAAAATACCAGCCGCATATCTAGAGACTAAGGAGGGTGGGGGCGAAAGCAGAACCGCTCATTCTTATCTTTCAGGGTGAAACTACCCCCTCAATGCTTGCTTCCCCGCCACCCGCAATAATTTCAACTTTTAACATGGGAGCCTATGGAATGTGACCCCACCCCCTATTCATCTTGGTCTGCCTATTGCCTTCATGTACTTTGCGCCCTCCGATCATTTTACGAAATAAACATCGGTGGGACGACCCTTTCGGCGAAATGGGCTCCCTCTCACAGATGCCTTCACTTCGCATCACAACTTCGGAAATAGCGTAATAAATAAATAAGGAAAGAACGGTAAGGTTCCTTGATCAATTCTGTATCATGAAAGGCAGATGCAATCCTCCTGGGGTGGTTTAATCAATTATAAAAAAGTTCAATACGAAATGCGTACCCCGAACTCCCATAGGCGCATGGCCTAAAACTGGTCGAGTTTCCGTGCTTTTACTTACCCTCCGCTAGGTGGCAGGTTCATCTGCCGCTGATACGCGCAGATGAAAGGCGCCGACGCGGAGTTTCCAATCCAGGCGTACATCATCCATGGTCAGGCTCGCTTGGTCTGACTTCCAGCTTTCCGACTAGATGACGTCCCAGGCGCGGATGTAGGTGTATATTTTCAGGGTTTGTGCATAAACAAGCTGTTACTCGTCCAAAAACTTGTATCAGGTAGCTGAACCTACTTCGTTAGGTTTATTAATGTAATAAATTGGTCCAATCTCCGGTTTAAAAGTCTTCAGATCAACATACTTATTATGGCTTGACCCCGCCATTGGGATGTCATGACGATTACTTCCCGCTAGTGCACGCGTGAACCCGCCTACTGTCCACATAACATCACTGTACACATAGCGCGCATTGCACTTCAGTCCACATTGTACCTCTCTCTCTGGCTGTCTTTCCCTCTTCCAGTCCGCTCCGGTCTCGGTTCAGGTCGTGTTCTGTCCTTCCCAGCCGGTGTTCGTCTGCTCGCGTCCGTGCCCCGCCTGACCGGCCTGGGTCCTATCTGCCCAGCCTGTGTCCTACTTGCCCCGTCTGTGCCCCGCCTAACCGGCCTGTGCCCTACCTGCCCGACCTGTCCTACCTGCCCGGCATGAGTCCTATCTGCCCCGTCTATGTCCCGCCTGCCTGGCCTGTGCCCCGCCTGCCCGGCCTGAGCCCTCCCTACCCGGCCTGTGCTCCGGCTGCCCGGCCGATGCTCCGGCTACCCGGTCTGTGTCCTACCTACCCAGCCTGTGCCCTACCTACCCAGCCTGTGCCCTGCCTACCCAGCCTGTGCCATGCCTGCCCAGCCTGTGTCCAACCTGCACGGCCTGTGTCCAACCTGCCCGGCCTGCGTCCAACCTGCCCGGCCTGTGTCCAACCTGCCCGGCCTGTGTCCAACCTGCCCGGCCTGTGTCCAACCTGCCCGGCCTGCGTCCAACCTGCACGGCCTGTGTCCAACCTGCCCGGCCTGCGTCCCGCCTGCCCAGCGCATGTCCCTCCTGCCCGGTTTATTTCCCTCCATACCCCGGCGAGGGCTGCGGACCGCCTGCCCGGCCTGTGTCCCACCTGCCCGGCCTGTGTCCCGCCTGCCCGGCCTGTGTCCCAACCATGCCCGGCCGAGTGCTGCGATACCTGCCGGCCTCGGCGTCCCGCCTGCCCAGCGCATATCCCGTCGAGGACTCGGACCGGCCCGGCCTATTTCCTCCCTTCCCGGCCGAGGGCTGCGGACCGCCTGCCCGGCCTGTGTCCCACCTGCCCGGCCTGTGTCCCGCCTGCCCGGCCTATGTCCCTCCCATTCCCGGCCGAGTGCTGCGGACTTCCTGCCCGGCCTGTGTTCCTCCCATTCCCGGCCGAGGGCTGCGGACCGCCTGCCCGGCCTGTGTTCCTCCCATTCCCGGCCGAGGGCTGCGGACCGCCTGCCCGGCCTGTGTCCCTCCCCTTCCCGGCCGAGGGCTGCGGACCGCCTGCCCGGCCTGTGTCCCTCCTGCCCAGTCTGTGTACCACCTGGCCCATTCCCGGCCGAGGCCTCCCCTTCCCGGCCGAGGGCTGCGGACCCCTGCCCGGCCTCCTCCCTTCCCGGCCGAGGGCTGCGGACCGCCTGCCCGGCCTGTGTCCCTCCCCTCCCGGCCGAGGGCCTGCCCGGCCTGTGTCCCTCCGGACGCCTGCCCGCTCGGCCTGTGTCCTCCCCTGCCCGGCAGGCTGGACCGCCTGCCCGGCCTGTGTCCCTCCCTTCCCGGCCGAGGGCTGCGGACCGCCTGCCCGGCCTGTGTCCCTCCCATTCCCGGCCGAGGGCTGCGGACCGCCTGCCCGGCCTGTGTCCCTCCCCTGCCCGGCCGAGGGCTGCAGGGAGGGACCGGCAGGGAGCGGCGCGCCACACTGGCCGGAGTCGAGCCGTCGCGACACCAGTCACCGCGCCGCCACTTGACATTATTAATCGCAGCCGGCCAAGTCCCAATCGTAATGGATCACGGCGACAATATATCGTGCGTGCAGACTCTATCGGGAGTCGGCGGCGTCGTTAAACTGCTCGGCTGCCGGCCGACGACACGCCCGTAAATGGCCACCATCTGCGTCCGCCCGCGCCGCAGCTTGGCGGCGCGCCACAACCGCAGCACACGCGGCGGCGCTGAACGGCGCTGCACTGAACATGGATGAGCACGGACGGCAGCTGAGCTGAACATGGCCGAGCACGGACGGCAGCTGAGCTGAACATGGACGAGCACGGACGGCAGCTGCACTGGACACGGCCGAGCACGGACGGCAGCTGCACTGAACATGGCCGAGCACGGACGGCAGCTGCACTGAACATGGACGAGCACGGACGGCAGCTGCACTGGACACGGCCGAGCACGGACGGCAGCTGCACTGGCCACGGCCGAGCACGGACGGCAGCTGCACTGAACATGGCCGAGCACGGACGGCAGCTGCACTGGACACGGCCGAGCACGGACGGCAGCTGAGCTGAACATGGCCGAGCACGGACGGCAGCTGCACTGGACACGGCCGAGCACGGACGGCAGCTGAGCTGAACATGGACGAGCACGGACGGCAGCTGCACTGAACACGGCCGAGCACGGACGGCAGCTGCACTGGACACGGCCGAGCACGGACGGCAGCTGAGCTGAACATGGACGAGCACGGACGGCAGCTGCACTGGACACGGCCGAGCACGGACGGCAGCTGAGCTGAACATGGCCGAGCACGGACGGCAGCTGAGCTGAACATGGACGAGCACGGACGGCAGCTGCACTGGACACGGCCGAGCACGGACGCGCTGCTGCACTGAACACGGCCGAGCATGGACGCGCTGCTGCACTGAACATGGCCGAGCATGGACGCGCTGCTGCACTGAACATGGACGAGCACGGACGGCAGCTGCACTGGACACGGCCGAGCACGGACGGCAGCTGCACTGAACACGGCCGAGCACGGACGCGCTGCTGCACTGGACACGGCCGAGCACGGACGGCAGCTGCACTGAACACGGCCGAGCACGGACGGCAGCTGCACTGAACACGGCCGAGCACGGACATACCCAGCAGCGTCCACCGGAAGCCATCGGGAAGCGTCAGCAGCCGAAGATTCCAAACTGCTCGATGCCTGGCATGTGCAATTCAATTGTACCGGTTGGGACGTTTCGACAAAGTAGTGTGCAATGTTATGACTATCCACCGCGGGCGGGAGGCGGGCTCACGACCGCGCCTTCCTCGACGCATAGCTCAACTGCTGTTGAGCTCGACCGCATTTAACCACATCGAGTGCTGCACACGACACCCTTCCGCACCTTCAATTCCACGCTACCGCAAAACGATGTCCAATGATTGACGGCGCAATTGTGCATCTTCTACTGCGTGATATCGTAGTCGCCACGAATGGGCTCATGAGATGCCGGCATAACCGCCACCGACGGAGACATGCTGACTGCGGGGTGGAATCTGCACACGTCCGTCTCATCCCGACAGGGGAGGTGACTGGAGCCGCACGAGTCCACCTATCTCTCACACGTCCATCTCATCCCGACAGGGGAGGTGACTGGAGCCGCACGAGTCCACCTATCTCTCACACGCCCATCTCATCCCGACAGGGGAGGTGACTGGAGCCGCACGAGTCCACCTATCTCTCACACGCCCATCTCATCCCGACAGGGGAGGTGACTGGAGCCGCACGAGTCCGCCTATCTCTCACACGCCCATCTCATCCCGACAGGGGAGGTGACTGGAGCCGCACGAGTCCGCCTATCTCTCACACGCCCGTCTCATCCCGACAGGGGAGGTGACTCTGGAGCCGCACGAGTCCACCAATCTCTCACACGCCCATCTCATCCCGCCAGGGGAGGCGACTCTGGAGCCGCACGAGTCCACCAATCTCTCACACGCCCGTCTCATCCCGACAGGGGAGGTGACTCTGGAGCCGCACGAGTCCACCAATCTATCACACGCCCATCTCATCCCGACAGGGGAGGTGACTGGAGCCGCACGAGTCCACCTATCTCTCACACGCCCATCTCATCCCGACAGGGGAGGTGACTCTGGAGCCGCACGAGTCCACCTATCTCTCACACGCCCATCTCATCCCGCCAGGGGAGGTGACTCTGGAGCCGCACGAGTCCACCTATCTCTCACACGCCCATCTCATCCCGACAGGGGAGGTGACTGGAGCCGCACGAGTCCGCCTATCTCTCACACGCCCGTCTCATCCCGACAGGGGAGGTGACTCTGGAGCCGCACGAGTCCACCAATCTCTCACACGCCCATCTCATCCCGCCAGGGGAGGTGACTCTGGAGCCGCACGAGTCCACCTATCTCCCACACGCCCATTTCATCCCAACAGGAGAGGTGACTCTGGAGCCGCACGAGTCCACCAATCTCTCACACGCCCATCTTATCCCGACAGGGGAGATGACTCTGGAGCCGCACGAGTCCGCCTATCTCTCACACGCCCGTCTTATCCCGACAGGGGAGGTGACTGGAGCCGCACGAGTCCACCTATCTCTCACACGCCCATCTCATCCCGACAGGGGAGGTGACTCTGGAGCCGCACGAGTCCGCCTATCTCTCACACGCCCATTTCATCCCGACAGGGGAGGTGACTCTGGAGCCGCACGAGTCCACCTATCTCCCACACGCCCATCTCATCCAGACTGGGGAGGTGACCCTGGAGCCGCACGAGTCCACCTATCTCTCACACGCCCATCTCATCCCGACAGGGGAGGTGACTGGAGCCGCACGAGTCCGCCTATCTCTCACACGCCCGTCTCATCCCGACAGGGGAGGTGACTCTGGAGCCGCACAAGTCCACCTATCTCTCACACGCCCGTCTTATCCCGACAGGGGAGGCGACTCTGGAGCCGCACGAGCCCGCCTATCTCTCACACGCCCGTTTCATCCCGACATGGGAGGTGACCTGGAGCCGCACAAGTCCACCAATCTCTCACACGCCCGTCTTATCCCGACAGGGGAGGCGGCTCTGGAGCCGCACGAGTCCGCCTATCTCTCACACGCCCGTTTCATCCCGACAGGGGAGGTGACTGGAGCCGCACGAGTCCGCCATCTCCCACACACACCGCGACAGGCCACGTCTTCACAGCTGCTTTATGATGCACCTAAGCAGTCTCCAAGCGCAGCCGTGAACAGTGCCCATTTGGGTGGATTCTTGTTTTCCCCGCGGCTGTGGGTAGGGAGGAGGGTGCAAACACGTATGTTTTCATCCGCTCTCGCCAATTCTAGAAGACAAAACAGTACGAGGCCTCGGAATATATCCAATGAATTTCAACTGTCTCCAGCAAACTTCGCTCTCTGATAGTCGAATCGCTTCGCTCTCGAATGATTCTCCGGAGCGACGAATCATTGCCAACCGTTCATTCGACGACTCGAAGCGTTTTCTCACAACAGCCGGCCACTCCACATAGCATCGGTCGGTACCTTCAGCGGACAACAGAAACCACTCTGGTGCCGGTGAACAACAGTTGTGGCTCAACGTGGAGTTAGAGTCTCCACTGGACAGCGGGGTCGCCCTCGGCGGAGGATAGTGGGGTCACCCACGGCGGAGGACAGACGGGTCACCCTCGATGGAGGACAGCTGAGCCAGCCTTAGTGGAGGACAGTTGGGTCGCCCTCGGCAGAGGACAGTGGGGTCACCCTCGGCGGAGAACAGTGGGGTCACCCCCGGCGGAGGACAGTGGGGCCACCCTCGGTGGAGGACAGCGGGATCACCCACAGTGGAGGACAAAGGGGCCACCCTCGGCGGAGGATAGAGGGGCCACCCTCGATGGAGGACAGCTGGACCACCCTCGGAGCGGAAAGGCCCTCGGTAGAGGACAGCGGGCTGGTCCTCAGTAGAGGACAGCGGGCTCGTCCTCAGTGGAGAACAGCGGGCCGGTCCTCGGTGGAGGACAGCACGCTGGTCCTCAGTGGGGGACAGCGGGCCGGTCCTCGGTGGAGGACAGCAGGCTGGTCCTCAGTGGGGGACAGCAGGCCGGTCCTCGGTGGAGGACAGCAGGCTGGTCCTCAGTGGGGGACAGCGGGCCGGTCCTCGGTAGAGAACAGCAGCCGGCGGCGGGCGGTCCGGCCGGTGCGGTGAGCGCCATTAGTGACTGCTGCACGACTCCTGTGGGAACGAGCGGTCGCCGCCGGCCGATGTTCCGGTGACTTCCGCCGGCAGGCCCGCCAACAGGTGGCCGGCGCACTCCCGGCTGGCGCGCGCGGCGGCGGCGGTGGCGGCGGCGGCGAGTCGCGGACGGCAAGGTCGCGCCGCGGCGCGCCGCATCACACCACACCGTGTTGCGCCACACCATACTATGTCGCGCCACACCACACCATGTCGCGCCACACTACACCATGTCGCGCCACACCACACCGTGTTGCGCCACACCACACCACACCACGCCGCACCACACCACACCACGCCGCACCACACCACACCACGCCGCACCACACCACACCACGCCGCACCACACCACGCCGCGCACCGCAGCACAGGTTCGACGCACTCGTCCATTAGCTCTCGGCTGGCCGTGTTGGAACTATCAAACCGAGGCGCCCTGCCAGTGCGAGAATCAATCACCACGACTGCGCGGCTGCGGCCGACTGCCGACAGACCCTGGACCAGTTACTGGGGTGACATGGGAGGGCAGCGAAGTGCCACGGCCACGCACGTTCTCTGCTGAGAACCAGTGACGCAAGTCTTGTGCGGCTCCACCTTAACCAGTGGTCCACAACTCCGGCACAGATAGTGGCGAGCACACGGATAGACCGTCCGCACCCCTTGGTGCTTGCGGGCTACCTCTAGCAGAAATATGTTCATGGGCACCCCAAGGAGAGTTAGATATAATGCGGTAGCTTTTCGTCTTGATCTTTATCTGGAGGTTGGGGGAGATCTCTTGATGACCAGTGATGGTCAGTTTTATGTATTTCAAGACTTATTTAAGGTCTGTGAAAGCCATTGTGAACAGAGAAGGCTTCAATCGTCCTGAGGAGTGACTCATAGGTCCCCAAGTGATAACCGATTCTAGATACTCCCACGACATGTGGGATTCCTATAAATTTCTGCAAGCAAAGCTGAATGAAATCGGAATATGGTCCTCCTGATACTTTGAAGGGTGTATTGAGGCCTTGGAGGCTCCTTCCATATGAGGTTCTTTGACCAAAAGGAGACTTCACGAAACGGCTTCCTTGAGACATGCATGAAAGGCCTCAGCGCTAAGGAATGAGCAGTCGCACACAGGTGAAGCACCATGCGAGACAGCGGCACACCTCGGCATGGTCACGGGGCAGGCCCGTGAAGCAGTCACACACAGGTGAAGCACCATGTGAGACAGCGGCACACCTCGGCATGGTCACGGGGCAGGCCCGTGAAGCAGTCACACACAGGTGAAGCACCATGCGAGACAGCGGCACACCTCGGCATGATCACGGGGGCAGGCCCGTGAAGCAGTCACACACAGGTGAAGCACCATGCGAGACAGCGGCACACCTCGGCATGGTCACGGGGCAGGCCCGTGGAGCAGTCGCACACAGGTGAAGCACCATGCGAGACAGCGGCACACCTCGAGGCACCATGCGAGACAGCGGCACACCTCGGCATGGTCACGGGACAGGCCCGTGGAGCAGTCGCACACAGGTGAAGCACCATGCGAGACAGCGGCACACCTCGGCATGATCACGGGGGCAGGCCCGTGAAGCAGTCACACACAGGTGAAGCACCATGCGAGACAGCGGCACACCTCGGCATGGTCACGGGGCAGGCCCGTGGAGCAGTCGCACACAGGTGAAGCACCATGCGAGACAGCGGCACACCTCGGGATGGGCACGGGGGCAGGCCCGTGAAGCAGTCACACACAGGTGAAGCACCATGCGAGACAGCGGCACACCTCGAGGCACCATGCGAGACAGCGGCACACCTCGGCATGGTCACGGGGGCAGACCCGTGGAGCAGTCACACACAGGTGAAGCACCATGCGAGACAGCGGCACACCTCGGCATGGTCACAGGGCAGGCCCGTGGAGCAGTCGCACACAGGTGAAGCACCATGCGAGACAGCGGCACACCTCGGCATGGTCACAGGGCAGGCCCGTGGAGCAGTCGCACACAGGTGAAGCACCATGCGAGACAGCGGCACACCTCGAGGCACCATGCGAGACAGCGGCACACCTCGGCATGGTCACGGGGCAGGCCCGTGGAGCAGTCGCACACAGGTGAAGCACCATGCGAGACAGCGGCACACCTCGGCATGATCACGGGGGCAGGCCCGTGAAGCAGTCACACACAGGTGAAGCACCATGCGAGACAGCGGCACACCTCGGCATGGTCACGGGGGCAGGCCCGTGGAGCAGTCACACACAGGTGAAGCACCATGCGAGACAGCGGCACACCTCGGCATGGTCACAGGGCAGGCCCGTGGAGCAGTCGCACACAGGTGAAGCACCATGCGAGACAGCGGCACACCTCGGCATGGTCACAGGGCAGGCCCGTGGAGCAGTCGCACACAGGTGAAGCACCATGCGAGACAGCGGCACACCCGGCATGGTCACGGGGCAGGCCCGTGGAGCAGTCGCACACAGGTGAAGCACCATGCGAGGCAGCGGCACACCTCGGCATGGTCACAGGGCAGGCCCGTGGAGCAGTCACACACAGGTGAAGCACCATGCGAGACAGCGGCACACCTCGGCATGGTCACGGGGCAGGCCCGTGGAGCAGTCGCACACAGGTGAAGCACCATGCGAGACAGCGGCACACCTCGGGATGGGCACGGGGGCAGGCCCGTGAAGCAGTCACACAGGTGAAGCACCATGCGAGACAGCGGCACACCTCGAGGCACCATGCGAGACAGCGGCACACCTCGGCATGGTCACGGGGCAGGCCCGTGGAGCAGTCGCACACAGGTGAAGCACCATGCGAGACAGCGGCACACCTCGGGATGGGCACGGGGGCAGGCCCGTGAAGCAGTCACACACAGGTGAAGCACCATGCGAGACAGCGGCACACCTCGAGGCACCATGCGAGACAGCGGCACACCTCGGCATGGTCACGGGGGCAGACCCGTGGAGCAGTCACACACAGGTGAAGCACCATGCGAGACAGCGGCACACCTCGGCATGGTCACAGGGCAGGCCCGTGGAGCAGTCGCACACAGGTGAAGCACCATGCGAGACAGCGGCACACCTCGGCATGGTCACAGGGCAGGCCCGTGGAGCAGTCGCACACAGGTGAAGCACCATGCGAGACAGCGGCACACGTCGAGGCACCATGCGAGACAGCGGCACACCTCGGCATGGTCACGGGGCAGGCCCGTGGAGCAGTCGCACACAGGTGAAGCACCATGCGAGACAGCGGCACACCTCGGCATGATCACGGGGGCAGGCCCGTGAAGCAGTCACACACAGGTGAAGCACCATGCGAGACAGCGGCACACCTCGGCATGGTCACGGGGCAGGCCCGTGGAGCAGTCACACACAGGTGAAGCACCATGCGAGACAGCGGCACACCTCGGCATGGTCACAGGGCAGGCCCGTGGAGCAGTCGCACACAGGTGAAGCACCATGCGAGACAGCGGCACACCTCGGCATGGTCACGGGGCAGGCCCGTGGAGCAGTCGCACACAGGTGAAGCACCATGCGAGACAGCGGCACACCTCGGCATGGTCACGGGGCAGGCCCGTGGAGCAGTCGCACACAGGTGAAGCACCATGCGAGACAGCGGCACACCTCGGCATGGTCACGGGGCAGGCCCGTGGAGCAGTCACACACAGGTGAAGCACCATGCGAGACAGCGGCACACCTCGGCATGGTCACGGGGCAGGCCCGTGGAGCAGTCGCACACAGGTGAAGCACCATGCGAGACAGCGGCACACCTCGGGATGGGCACGGGGGCAGGCCCGTGAAGCAGTCACACACAGGTGAAGCACCATGCGAGACAGCGGCACACCTGAGGCACCATGCGAGACAGCGGCACACCTCGGCATGGTCACGGGGGCAGGCCCGTGGAGCAGTCGCACACAGGTGAAGCACCATGCGAGACAGCGGCACACCTCGGCATGGTCACAGGGCAGGCCCGTGGAGCAGTCGCACACAGGTGAAGCACCATGCGAGACAGCGGCACACCTCGGCATGGTCACAGGGCAGGCCCGTGGAGCAGTCGCACACAGGTGAAGCACCATGCGAGACAGCGGCACACCTCGGCATGGTCACGGGGCAGGCCCGTGGAGCAGTCGCACACAGGTGAAGCACCATGCGAGGCAGCGGCACACCTCGGCATGGTCACAGGGCAGGCCCGTGGAGCAGTCACACACAGGTGAAGCACCATGCGAGACAGCGGCACACCTCGGCATGGTCACGGGGCAGGCCCGTGGAGCAGTCGCACACAGGTGAAGCACCATGCGAGACAGCGGCACACCTCGGGATGGGCACGGGGGCAGGCCCGTGAAGCAGTCACACACAGGTGAAGCACCATGCGAGACAGCGGCACACCTCGAGGCACCATGCGAGACAGCGGCACACCTCGGCATGGTCACGGGGCAGGCCCGTGGAGCAGTCACACACAGGTGAAGCACCATGCGAGACAGCGGCACACCTCGGCATGGTCACGGGGGCAGGCCCGTGAAATGGCCAACTTTGTAATGTAGCTGTAAATTGTGTTAGCGCGGCACTGTTGGTTGGTTATTTGGGCTTAAGGGCGCATCGACTG
Organism: Ashinkailepas kermadecensis; assembly: GCA_034440615.1. Lineage (NCBI taxonomy): Eukaryota > Metazoa > Arthropoda > Thecostraca > Neolepadidae > Ashinkailepas > Ashinkailepas kermadecensis. Next base: position 1,026,846 of record JAOTOM010005173.1, read on the forward strand.
CGTTGGTCATACAGCGCCCAGGCTAGGCACTGTGAAATGTTGGTTGTGGTGCAGATGATCCCTCTGGTTGAGCAACATGTGGACTGACCCGCACACGCTGGGATTCAGAAACTGACATGCTACACTATCAGCACCCCCACCCCCATTAGATTGTGTCTTGACAACATATACAGGACCAAATTTCCAATCTTCAACATTTCCCTTTTTGCTGAACCAATGTACATGCTTAATGTATGTATGATGAGACGTGCTTTGTTAAAAGCCACCTTGTGTGGATTACACCCAAACACGATGATGAACCTGAATCTGAATTTGAAATAGCCACCAAACTCACATGTCTCAGCCAGAGAACACGGCCTATCGCGCAAATATTTTTCCATTGTCAAAATTAAGATCCACATTTTGTTCTGTAATTTTGTCACGCTTCTCGCGTGACGTTTACTTATTGCCTATATGGCTCGAACTTATCTCCAGGTTCACTCCTGTCTAGAAGTCCCACTGTGAAACTTAAATGATCTAGAATAATAAGAATGTCTCAGAGCCACGATACAATTCCCAGTGCAATTGCAGCAGAAACCGCTCAACGGCGACTAGGAGGGCCCATCGGTCTACGAGAGAAACTCCTGAGGAAGGTTTTTCTAAACTTGTACAGTGACCTCCTGAAGTCAAAAGTGACGCTCATTGATCCTGAAGGGGTATGGAAAGAAATAAGAGACCAAATACAACATCCGACTGAAAAACTGCAAGACGCCCTTCTGAGCCAGGGAACACCTTGCAACCAAAAAAGACCTCCATCCTAAGATAGCCTTCTAAATCCCAACGTTCTTAAATTCCGAGAAGTTTTTTTAATTGGCTATTTTTTTCTCGGAAAAACACCGCACTGATGTCAACTGCGGCCGGACATGCCAGGCTAACCGGCCACAGTGATCCGGCTCCATATCACCGGCAGTCGGATAGACAGTGATCCGGCTCCATGTTACCGGCAGTCGGATAGACGCCAGTGATCCGGCTCCATGTTGCCGGCAGTCGGATAGACAGTGATCCGGCTCCATATCACCGGCAGTCGGATAGACGACAGTGATCCGGCTCCATGTTACCGGCAGTCGGATAGACAGTGATCCGGCTCCATGTTGCCGGCAGTCGGATAGACAGTGATCCGGCTCCATATCACCGGCAGTCGGATAGACAGCCAGTGTTCATACAACTCCGTCTATTGCTGGTTTCGTGCAGTGCTGCTGAAACAGTGCTGCGCCACTCGGAGCTCAGCCGAGAGCCGCACACAAGGGACAGTGCTGCGCCACTAGGAACTCAGCCGACAGCCACACACTAGGAACAGTGCTGCGACACTCGGAGCTCAGCCGACAGCCACACACAAGGGACAGTGCTGCGCCACTAGGAACTCAGCCGACAGCCACACACTAGGAACAGTGCTGCGACACTCGGAGCTCAGCCGACAGCCACACACTAGGAACAGTGCTGCGACACTCGGAGCTCAGCCGACAGCCACACACTAGGAACAGTGCTGCGACACTCGGAGCTCAGCCGAGAACCACACCCAAGGAACAGTGCTGCGCCACTAGGAACTCAGCCGACAGCCACACACTAGGAACAGTGCTGCGACACTCGGAGCTCAGCCGACAGCCACACACAAGGGACAGTGCTGCGCCACTAGGAACTCAGCCGACAGCCACACACTAGGAACAGTGCTGCGACACTCGGAGCTCAGCCGAGAACCACACCCAAGGAACAGTGCTGGCGCACACGCCAATCTTGTAAGGCTCATCAACTTATGTTGAGGAATGTTGATAAGGTGACGTTCACCGCAGTTAAGTTTACAGGCGTAATCAAATCGTCGAAGTAAGTCGGGATCGGCATCACTATGGTGAGCCGAACAGTGCGCGTGTCGAACAGATGAGTGCCGCACCATCGGTAGACAAGGAAGTACGTGCCGAACAGATGAGTGCCACACCATCGATCGACTCGGAAGTACGTGCCGAACAGATGAGTGCCGCACCATCGGTCGACTCGGAAGTACGTGCCGAACAGATGAGTGCCGCACCATCGGTCGACTCGGAAGTACGTGCCGAACAGATGAGTGCCGCACCATCGGTAGACAAGGAAGTACGTGCCGAACAGATGAGTGCCGCACCATCGGTCGACTCGGAAGTACGTGCCGAACAGATGAGTGCCGCACCATCGGTCGACTCGGAAGTACGTGCCGAACAGATGAGTGCCGCACCATCGGTCGACTCGGAAGTACGTGCCGAACAGATGAGTGCCGCACCATCGGTCGACTCGGAAGTACGTGCCGAACAGATGAGTGCCGCACCATCGGTCGACTCGGAAGTCCGTGCCGAACAGATGAGTGCCGCACCATCGGTCGACTCCCGGAAGTACGTGCCGAACAGATGAGTGCCGCACCATCGGTCGACTCGGAAGTCCGTGCCGAACAGATGAGTGCCGCACCATCGGTCGTAAAACGTGCCGAACAGATGAGTGCCGCAAGTCCGTGCCGAACAGATGAGTGCCGCACCATCGGTCGACTCGGAAGTACGTGCCGAACAGATGAGTGCCGCACCATCGGTCGACTCGGAAGTACGTGCCGAACAGATGAGTGCCGCACCATCGGTCGACTCGGAAGTACGTGCCGAACAGATGAGTGCCGCACCATCGGTCGACTCGGAAGTACGTGCCGAACAGATGAGTGCCGCACCATCGGTCGACTCGGAAGTACGTGCCGAACAGATGAGTGCCGCACCATCGGTCGACTCGGAAGTACGTGCCGAACAGATGAGTGCCGCACCATCGGTCGACTCGGAAGTCCGTGCCGAACAGATGAGTGCCGCACCATCGGTCGACTCGGAAGTACGTGCCGAACAGATGAGTGCCGCACCATCGGTCGACTCGGAAGTCCGTGCCGAACAGATGAGTGCCGCACCATCGGTCGACTCGGAAGTTCGTGCGTTGAACGGCCACGGCGGCTCACGTCGTTCCACCACAAAACGAGCATCTGTCTCTCATCTGTCTCTCATCTGTCTCTCATCTGTCTCTCATCTGTCTCTCATCTGTCTCTCATCTGTCTCTCACGGCGCAGACCGAGCCGCGCCGTTATCCCAGCCAGCCCTCGGTCAACTCGGCTGGTCTCCAGTGGAGATGGCAGACCCAGCCAGCGCATACCCAAGGCGCCGCCTATGACGAGGCATGCGCTTCGTTCTATCCTGTTTTGTTCAGTTTCTCTTCTTCTGAGGGTCTAGCGAGTGCCATATAAACTCGTTTTTTTACCGAGTATGCAGCGTAATCGCCTGCCATTACCGGCTGATGGGTTCAATCGATGAAGACGTCGATATAGCACACCCGCTCAGCAATAATGGTATGAAGACTGCGGGCAGGCTGATGATAAATCTTGCGACGTAGTATTTTTTATTGAATCATTCGATATCTTATGCTTTAAGGCTCTATTTCATACATTTTAAGGCTTTATATTAAGGCTTGTGCATGTCTTATTACACCCTTCTCCATCGATTAAAAATGGCGTACAAGCTTTCGAGCCATTTGCCTTGTTGTCGGTCCTTTGTTTTATACTTGGTAGCCATTCGTCCAGGTTAAAAGAACGATCATCAGATGGGCCGAATTTATGTCAGAATAAGGTGGGTCACAACGAGCAGCAGTTGGCGAATGAAACGCCTGACGGTACAGTTGAAAAAAACGGTCTAAAATAGTCTTCCCTCCCTCGAATCTCAAGACACGAATCACATCTCCCTCCAATACCACTAATCCCATCCAGATACTGCCGCCTTCCCCTCCCCAACCCTACACCCCATCATTCCCTGATCCAATCGGTCCGTATTTTCCCGTTTCCAACCGCGATTTTATTTGTTTGAAACTTTATCATGAGGTGTTTTATACATTATGTGCATCAAACCTTGCGGCGGACGTTTTGTGATAGAAATATGGCCTGTGCGACGACATTGGTTATGCTATAATATGGTCTGTTTGGTGACATTGTTTGTACTATAATATGGTCTGTCTGGTGACATTGTACTATAATATGGTCTGTCTGGTGACATTGTGTGCACTATAATAAGACCGAATGATGGACCAGCAAGTAGGTACCAAGCTTTGTGCTTCATAGTTATTTTCCGGATGAAAAAGCAACAACCCGTACATGACGAAAGCCAGTCCAAATAGCATGTTCTAACTATGCAATTATTGTTCGTAAACAAAAATGACCTTGGAAGTTCCAATCACATCATTGTTCAGATTGGAGATACCGGGGCGCAAGCGGACCTCGATCTCAGATTATCCGCTGCCAGTACCAGTCAGACATTCAGTGAAGCGTCAATGCTCTCAAGCAAGTCACTCACATAGCAAACATTCCAACACAGCTGGCACGAGGTATGGAACACATGAATTAGCCAGCCCTTTGTTTAGGATGGAGACATTCGCTGAAAGTCCGTGACATCGCATAATGAGAAACGCCTCGGATGGCTCCTTCCGCCACATGCTTCCAACAACCGCACAAGTCATCTGCATGGCCCTGCTCCAACACTCTAAACTATTACCCTACACAGAACCAAGGCACCAGACAATGCCACTGCACAATAACGAAGCGTCAGACAATGTCGCTGCACAATAACGCAGCGTCAGACAATGCCACTGCACAATAACGAAGCGTCAGACAATGTCACTGCACAATAACGAAGCGTCAGACAATGTCACTGCACAACAACGAAGCGTCAGACAATGTCACTGCACAAACAACGAAGCGTCAGACAATGCCACTGCACAATAACGCAGCGTCAGACAATGCCACTGCACAATAACGCAGCGTCAGACAATGCCACTGCACAATAACGCAGCGTCAGACAATGCCACTGCACAATAACGCAGCGTCAGACAATGCCACTGCACAATAACGCAGCGTCAGACAGTATCACTGCACAATAACGCAGCGTCAGACAGATCACTGCACAATAACGCAGCGTCAGGCAGTATCACTGCAAAAAAAAGCAGCGTCAGACAATGCCACTATGCACAATAACGAGCGTCAGACAATGCCACTGCACAATAACGAGCGTCAGACAATGCCACTGACAAAAGAAGCGTCAGACAAGTATCACTGCACAATAACGCAGCGTCAATTGCACAATAAGAGCGTATCACTGCACAATAACGCAGCGTCAGACAGGATCATTGCACAATAACGCAGCGTCAGACAGCATCACTGCACAATAACGCAGCGTCAGACAGTATCACTGCACAATAACGCAGCGTCAGACAGTATCACTGCACAATAACGCAGCGTCAGACAATGCCACTGCACAATAACGCAGCGTCAGACAGTATCACTGCACAATAACGCAGCGTCAGACAGTATCACTGCACAATAACGCAGCGTCAGACAGTATCACTGCACAATAACGCAGCGCCAGACAGTATCACTGCACAATAACGCAGCGTCAGACAGTATCACTGCACTATAACGCAGCGTCAGACAATGCCACTGCACAATAACGCAGCGTCAGACAATGCCACTGCACAATAACGCAGCGTCAGACAGTATCACTGCACGGAGCCCAGGCGTTAGACGGATTCAATGCATGCAGAATGGGCCGATAAACGATGCATAGGTTTCACAAGCGATATGAAGGGATTATCGTTTTTAACTGGCCAAAAATAAGAGTGAATTGTGCTAATAACGCTAAGAGGTATAAAGTGTAAGAAGTTATACCAAGGTGTTACATTCAAGCCTAATACATAATGTTGAATGGAGTATGACAAGCTTTTCAATGCATTAAACATATAAGGCATACATTTACAATGAATAACAATGTATACATTATTTCAATTCTATAACTTGTAGTTATTGTTGATCCCCAGTATTTCGCTGCCCATCAAGACACAGTCAATTCTTTGAATTCTTTCAGGAAAAAACCCGCACCATTTTATACTCGGATAAATAAATAGAATCTCGAACGTTGCCATTGTTACCATTACATACATGCGTCTGTGTATGCATATGCATGCCAATGATGTAGCCAAGTACAATGTAGCAACTTTGTTCTCCTGTATATCAGCGCAATTTCCGCTTTCGTTTATAATTGCACTTGAAGCATTCCATACCTGACAGACACCAACACATCGCGTCCTACCAATGTTTACTTACATGTCCCTCCTTATTCACACACGTAGACGATGTGTTGCATAGTGCATGCTAATACATATACATATAAACACCAGCAAAATCAATCTCATGATACAAATATTTAGGTAAACGTTACTTAGGAGAAGAGCCCAAACAGACCATAATAAAATGAACACGCTAAGCAGAGCTCAGTTGTAGATGCCCAAACACCTACATGGTATGCTTTTGTAGGTAACACATGTAGGCGTTTAAAATGAAGACAAAGATTTTGACTAAAAAAATGTTGGAATAGCCACATAATTTAGGTAGAATAGCCACTGCGTGGGCCTGTGCTTATCTTCGAAAAGTGACTCATCCTGAGTAAAAGGGTACAGTGCTCGGGGTGGACAAGTGGAACATTAACAGGAGCTGCGAACAGTCCAGGTACCAGCGGTACAAAGTGTAGGGAAGCATGAGCATACACCGGGCAAAACGAGATCATGAAGAGAACATGTTATGAAATGAGCCAATGTATTTATAAAATATGTACGCATGAGTCCCGTCGGATTTTGATACCACATACATCGAAAACTGGTGTAGCATCCAGACGCCGTGGGCTCATAGGATCTGTGCCTCCTCATTTTGTGCACCCATGGACTAAAATGTGGCGAACGTGAGCGATAAAAGCACAAATACTAGATGCGAGGTTCTTGATAGCTCTGCGTCGATGGTGGGTTTCGCCACAGCGAAATCAGCACGGGATTCAAGAGCTGACTTACAACAATTCGAGCTAATTCACAGTAATAGGAGTCCAGCAGGGCATCAAGATCTCAGGTCTCCGCTCCACGTTCCTAAGTCAAACCGCTAAATGACGCGGTGGAAGGAATAGGCTTTTACGAAGTGTTCAGTGTTACCAAGTGTTACCAGCCTGCATACGAGGGGATGAATTTTCAGAAGCCAGATACGCGATAACTCGAAGGGACGGCTCAGGTCAGTCAGTGAAGCGCATTGGTATCTGCAGTAGATTTGACACGATGGTACAGCTTGATGGCGCTCTGGCACATGATTCAGTGTCGGAATTAGCGAGTGGGTGCGTATAAAACCAGGGCCTCGGATACGTTAACTGGGTGTGTGTGGGAGACAGTCACCCTCGCCTCGTGGACGGGTTTTGTTCCTCTCCCGGTGAAATAGACTAACAATAAAATTAAATATATAATGAAAAGAAAATCATGAAAACACTGGGAACATACCACCAAGGTAGATCAGCTAATGTTGAGGTGTTCTAGTTGTCAAATACATCTGTGTGATATTCGTGTATGTGCGTTGCAATTTTTTCAGTCTTTCCCTCGTCGGAAAACATTTTTTTGTGTCACAAATCCGGCCACCACCTCCAAGCGGGCAGTGCCGATATACAAAGACATTGCATGGTGCAACTGACAAACACAATTTTTATGTCCGCGTGCTTGACCATTGAGTACAGAATGGGCGGCCGGCGGCTGGGGAGTTGAACAGTATAGAGTGGGCGGCCGGCGGCTGGGGGAGTTGAACAGTACAGAGTGGGCGGCCGGCGACTGGGGGAGCTGAACAGTACAGAGTGGGCGGCCGGCGGCTGGGGAGTTGAACAGTACAGAGTGGATGGCCGGCGGCTGGGGGAGTTGAACAGTACAGAGTGAATAGACGGGTACTGGGGGAGTTGAACAGTACAGAGTGGGCGGCCGGCGGCTGGGGGAGTTGAACAGTACAGAGTGAATAGACGGGTACTGGGGGAGTTGAACAGTACAGAGTGGGCGGACGGCGGCTGGGGGAGTTGAACAGTACAGAGTGGATGGCCGGCGGCTGGGGGAGTTGAACAGTACAGAGTGGGCGGCCGGCGACTGGGGGAGTTGAACAGTACAGAGTGAATAGACGGGTACTGGGGGAGTTGAACAGTACAGAGTGGGCGGACGGCGGCTGGGGGAGTTGAACAGTACAGAGTGAATAGACGGGTACTGGGGGAGTTGAACAGTACAGAGTGGGCGGACGGCGGCTGGGGGAGTTGAACAGTACAGAGTGGATGGCCGGCGGCTGGGGGAGTTGAACAGTACAGAGTGGGCGGCCGGCGACTGGGGGATTTGAACAGTACAGAGTGAATAGACGGGTACTGGGGGAGTTGAACAGTACAGAGTGGGCGGACGGCGGCTGGGGAGTTGAACAGTACAGAGTGAATAGACGGGTACTGGGGGAGTTGAACAGTACAGAGTGGGCGGACGGCGGCTGGGGATGACACAGAGTGGGGTGGGTTGAACAGTACAGTGGGCGGCCGGCGACTGGGGAGTTGAACAGTACAGAGTGAATAGACGGGTACTGGGGGTTGAACAGTACAGAGTGGGCGGACGGCGGCTGGGTTGAACACGATGAAACGACTGGGGAGTTGAACAGTACGGAGTGGGCGGCCGGCGGCTGGGGGAGTTGAACAGTACAGAGTCGGTGGCCGGCGGCTGGGGAGTTGAACAGTACAGAGTGGGCGGCCGGCGGCTGGGGAGTTGAACAGTACAGAGTGGATGGACGGCGGGTGGGGGAGTTGAACAGTACAGAGTGGGCGGCCGGCGGCTGGGGGAGTTGAACAGTACAGAGTGGATGGCCGGCGGCTGGGGGAGTTGAACAGTACAGAGTGGGTGGCCGGCGGCTGGGGGAGTTGAACAGTACAGAGTGGGCGGCTGGCGGCTGGGGGAGTTGAACAGCACAGAGTGGATGGACGGCGGCTGGGGGAGTTGAACAGTACAGAGTGGATGGACGGCGGCTGGGGGAGTTGGACAGTACAGAGTGGGCGGCCGGCGGCTGGGGGAGTTGAACAGTACAAAGTGGATGGACGGCGCCTGGGGGAGTTGAACAGTACAGAGTGGATGGACGGCGGCTGGGGGAGTTGAACAGTACAGAGTGGGCGGACGGCGGCTGAGGGAGTTGAACAGTACGGAGTGGGCGGCCGGCGGCTGGGGGAGTTGAACAGTACAGAGTGGGCGGACGGCGGCTGGGGGAGTTGAACAGTACAGAGTGGATGGACGGCGGCTGGGGGAGTTGAACAGTACAGAGTGGATGGACGGCGGCCGGGGAGTTGAACAGTTGAACAGTACAGAGTGGGCGGCGGCGGCTGGGGAGTTGAACAGTACAGAGTGGATGGACGGCGGCTGGGGGAGTTGAACAGTACAGAGTGTGCGGCCGGCGGCTGGGGAGTTGAACAGTACAGAGTGGATGGACGGCGGCTGGGGGAGTTGAACAGTACAGAGTGGGTGGCCGGCGGCTGGGGAGTTGAACAGTACAGAGTGGATGGACGGCGGCTGGGGGAGTTGAACAGTACAGAGTGGGCGGCCGGCGGCTGGGGAGTTGAACAGTACGGAGTGGGCGGCCGGCGGCTGGGGGAGTTGAACAGTACAGAGTGGGCGGCCGGCGGCTGGGGGAGTTGAACAGTACAGAGTGGATGGCCGGCGGCTGGGGGAGTTGAACAGTACAGAGTGGGCGGCCGGCGGCTGCGGAGTTGAACAGTACAGAGTGGGCGGCCGGCGGCTGGGGAGTTGAACAGTACAGAGTGGGCGGCCGGCGGCTGGGGAGTTGAACAGTACAGAGTGGATGGCCGGCGGCTGGGGAGTTGAACAGTACAGAGTGGGCGGCCGGCGGCTGGGGAGTTGAACAGTACAGAGTGGGCGGCCGGCGGCTGGGGAGTTGAACAGTCCCAGTTGAACAGTGCCGGTTGTGACGGTGGTATTCCTCAAGGGCTCAGCGATCGACATGGGAAAGTCTTTGTTAGACAAAGGTATACAGGTTCGGTCGATCCCAGGCTTAAGCAAATTGTGTTATTATAATGGTGAGTTGGACGTCGGTGGAAGTCATCAGCACGCAAGCTCACTGTCCATGTCAGACATGAGCACTGTTCAAACCTCACAGAAATCCTAAGTGATTATATTGCAACTGAAGTCCTTGACCCCTGTTAGACTAGAGGGCGATGGATGCCCTTCCCAAGCCAGTCTGCAAGCCATGGAAAGGATGGTTAACAAACTGCGTGCTTCAGCTCGATTGCATCCAAAATTGGGCAGCCTTCAAAACCTAACTTACCCCAAGGGAGGATTGCTCGCTGAAAGTCTTTGCAATTTCAATGATTTCTTTCCCAGACTTGAATATTGTTTCACACAGTTTCCCCAAGAAAATATTGTCAAAGAAGTTCGGATTTTCACGGGCATCGTTCATTTTGTCAGATTGCCACCCCGCCTTGCCCCTACCACCCGGTGGTAATTCAATGCCCAAGGCCCTGCATAAAACGGCTTGGTCCTTAAGACGATGATACATCCATGTATCCTATTGTGCATGCACACACGTACATCACTGTTGGCACTGATGCCATCTTATATCGCTATCGCCACTGTAATTGTGATTGTTGGAAGCCAACGCATGTAAACCAGCCAAATGATGGATTTTGTGACGTGAAAAGCGCGCAAGTTGATGGAAACAATGAACTGCAGAGACAAAAGGTAACTGTAAGCGACCGATGACTCATGTACGAACGCGGCTACCAAATGCAGCGACACAGGCACGCATCATTACCCCGCCAAGTGGCCCAGACACGAGCTCGGCTGCCCGTGCAGTGACTCAGGCATGAGTCTGGCTGCCCTGTACATGTACATCCAGGTACCAGCGTGGCTACCCCGTGCAGTGACCCAGACACCAGCGTGGCTACCCGGTGCAGTGACCCAGACACCAGCGTGGCTACCCCGTGCAGTGACCCAGACACCAGCGTGGCTACCCAGTGCAGTGACCCAGACACCAGCGTGGCTACCCGGTGCAGTGACCCAGACACCAGCGTGGCTACTCCGTGCAGTGACCCAGACACCAGCGTGGCTACCCGGTGCAGTGACCCAGACACCAGCGTGGCTACTCCGTGCAGTGACCCAGACACCAGCGTAGCTACCCGGTGCAGTGACCCAGACACCAGCGTGAAATTTGCAGTAACACCGCACTGGGCAACCAATGCGGTTGCCCAGTGCGGTGATCCAGGTACCAGCCCGGCTGCCACGATTAGCGACCCAGTGGCGCGCATCTGAGTCGGGACCAGTGGCGCGCATCTGAGTCGGGACCAGTGGCCCGTGTCACAGCGCGTCATGCTGCCACCCGGAGACGGAGACGTGTGTCGTGACAGTGTCGTGACGGTACCTCCTCACACCGTCACTGCTCCACAGTGACGCAGTGACAGTGACCGCAGTGACCTCAGCCACACCCTCAGCACAGCATGTTTATCACGCGCATGTTACCTGACGAATCAAAATGGATTCAGCGTAAAAAAACCGACAATCATGTGGATAATTAATTGGCCCGTGGGAAACATCCACAGCCTGACTTTCAATTTCGCATAGTCTTAAGAACTAGAAAATGGGATGCATGCAGCTGAATATTCTAGCAAACCCTCACGTTTTCTATGCATCCCAGCCGCCGGAAAAGGAGCTTAAGACGGGATGTACGGTCCCCAATTTTAAGGTATCTGCTACACTCGTCACAAGAACACAGGCCACACGACTGTCTGATTATCTTGCTGAAGGGAAAATATTCTGGTGTGATGGTGAGCTTGGTCAATGGTCGATGGTTAACGGCCAATATCTAACTGGTCGTCGGACCGTTTAGAGGCTACGGGTTATCAGCTGAGGGGCATTGGAGCGGAGAGTGTAGACAGATAATAGGATGGTAGGAGATGGAGCGTGAAGGACAAGTGGATGCATTTGAACTAATGACAGAAGTGGCAGTACGGTATATCTGTTCAACATTATGACCCACAGTAGTGGCAGTACGGTACACCTGATCAACCTGGTGATCCACAGTTGCCGCGCACATTTTCGTGGAATCGGCTGGCAGAGCCTTAGCCAGCTAACGCATCAATTGCAAGTGCTGTCAGGGTTCGACTGGGCATCGTCCAGACATACCAGCCCCCACCACATGGACGTTCGGAGGGTACAGTCGTTCTCGTCCCACGATATCGGCACCTGGCCGCACGGCCAGAAGGCATACTGCACCTCTTACCGACTTCCGGTGTTGTTTTTTTTTGCGATCGGCGCCGCTCCGATGAGAAGCTCCAGTGAGGCGCCCGGCCTTTGGTGTCGCTCAGACCACCCGTCCCGGTCACCACGGACACGACATGACACGACACGACACGGCACGACACGACACGACACGGCACAGTCAGCCGGGCGGCACCGGCATGCCCATGGCTGGTGCTGCCGGTACTGCCGGCGCTGCGGCCGGCGCTGCCGCCGGTGCCGGCAGGTGGCGCTGCAGGGCCCGGCGCCGGCGCTCAGCGCAGACCTAGCCTGCGCCGGGCGGCCGAGCATGACACGGCCGGGATGAACGGCCCAAATTGCCGCCGCCACATCGTGTCGGAACCGATACAGACGCATCACGGTTCCTGTCGTCATGGCCAGTGCCGCCATGGTCGCACAGCAGCCACCGCCCGGCGGTCCAGAACCTCACAAGCCGAGCAAACAGTCTTGCCGTGACCTTACCAAAAAGTGGTAGAACAGAAAGACAAAGTTCTGAACTGCCCCCCCTCTCATGAGTCTGAACAAGACTGACCTGCTTCCAGCGGTCAGGGAACGCGCCCTCCCGCACAGACGTCTGAAATAATTTGGACGTAAAATGATCACCGTAGTCGAGGCGCCCTAAAACGTCAAAAAATAATTTGGATGGAGGAATTATGAGCTCAGGAGAACATTAACGGTCAATGTCGTTCAGATTGGGAAGGTGACGCAAGCCATCACTAGTGCTTTATCAGTGCGATTTGACCCGAGGCCAACAGCTGCATCCGGACGTAAACAACCAAAAAAACGGAGACGATAACCGCGCACCCGGCAACAAATGATGCCGAGAGGGAGAAGGCCGGATGATACCGCGAGGTGACCACCCAGGATGACAGCTCAGCGCTACCACCACAAGCCAGGATCACACCAAGGCATGGTGCGGCCAATATTCACAGACATTCAACATAATCTTAGAGCAGTCGGAACACTTGTCGCCGCCGCGGCAGATGTCTCTATGATGAAGCTTTGGGAGCACCAATCAATACGTCGAACACTTTGTTCCAAGACTCTGACCCATCGACTTTCAGTTCTCCGGCTTTGGAGTGGAATCGTCGGACATTTGCCATCATCCCAACAAAACGCCACAGTTCGCTGGCTGGTTCCTGTTGTGAATGCAGACGTGAACATGGACAGGGAAAGGGTCAGAAAAGGGATCTTCAATTTGAAAGCTAGCCATCGGTAGTCAGAGAGGAGCGCATCTCATTTTCAACACCTGCCAGTCGTTTGGATGCTTGGGAAGACGTATTTCCCCATCGGGATTTCTTCTAGCGAAAATCATCCAATTTATGCCAGCTTGCTTTTGCCAGTGGCTACGTCCAAATTACCACCGTCGGGAGTTTTCGAACCGCGTGAAGAACGCCGACAATCTCTGCCAGGAAATCCTCAGGCCACAGCTACTAGATGATCACCAAGTTACCATCGCTACGTCCACCCAACCACACAACCGTCTATAAACAAGCCTACTCTCACCACGGCTTCAACCACACCCACAACCACCACGCAGGTAACCACCACGCAGCCAACCATCGCATAGACAACCACCACGCAGGCAACCATTCGACAATGACCGCAGACGTTCTCTGCCACATGACTACCGAATCATCACCACGGGGACATCCCACGAATACGTCATGTATCGCACGATCTATATCAGAGGATCCCGTAACCACGTGACGGCCGTCAGATACCCATCGTGAGGACTTCGCCAGCCACATGACCACCGCCAGACAATCCTCATCAGAAACACCAGCACGTGACTATCAGCACACAACGCACGCCGGAGCCACTCCAGCCGCGTGGTGACGGATCACGTGACAGATCACGTGACCGGTCACGTGACGGGACGCAGGCGACCGTGCGGCGATAGCCGCGATGACCCGCTTGTCCAGGTAATGACGCGACTGCGGCACTCCCGGGCCACAGGTCACGGACGCTGTGGAGAGCGGGCACGTCGATCTGGCCTGTAATGGACGGCCTGCCACCGGAAACGCGTCGCATTATCTGACGCGTGCCCTGGGAAGCCACGAAGGGGTGCGGGTGCACGCGGAAACGGCCTCGCGGGCCGGTAGTGTCGCTGGAAGGTGGTCGTGGCGAATGCCCCTGATTAAAAGCAATTCCCTTCTTCAATTGCACGTCTTCAACAACATCACCATGTCCCGAAATGCATGTATGTAGGTGAACATGGGCACGCAGTTCACATAAGAGATGTTGTACACCTCATAATAATTCTGCTTTTAGGGATCGGCTGTTTATTTAAGTTATAAATATCATCATCTACCTTATGTAGCATATTTCAGCATGGTGTATTGAAATTGCTGCAATCAGCATAGCGAAGGGGAACATATATACACATATACCGGGGAGCGTAGAGGCACTCGATAGCTCCCGGGTCTCCCAATAGAGAATTCGAGACTCCAGATGGGACTTGATTTTCTGGCTACAGATCTCAGGATCGTCTCAGTCGACCGAGGATCTCAATAATGGCTCGGCCGTCGTTAGCGAATTACTGAACTGTTCACCGACAACCGCCGCTGTCGCTAAAGCTTCTGCCCGTGACGACTTATACAGGAGCACGCCCATGGCGAGACTCTCTGGAGATCCGAGGACAGTCGCCGCAGCCAATTCGGTAGGATTCTTTATTCGTTTTCTGTTCTGGCAATATCTGGCACGATTAAGCCTTTGCCAGGGGATCGCAGGACGACACCCAGACACGGCATTGAAACTCGTTCCTACGTCGATAATCCAATAAGGATTATTGTAATCATAGAATGTCACAAAATTGGAGCTCCGTTGAAGTTTTGCATGCGTACCGCTAACTGAAATGAATATCAAAGGTGAACAACAACACAATATGAGCCGGAGCACCAGAATTCGGGGCAAATGAAACCATAACAGGTGGCTTTATTTTATGACAGTCTCCACTATTATCTTAATTCAGTTAATATCTTTCCAAAAAAATGAGAAACGCGCTTACATTGAAACCTTATTACGGGCCATATTTGCCTCTAAGCCACTTTTTTTTGGCCCAGCGGCTTTGTCTTTGTCGGGCGCGCCCGAGACAGAGGTTCAGACCGGATTACGCCACAGGTGATCCGGGCCTGGTCGAACCTGGTCGAGGCGCGAACCATTTGCATTGGGTTGTAATCAGCAGGCGGTCAACAGTGAGTCGTGAGAAGTGAATTGTCAACAGTGAATTGTCGCTCGTGCGTAGTGAATTGTCAACGGTAAATAGTCACCCGTGAATAGTGAACTACCAACAGTTAATTGTCATCGGGAACACACCTCCCGCGATGTCAGCCAACTAGCGTCATCACCTGTGGCAGTGGGACGGTGGGTGCCCTACACCACATGTGGCAGTGGGACGATGGGTGCCCTACATCAACTGTGGCAGTGGGACGGTGGGTGCCCTACATCAACTGTGGCAGGAGGCCAGTGGGTACCTTACACCACCTGTGGCAGTGGGACGGTGGATACCCCACATCACCTGTGGCAGTGGGCTGGTGGGTACCCCACATCACCTATGGCAGTGGGACGGTGGATACCCTACATCACCTGTGGCAGTGGGACGGTGGATACCCTACATCACCTGTGGCAGTGGGCTGGTGGGTACCCCACATCACCTGTGGCAGTGGGGCGGTGGATACCCTACATCACCTGTGGAAGTGGGCCAGTGGGTACCCTACATCACCTGTGGCAGTGGGACGGTGGATACCCTACATCACCTGTGGCAGTGGGCCAGTGGGTGCCCTACATCACCTGTGGCAGTGGGCCAGTGGGTGCCCTACATCACCTGTGGCAGCGGCGTGGTGGGTACCCCACATCACCTGTGGCAGTAGGCCAGCAAGTGCCCTATGCCAGTGGCAGCGGTATGGTGGATGTCGCGACTGTCTCCTATGATTCGGTTGCCGGCACTCCAGCCAAGCCCAGCCTTTGCAGCATGCAGGACGTCTAATCGATGAAGATGGCGTGGAAGTGGTTAGCCGACAACCCCGGCAAGACGAGTGCCACAGCTAATTATGCGGTGAATAAAACACGGAAGCTCGGCGAGATATCATGAGCCCAATGTAATCATGGTGAGACAGCGTTGGCTAGCTGCATCTTCCACCCCCGCACCCCCCCCCCCTCCATGCCGCCGACAGACGAAAAAGCACAGCATACGTGAGTTTAGGGTTTAGTAAAGACAACTCGTTCCGCATTGTACCGGCCGCACGTACTGATATTCGCCTGCAGGCCGTACATGGTTGTCACCGTTTTCGATGTACGCATTGGACCCGCGTGCAAGCCACTTCAGCACGGACACCATGCCACCACAGCACGGACAGCATGCCACCACAGCACGGACATACATTCAGACGTGAAATATTGCTGACAAACTTAGTTATTAATTTTCCGCACCGCATACTTTCTCAGAATTTAGATTTTAAGTAAGTGGATGCTGCCACGTACGCAAAATAAGCACACTATGGGAAGGGGGCGTAGCTGATGGAACACATCACGTGGACGGTACTGAAGTCGTTACTCCAGCTGCAATGCCTGCAATACGAGATCATCTACCCGTGATGCTGGTTTGTTCGTCAGCTCGTCTCTGCGCCCGAGACCGCCTACGCCCGGCAGCCGGCGGGCATGTCGAGCGCGCACAATGGCGGCGGCCAGACCGCGGCGTTCCCTGGGAAACGGAGCGGGCGGAGCGCAGCCGCCGCTCCCAGCTGGGTAGGCCGTCACGTCACGCGCCGGGACCATTACCTCTCCGGACCGTTACGGTCGCCGGCCATGGACTGGTTGGCTGGCCATGGACTGGTTGACGGACGGGCGGCCGTCACGCCGCAGTCCAGCACGCGTCACGTCACGGAGCTAGGTCACAACACACGTCACGTCACGGAGCTAGGTCACAACACGCGTCACGTCACGGAGCTAGGTCACAACACACGTCACGTCACGGAGCTGGGGCACAGCACACGCCACGTCACGGAGCAGGGTCACAACACACGTCACGTCACGGAGCAGGGGCACGACACACACCACGTCACGGAGCAGGGTCACAACACACGTCACGTCACGGAGCTGGGTCACAACACACGTCACGTCACGGAGCTGGGTCACAACACACGTCACGTCATGGAGAAGGATCGCAATACACGTTACGGAGCAGGATCACAACAGGCCTCGTCACGGAACAGGGTCACAATGCACGCCACGTCACGGAGCAGGATCATAATACACGCCACGTCACGGAGCAGGGTCGCAGCACACATGGTGGCTCCGCGGGGACACATGGCCCAACGCACTGTGTGCGGTTGTGATAGGTGGTATAAGGAACGGGCCGCGTGCACCAGATTATCATGTCAGTTCGATGTTCATTTGAGAGGTCCCCTGGGACAATGTTCGACGGTCGGTCCTGTCTATCAGGGCAGATGGCCAGGCCAGGTCAGGTCAGGTCAGGTCAGGTCATCGGTGCTGTCTCAGACACTACCGGATCGGTCACAATGGCTCTCGGCCGATTCGTGACCAGCGATATGACAGCCAGAACACCCCGATGTATTCTTCAGACAAGTCTCCAAAAACAAGCCTTTTCTGAACTCAACTTTTGGCTCCATTAGCCTGTCGCACCGTGACACAGCCGGTTTTGCCAAGACACATCCGGTTGATCTGGTCGGACTCATAAAATGGCTTTGCTTTCACCTTGTCTGCGTCCGACACCCTTAGAGATTTCCTCGCTTCACCGGCAGCACGATTAGCGAGAGTGAGCAGTGAGCACTGGGCACCCAAACACGGCGCCCTTCCTGATATTTCACTACATTCGCAGATTTTATAATTTTCAAGATGCAATAAATGATTGTGCGAATGGTTTTTCGGCTATCGGAATGTGATTGCTATGCTGTGGATGCTTCTCTCTCCTTGTAACTCATCGTAAGGTATAACTCATAAATCATCTACTACCACAATTTGAAGACATTTTTTTTCCATTTCTTTTGAATTTTTGACCTCATCAGAATACTTCTGCAACACAACACTCAAGATCAGATAACCAACATTATCGTTAGGCGACATCTCACAAATGCCCGAGGCTATAACTCCTTGACCTTTGCCTGATCTTTCTAAAAAGGTACAGCTGGATTCGACGCATCAGATAACCCCATACAAATATTTTCATGGAAATATAAAATATTGGGTGTTATTTCGGCCCTTTCACTTGTCGATTTGCGTGGAATGGGCCAGGTGGGACTCGAACCAACAACCTTTCGGTTGGGCCACGGGAACCTTACCCAGATACTACTCGCCACCCAGCCAAGGATTTAGACTAGTGGGCTAGTGGGTAGGTTGGTGCAGTAACGTGGGTACATTAGGCGCGGGTTCACCCAAGAAACTACCCTTGGTGGGCAGATTAACTCGGCTCGGCACGTCCTGGTAAGAGCGGGGGTGACCTCTACCGAGACAACAGTGTAGTGGTCTGTGGAAAGACCTCTCCTCAAATAGCAGTATCGGGGTGGGCGGGTGGGGCGACCTCTCCCCAGACGGTCATTTCGGGGTGGATGGGCGCTGGTGGCCTCTACCTTGGAAACGGTGTCAGAGTGGGTGGGTGGGGGTGGCCTCACCCGGACACCGGTGTCGGGTGGGTGGGTGGGTTTGGTTTGGTTATTGGTTTTACGACACGTCGACCGTTGAGTCATGTAGCGTCGCCAATCTCTCACGCCGATTGGTCGCGGGCGAAGAGTAGCGACAGGTGAGACTCGAACCCACAACCTTTCGATTGTGAGACGAGCATCTTACCCCTAGACCACTCGTCCCCATGAGTGGGTGGGGGTGGCCTCACCCTGACACCGGTGTCGGGGTGGGTGGGTGGGGTGGCCTCTCACCTGACAACAGTTCGGGGTGGGTGGGGTGACCTCTCACCTGACAACAGTGTCAGGGTGGGTGGGATGACCTCTCACCTGACAACAGTGTCGGGGTGGGCGGGTGGGGTGACCTCTCCCCTGACAACAGTGTCGGGGTGGGTGGGGTGACCTCTCCCCTGACAACAGTGTCGGGGTGGGTGGGGTGACCTCTCTCCTGACAACAGTGTCGGGGTGGGCGGGTGGGGTGACCTCTCACCTGACAACAGTGTCAGGGTGGGTGGGATGACCTCTCTCCTGACAACAGTGTCGGAGTGGGTGGGGGTGACCTCTCACCTGACAACAGTGTCGGGGTGGGTGGGGGTGACCTCTCACCTGACAACAGTGTCAGGGTGGGTGGGATGACCTCTCTCCCTGACAACAGTGTCGGAGTGGGTGGGGTGACCTCTCACCTGACAACAGTGTCAGGGTGGGTGGGATGACCTCTCTCCTGAAAACAGTGTCGGAGTGGGTGGGGGTGACCTCACCCTGACAAGTGTCGGGGTGGGTGGGGGGTGACCTCTCTCCTGACAACAGTATCGGGGTGGGTGGGATGACCTCTCCCCTGACAACAGTGTCGGGGTGGGTGGGGTGACCTCTCTCCTGACAACAGTATCGGGGTGGGTGGGGTGACCTCTCCCCTGACAACAGTGTCGGGGTGGGTGGGGGTGACCTCTCCCCTGACAACAGTGTCGGAGTGGGTGGGGGTGACCTCTCACCTGACAACAGTGTCGGAGTGGGTGGGGGTGACCTCTCACCTGACAACAGTGTCAGGGTGGGTGGGATGACCTCTCTCCTGACAACAGTGTCGGAGTGGGTGGGGGTGACCTCACCCTGACAAGTGTCGGGGTGGGTGGGGGTGACCTCTCATCTGACAACAGTGTCGGGGTGGGTGGGGGTGACCTCTCCCCTGACAACAGTGTCGGGGTGGGTGGGGTGACCTCTCTCCTGACAACAGTGTCGGGGTGGGTGGGGGTGACCTCACCCTGACAACAGTGTCGGGGTGGGTGGGGGTGACCTCTCTCCTGACAACAGTATCGGGGTGGGTGGGATGACCTTCTCTCCCTGACAACAGTGTCGGGGTGGGTTGGGTGACCTCTCTCCTGACAACAGTATCGGGGTGGGTGGGGTGACCTCTCTCCTGACAACAGTGTCGGAGTGGATGGGGTGACCTCTCCCCTGACAACAGCGTCGAGGTGGGTGGGGGGTGACCTTTCATCTGACAACAGTGTCAGGGTGGGTGGGGGTGACCTCTCTCCTGACAGCAGTATCGGGGTGGGTGGGGTGACCTCTCTCCTGACAACAGTATCGGGGTGGGTGGGGGTGACCTCTCTCTCCTGACAACAGTGTCGGGGTGGGTGGGAGGTGACCTTTCATCTGACAACAGTATCGGGGTGGGTGGGGGCCTCTCCCTAACAACAGTGTCGGGGTGGGTGGGGTGACCTCTCTCCTGACAACAGTGTCGGGGTGGATGGGGTGACCTCTCCCCTGACAACAGCGTCAAGGTGGGTGGGGGTGACCTTTCATCTGACAACAGTGTCAGGGTGGGTGGGGGGTGACCTCTCCCCTGACAACAGTGTCGGTGTGGGTGGGGGTGACCTCTCTCCTGACAACAGTATCGGGGTGGGTGGGGGTGACCTCACCCTGACAACAGTGTCGGAGTGGATGGGGGTGACCTCTCCCCTGACAACAGTGTCGGGGTGGGTGGGGGTGACCTCTCTCCTGACAACAGTGTCGGGGTGGGTGGGGGTGACCTCTCCCTGACAACAGTGTCGGGGTGGGTGGGGTGACCTCACCCTGACAACAGTGTCGGGGTGGATGGGGTGACCTCTCCCCGACAACAGTGTCGGGGTGGGTGGGGGTGACCTCTCCTGACAACAGTGTCGGGGTGGGTGGGGGGTGACCTCTCATCTGACAACAGTGTCGGGGTGGGTGGGGGTGACCTCTCCCCGACAACAGTGTCGGGGTGGGTGGGGGTGACCTCTCCCTGACAACAGTGTCGGGGTGGTTGGGTTTGACAACAGTGTCGGGGTGGGTGGGGGTGACCTCTCATCTGACAACAGTGTCGGGGTGGGTGGGGTGACCTCTCATCTGACAACAGTGTCGGGGTGGGTGGGGGTGACCTCACCCTGACAACAGTGTCGGGGTGGATGGGGTGACCTCTCCCCGACAACAGTGTCGGGGTGGGTGGGGGGTGACCTCTCCCTGACAACAGTGTCGGGGTGGGTGGGGGTGACCTCTCATCTGACAACAGTGTCGGGGTGGGTGGGGGTGACCTCTCATCTGACAACAGTGTCGGGGTGGGTGGGGGGTGACCTCCCCCTGACAACAGTGTCGGGGTGGGTGGGGGTGACCTCTCATCTGACAACAGTGTCGGAGTGGGTGGGGTGACCTCTCCCTGACAACAGTGTCGGGGTGGGTGGGATTCTCGACAACAGTGTCGGGGTGGGTGGGGGTGACTTCCCTGACAACAGTGTCGGGGTGGGTGGGGTGACCTCTCCCCCGACAACAGTGTCGGGGTGGGTGGGGGTGACCTCTCCCTGACAACAGTGTCGGGGTGGGTGGGGGTGACCTCTCTCCTGACAACAGTGTCGGGGTGGGTGGGGTGACCTCTCTCCTGACAACAGTGTCGGGGTGGGTGGGGGTGACCTCTCCCTGACAACAGTGTCGGGGTGGGTGGGGGTGACCTCTCCCCTGACAACAGTGTCGGGGTGGGTGGGGTGACCTCTCCCCAGACAATAGTGTCGGTGTGGGTTGGTGGGGGTGATTCTCCCCCGACAACATTTTCGGGGTGGGTGGGTGGTAGGGTGGGCGCGGGTGGCCTCCCCGATGCCACAGCCGACGATGGGCCCGGTGCCGACAGGACGGCGGGACGGCGGGACGACGCGCCACACCCGACCGGCCGCACCACGTCATCGATTGTGCCGGGCTGAGCGGCGGCCCGCCAGCGAGGTACCGCGGCCAGGCCGCCGCGAGCTGCCAACTGATCGGCCCGCCAGGCGACGCAGCTCTGGCCGGCCAACAAAGGTGTCCGCCGGTCGGTACACACACGCACAATGGAGCCGCAGACGTGGAGCTGGCCGGCCGACGGCAGTCCGATCAGGCGCCGCACCGGCCGTCATCGCCGCCGTCATCAACTGTCGCCGTTATCACTGTCGCCGTCATCACCTTCACAGTCACCACCTTCACAGTCACCACCTTCACAGTCACCACCTTCACAGTCACCACCTTCACAGTCACCACATTCACAGTCACCACCTTCACGACCGACATCATCGCCGACCGTCGCCACTGCCTTCATCACCGCCGTCACTACCGCCGACCGTCGCTACCATCTCGGTCACCACCTTCACCAGCGCCGTCATCACCTTCGACATCACCACCTTCTTCATCATCACCTTCACAGTCACCACCTTCATCACCGTCGTCAGCACCTTCACCACCGCCGTCATCACCGTAGTCACTACCTTCACTGCCACCAACTTCACCACCGCCGTCATCACCGTCATAATCACCACCGTCACCACCGCAAACACCACTGTCATCACCACTGCCGTCACCACCGCCGTCATTATCGACCGACATCACTGGTCGTCATCAATACAGTTATCACCCGCGTCACTACCATTACCGTCACGGTGGCTGGCTGCCACCATCCGACGCCCCGAGCAATCACCCTGGTACATATCCGCAGAAGCCGCTTGGGATAGTCATTGTCATATTAACATCGGTTAAGTCCCGTGCAGGATAGACCAGTTTTTACTGAGCGCCTCTCCGAGCATAAGCGGGAATTTGCCTACAGCGATATAATACAGCCATGCTATAGGGGGGGGGCTTTAGGGCGCATCGACTGCATTGGTCATTTAGCGCCATGCTACAGGTAGCAGAGGCGTGGAAAGCTATAGTAGCCAACTTTTCCCAGGAGACTAAAAACAGAAAAAATAGGATGAAGCACACAGCCATGAAACAATGGTTCAGTTAATGGAATACGAGCGGCCAGATAGATTCCCCAGTCATATTGTGGATTTTAGCGTGTAAACACTCTAAAACTGTAAACTAGCGTGTGCACCAATGTACCTTCAACTGCTGTTGCAATTGGCATGGGCGAGGTCTATCGTGCCTGTCGCTGAACCAAATACCTTAGTTCAAGACAGACAGCTTGGCCACATTGGCCGTGTTCACCAACCACCATTGCAGCATAGCGCTCAAACGTTCAACTGCGGCACGAAACCGCCATGTGAATGGATAGCGACACAGACTCCCGAGCGTTTGCACCTCTTCCGGTACATACAACTCCCCCTCCCCCAACCACTCCTCATACCCCGACACAGGTGTGACCACAATTGGCGACAGGCGGCAACTGACAGCTGCAGACGGCAATAGACGGCAACAGACGGCAGCAGACGTCAACAGACGACAACAGACGTCAACAGACGTCAACAGACGTCAACAGACGTCAACAGACGTCAACAGACGACAACAGACGACAACAGACGACAACAGACGTCAACAGACGGCAACAGACGGCAGCAGACGACAACAGACGACAACAGTCAACAGACGTCAACAGACGGCAACAGACGTCAACAGACGGCAACAGACGTCAACAGATGTCAACAGATGTCAACAGACGACAACAGTCAACAGACGTCAACAGACGTCAACAGACGTCAACAGACGTCAACAGACGTCAACAGACGGCAACAGACGTCAACAGACGTCAACAGACGTCAACAGACGTCAACAGACGTCAACAGACGTCAACAGACGTCAACAGACGTCAACAGACGTCAACAGACGTCAACAGACGTCAACAGACGTCAACAGACGTCAACAGACGTCAACAGACGTCAACAGACGTCAACAGACGGTAACAGACGTCAACAGACGACAACAGACGACAACAGACGACAACAGACGTCAACAGACGGCAACAGACGGCAACAGACGTCAACGGACGTCAACAGACGTCAACAGATGTCAACAGATGTCAACAGATGTCAACAGATGTCAACAGACGACAACAGACGGCAACAGACGTCAACAGACGTCAACAGATGTCAACAGATGTCAACAGACGACAACAGACGGCAACAGACGACAACAGACGACAACAGACGGAAACAGACGGCAATAGACGGCAACAGACGACAACAGACGGCAACAGACGTCAACAGACGGCAACAGACGACGACACAACAAAAAGACGTCAACAGACGGCAACAGACAACAGACGACAAAAGACGACAACAGACGACAACAGACGACAACAGACGGCAATAGACGGCAATAGGCGGCGGTATGCGGCGGTATGCAGCGGTATGCGGCGGTATGCGGCGGTATGCGGCGGTAGGCGGCGGTAGGCGGCGGTAGGCGGCGGCAGGCGGCGGTAGGCGGCGGCAGGCGGCTGCAGGAGGCAATTTGGCAGCGAGTCGGACCAGCTCATCAGCGTCTACGCTATCAGCCACCGCCAGATCGCATGAGACGCAAAAAAACGACCCGGTCCACCCAGCTGCCAGCGGCTGGTGCCGAATTGACCTCTTCCGATTGTCTATCACCGTCGTCACCGCCGACCGGTGGCGTGCCGAACAGCAGAGCTGCGGTGCATAGACAGAGACGGTGGCGTGGAGGAGCACATGACCAGCTGAGTGTAGCAAGGAGTGTCGTATAGTGTAGCAAGATCTGCCTGGCTAGGAGCAGGAGTGCATCTGGAGCAGATATTCACATCGAGGTATTCACAAGCGTAACAAGCGTATCAAAGCTGGGAGATATTCACGACTCAAATCTGGCATACATTTCGATACTTGTGAACATCCACCTCAGAAAAAAGCGGCATTTGAGGACACTTAGCTGACCCCGATCTTGGCATAACTGAACCAGTCGTTGAGGTGCATCTGGGAACATGTCGACCGAGTTATTCCTAGGTATTCCGATTTTAGTCACTATTTGTCGCCATGCCGACGCTCATGCCGGCATGGTATGCTGCCTTCGGTAGCACGTCTGGACAGCAAGACATATGGCTTTCGAATATCGATGATAGTCAGAAGATGATCAACCAGTAGTTATTTGAGTCAAACTTTACCTATGGTGAGCTGGGAAGCTTTCTATAAATATCTCAGAACGCATGCCAGTCGATTGGAGCGCCATCATTCGCGGTTTAAATGAATCGCTGTCAAAGATGTAGGCTTCAATTTTCTATTAAAAAATACCCACACCCATTAATACGCAGGCAGGAGTCCTTACCAATGTGACTTCACTACTATGTTATTATTTTAGGCATATACGGGTGGGATGCAAATCAGGTTAGGTCACTCCACTCCCCACTCTTTGTTGTACTTTCTACAAAGAGGGCTCGCCACACAAATTAGTAAAGTGTACCTACATTCCGAGATCTAAGCCAACAGCTAGTACCATCAGCTAGGATGGAACTGACTATATTAGGGTATCAGTGGGCCTAAATAACTGTCATACAATAACTATCATAGAGCAATGCATTATCAAAAGATTGTGGCAACTACGCTAAACATAACAAAACGGTGGAGAAACACAAAATTATAAAATAAAATAGGAAGAAAGAGACGAGAGAACACAAAACCACGAAGACAAAGGCAAGAACAAAACGAAAGGTGTATTACACAGCAAAATGTACATACATAGCAAAATGTATTACTACTACTAGCCACCTATTCATTCATTAGGTTACACCAAGTCCCTCATATTGATCAACAAAATACTTTCTCACATACTTCTTTAGTGCTGCTTTATTACGTGGCACTTCATCTATGTTCCTGAACAAATTGGGAATAATTTTGGTCCATGTTTTTAGCGCTACGCATGATAATGAAAAAACCTATAACTTGCGGCTGAAAATGGAACGTGGAAGTGTTGTGGTTCTGATGGTACTTGATGCTTTTCGGTGAAAAATAGCTAAGATATAGCTAATGGTATATTTCGAGTAAGAGAGCTAAACATGATCAATTTGATTCATTCAGCAAACATATCAGGACATTTGTGCAAATTATGCATGGAACGCAATTGAGAGATGCATATGGGCACAAATGCAATCATCTTCCGCGCATATTGATACAGTCTACCCTGTATTTATGCTGGTGCTGGTGGATACATCCTGCGAGAAACGGTAGGGACGGCGCAGTGCTGACATCTGGTGTACCACTACTTCCTACTAATACCAATAGGTGGCAGCACTTCTGATGATATTCGGCAGAAGCGGGCTTCACCGGGTAAATAGACCAACGTTCGGGCGTCAAAAGGGCCAATGTTGCTCGACAAATATGCGAATATAACAAGGCATAAAATACAATTGTGCAACATAAAGGGTAGTAACGGAGGGCTGCTGACAGCAGTGTCGTATTACCTACTTCCGACCGTTGTCCCTCGGTGTTGATTTGGCTGCCCAAAATCTAGATTTAGCATGAGACTCCACGAAGATCACGAAGACACCCCACCTTCAAATGCTTGGGAGCCTCATGCCTACTAAAAGCATTTCCACATATAATTAATACGACACCACCCGTGACTGCGGGTTGCATTGTTAACGACAGTTGTTGCTCTTTGCTCGCATAACTGGCAACTAGATTCCTGCACGTGACACGTTTGGCAAGTATATGCTTCATACGTGCACCCACACACGTCGAGTGTGAAGATGCACCCGCAACTGCACGGCACAAATATTGTAATAGTGTTTGCGTATGCATATCGAAGATAGACATGTCTGTAATATAGAGGCGAGTTTGCAAGGAGACGAGTTTGTGGTGTACTCCGTTTGTTTACATGTGTGCTTGTATACTAGTACGTATATACTAATATGTGTATATTAGTACGTGTATACTAGTACGTGTACACTAGTACGTGTATACTGGTACGTGTATACTAGTACTTGTATACGAGTGGTTTGGAACGATGACGTATCTAGGGACTGCAAATGACTGACGATCGAATATATTTGTCGAAGCGTGGAAGGCAGACAGCGTGACTAAAACACCTGGAGAATTAGGTGCCGGCACCGCTCGCTGGCATCTCATCCATATGAAATTAAAAGACCTTCCATATCTTTCGGAGGTGTGCTGTGATATAAATAACACCGCTGCGACTATGTGTAGACCACTGAGCGTATACTCAGCGATAACTATCGTCACGCTACGTTATAACACCGATCTTCTGAGAGCGATGCAGGTCTCCCACACAACAGCGGCGGAACCATCGAACGTAAAATGTAAGGTTTTCTTTGCATTGAAAATGCAAGGCCTTCTTTGCAGTCAACACCACATGATTAGTGGGATAGTCGAGGGCGATCTGGATAGGATAGCAAGGGAGTAATGCTGAGTTGTATCGCTAAATGGCGCTAAATTCGCCGAGCGCTCTCGGCGAAGAGCGCTGCAGAGCTTCACAGATTGCACCATCCCGGCTCTTATCACAGGCCATTTTGAGAAGTTCCATATTCCTGGATGCGTATTAGCAGGCACACTCAAGTATATGCGAGCAGCCATATGATCTTCTGAAGTAAGGTGATTACGGCTAAAAGTAAAAAATCGAAGAAGTAAAGAAATCGACGTTTAAATGCCCTTTTATCCATGTTGGAAATGTCAACGCATCATTATAAATGTTAACCAGGCATTTATTGCACGTTGTAGGGCATATCTACTTCTTGCTAATACAAAGTTGGTAGTGCTAGTGTTACACAACCGTCGGGTAGTGCTACCAGCCGCAAGGCGTACATTCGCGATTCGTGGAGAGTTCCCAGAATTACTGATGGTGACAAAATCTGGTGTAAGCCCATTTGCTTCGTGCAACGATGCAGCATTTTCAAAATTATTAGTTTTGCAATGACAGTGCCAAACATATGCAGCTTCCCCGACATAAAAATGCACCATTCCCATGCAAATGTGGGAATGTTCCCTTTTTAAAAACACATGATGTATGCACTCACTTCCATTTTTTTTTAGGGTCGAAACGCTGGCATTGTAAGACGTGATCGATGCAATAATTTGTGTCACATAGGCAGCAGCGAAAGAGTCTGAGTCCACATCTCCGAACTGAGCATAGAGGATACTTCTGAGTTTAGTCTGAGTTCACATATCATAGGATACTTCTGGCCTGCCTGCAATCAACTCATTGAAGAGCGAGCTGGCGGGCCAGTTTGGCATTCACTGAAGCTCGACTTTGATTGCAGAGACCATTACGGTCAAGGCATGAAGTGCCTCGACTTCATGTGATCTCGCTACTACCGTCGCATTTGATGTAGTATTGGCACCACCTTTGTTTAAAAAATCGATGACGCGGCACGGTACGACATGTAGAGAATATGCGGTGCGAAAACGGAAGTCTGGCACCGTTCCATCACCATCGCTAATTATTCTGAAATCCTTCGCAGAGCCGAACATCTGAGGGTCAACGACCTGTACTCTCCCCACTGATTTCAGACTAGTCTGCGAACATGGCGGAAGCAAAAAAAAGTAATAGAACAGAAAGGAAGCTGTTCTAATTGTATGTCAAATTCATGGCCATATGTACAGAAGAACATAGACCGGCTACGCCAACAGTCATATATGATCGATTATTGGGCATCTGGTGATCACCGACAATATTCGCTCGTCACTGTGAGCAGTACGGCTCCTTGGGTGTGCCCAAGGTCAACGCGAACACTCATCCGCACCAGTTCACGATGGTTCACCATGGCTCACCATGCGCCCCCCGAATATTCGACGTGACGCGCATAGCCGCTTTCGGCACCGAGCCGTGTCCACTTCGCTGACGCTAGATCGTTTGGCCACAGTACTCTACCTCATGGATCGTTTCACCGTGCAAAATACAATGACCTGTTGTCCATTGGTCGAATCTGCAGGAACTTCAGGCCACTGCACGTTCGCTGTCGACGACTACTGGTGGACAGATGGCCTTCACCGGATGGGAGAGGCGCTACTCCCAGGTCATTGCATGTAAACGGATAACTCAACTATTTTATGAACATGGAAAGAAAATGTGCTAAAAATACTTCACTGAAGTTGTCTTAGAAATAAACTGAAGCCGAAACTTTTTTCGGGTGACATGATGGTGGGGTGGCTTTATGGAATCTTGGAACATGACCATACGCGAAGCAAATTTAAGGGCATCGGCCCTGGCTTCACCGCAGTCGGTTTCGGCGGCAGGATGTCAAGCAGAGGGTTGAGAGTGCCGTCAGTGCTCGGACTCAGACCGCCCCATCGAGGCGTTCCCGGCGTTCTCGCGTGAGCTGCCAGCTGACCTTTGAGCCACGGGCCAAGTACGAGCGGGTGCAGTGACTCGAGTACTGTCTTGTCCGGACAGTAGAGGCTTATGCAGGCCAGCTCCCAGGCGGGCGGGCACTCTGACCAACTGAGCAATCGGGGTGGTACTCGGACGTCCAGAGTTGGCTTTCAAGCGGTCACAAAAAGAGCAGGTGGCTTTCACCATTTCAGGCGAGCAGCATTCAGTTCAATATTTCAATGACATTTAGCACCGAGCGGATCTAACTGATGTAGACAGAATGCAGGCTAGATAAGGAGGGTGGAGGCGATTGCCAACCGATTTTTGGTGGTATCCCCGCCATCTCGTAGTAACTGCAGAGAGCCACTCATACTCTGGACCGCGCATGCCAGCGTTCTGGCTACTCCGTTGTTCGCTGTGCCCCACCCAGAGCCCCTACACCCCGCCGCTGCTATTTACCGCGCAGATCACGAGTGAACAAACCCCGTTGACATGAGGACTCGCTTGTGCTCGCTCGGTCTGGGAAGCCTTCCACGATTTTAGCCTCGAAACTCCACGGAGGACGACGTGAACGTCGCCTACATTTCTGGTTTTAGTGTATAGTTGTGGATGATGGCACTGTCTCGGCATATTGTCATCACGGCATACGGCATACGGCAGCGCTGAGCAGCACACTGAGCAGCACACTGAGCAGCACACTGAGCAGCACACTGAGCAGCACACTGAGCAGCACACTGAGCAGCACACTGAGCAGCACACTAAGCAGCACATTGAGCAGCACACTGAGCAGCACACTGAGCAGCACACTGAGCAGCACACTGAGCAGCACACTGAGCAGCACACTGAGCAGCACACTAAGCAGCACATTGAGCAGCACACGCTCGGCAGCAGAGTACAGCGCTGAGTAGCGGGAGGGGTTGCCAGTTGGTGACAGATAGTGATTGGTCAGCAGGTGCCACGTCGGTTCCTCGTCAGCAGCAAGAGAACAACTGATAGAGCATCATCAACCCACAGCATATGCAAAATGCACACAAGTTAGCCAACCCGCGATGGAAAAGAGAGAAGATAGACATTCGTATACACCCACACCCACAAATAACAACAAGCACACACACACACATGTGTGTGTGTATATGTGTGTGTGTGTGTGTGTGTGTGTGTGTGTGTGTGTGTGTGTGTGTGTGTGTGTGTGTGTGTGTGTGTGCGTGTGTGTTCGTGCGTGCGTGCGCGTGTGCGTGCGCGTGTATGTGAAGTAGAGGAGGGGGGGGGAGGGGGACGTTCAGCTCCCCGCTGAACTATCAGTGAGGCCGAGTGGATCTATGATACTTCTATGCTGAGTACACTTGGCTTGGCTAACTGCTATCGACAAGCGGATCGAATGAGCTTATCGACCTTCCACGGATGAATCTGATACCGGCATATATTCACGGAAACGCTATCGAACAGTTGACGTTAATGCAGATAGTCACTCCAAGCGAATGAAGTCAAGGTGGGCAGATACCAATGCCAAGATGACCAGGTTGATACCTGGGGATTTACCACACGACTGCTTTTTGCGGTATTGCTTGTCCCGTGCAACACCATATTATGAGCATATCTTGATCATGAATATCATGCGTACACGAAATTGAGAAAGCTCGGCACAGCTGGCTGACCTATTCGTCTGATTTCAGCCAAGGCTCCTCCATAGCTATCACTTCACCCTCTGTATTGCGACCCCTGCAGCCGCAGGCCACACTGGGCGCAAATGATCAATTCTGGTCGAAGCGCCCTAAAGCCCAAATAACTAACTAACTAACAGCCGCAGGCCACGCTTCCGGGAGTCGGTCACGGTGGCGATACAAGTGTTAATTATACGGCTACTCAGAACTGAGGGAATTACATACATATAGAAGCCATGGGAGGATATCAGCAGCAATGAAGAATAAATATCTCCCTCAGAAGCATGCAAAGCTCTCTAGCAATACTCATGCCCCAAATATTCACTCTATCCGTGGTAAATGGCTACAGTGCTCGTTCTGTCACTCTATGCTGTAGCACCCGTCTGTCTCTCGCCCTACATCATAATTAAGTGAAACTAATCACGGTCTTTGAACTCACCAGCACCTCGTCGCTCCAGAAGCCCTCCTCGACGCCCGTCAGCCGGAAGATCTCCTCTCCCAGATAGCATTTCTGGCCCTCCAGCCGCTCGATCTGCTTCTCACGACCGGCCAGCTCCTGCAACGGCAGCAGACCGGAACGAATCACGCCCAGACCCAGCCAGAGTGGCGACTGGTGAAGTGGCCGACGGCCGGTGCCGACAGCTCTGGGTGTGCTGTCGCCCTCCCGACCACTGTCGGTGCTGAGCCGACAGCTCTGGGTGTGCTGTCGCCCTCCCGACCACTGTCGGTGCTGAGCCGATGCTGGACGCGACCATCTCCAGTGGACCTCCCCACGAAACACCCCGACACGAACATGGAGGAGGTCGGTCAGGGTTGAGGGGGCGGCGAGAACAGCATTGGTCATGTCAGTGGCCATAGCTGGTTTTAACTGCTTTACTCGTCGCGGCCTTACTTACAACTCCACCCATAACTCCACCCATAACTCCACCCACCACTCCACCCACTACTCCACCCATCACTCCACCCATCACTCCATGCAAATGTGCTGCTTAAAGACGTATCAACAATCTACATACACGAAATCGTCAAAATCATCAATTCCACTTTGCCACCAAGTCGATAAATTTATCACGTCAGTTAAAAAATCACTTAAAAAAACAGCTCCCAGCCGAAATACAGTACTGGCGCCACCAGGAACCTTTCACAAAAAGGATCCATGGACAACTTGTGGTATTATTCAACTGGAAAGAGGTAAGCAAGAATCGAACAAGCGGTTCAAAAGGCTGAGACGCTGGTCACCAAATCCCTCGAAAGTTGGCCAATCAACAAATCGGCTGGAACATCACCCCAGCAAGAATTCTTGAATTTTAGCCAGCCGGTTTAAGGCATGGTTTGAACAAGCTAAAGCCACGCTGCGGCATAAACTGACCACTCTATGGTCTGCTACGCCTTCGTGCACCTGCTGAGCTTTAAGCTTGCGCTCCGATACACACGGCGCCTTCTGACAACGGCGAAACCTGGTCCGGCAAGTCGAACGACCGACCCACACAATGTGCTTCCCTTCAGCCGTCACACACAGTGCAAAACAGAACATAATTGAGGTACAGTCGGGATGCAGCACCGTAGCCAAGCTGGCGGAACAGCAGCACAATCGGCTGCAGCAGTGTCCTGCACCGTCACAGCCCGAGTGTCACTGACATACGCAGCGCCAGCGAACCCACGTCCCCGGCCTGGGCAGGGATCCGGCGTAAATACTCGAGCTGGCGGGAGAGCGGCGCCAGCCCGCCGCACATTTCACACACGTGTCGGTGGCAGAGGAGGGCGCGGCTGCGGCGGGACCGACCGGAGCCGGGCCTGCGGAGCCGGAGCCGGGCCTGCGGAGCCGGAGCCGGGCCTGCGGAGCCGGAGCCGGCCCTGCGGAGCGGAGCCGGCCCTGCGGAGCCGGAGCCGGCAGTGTCCGCCCACGGATGGCGACACGGCGTGTCGCACGGTGTGTCGCACGGCGACACCAGTCAGCGCTGCGGCAGTTCCGCCGCGCGGCCGTCGCCGCCGAGGGCGCACTGGAGCCGTCAGAGACGGCAGCCTCGGCGCAACGCTGGACGGAGACGGGCGTCATCCACGCAGTTGAAGGACAACGTGCCCGCCTGACGCCCGGACCGACACACCCGCAAACGTTCGCCGAAACCGGCGCATCCCTCGCTGCACGCCCAGTGTGCAACATCCCCGCTCTCCACGTGACGTGGAATAACGCGGAGCACCCCGACGTCCGCCGAGCGGGGACACACCACGTCCCCGCCGCTCGAGCCCAGAGTGGCGCGGCAGCGGCGGCAGGCACTGGCCGAGTCGCAGCCGCGCCACCGCGGCGACGAAGCCTACATAGTCCGTGACACAAAACGGCGGCCATCGCTCACGCACCGGCTGATCGCGTCGCGTGGGGAACCGCCGACAAAGCAAGCAGTCGAGATGGGACGGTCGCCGGGCGCGGCCGGCGTGACGCCCAGCGTGACGTGACGTGACGCCGCCACCGCACGCTCGCACGCTGGCACGCGCTGTCAGTCGGACGCCGCAGCCATCGCATCGTGGAAAGTGGCTTTCATCTGGCCGCGAGACCGTACCGCGTGGGACGAAATTGTACCGTGTCGGGTGGGACGTACAGGTCTCCCGGATACGTGCGGCGAGCGCGCATAACCCGTCTGCAGGGAGAGAGCGAGCTGAAGCCACGTGATCAGGGGGTGCGGCTGAGGACACGTGACCAGAGGGTGGGGCTGAAGACACGTGACCACAGGCGCCAACGAGTGGCTATCGTCTTGCCAAGGATGGCTCGCACCTGACCATTGCGCGGGTTTGTAGCTCAAAGATGCCGGATGTGGAAGACCACAGCCGTGACCATGCAGCTGCAGCAGATGGCTGACCGCCCACCACCTGCTGCTGGCTAATCATTGCTGGGTCTGCAAGGCCATCCAATGGCACGGTGTGCCTTTGCAAACCACAAAATGCGTTTTCTGTTTCGCTATTGATTTGCAGTGTCATAGCCATTTTGTTGCCTTGTAAAGGCATGGGATTTCACACACGAAGGACCTTAACGACGTTTATGTTTTTAGGTTATTTACAAGGCAAAGTTGCAATCACGGCCGACTGGCGGGGCCGCAGCCTTGTCACCTTTGTCTGGCAAGTAGCTCAACATCCCGGCCGCAGCTTTTGGGGGTCCGCAACTTTACAACGATGGGTCCTAAAATCACGGAATGAGCATAAACTTGTGGCTTCACATTCTAGGAGTTGCATATTTTTATTATTGTAATTATCGAGGTTCGGCCCAATCTACGTTTTTCCGAGCGTTTCGAATGCGAATGCAAATTGAAAACATTGCGTGATGTTTTCGTGTGTTGGCTTTTATACCGCCAAATTTTTCAACAGCACCGTGTTCAACCTAGCCAAGTACCACACCCTGCACCTCACATACGAGGTGCGCCGTCATGGTGAGCTGGGGTCACTGGCTCATGGTCTCACCGACGTGGCGGAGATTCATGACCGAGCCACCAGTCAGGGCCATCGGTCCCGCACTGAGATGGGGAAGAAGCGATTTAGCTCCAGCGCACCAATTCTGTACAACTCGTTGCTACCCGAGCTGATGCGGCTTCCCGTGCCGATCTTCGGTCGCCACCTACGCCGGCACCTGTCTAACGTGCCATCCGTGCCGGAATGATTTGCTGCTCGCCCTGCTGTATCTTATTATGACATGCATGATCACCGGCTTAGCTGTTCTATGATTTTGACCTTTTCTGCCCTGCTGTTTTATCTTATTAATGCGAGGTTGTAATAGCGACAAGTCCATTGTGGATTACCTCAATACAAGTTTGTACCTGTATCCGTATCTGTGTTTGTAACGGGGGACGGGGTGTTGCTCCAATGCTACCGCAAATTCCTCTGGGATATAATATGAAATGATGGATGCGATTTGCTATAATTAATTCATTCATTTATTCATTCATGCACTGTGTGTGCTACGTCCTAGATTAGTTTTCTTCAATGACTGAATTACTAAAGTTCTTACGTTAGGTTGTCAAATGTTGCGGGGAATTATATATGTCAACAAATGCTTTAAAGTACTCCGGAATCTGAAGATACTTGCAACTTACCAATCCAATCCCCGTTGGAACTACCAATCCCCGTTGTGATCTGCCCAATAAGGCGTCTTATCGTTGGCATGTGACGCATTCGTCAACTACCATTGAGGAACAAGGAACTGGTTGTCGGTTGCGAAAAAAAACGTTCGAATTTGAATCTCCCTATTTTCCTGACTCTACGTATGATATCTTTATCGCACACTGTATATTAGAAATTCCACACGAGCCCCATGAATCTAGTGTCCCTCCGCTGCTACCAAAAACGTCGGCAGCGCCTTCCACCATGGCTGTGACGTCACGTGCTTGCTGGCTTCCGTGACGGATACCATAGAAATACCGTGGGCCCGTGGGATATGCGGTCGGTTGGCGCTGCCTCCCGGTAGGTCGGGGTGGCTTGGGCTGTGCAAATTAAATTAGTGATGTTTCCGTTATATGTGGAGATACCTGAAGAATAAGGAACAGAATGAATGATCGTGTTCGCTAGATAGCGCGTCAAATATGATTTATGTGGGGTGATGTAATTTCAGTTGAGACGAATCAAATAGGATTCGGTGGTATTGTCAGGCAGCTACCTACCCGTGCCTACTGGAGGCCCTACGCTTTGGACACAGTGTCTACTAAGGTAGATTCCATGACCTCGACCAATATGCAACTTATCCATCGAAAGGAAGTAAAATCTGATGACTTATCAAACTTGGTGGGAACTTTTGGACCTTGCCCAACCCGTCAAAAGTGCTCATCTGGATCTGCCAGTGGGTATGACCTCCGGTGTCATCTGACAGTCTTGAGCGTCAGACAGCTTTGGCATGCTGGAGGGACCGACAGTGCGACACCTGATGACAGAAGTCATCTGACAGTCTTGGGCGTCAGACAGCTTTGGCATGCTGGAGGGACCGACAGTGCGACAGTGTGACACCTGGTGACAGAAGTCATCTGACAGTCTTGGGCGTCAGACAGCTCTGGCATGCTGGAGGGACCGACAGTGCGACAGTGTGACACCTGATGACAGAAGTCATCTGACAGTCTTGGGCGTCAGACAGCTTTGGCATGCTGGAGGGACCGACAGTGCGACAGTGTGACACCTGGTGACAGAAGTCATCTGACAGTCTTGGGCGTCAGACAGCTCTGGCATGCTGGAGGGACCGACAGTGCGACAGTGTGACACCTGATGACAGAAGTCATCTGACAGTCTTGGGCGTCAGACAGCTCTGGCATGCTGGAGGGACCGACAGTGCGACAGTGTGACACCTGGTGACAGAAGTCATCTGGTAGCCTTTGGCGCCAGACAGATCAGGCATGCTGGAGGGATAGACAGTGTGACATTTGATGACAGAAGGCATCTGACAGCCTTTGGCGTCAGACAGATCAGGCGTGCTGGAGGGACTGACAGTGTGGCATCTAGTAACAGAATACCAAAATGTTAACTTTATCAGACATGCACACACATTGTCAGGCTAGTCACATTTGACAATGTCTCCAGAAGTGGAGTGGCATTGCGAACTTAATGTGCGCGATAGCGACGTCAATCCAAAAATGTTTATGACGTACAACATTGACATAGAAAAGCTATCGGGTATTCATCCAGCAGATCCTCTCAAGGCAACGTAATTTAACATAACCTAAAATGCATAAATAATGTGTGCGTGCTAGATAATGTTTCTAAACTAACCCACATTTTCTGACATATCCTTTGTTCCGACCTTCTGACCATTCTGACCTTTCCTTTTTTTGTATGGTTATTGGGTTAATGGCTCACATCCCGATCATGATGGTGGCATTTTGACATTACCTTCCAATGTTGAACATAATACAATAATATATCAATTTCACGCTTATTCCATTTGACAATATGATGCCAATTGTGCAGATACATTGTGTCTCGACTTACTGTGCATGCATCAGTCATGTCATACCCATTATTCACTGAAAGGAACAGAGGCTCCCGACCTTGCACCAACCTTCCGTTTCAGCATTCGGTTCAAGCAGTCTCCAGCCACGTCCCATTGGCTATTGATGTGCCCTTTGCAACCAGCGTCAAAATAAGGTAAGATAATGCCAGCAAATGTTAGGGTAGTGTTAAAACACCACGATCTCACATGGACACATACACAACAAAATGTGCGAACATTATGTTAGGTTCGGGGAAGTTGGCTCAGGAGTGATGCGGGTCTACCCGGTGGATACCTACTATAATTACAACATTGAAATGCATCTCACAGTGAAGTGGTATTCACAACAGTACACAGGCCGGTTAGGGTTGGTTGTTATCTTCGTGCAACATCCCGACACTGCGCTATTGCGCACTTGCCTCGCGGAACAGCCACGGACATCTTTTCTGGTGTGAATTTCTCTGTTCTGACAGACGAGCACAAAACACGACTTGCGCTTCCGTTTTCAGTCACTATTTCCTTCAGCCGGAATACCCACACCGTCCTCCATCTTCACCCACCCCTTTCACAAGAGTCAGATTGTAGTTGAAAACCATTCATCCGCTGCAAAACGTGCCTGTCACGCTATGGCGGTTATGCAGCTCTGGCTGGAGTCTGCACCGGACGAGGACGTGACGTCACAACCCATCGTCCAAAATCAACGCCCGTTCGCCGTTCCGTGACATTGAGAGCATGCTTTGATAATTATGTTGGTATATTTGCCAGTATAGAAGGACTGAGCATGAATGCCAGTGAAAGAGGCGCATTTCTTGTCCTTTCAGGCACGGAATATCGAAATATGTATGATATGCAACCAGTCATTATTTAACATTTAGAAGTCACGCTTCGCCAACTTTCAATGCCGTACAAAGTATATTCCAGAGATACGAAGGCCACATCCATGTCCAACAACCAGAAGCCTTCTGGCTCAGAACAGGTCGGCCCATCACTCGGCCAGTTTGATCTTCACCTGCAGAGCACAGAACATTTATGTGAGGCGATGAGAGTCGAGATAGCGCTGCACGTGTGGTCATTGGACGACCTTCTGGGTGCGGGCAGCGCCAGATGACGTCATCGATGGGCAGCGCCAGATGACGTCATCGATGGGCAGCGCGTGCCACGACACAATAGTGGGCGCCACGACGGCGTGTAGAGACGGGCCGAGGGCGGGTTCGTGAGTAGCCCACCGCCTGCGTCACAGTCACAGCCGGCAGGTGCCATTTACGGACATGCAGGGGGCGCCGACCAACAGACATTCGCGACGTGAATCACTTGGAATAGCTGGGCCTGTCTGTCACCTTTTGCGACATGTTTCACGCTCACATCATCACGTTGCACGAACAGATTCTGCATTAGGAGTTGTTTTTTTAATTTTGTTTCCAGTTTGAAGCACCCGTGCACGGCAAGTTGAGGCAGTTCTGCTACGCCTCTTGCAGAGCCGGTGAACTACTACCCACATCACCCACAGAACCGAAGCACGCGGGATGTGTTTTCCACTCTGCTGGCAAAACGTGCAGCGAGCTTCCTGCCTTGTTCCCGGCCTTTCCGGCACGACAGCCTAATAGGACGGAGCATGCCTCCGGGCCAAACAACAAGCCACGGTGGTGAACTGACTGTGTGGGTAATGCGCAGTGGTATGTTGAGTGTGTGGGTAATGCGCAGTGGTAGGTTGAGTGTGTGGGTAATGCACAGTAGTGGGCTGAGTGTGTGGGTAATGCACAGTGGTAGGCTGAGTGAGTGGGTAGTATATAGTGGTGAACTGACTGTGTGGGTGATTCACAGTGGTAGGCTGAGTGAGTGGGTAGTATATAGTGGTGAACTGACTGTGTGGGTGATTCACAGTGGTAGGCTGAGTGAGTGGGTAGTATATAGTGGTGAACTGACTGTGTGGGTGATTCACAGTGGTAGGCTGAGTGAGTGGGTAGTATATAGTGGTGAACTGACGGTGTGGGTGATTCACAATGGTAGGCTGAGTGAGTGGGTAGTATATAGTGGTGAACCGACGGTGTGGGTAATGCACAGTGGTAGCTGAGTGTGTGGGTAGTGTACAGTTGTGAACTGACGGTGTGGGTGATTCACAATGGTAGGCTGGGGACGATTGGTGTAGGGGTAAGATGCTTGTTATCAAAAGGTTGTGGTGAGTCTCCCTTCCTCTTTCCCCCCACTGACGGTGGTGGGTGATTCACAATGGTAGGCTGAGTGAGTGGGTAGTATATAGTGGTGAACTGACGGTGTGGGTGATTCACAATGGTAGGCTGAGTGTGTGGGTAGTGCACAGCGCTGAACTGACGGTGTGGGTAATGCACAGTGGTAGGCTAAGTGTGTGGGTAGTGTACAGTGGTGAACTGACAGCGAAGGTAGCAGGGCGTTGTGAGCTGGAAGTGCAGGTAACACGGGGCGGAAAAACCGGAAGTGCAGGTAAGATTGCTTCGTCAAATGATGCTATGAACTGGATTTGTGAACGGATAATTCAGCCAGCATTTGAATTCGAGTTAAGTGTATTTGCTGGTCACAATGGTATGAAGGAGGAAGCAGTGGAGGAGGCGGTGGAAGAGGTAGATGTGGAGATGGAGGTTGGAAGTGGATGAGAAGGATGAAGAGGAGGAAACATAACTGAGTCGCGTTTCTCTCGCTTTTTAACACCATCCACAAGTACGAAGCTGGCAGATCGCTAAATTGCTGTAGGACATTGTGTGCTAATTATTTGAGCGTCGAGTGACCGCTGAGTTATAAAAGAGAGACAGAGGTAGAAGACCAACTCTGCTATAGTACGAACACGCGCTAACCAGGAGTCCAGGAGTCCAGTAGACGCAGGTGAAGATGCAGGGACAGATGCAGATGTAGGTTTGGGCAAACTTTCGGCATTCGTCATAGTCGGGTCGGGTCAGGGTGAGAAGGCATACGAAGGAAGAGAATGAGGGAGCAGATGGGTGCTCCGTCCTGAGGTCAGTGCACTGCTGTGACTTGACCCATGAGTTAGTGTGTGAACCCACTGTCGTACACCGAACTCTGAGAGGGGCGCGTGTCCGCTCCCTCCTTATCCATTGC
Organism: Ashinkailepas kermadecensis; assembly: GCA_034440615.1. Taxonomy (NCBI): domain Eukaryota; kingdom Metazoa; phylum Arthropoda; class Thecostraca; family Neolepadidae; genus Ashinkailepas; species Ashinkailepas kermadecensis. The sequence goes on from JAOTOM010005173.1 coordinate 1,066,871, forward strand.
TACCCTGACCCGATCAGATGATGGTGAGTACCTAACATATGTCCAAAGCTACATCGTCATATACTTCGCCTGCGTCCATCGAATTGGTTTGAGCATACTTCTGCTATATCAAAGTTTGTCCTCTGTTCCTCACTTTTGAGGCTTAGCTATCATCCCACGCTCAAATAATTAACCAGAAGTGCTTGAATGGAAAACGTCGACTTCAACTGCCTTGGTTCAAAACTCTCTGCGCCATCTACAACTACCCTAATTTGCAACTTTCTGCAAGTGTTTCATTGTTTATGCAGAAATATCCATTGAGCGGCACGTGCGGTTATGAACAGAGTGCTGCGGGCAGAACCGGATGTGCAGCATTACGTACGGCCATCCAGCCACTTTCCACCCTGCCACTGCAGGTGGAGCCGGATGTGCAGCATTACGTACGGCCACCCAGCCACTTTTCACCCTGCTACTGCAGGTGGAGCCGGAGGTGCAGCTTTACGTATGGCCACCCAGCCACTTTTCACCCATCCACTGCAGGCGGAATCGGAGGTGCAGCTTTACGTATGGCCACCCAGCCACTTGAATGAACAAAGGCACGATAGAACACACGCAGACGACCGAAGCATCACGAAACACAATGGTGAACACAATGCACATGATGATCGTGAACAATGGCGAACAGTGATGACCGTGGAGTTCAGGCGAGCTCGCCACTTCCTCAGGTGTTGATCGCCTGGAACACATCTGTCCCAGGGTCGACCGTATGCTGTGTACAGTACACCTCTGACATGGGAAGTTAGAGGCGCGTTCTACCTCGATTCCGACTTCGCAAGGAACGCTCGACTTCGATTCGGCGGACTGGGAGGCGTGGGTTTTCTCGCTCTCGGGTCAGTGTACCAGTGTACCACCACGGCGCGTCGACCTTGAACGCCTGTCACGTCTGTCTGACACGCCGTGTTACACCGGAAAATGTTACACCGGAAAATCAGCGCCAATGGCACCACGCCGAGCCATTCCACAAGTGCAGCATGCGTGGCACATGGCCATATATATGTGAATACACAAAGGGACGCAGCCAGGCGAAGGCGAGAATGGATGCTTGAAATTGTATATTTTGTTTTACTGTGACTATCTTCTCAAAATGTCTTGTGTTATTTCAAATCTGTTCTTAAGCACGTGAAATGTTGGAAATGATGTGAACTCACGGAGGATTGGCTACTAGCAAAACAACACGTCCAAAATGTTCATCAGCCATCTAACTTGTATTGCAAATATCGTAGGAGCTTGGAGAACATTCTTTGTACCGAGCCCCGAAACACTCCAGAGCTCTCTGTTTTGTGCTTTGTTCCATGTTACAGTGCGATAAAAAGCTTACCCGGCTTATACCGGGGTATAACTTGAGCACATGTAGCGCCATCGCACAACTCGGCTATACCGTGTTGCAAAGCTCCGTACTTGTATTTGCTATGGAATTACATAATAGTACACATTCTATGCTGTGCTATTAAAGTGTGTCACGTAGCACAATATTGTGCCTTTGCAAATAATGTTAAATTGTTGTGCAACACGGTGTAACAGAGTTGTGAGACCCGGATTAAATGTGCTAAAAGCCCACCCCAGCATAACGAATTTATTTACAGTGCAAAAACGGTCATGGAGATCCGTGTCCAAGTATTTGTACTTTTCAAATCACAAGGTTTTTCTGCATTTCCCACACAACCAGGCACCCTCCACTATCGGCCCGCAAGTGTTGAAATACGCATCGTGAGTATACTAGGTTTACGCTGTACTGGCGGGCCCCCCTACACGAGGGTTCTCCGGACAGCTGCTCGTCGCCCGCCTGGATTCGGAGCATCCGCAGTGTTGTGCCAAGTGATTGGTTTGCCTGGCTTCACGCCTGCGGCCTGCCCACACCATGGGCGACGGCAGCCTTGGAACAGACACCCCCCGTGGCTGCCGGGAGTGCAGACCCGGACGTCATTAGCCCATCCCACTCCAAGGGGAGGAGGGCGGGGTGGTCGATACCCTCGGGTGACGCTATCCTCTCGCCCCACTCCCACGGGGAGGTGGGGTGGTCGACACCCTCAGGTGACGCTATCCTCTCGCCCCACTCCCACGGGGAGGTGGGGTGGTCGACCCACTCAGATGACGCCATCCTCTCGCCCCATTCCCACGGGGTGATGGGGTGGTCGACCAACTCAGGTGACGCTATCCTCTCGCCCCACCCCCACGGGGAGGTGGGGTGGTCGACCCACTCAGGTGACTGTATCCTCTCGTCCCACTCCCACGGGGAGGTGGGGTGGTCGACCCACTCAGGTGACGCTATCCTCTCGCCCCACCCCCACGGGGAGGTGGGGTGGTCGACCCACTCAGGTGACTGTATCCTCTCGTCCCACTCCCACGGGGAGGTGGGGTGGTCGACACCCTCAGATGACGCCATCCTCTCGCCCCACTCCCACGGGGAGGTGGGGTGGTCGACCAACTCAGGTGACGCTATCCTCTCGCCCCACCCCCACGGGGAGGTGGGGTGGTCGACCCACTCAGGTGACTGCTATCCTCTCGTCCCACTCCCACGGGGAGGTGGGGTGGTCGACCCACTCAGGTGACGCTATCCTCTCGTCCCACTCCCACGGGGAGGTGGGGTGGTCGACCCACTCAGGTGACGCTATCCTCTCGCCCCACTCCCACGGGGAGGTGGGGTGGTCGACCCACTCAGTACGCTATCCTCGCCCCACCCCACGGGGAGGTGGGGGATCAGGTGACCTATCCTCTCGTCCCACTCCCACGGGGAGGAGGGGTGGTCGACACCCTCGATGACGCCATCCTTTCGCCCCACTCCCACGGGGAGGGGGGGTCGACCCACTCAGGTGACGCTATCCTCTCGTCCCACTCCCACCGGGAGGGTCGGATGGTCGACCCACTCAGGTGACGCTATCCTCTCGTTCCACTCCCACGGGGAGGTGGGGTGGTCGACCCACTCAGGTGACGCTATCCTCTCGTCCCACTCCCACGGGGAGGGTCGGATGGTCGACCCACTCAGGTGACGCTATCCTCTCGCCCCACTCCCACGGGGAGGAGGGGTGGTCGACCCACTCAGGTGACGCTATTCTCTCGCCCCATTCAGTCAGTTACCTTGACCTTAACGACAATTTCGAGATAGCAGTAATTCGCCTTGATGATGGAATATGATACGAGTTTGACATTGATCTGTTGCAACTAATCCAAAAGCGACCCTGTGAACATTTTGGAACAGTAACCTCTTTGACCTGTCCCATGTCAATGACCTTTGACACACATTACCTGGAACTTGCACGAGACGTGTGCACCATATGGCCAAGACGGTACTAAAAGTTTCCTTTCTCTGAGTCTACTCATTCGGATATTATCCCGAACAAACATGGGTGGGATCTCCGCCCCCCTCCCCCACTCCCCAGGCTCGGGAAAAGCGACCCTGTGAACATTTTGGAACAGCAACCTCTTTGACCTGTCCCATGTCAATGACCTTTGACACACATTACCTGGAACTTGCACGAGACGTGTGCACCATATGGCCAAGACGGTACTAAAAGTTTCCTTCCTCTGAGTCTACTCATTCGGATATTATCCCGAACAAACATGGGTGGGATCTCCGCCCCCCTCCCCCACTCCCCAGGCTCGGGGATGTACAACATGTGAACGAACAACAGTTGTTTTCGCATATAGTGTTCTATTTTCCGAAGTGAAGGAACAGCACAGTTAACCCGAGCATGCGGAAGACCGCATATACATATGTGTTGTTACAAAAAGGATACGTCTCTTTTTTACCTGTATATACATATTTTAATCTCTTTTGATCTACCTGCCAAATTTCATGAACATGAAAGTTGTTTGATGTGTTGCACCTGTGGAATGGAATAAACCCTGCCGGAGCAACCCATGAGCGCTTTATGGAGGCATGCATACATTCAGCCATTGCTGCCATGACTCCTGATTCAATGTATCCAAAGGTCGATTAGGTGCAGTGCTGCATTGAGCATGATTATGAGTGAGAAAAAGGCGTAAAATAACCTTATGCTCATAATAAAACCAAGAAATAGATCCAAATTCACACTGTATATATTTCGGCCACGGGCCCTCCTCAACAGTTTAATGTTATATGGATATTCAAACCACTGTTGAGGAAGGCCCGCGGCCGAAATATATAGTGTAAATTTGGATCTATTTCTTTTTTTTATTATGCGCATAAGGTTATTTTACGCCTTTTTCTCGTATACAAAGGTCGCCAACACTAACGCCGACTTCTGAACACAGTCGAGGCCGACACAGTCGAGGCAGCAGCGAGGGAGTATCGGTCGGTCCGGCCGACACCAATAGAACCGGCACACAATACACGGGCCGGCAGACACCAATACAACCGGCACACAATACACGGCGGGGAAGTTCCGCGCGACAAGGACAACCGGCTGCTCGAACACACCCTCAGCTGGACGCGTGAATGCCAGATGTGCCAAATCAACATCAGCTTCGGTGGGCACTGTTGTCCTCGCGGCGCCATCTGATAGTGGAGACCACGCACCGGTCCCGGATCGGCCGGAATTTTAACGACGCATTCGTACCTGTGTGGGCCGGATGGTGGGCGGAAGTGTGTCGGTGAGTGGGCACAAGTAAGGCCACCGTGCGCTGCTAGGAACGAGTCTGCCAAAAATCGTGTGCAAATGAAGGTGAGCCGGCTGCACGCAAAACCTATGCGAGACTCGCCTTTGGCAGTCCGGCGAGACCGGCCCTTTGGCAGTCCGGCGAGACCCGCCTTTGGCAGTCCGGGCGAGACTGACCCTTTGGCAGTCCGGGCGAGACCGGCCCTTTGGCAGTCCAGGCGAGACTCGCCCTTTGGCAGTCTGGGCGAGACCGGCCCTTTGGCAGTCCGGGCGAGACCGGCCCTTTGGCAGTCCGGGCGAGACCGGCCCTTTGGCAGTCCGGGCGAGACCGGCCCTTTGGCAGACCGGGCGAGACCGGCCCTTTGGCAGACCGGGCGAGGACGGAGGATGTGACTAAGTACCGTGTCACACGTGTACGACTTCTCTTAGCTAAGGGAGGCGCGCGAGTGCTAACAAAGGAGGTACGACTCCCGGTGCCACTACGGCCAACTGGCGCGCTTTGTTGGTGGCTGTATATGAGTGTCAACATCATGTGTATCACCAAAATATAGTACACATAGGGACATTGAATTGACCGTACGAGTTCCACTTTCCCAAATAATGATAATCACAAACACAATGCTATCTAATTTCCTCTCTGCATTATTGTTAGATCGATGATGAAAAGTGAAAATGATGGAGGGGTGAACAAACTACAACCGACAGTGCAGACTGCAGACTGCAAGTGGGCTCACGGAGACCAGTCTAATCACAATCGTTGCGAGCGGGTGTGTACCCGGCCTGCAGGTCATCGACAGTGGTCGAGCACGTCGCCGACCCAGATAAAGGCAGCTGACGTGACTGCAGGTCAGCGAGTTCGGCTATACGGCAGTTGACGTGCGCCGGGGTGGACAGGGACGGGGTGGACAGGGACGGGAGCCACGGCCGGGGCACCAGGGCAGGCAGGTAGGGGTCGCCGGGGTGGACAGGGACGGGGGCCACGGCCGGGGCACCAGGGCAGGCAGGTAGGGGGTCGCAGGGGAAGGCAGGAGAGGAGCAGATACAGAGGGGGGGGGGACACCAGGGCCGGAGCACCAGAGCAGGCAGGGGAGAGGCAGGAGGGGAAGGCAGGATAGGAGCAGGGGGGGGGACACCAGGGCCGGAGCACCAGAGCAAGCAGGTGAGCGGTCGCAGGGGAAGGTAGGCGAGGAGCAGATACAGAGGGGGGGGGGCACCAGGGCCGGAGCCCCAGAGCAAGCAGATGAGGGGTCGCAGGGGAAGGCAGGCAAGGAACAGATACGGAGGGGGAACACTAGTGCCGGAGTACCAGGGAAGGCAGGTGAGGGATCGCAGGGGAAGGCAGGCGAGGAGCAAATGCGGGGAAACGCCAGGGCGGGTGCACTAGAGGTCACGGAGGGGGCACCGGGGAAGGCAAGGGAAGGGTCGCCGCCGGGAAGACAGGGGTGGGGCGTCGGGAAAGGCCAGGGAAGGGTTCCATGACCGGCCATGAAAGGGGCACGAGAGGACGCCAGAAAGGCAAAAGGGTGGCCCAGGGCATGCCGAGAGGGGTCGCCGGAGCGATCTGGAGAGGACACCACGTCTCGAGACATGCGTCACGTCTGCTCCGTCGCCACCACGCCGGCCCGCCCGCGGCACGGCACGGCACGGCACGACACGTCACACGCCGCGTGACGTCCCGTCGGCGGGCGGAGCGGACCTCTTTTGGAGCGGCCGCGGCATGCCGGGCATGCGGCTGGAATACCAACGAGGTGGCGGCGGACAGCACACGTCCTGCGGCACAGACCGTGCCCGGCGGCCTCGCTGACCCACCTGCGATCCACCTGCCAGCCGAGCCACACGCTGACGCCGAGTGCAACAGGATCGCGGCGGGCAGCGCGACCGTCCACGATTACAACGAAAAACGCTCCGACGCCGACACCACCGGGCCACAGTTGTCGTGCAGCCCCGGGTCGGAAGGTGCAAGAAGGACGAACGATTAACTCGCCACAATAGTAATACTTAGGGGTTATCTCTGTCAATGACGTCACATACGAGCCATTCTTGTATTATTTGTTGCCAGATCAGCGCCGTGGCGGTGGTCCTCATCCCTAGCATGGGCTCCGTCAGACAGTGAAGGCAACACAACATTCCAAACATTTCAACCCATCATCCGGCACTGAAAGGAAATTACACACCCAACAACTATCTCGTCACCCAGCCAGTCGCCTAACCACAGGGGCACACTTGAACGATCGGTTCGAGGCACTGCTGTCGATCTATCGCGTGATCTGCGGCACGCCCCGCACTGAGTGCGTCAGTAGTCTCGCGCCGCCCCCTCCACAGTCAGACTCAGGCGTGGCTTGCTTCACCATGGGTGGAGTGGCACGGTGACGCCTCCTCCACAGTCAGACTCAGGCGTGGCTTGCTTCACCATGGGTGGAGTGGCACGGTGCCGCCTCCTCCACAGTCAGACTCAGGCGTGGCTTGCTTCACCAGGGGTGGAGTGGCACGGTGCCGCCCCCTCCACAGTCAGACTCAGGCGTGGCTTGCTTCACCATGGGTGGAGTGGCACGGTGACGCCTCCTCCACAGTCAGACTCAGGCGTGGCTTGCTTCACCATGGGTGGAGTGGCACGGTGACGCCTCCTCCACAGTCAGACTCAGGCGTGGCTTGCTTCACCATGGGTGGAGTGGCACGGTGCCGCCTCCTCCACAGTCAGACTCAGGCGTGGCTTGCTTACTGGGTGGAGGCCAGGGGTCCGCTCCCCGCAGGCGTGGCTTGCTTCACCGTGGGTGCCGTGGCACCCTCCTCCACAGTCAGACTCAGGCGTGGCTTGCTTCACCATGGGTGGAGTGGCACGGTGACGCCTCCCCCACAGTCAGACTAGGCGTGGCTTGCTTCACCATGGGTGGAGTGGCACGGTGCCCCTCCACAGTCAGACTCAGGCGTGGCTTGCTTCACCAGGGGCGGATTGGCACGGTGCCGCCCCCTCGACAGCCAGACTCAGGCGTGGCTTGCTTCACCAGGGGCGGAGCGGCACAGTGCCGCCTCCACGAGCTGTCACAGCATCGCCTCACTGACCTGACGGTCCGATACTCGCGGTGCAGGCGGCCGTCAGGCGACTCAAAGACTCACGGTACAAACCAACGCTAAACAGCTTTAAGACTCGCGGCACAAACCGACGCTACACAGATCTGAGACTCGCGGTACAAACCAACGATACACAGATCTGATACTCGCGGTACAAACCAACGATACACAGATCTGATACTCGCGGTACAAACCAACGATACACAGATCTGAGACCTACGGTACAACTTCCCCACAGTCAGCACTGAGGTTTGCATGGCAAGCCAACGCCACAGGGAAGTCTGACAGATCTGAGCTCTGCAATACATTGCAACTCTGAGGCAGTGAGAGACACATTTGGGAACGGCGTATGACGTCGACTGTCTGGATCGGCGACAGCCCGTCGAAGGTGCAGAGAGAAACTCGCAGAAGACAGATGGGAAGGGAGAGTTTGCTGCCCGCAATACAGGCCGGATGGGTGAAGTTGCAAGTTTGTGTTCTGGGAGATATTGGGAGTGATACGATCGGTCACTTGCCGAGACGCGAGAATAGCGTTCGATGACAACCTCGCAAATCGAGAGGGGTGGCGCAAGATGTCCATTATCCGAGACGTGAGCATGACAGTGCAGATGAGAAGTGACAAACATGACAGTTCCAAGACAGATCGACCGGTAAAAACATAAATTAACACCCTACGCTTCAGACATGTGATGCAGACATGTCTATACGGTTTGATAATGCTCCGATTTGAGCTGTGGCAATTTCAACTAGATCAGACCAACGGTCACGGAGTTTAGAGTATTCGGAATTGTGATAATGCAATGCATGGTTGTGCCTGGCGACTTGCATTTTCAAGGAAAAGAACTGAATTAGTATAAACGTGAACAGCGTCGAGTTGAGACTGAACTGACGAATCTATTAACTGATTTGCATTCTCTATTGTTCGAATTTTCTGGCCGTGACATCTTGACATCAAGTCACCTGATCTGACCTTGACATCACTGTGAAGATATTCTCATTTATATTTTGTAATAAGCTTTAGTAAGTGGTCTCCGTATGTGTAATTGTTGGGAGGTAGGCATTTTCTATAAATATATTTTGTTTTTGTTTGCCGACCCATATGCCATATTTGGCCGCCAATGCATGTTTATGAAATTAACGGCACAGCTGATATTGCATTCCAGATTAATTTCGCACGAAGGTAAAGGACAGCCACTTCCAGATTGAAGATCGAAGGGCACTGCCAGCAGAGATGCAAGTCAATTCCTAAAGTCGTGGTGCTGTCACCTGGTCCGGCCAAAAAAAGATATAAAATTGGGTTATGTGTATAAAATGGATCTGTGACAAATATATCTTAGTTATTGCCTCTCAGCTAACCCGAAGTACACAACAATGAACACTGGTACTTCTAAAGCATATTTAGATGTTCTGCTTGGCTACGGTGTCTTTGATAAGATGACGCCAAAATAAAGCACGTTTAATGCCCACGGTAAACACGGGCCACGAGATACGTGTCGGGAGACCGAAGATCCGGCCATCCCATTTGTTTGTGCTCAGTGTGTCATGAGTGCAGGTGGTGGCCGGCGGATTATCAGGCGTAGCTGGTTATGTTCTTTGCTTCTGATCATGAGATAGCACTGCCTAGATCCATGCACGCGCCATGAAGCCAAGGTATGTCGTACCGTTCAAGGGGCGCCGCGTGCATTAGACGAAGCGGTAAAACATGCGCGCATGGGCAGAAGAACCCCGCTATGTTTGACCTTTTGCTAGACCCTCACAGAGCGAATGATCAAAACTGGTCGAAATGCCCTAAACCCAAATGACTAACTAGACACTCACAAAAGCGCCAGTCTACCGCCACCGCCAGATCAGATACTGGACAAGTGAGGACACACAGCAAGTCCTATGATGCCTCACTCTTACCATGATACCATTATGCTTTTATAAGATTCTCTAGGTAACTTTCCATGATTCCTCGTCCACATCCAGAGGCGTCATACTTTCGTTTGTCGGACAAGTGGAGTGCTCTCGCCTGAGTCCCTTCCCATCTCCCTTATCTGCCGCCACCTCGTAGTCACCGGCCGGTCCTTGAGCCGCTTCTAGGGCCACCCCACAGCCTACCCACCTGATCCTTGCGCGCTATGGCCGCCTGCAGCTGGTGCAGCTCCTTGGTCTCCTGCACGCTCTGTCGACCGGTCTGGCCCGCCAGGTGGCACAGCTCTCTCTTCTGCTGCAGTCGCAGCCGGCGCAGCTCCGCCGAGCGCTGTCCCTCCCGGATCCGGCACAACTGCGCCTGTGGCCGCGCCAGGTCACGCCGGGTCACACAGGGCCGCGCCAGGTCACGCCGGGTCACACAGGGCCGCGCCAGGTCACACAGGGTCACACAGGGCCGCGCCAGGTCACGCCGGGTCACACAGGGCCGCGCCAGGTCACGCCGGGTCACACAGGGCCGCGCCAGGTCACGCCGGGTCACACAGGGCCGCGCCAGGTCATGCCGGGTCACATAGGGCCGCGCCAGGTCACGCCGGGTCACACAGGGCCGCGCCAGGTCACGCCGGGTCACACAGGGCCGCGCCAGGTCACGCCGGGTCACACAGGGCCGCGCCAGGTCACGCCGGGTCACACAGGGCCGCGCCAGGTCACGCCGGGTCACACAGGGCCGCGCCAGGTCACGCCGGGTCACACAGGGCCGCGCCAGGTCATGCCGGGTCACACAGGGCCGCGCCAGGTCACACAGGGTCACACAGGGCCACGCCAGGTCACGCCAGGTCACACAGGGCCGCGCCAGGTCACGCCGGGTCACACAGGGCCGCGCCAGGTCATGCCGGGTCACACAGGGCCGCGCCAGGTACCACAGGGTCACACAGGGCCACGCCAGGTCACGCCGGGTCACACAGGGCCACGACAGGTCACGCCGGGTCACACAGGGGTCACATAGGGCCGCGCCAGGTCACGCCGGGTCACACAGGGCCGCGCCAGGTCAGGGGCCGCGCCAGGTCACGCCGGGTCACACAGGGCCGCGCCAGGTCACACAGGGTCACACAGGGCCACGCCAGGTCACGCCGGGTCACACAGGGCCGCGCCAGGTCACGCCGGGTCACACAGAGCCACGACAGGTCTGGAGCGTTACGTTACACATCGCGGGAGGTCACGTGGGGGTATCTCCAGGGCACATGAGATCACACCGGGTCACACAGGGCCACGACAGGTCTGGAGCGTCACAAATCGCGGGAGGTCACATGAAGGTATCTCCAGGGCACATGAGATCACACCGGGTCACACAGGGTCACGACAGGTCTGGAGCGTCACAAATCGCGGGAGGTCACGTGAGGGTATCTCCAGGGCACATGAGATCATGCCAGGTAACGCGCGGTCACAACAAGCCCAAGTCGTAGCAGGTCACAACAAGCCACAACAAGTGGTGAAAAGCTTCATGGGGCATCAAAGGTCACATGAGGTCACACGAGGTCCCATGTGGTCAGGAGAGATCACATAGATTCACCACAGGCAACACGAGGACGTCCGACGTCCTACATGGCCACATGAGGTTATAACAGGACATCGTAGTACGTAGCTATTCACAATGCAGAGGCGTTGGTAGCGTACACTGTACACAGAATCAGGGACATATTGTGATCCCCACAGGTGTGACCGAAGCTTAGTGGAACTGATTGAGGGCAACATACTCAACGATGGTTGCTCCCACGCGTCGGACTGCCCAACTCCATAGAGTCCCATGCTAAACCTGGATCAAAGGAGCGAAAAGCAAGCTGGTTTCGAATGGAGATGGATGGAAGGTGGTTTTAATCGTATCAAGCACAGCATGTCGCTCGAGGTCACGGTAGACGGACGCGGCCAAGGAGTCGAAGAACGACCAACGGGCGAAACTGCAGCCCGCCACGAGTCACAATGAATAAGGAAAGACGATGTGAACAGCCAGGGGACTACGTACCGACCGGGGCCAACAATGAGGTGTGGGAGGGGAGGGGGGGGGGCTGCCACAGTCGCGGGATGTTTGCCATGTCGGCGGGATGTACCGTGTCTTGCGACAGTGGGGTGTCACGTGACAGTCGGGTGTCGCGTCACCGGCACGCGCCGCCGTCACAACACACCGCGTCCAGACACATCAGCTGCGGCCTGTGGCCGGACTGAACGGTGTTGGGCCAGGTCGAGGCCGCCAGTGCCAGGCCGGTTCACACGGTCCGGTTTTCGAGCGGAGCACGTCAACAATTTGTGACCCAGACCTGGCGTCATGCGAACCGGCCGATATTTTTGCCACTGTGCAGGCTTAATCGAACCTAAAGAGTTATGCTGCAACAGCAGAAATCGTTGCGAAGTTTGTAGCACAAACAACAGTCTGGCAACGCCGGTACAACATATTCGTGAGGATCGAATTAGCTTTTACAGCCGGCGAAGACTACGACTAATGTTATACTCATACTTAAAATGTGTTCGTATTTCATAACCGAAGCTTTTCTGCTTCAGCAAACATAATTAATGAACAATTCACAGCCGCTATCAACATGTCATATTAGCATTTTACTGTAGCCAACGAAAGGTCTTTAACTTTGTCGATCGATAACATGTTTTAAGGATTGGCATGAAACATTGTGGCTTCTTGGTTTCGGTGGATTCAACTTGGTGTGGATCGAAGTAAATGTCATCATTATTGAAATTGAGTAAACTTCTGCGGATTTGCACGTGTCTTGGAAAGCTGAAACAAGAGCACATAACACTAAACACGCTTGAATCCGCTCGTTTTTATGGGAAGTGGAAGACCACGATCTACATAAACCTCCTCCACCACGATGGAGTGGCGTGGCTCACCTCTCCAGTAAAAAAAATAAGTTGCAGATAACTACCTTCCACGTCGTCTGTACACCATGTCCAAGTTTTGCCAAATATCTGACCGGTGATGTCATTTACGAGGATATACCCTTACTTTTTACCAGTAGAAATTCGTGGCCCGCCAAAACTACGCGCGGAATGGCGAACAATGCGCGAAAAAGACGCCCGTTCTCGTACTGTCCGCAATGTTTCTGTATATGGCAAGTATTGCGTGAGTGCAAACCATCAGTACGGCCCACACTGGGCCCAAAAACGAAGCGATCAAATTGGCCACTTTGTCTGCTGTGCATGGAATCGGTTTTGCATGCAAAAGCAGCAGACATGTGCGACACTCCTCAGATTGGTTCCATTTGTGTGCAGGACACATTTGTTAGAATATGGACCAGAACATGGAACACAAATGTGTTGGAAGTGCTAAAATATGGAATAAAAGTATTCATTCAAAACTATCCAGTAGTGGTCGATAATCATATTCATCTGGGAACGCTTGGTCGCCTATCTTAAAACTATAAAAGTGCACTGAAGAATTAACACAAGACATCCTAAGTGAGCGCCTCTGAAAAATTCAAACCGCACTTCAACCATCGAATCTAAAAGCACCCTAAGATCGGCCTACTTTTCCTTTCCATGCTATAGAACGTACAAAGCTTGATCTGCCGATCACAGTAAGACGTTAGTATCAGAGCTATCGTCAAGCCTCAACAAGGTCGGCCTCGCCTAGCTCAGCAACAGACGACGCGCCCTTCCGGGAGCAGTCTGCCCTGACGCCGAATCGCGACGGAAGGCATCAGATCTCCGGTTAAATCCAACGAAATACAATCTCCGATCCAATCTAATGACATCCTATCTCCGATCGAACCCAACAGCACCCGATCTCCGGTCCAATCCAAAGGCATCTGATCTCCAGTCCAATCCAACGGCATCCGATGTCCAGCCCAATCCAACGACATCCGATCTCCGGTCCAATCCAACGGCATCTAATTTCCGGTCCAATCCAACGACGTCCGATCTCCGGTCCAATCCAACGGCATCTAATTTCGGTCAATCCAACGACATCCGATCTCGGTCAATCCAACGGCATCTAATTTCCGGTCAATCCAACGACGTCCGATCTCGGTCAATCCAACGGCATCTATTTCGGTCCAATCCAACGACATCCGATCTCCGGTCAATCAACGGCATCTAATTTCGGTCAATCCAACGACGTCCGATCTCGGTCAATCCAACGGCATCTAATTTCGGTCAATCCAACGACATCCGATCTCGGTCCAATCCAACGGCATCTAATTTCGGTCAATCCAACGACGTCCGATCCCCGGTGCAATCCAACGGCATCTAATTTCCGGTCCAATCCAACGACGTCCGATCTCCGGTCCAATCCAACGGCATCTAATTTCCGGTCCAATCCAACGACGTCCGATCCCCGGTCCAATCCAGCGGCATCCAATCGGCATCCGATCTCCGGTCGCTGAATGGCCTCGCACCTCAGCTAACCTGAGCGGCAGGGCGACATGTTGCCTTCGTCTCGCACCGTCGCCCCGGTGTGACAGTCGTCCACACGTAACGGTGCCGTCAAGGAGCTGCACCAGAAACGACCCGAGCAGTTGTGTTCGGACATCATTTTATCACCATGCATTCGTGTCACTGGTGTAGGAGAGTCGGGCAAGTCCGGTGCATGACAGATACACTTCTGAAATCGATTATTTACATACAGCACCAAGGGGCCAATGACTGAGTCTTCCGAAAAGTTGCGGGAAGGAGCGCTTGTACTGCCCCACCTTACTCCGTTGACTGCATGGGTGTCATGGCCCATTGCCAGAGTGATAGTTGACTGCTTTTACTGTATAACCGTTGAGGAAGGGAAATTGGATATCAATATTGGTATTAAGCTGTTGGTTTAGGGAACCTACACAAAGAAAACATCTTTGACTAAAGTGGCGCAGCCTGTTAAAAAGCAAGTATGACAATACAAGTTATTGCAGGACCATTCGGGAGCATTAGTGTGCTGTCCCGTCAATTTTGTTGACGACGGACGCAACACGTGACATCATACCAGATAAAGCACATATGATGAAGCTGTCGATGTCATCAATTCGCGCATAATAATGAATTGGAAATCGAACGTGGTCCACATGAATCACAGTAAACCAGCTAGCCCCAGTGCATGCCATAAACGACAAATGACCGACTGTTCACACTGGGCCTGTTGCATTGTGAGGAGCGCTTCATGGAACGTTGTTTCAATATGAAAAAAAGCAAACACGAAAAACTGCACTGCACTAAATTGATAAGGAAAATGTTCTTGCAGCTTTGACAACCATATGTGAAGATGCTCTCCTGGTTTTAGACTTGCATGCAATTCGAGAGGCCTGTCTTGAGATATCGTGGAAAGGAAAACTGGATCCGACAAACACGAACGAGCACGCAATCACCGACTAGCTTGGCACTTTATCACTCGATATGGTCATTTCTTAGCGCAATGACGGGAAACTAAGAGTTGTGAATGCGTCATGGCACACAATTACACAGACACTATGTCCCAATAGAGGTATCACATGTCCTAGTGGAGGTACCCTATGGCACACAATTACACAGACACTATGTCCCAATAGAGGTATCACATGTCCTAGTGGAGGTACCCTATGCCATAATGCGTCATGGCACACAATTACACAGACACTATGTCCCAATAGAGGTATCACATGTCCTAGCGGAGGTAGGTACCCCTAATTCATGGCACACAATTACACAGACACTATGTCCCAATAGAGGTATCACATGTCCTAGTGGAGGTACCCTATGGCACACAATTACACAGACACTATGTCCCAATAGAGGTATCACATGTCCTAGTGGAGGTACCCTATGACACTATGTCCCAATAGAGGTATCACATGTCCTAGTGGAGGTACCCTATGACACTATGTCCCAATAGAGGTATCACATGTCCTAGTGGAGGTACCCTATGGCACACAATTACACAGACACTATGTCCCAATAGAGGTATCACATGTCCTAGTGGAGGTACCCTATGGCACACAATTACACAGACACTATGTCCCAATAGAGGTATCACATGTCCTAGTGGAGGTACCCTAGGCCATAATGCGTCATGGCACACAATTACACAGACACTATGTCCCAATAGAGGTATCACATGTCCTAGTGGAGGTACCCTATGGCACACAATTACACAGACACTATGTCCCAATAGGGGTATCACATGTCCTAGTGGAGGTACCCTATGCCATAATGCGTCATGGCACACAATTACAGAGACACTATGTCCCAATAGAGGTATCACATGTCCTAGTGGAGGTACCCTATGGCACACAATTACACAGACACTATGTCCCAATAGGGGTATCACATGTCCTAGTGGAGGTACCCTATGCCATAATGCGTCATGGCACACAATTACAGAGACACTATGTCCCAATAGAGGTATCACATGTCCTAGTGGAGGTACCCTATGGCACACAATTACACAGACACTATGTCCCAATAGAGGTATCACATGTCCTAGTGGAGGTACCCTAGGCCATAATGCGTCATGGCACACAATTACACAGACACTATGTCCCAATAGAGGTATCACATGTCCTAGTGGAGGTACCCTATGGCACACAATTACACAGACACTATGTCCCAATAGAGGTATCACATGTCCTAGTGGAGGTACCCTATGCCATAATGCGTCATGGCACACAATTACACAGACACTATGTCCCAATAGAGGTATCACATGTCCTAGTGGAGGTACCCTATGCCATATTATAGGTATCCTATGCCCTAGTAGAGGTATCCTAGGTTCTAGTAGAGGATCCTCGTAAATATATAGGCGTATTTCGCACCTCTTACCCCCACCACGCATTTGAAATTTGGAAGAGGTGCACCCAGGTGCAGAGCAGCACGAGTACGCTGGATGTCTGATGCCAAGATGGGAGTGGAAGAGGACGTTCATGCCATTGTGGTTGCTACAGTGTGTGGAGCCAATAAACATGCAAAACTGACGCTCTTACTGTTGCCGATTCGTCATCACGACGGTCAAGCTACCAATGAAATGCTCAATGTGCACCAGAGAACACCACGGTATTTTTAGATAATTGTACTAGGAGGAAGACTACATAATATACAATGTATATACACAATATACATAATACGCACGGAAATGAAGAATTATATCGGGATAGGAGTTACCACAACAAATGAAGACCTTTGCTGATTACTGGGGGTGAGGGTGGGGGTGTGGGGTGAAGTGAGTGAGTGAGTGAGTGAGTGAGAGATCACCCAAAGATATAAAGATAAAAAAGGCCATGGAAGATTAATATTACAAACATTAATGGCCATGAAGACGTATTAACGAACCCATTAACATTGAACTCGTCTGCATACGCACAGCGATGAAGTTCACTTTTGTCCTGGAACAAGGCACCGCATGCGATATTAATATACTGCACACAAAATGCCAATCATGGAGCCTACTGAAATCGATACTAGCCTCCACACATCAACTAATAGCACGCCTGGGTCACTGAGACGTACCGGAGCTCCGAGTTAACGTGATCATCAAGCTTTTCAGTCGCTCCAAGTCCGGCTCACGAAAAGCTTGGTCTGTTTCCTCCGCTCCATTTGGCACAATCTCTTAATCGGCGAGTGGCCTGGATTTCCCTCCAAATGTCCATAGCTCAAACAGATAGTCTGGAGAAGACGCAGGGGATGAGAGGAAAAGCTAAGCGTTTTCTGTTTTGTTTCCGAGAGAGGTCATCACGCACTTTTAAGAAGCGGAAACACTTGCCATGGGAACGAAGGTTATTCAGCATAAACTAAATTCACGGGTCGCCAAAAAAACCTGTATATCTCCATCAGTTGGCCGAATGGTGAAATACTTCGCAACATGGGCGCAGGCAACGGCAAGACAGTGGAGCCTGACCCCACCAGGGGTAGAGCTTTCCATACTTTTGGGGGACACTTGCCCGTCTCCCCATCCTTCCAATGTTACTGATGTTCAACATGGGAACTATGAACGCTGATCGGAAGGAATGGCATGAAAAATAAGTTTTCCCACCTTACCAATCATTTTGGGAAGGTTCCATACCAGGCCCTCACCGTCACATTTCCATAGCTGTCATCTCTTTGACACACATTTTTTTCGGAACTCATCACATGAGTTCTGAGTTGAATGAAACAACTCTACCTTGGAAGTGGCCTTAGGACCACACGCATTTTCAGACGCACACGTATCGTGGGGTCCGAAGACCCACCAACGGTACGCAATCTTCACCTTGTTTCTGCATGATCAGCTATATTTCTTATTTTTAAATTCAATAGCATTCTTCAAAATACATCGCTCGCAAACCAGAAAAGCGACTGACTGATAGTGACGGGATGCGACTGATAGTGACGGGATGCGACTGATAGTGACGGGATGCGACTGATAGTAACGGGATGTGACTGACGGCGAAGGGACCGGCAATGACTGGACGACAGTGATGGAACCGACGATAAAAGAGACCCACTATGATGTGATCAGGAGTGCGCATTGTTGTTTTTAAAATGTGAAAGGAATAGGACAAAGTAAGGAGATAAAATTATAATTGGGGAAATTCCTCAAGGCAAGATTGCGATGAAAGTTGGAAACCACGTGCATTTATTTCTCACCAGGATTCGGGTGGGAAAGAACATTCTCTAATATTCCACCCCTGTGGGGGTGAAGTTTGAAGGAAATAATCGGGATAGTACAGAAATCCTAAACCTGCCGACTGAAAAACGAGCTACAAGTGGTGGGTCACGGTGTACGATGTTTGGCCCTGCAGGTACAGGAGGCGCTTCACCGAACAAGAGAAGAACTCGAATCCCCCGAGGGGACAGGAATGTCTACACCTCTCACTAAATATAAGAGGACCCACATTTTTAGAATTTGTGTCGCAGCATTGTTGTAAATATGTCCCCTCTCTGAAAGTGAACCAGCAACACACGAACACTGAATGTCGACTGCGACGGTAATAGGCACCATCGGTAGCAGCAACGCGAACAGAGTGTAGGTGTTAACACAGAGCACACACCCACCTCAGCCCTGAGGTCCTGCTGTTCGGCCTCCAGGCGACGGATGTGCTCCTTCAGGCGGAACAGCTCCGCCTGGCGGGCAGGCGTGGCCGCCTGTCGCTGCCCCAGCAGCTGCTCGCTGACCGCTCGCTGCCGGTCCAGCCGCAGCTGGGTGCGCAGCTCGTGCAGCTGCTCGTTCTTGGCGCTGATGGCGCAGCGCAGCTCCTGCTGCGCCTGACTAGTCATCTCGCGGCGCAGTCGGCGCGGTTCGGTCCGTCGTGGAGCCTCCTCGACGTCGCCGGTCTGATCTGTGGGAGTGTCCGCCGCCGGCACCTCCTGGTAGTTGGACTCGAGGGAGGAACAGATGCCGGACTCGCTGCGCAGCGAATCCGGGCAGGGCGTGGCCGGGGTGGCAGCGTCGGAGCCGTCGGCGTCTCGCGGCATCGAGTCCACCTCGTCCTCGGTGTGCACACGCGAGGACTCGGCAGAAGTCTCGACTTCTCCACCCGGTGAACGTCTGCCTGCTGTTCCGATGCAGGCGCCCCGTGCCGCGCCCGGTATTACCTCCGTGCTTCTGCTCGGCGGCCTGTCCGCAGCACCCTCGGCAGTCCGTTCGGTAGCAGGCTCTCCTACCACGTCTGCAGCGGGATCACCATCGACCGCCGCACCATCGGCCGTCTCTTCCACCGTCAGACTCTCGTCCGCCTCGCCCTCGTCACACCGACACGAACGAAAGGAGTCGACGCACGTGTCGCTCTCTGTCGAAGACGTCGGCTGCTCGACGTCGTGCAGGACCGCCGTCTGACTCAGCTGGTCAGCGCCACGTGACGTCGGCGAGCGGCCCTCTTCGTTGGCAGCATGACGTCCAGTCTCGCGGAGACGGCACTCGCTCTTCGCCTCCATGGCTGCCGCCGGCGCCGGCGCCCCAGTCCCTGCCGTCACTGCCGCACCGGTTTCTGCCGTCACTGCCGCACTAGTTTCTGCCGTCACTGCCGCACCAGTCACTGCCGTCACTGCCGCACCAGTCACTGCCGTCACTGCCGCACCAGTCCCTGTCGTCACTGCCGCACCAGTTCCCGCCGTCACTGCCGTCACTGCCGCACCAGTCCCTGTCGTCACTGCCGCACCAGTTCCCGCCGTCACTGCCGCACCAGCACGTAGCGCAACCGTCGGAACCGGCGCCCAGAGCCACCACCACTGCAGGCGGTCACCACCAGAGCCATCGACGTGCCGGTCATGACGGCTCGTCTCCACGTCGCCGACGGGCGACTGTGACGTCGCGAGGGCAGGTTGAGCCGAGCCGGCCGCCGGTGCGAGTGACGAAGATTCGCCGGGACTGGCGGAGCGCCGTTAGTGTGACGGTGCAGCGCAGCTGGCCAATGCGGCTTCACCGAGCGGCGGAATGCGCCCGAACGCCACACACGCTAATCACGTCCGAAGTCAGGTGTGGCCGAGCTTTGGGGGATAGCGGGACTATCGGTGGGCCACAGTTCACGGTCGTGGCCATCAGCTGAGCTCGGTTTGAGCGAGCCGTTCTCGACGCTGCAGAACGTCGGCGTCCACTCGTTCTTTACGCCGACAAACCGAGAACTGGGGCGCTGCACGCTCGGCTGCAAGTTGGGCGGCGGCGTAGGGTATTGCAGGATCACTCGTGTCCCTTCACCGTAGGGTGTTGCAGGATCACTCGTGTTCCTTCACCGTAGGGTGTTGCAGGATCACTCGTGTCCCTTCACCGTAGGGTGTTGCAGGATCACTCGTGTCCCTTCGCCGTAGGGTGTTGTAGGATCACTCGTGTCCCTTCACCGTAGGGTGTTGCAGGATCACTCCGTGTCCCTTCACCGCACTGACTGGCAAATGAAAGGCTTTTGCGACACTGAGTACTTTCGGCCGCAACGCCAGTCAAATAATACGGCTTCACAACATCTCGCAAAACCAGGCACAGGTCCATATGCGCTGTTCTCACTGATTACATAACTATGGGTGGGGGACGGGGAGGGGCAGGGGAGGGGGAATCTCGCGCAGTCATCAACAGGCAGCTTCTGGCGCCCGCTGACACGTGATCAGTTCGCCACAGGTGCGAAGCAGTCGCACCGGCTTGTTCCGGTCCCGATAACGCAAATTAGTACGTTGTCGCTGCCGTGTCCCAGTTAGTCACAGCCCCCTGACGGCGCGGGCTGAGAAATGGTGCTCGGATCGCGGCTCGTCCAGAACGTCCTCATAAATACAACACACTTAAGAATTATATACGAACTTGTGAATTTCCACCGACTTGTGAACTGCACCAATGGCACGGCGATGACGCATCATTTGTGCGACAGTCCAGTAGTCTGCGCGCTGCAGCGTGCCACGTAGCATTACACTCAGTCACGTACACGAGCGGCTCCCAGTGAGGCCACTGGTCGGCGCCCCGGACCAGTCACCGGGAGCTGCGCTGGCGCTGAGCTGCGCTGGCGAACTGCGCTGGCGAGCTGCGCTGTTTCCACCAGCCGGCGGGGATGCTCGCGATCGGGAACAATGCTCCCTGCCGGTGACTTGGTCTGGCCGCGCAAATCCCTGGTGACCGCGACACTCGAGTTTTGTCAGACCTGCCGGCACGTGCAGGTCCACGTGCCTGATCTAGCGCAAGGTCTTGCCACTGTCAGGTAGCACTGTTTCGCGAGCGTTTGTGCCAGGTAGCACTGCGTCGACTGTTTCGCGAGCACTCGCCGCACCACTGTCACCCACTGGTCGCACTCGCGAGAACTCGACACATCGCGGACACCACCGGCACGGTTCTGCCGCCGCCCGGCAACCTCCTCGCGCGCAAACGCGGAGTTCCCGCGCGCTGCAGCCTTCTGCCGGTGAGCTAGTCACGTGACTGACGCCGGTCGCCCACCAGCCGGCCGACCGGCCGCTCGTCCCGAAACCGCCGCAGGCCGCATAGGTGGAGCTCTCCGATTGAGTCTCGGGCTTCAAGCCAGAAATCTGCTCGATGCGGGTTTTGGACGAAATCTTGACCCGAAGAACAAGTTGGAGAGCGTGGGAAGCAAGTTATTTTTGGCTGAGTTAATGCAGGTAGTAGTAAACTACAATACAGTTTTAACCGCAATGAGTTGGCCTATCCAATACGATGCATCCAAGAGAACCAGAGGTGGAGGATAACGCATTTATTGGTCCGGTTAAAACCAATGTTGGCTTTAAAACGACAAGGGTCTCGGGCTGATGGCGAGGGTCCCGGACCAATAAAAAGACCGCGACATCGACGGAGAGTGCCCGGAATGTGCAAATGAACATCTGGAGAGTGCAGATGTCGAGGGCCCGGGCTGGGCCAACGTGAAGGGCGTATATGCCGACGCAGAGGACCCCGGGTCGTTGAAGGACCCACCGTGCTGACGGAGAAGGCCACGATCAGTA
Organism: Ashinkailepas kermadecensis; assembly: GCA_034440615.1. Lineage (NCBI taxonomy): Eukaryota > Metazoa > Arthropoda > Thecostraca > Neolepadidae > Ashinkailepas > Ashinkailepas kermadecensis. Next base: position 1,088,821 of record JAOTOM010005173.1, read on the forward strand.
AAGAGGGCCCTGGAGCCAACAACGACTGTCCCTGAGCAAACGGAGAGGGCCCTGGGCTCTGAAGGGGACCCCGGACCGTCGGAGGTCCAGAGCCGATATGCAGGATCTCTGGGCCGAAGGAGACTATTTATTGAATTTACACTGTGTGCTCTGTAACAAACGAAAGGGTCAATTTTACTCACTTTTCAACTTCAGACGACTCTGTCTAGACTGCATTTCGACGTATCGTTTTCAATACCGAATTTTTTCAGGACTCGCTCTTGCTGTTTTGCTGCTTCTGTTAACTTTTAGAGAATTTATGGTTATGTTTAAGTCCGCACTTGGCGAATCTGTGCGAACAGTCTACATCTTCCGTTGGTTCAATCGGCAATCGAAAGCTCAACATGTTCATTTATGGTACATTATTTTGTTGAACAAAGGTCACCTTTTGGTGTCATAGTTAACAAAAAATCAACATGGAAAGATAATGTAGCATATGTTGCTGCAAAAACTAGCAGACATGTATGCATAACGGGAAGAGTGAAATAATTTATTCACACGGCGTGAGCTGAAATATTCATACATTACTTCGATTCTTCCCTATGTAAATGACTGCAATTCGGGAAGCAATTGTCCAACAAGATTAGAAAGGACTAATAAAATACAAAAAGGGGCATTAATTATCTTAGGTAATCAGCACTATGTTACCTGACGAGTAAATTACTTGTGAACTATTGCATTTTGAATTTCCCTTATATTATACAGGAATATAGCATATTACTACTACACATAATTATTAATAAACTTTACCAATCGCCATAATGAATATGTTCAAATACTCATCGCCAAGTAATATAAGGCAAGTTCAACATATCCATGTGCCTTTTTAATTGATGTCTTATGGAGTTAATTGCATATCATTCACAGTACCAGGAACTGGGAATTGCATTATATGTTCGAAATTTCCTTCCCTAATTAATTGCATAAAGGAACCCATAAAACAGGAAGATGCAAAAAATTAATCTGAGCTTATTTCATTAATTTATACACCACAACCAAGGCCTATCGAATCGAGTCAGGTTGGACAATAGCGTCAGCTGCTGGGGTGCCGTTTAGCTACATATATGACGCGTGTGACGATTGTGATCGATCTCATTTTTTTAATCTGTGCACGCACCAATTGAACCAATTGCAGTGCAGCATTTTTGGGACAATAGCCAAATAGTTTTCGCCAAAGCGCCCTCGAAATCCATCGATCAATCGACGAGTTTGCTTGAGGAAAATTCACCGGTTGAAAATGATATATAGGGCGCAGGTGCTGCCACGCCAGCGAAGCTCTCGTGGGAAGGATATGATATGTAAATATAAATACAGCTGTGTTGTATAGAGTTGCGTTTCACGAAAGCTATTCTTTCTATTGTCACAACAATTATGCAATCTAATTCGTGAACTTGGCGCGTACAGATAAAAAGTTGATATCGATCACAATCGCCACATGCGTTATATCTGTAGCTAAACGACACTCCAGCAGCTGATTGATATTGCCCAGGGCTGCACCACAACAAGACAAAGTTGCCTCGATAATTTGCACAAGATACAAAATGAACAAAGAAATGATATGTAGGTGGCCACATAAGTATGTGAGTGTAAGTGAAGATCAGCATGTATATGCATATGTGATGGTGCATTTGTAAGCAAGCACTTAATTGCACGTATATGCATGTGTGTATGTGTTTATGTGTATATAGGTGTTTGCATGTGCGTGTATATGTGTGCATATGTATGTGTGTACATGTGTATGTGTGCATATATGCATGTGTATATGTATGTGCATGTCTGCGACGACGCCCCCAAACCACTCTAACATTTTCCCGACAATTTATTGTTTTGGTCTCAAGGGCTGCGCTGTGCAATGATTTGAAGTCAGGAATTTCAGTATGATCAAGAGACGTAATGCTTCCAAGCGCAGCAACAAATTAGAGCGAAAAATATGTGTGGCCCTTTCATGGACGGCGCCACCGTGGGGGACGGAGGGGGGCACGTTCCCTATTGAGATGCAGGAAATGAAATATTACATGGCGTTGCATGGAGAGAATCGGCCCCCAAAAACCTGCTCCCACCGCGCATTAAAAATCCGCATACATGATATGAGAGGGTGCGGACGGAGTCGGTTGAGTGGACATGGCGTATGTGCGTACAGTAGGTCCACGGTAAGTGTACATTGGCCGCCGTACTGCGGGTTCAACTGTTCGTGTGTGTATTATCCGTGCAACAATAGAGCACCGCACGCTGTCGGGAGCTCAATGGCCCGAGACTAACGGTCGGGTGTGTTGTGAGCGGGTCTGCTTGGCCTCGGACCGCGCAGTCTGCCGCTCCGGTGGGTCTGGTGACCTCGACCCGCCCCCTCCCCGCCGCACACAGCTGGTCCACAGTACCGGACGCCGGCGATACTTGTCTGTACCGCCACGGTACCGGCACGTCGGCGGTACTGAACTGTACCGCCACAGTACCGGACGTCGGCGGTACTGAACTGTACCGCCACGGTACCGGACGTCGGCGGTACTTGTCTGTATCGCCACGGTACCGGACGTCGGCGGTACTTGTCTGTACCGCCACGGTACCGGACGCCGGCGGTACTTGGCTGCACTGCCACAGTACCGGACGTCGGCGGTACTTGGCTGTACTGCCACAGTACCGGACGCCGGCGGTACTGAACTGTACTGCCACAGTGCCGGACGTCGGCGGTACTGAACTGTACCGCCACGGTACCGGACGCCGGCGGTACTTGGCTGTACTGCCACAGTACCGGACGTCGGCGGTACTTGGCTGTACCGCCACAGTACCGGACGCCGGCGGTACTGAACTGTACCGCACAGAATTGCTAGCCTGAGCCAGAACAGACACTGAGGCGTTGCAATGTTAGCGCATGGTATGCTGCTCCTATGGTTCAGGTTCAGAGCTCTTGATTCCCCTCAGCACTGTGCAAGCCATACAGATACGGTAGAGCTACCTGCAGTTGCACCTACATACTGACTCACCATTCCATGGGCCTGGAAATCCAAAGGTGAACTTGTATCTGTGTTTGGGGGTACTCCAGCACATCCAATAATCGGCCGAGTTTCCCCAATAAGGGAAGACTGCAATATGGCAGCCAATGTGCCGAGTTACTCAAGGCGTTTTAATTTCACCGTATATAACACTGCTAGGCCCCAGTGTGATTTCTTCCAGTATCCACACCTGTGGGAATGGCTGTATTTACTGCACGTGTACCAGCAGTTAGTGAAACGACAACAACAAAAATACTGTAGAGTGCAAAATAAGCACCCGTTTGTACATAAATACATAATACACAAACACAAATGCGCGCGCACACCCACACACACCCACATATATATATATATATATATATATATATATATATATATATATATATATATATATATATATATACGTATGCATATGGGAGAGGTGGGTGCGTCCATACAAGCTTACTCAACTCTCAGGCTATCAGGTATTTCTGACCATTCCGTGCTTCATTATTCACGAGATCCCAGCCGGAACTTTATGATTCGGTACCAGGGCGCAAAGTGAGATGCAAAACAGGTGGCTGGCCTGGTACGTAGTGGATGGGTCCGCAGTTTCGCTCCTGACACATGCCAAGCACCAACCAGCGAAGGGCTTGGGCAGTCGGCTCTGGTGATGACAACTAGTGATAAAATTCACCCGATTTGAACGGTCACTGAGAGCTAGCCAGAGCCGAGCCGGTATTATATTTGTATACTCACTTTGGTTTGCATGCTCACGGGAAGGCTTGCCGTGGCCAGATATGACGCCGGGTGTCTGGCCTGTGGTACGTCTGGGTCAAACGTATTTGGCAGCCGGCGTTTTACACCACTAGTCGGCATTTCACTCATCTGCGCTGCGCACGGAGACCGGTGCCGGGCGGACTTGACTCTGCGCTGAATCCATTGGGACGAGCTGATGAATACGCGCCAGCTCGACCCACCAGGGATCCATGAGGAGCAGACGTGATGTGCACCTCATGATGTGGCCGTGGCGAGTCACCTGCCCTGTACCTGTCAGACTGTAGACTGTAGCCTGTAGCCTGACGACTCACACGACCACCGGCCATGTATTCCAACAGCGCCGCCCAGGGAGCTGCCCACTATAGCCTGACGACTCACACGACCACCGGCCATGTGTTCCAACAGCGCCGCCTAGGGAGCTGCCTACTATACCCTGACGACTCACACGACCACCGGCCATGTGTTCCAACAGCGCCGCCCAGGGAGCTGCCGACTGTAGCCTGACGACTCACATGACCATCGGTGTCGGTCAAAATGTCGACACGTCGAATATCGACTGCATAAATACTGAATGCAGAGCATCGAACATGAAACGTCGAAGGTGATAAATATTGAAGTGGAAAACAAATCGAAACACAAAATACCAAAGGAGATAAACATCGAAGCCAACAAATATCGAATGGAAGATTAGAGAACAAGTAAAATATCCAGTTGAAAAAATGTCGAATTTAAAATTATTTACTGGAGAAATATCGATGTCAAAACTATCGCGTCAAACTACATCGAATGGAAAACATGATGGAATTTTTAGATGCCTGAAGCTTTAAGAGCCAATGGGTTTACGGTAGGTTGAGGGTTTGCTGGAAATTTGAGGTATCTGAAAGCTTCATGGAACTGAGAACTAGATGGCCCATCATAGGTTGAGGAACCCATAAAAGCTTCAGGGGCCAATGAGAGGTGGACGACCCCTGGAAGCTGAAAGAGCCCTTGGTAGTCAAGGGACGGATGGGAGCTGCAGGGGCCCTTGGGCGTTGGAGTGAACGTACGATGTCGATCGGCCCTGAAAGGTGTTGACAACAGCCTTCGGCCATCAGAGCCATGGTGGTAGGAGGGCCACTCCCTCTCCAAAAGGAATTCCCCTATGTAATCCCTTCTAGGTATATTTGTCTTGTTGATAGCGTGCTATGCTATCGCCTTGTGTCCATCCCTAACTGCGCTAACCGGCGCTACATGACCCGCCAGACTGATGCTATCAGGCGGACAGCAATCAGCGCCGGACAATAGGCCAACTGGTAGCTATATGCCAACTTTGATATTTCTGATTCGATATTCTTCCTCTTGATATTTTCTACATCGATATTTTGTCATGCGATAAAACAGCAACAACAACAATGTATATTCCAGATACGAAATTCAAATGAACAGAACAATGTAGGATCACATCATTGTTGCCGAAATGCCTGGCATTAAAATAATGTTGCCACAGGGGCGGATCCAGAAGTCCAGTTTGGGTGATCTAAAAACAAACCTATCCTATTTAGAAAATCCCATCAGAATTGAACAGATAACATCGGATGCTTAAGACAATATTTATGGCATAAAATGTTCTTATATTTCGGGAACACTTCATTTTATTATTCACTATTCATCATTTCATACACAGGTTCGCATGAACACCATCCTAAACTGGTCCAGTAGAGATACAATCGATGAACACCGAATAGTGGCGATCCCATACACAAGTTCGCATGCACGTCGTCAGGTCCTCAACCGGTACGGTGAAGATACGACAGGTGAATACAGATTCTGTATCTGAACTGACATGAGTTTACAACAGCTGGTACGCAATTATTTGCAAAGTGTTGCACTGAAGGTAGGCGATGAAGCTATCGATAAATTGATATTTGAAATCATTATGGTCGATATCTTCCCTATTCGACGATCTTTCATTCCATATTTTACTATTCCATGTTTACCTTTCGCGATATTGGGCGTTTTCGATATTTTGAGCTTCGATATGTGTCCACTTCAATATTTATGCTCGTCGATATTTTATCACTCGATATTTTGCATTCGATAACTTGAGTCCAACATTCATCCACTCGATGCTCTGCGCTTCGATGATATTTTGCAACAAAGCCCATTACTTAGACACCACCGAGAACAAATATTTCACAGGGACTGCTGGGCGCCACTCCCCCTAAATATTATCGAATACCATCGAATAGGGACCGCTCGGAGTTATCGGTCAGATACTATCGAGGACCGTTCCTCACGGTAGGGATGCCGGGGCCATCTCTTGCGGACCACCAAGGACAATCCTATTGGAGGCATTCTTTTGGACCATCGAAGGTCTCCTCACAGACACCACTCGCTGTTCCCCTTACGAACCACCGAAGGCCATCCCACAGGGACTCATTCCTTGGGGACCAGAGGAGATCATCCCATAGGGGCTCATCCCTTGGGGACCAGCGGAGACCATCCCACAGAGGTTCATCCCTTGGGGACCAGCGGAGACCATCCGCAGGGGCTCATCCCTTGGGGACCAGCGGAGACCATCCCACAGTGACTCATTCCTTGGGGACCAGAGGAGATCATCCCACAGGGGCTCATCCCTTGGGGACCAGCGGAGACCATCCCACAGAGGTTCATCCCTTGGGGACCAGCGGAGACCATCCCACAGTGGCTCATCCCTTGGGGACCAGCGGAGACCATCCCGCAGGGGCTCATCCCTTGGGGACCAGCGGAGACCATCCCACAGAGGTTCATCCCTTGGGGACCAGCGGAGACTATCCCACAGTGACTCATCCCTTGGGGACCAGCGGAGACCATCCCACAGAGGTTCATCCCTTGGGGACCAGCGGAGACCATCCCACAGTGGCTCATCCCTTGGGGACCAGCGGAGACCATCCCACAGTGGCTCATCCCTTGGGGACCAGCGGAGACCATCCCGCAGGGGCTCATCCCTTGGGGACCAGCGGAGACCATCCCACAGTGGCTCATCCCTTGGGGACCAGCGGAGACCATCCTACAGTGACTCATCCCTTGGGGACCAGCGGAGACCATCCCGCAGGGGCTCATCCCTTGGGGACCAGCGGAGACGTCACACGGATCACCGACGGACATGCCATGGGGATTTTTGGTGAAATAAAATTATCGTTCAAGGACACTGCCTACCAGCACACATCACTGGGGCTGACGTCAAAACAGCAGTCCACTGGACAATCAACGTGGGAGATGACCACTTCCCTCATGAATTGAATAAACATGCTACAGGTGATACACATGGCATATCAATGCTACGTATTTTGTCGGTTGAAATAGGACAAGCAACCACCCACCCAAAAACGAAAATATTTGGAAGGGCGCATTACTGTCATCCACGTTAGACCTGTGGTCACTGCACCAGGCTGGAGGTATAAAGACCACCATAACCCCTTCCTACTCCCATGCGTTTGGCAATGAGCAACAGTCGGCAGTTGTCTATTGGTCAAACACACATGTCCTGATCATAAAACGCAATTCAACCGAACAATATCTGAAGCGGATGCTTTAACTACGTGACTTAGAATTAACGCATTGACCAAACACGTCTGATTGCCAGCCTGCATAGCTACAGCACGATAAGCACGTATCATGAGCACTTCTGAGATATGTGCTCAAGGTCTGGCGGCCGCCCATCACGTTACGATAAGAAAAGGTTTTCCCAAGGGTTGACCGTCCTACCGCGTGCCGAGAGACACGACCTCAGATGCTCTCGGTGGCCACTCCTGGTCGGACTGACGCAGGGCACCATGATGCTGCGAGCGCCCCTCATCGTCACGGTCTGCGGACTTGTCACGGGTAAGTCTTGGCGGCCTTTGGCCCGGGCAGGAAGGGTTCGAACCCGCGCATGGAACAGGCGTGCTTGGAAGCTCGAAACGTCAAGGGCAAGTGAGCAAAACACCTTTCCAAGAAAAATGCACGCATGCATGCATGAACACATGCATACATACGGATATATTATATATATATATATATATATATATATATATATATATATATATATATATATATATATATATATATATATATATACACAAATACATATATATATATATATATATATATATATATATATATATATATATATATATATATATATATATATATATATATATATATATATATATATATATATATATATATAAATATATATATATATGTATATATATATATATATATATATATATATATATATATATATATATATATATATATATATATATATATATATATATATATATATATATATATATATATATATATATGCTCAAAATAACTGAATATTTCATACATTTGTTGAAGTCTAGAGGAACCGAGAGGGATATTGATGTTGACGTTATTGATGTTGAAAGTTGGTTTCCAAACGTATCAATAGAGAAGACGCTGGTCTGCTGCTGAATTCGCCTGAACTCATGAAATAGCATTCTGGAAATCCATGGCATATTAAGTATAAACCAACCATCAAGTTCGCTTTCATTAACAGTGAAAATAGAAATCGACCAAAATAACACTGTATTAACGACTCGAGCTTTCGGAGCTAGAGACCATCGTCAGTGGAGTCGTAACAAGGTCGAAAATACAATCATACAACTTAAACACCATGAGAAACATACATCGAATTGAATGCATCCTCCATTGAATGCATCCTCCATCGAATGCATCCTCGCTTCCGCCGACGAAATTCCAGTTAAGTACCAGAAGAACCCTTTGTTGTTATCGTGGGATGACAGTCGCAGATGAAATCTGACTCTAATAATTTGAGGTGAACGTTATTTTTTATGTGCCATAATATCACACGCAAATTACGGTTGGTTTCGGCGTGGCCCATGGCCCTTGGCTGTCCATCTGTGCTTCCCCAGTGGTTGATGGGCCAGTCTTATCGTGCATCACCGATGTTTATTGACTCGTTCCTTCCTGAACGTTTAGTTTCTCCTATATAAAATTAATCTGGACATGTTTGCATGAAATGCTATTATAACATTTCCTGGTGCATTTTCCTGAAATCTGTTTGCGCAACTATGACATCTTTGCTGCTCGAGGGACCGGGGATTTTGTATGGCTGATCTGACCGCTTAGGTGTTGGTCCCCTTATCCAGCTACTCTGATCTTAAATGGTTGACCTGTGATTTCGGAACTCTCCTAGACAGGATAGCACTTTGGAAGCCTGACATTGTGTGATCTTTCCAGTTCACCACCATCATTGTTCCTTGCTACACCCTTTCATTAACAGTGAAAATATAAATCGACCAAAATAACACTGTATTAACGACTCGAGCTTTCGGAGCTAGAGACCATCGTCAGTGGAGTCGTAGCAAAGGTCGAAAATACGATCATACAACTTAAACACCATGAGAAACACACACCGAATTCCGAATGCATCCTCGTTTCCGCCGACGAAATTCCAAGCTAAGTACCAAGAAGAACCCTTTGTTGTTGTCGTGGGATGACAGTCGCAGATGAAATCTGACTCTAATAATTTGAGGTGAACGTTATTTTTTTATGTGGCTAATATCACAACAGCAAAATTACGGTTGGTTTCGGCGTGGCCCATGGCCCCTTGGCTGTCCATCATGTGCTTCCCCAGTGGTTGATGGGCCAGTCTTAATCATGCATCACTCAGATGTTTATTGAATCGTTCCTTCACTGAACGTTTAGTTTCTCCTATATAAAATTAATCTGGACATGTTTACATGAAATGCTATTAATAACATTTTCCTGGTGCATTTTCCCTGAAATCTGTTTGCGCAACTATGACATACTTTGCTGCTCGAGGGACACGGAGGATTTTTGATGGCTGATCTGACCAGCTTAGGTTTTAGTGTTGGTCCCCTTATCCAAGCTACTCTGATCTTAAAATGAGCTGACCTAGTGATTTCGGAAACTCTCCTAGACAGGATAGCACTTATGAAAGAAGCCTGACATATGATGTAGATCTTTCACTAGTTCACCACCATCATTGTTCCTTGCTACACCCTTTCATTCCTCCTCCCCCTTCGCCCTAGATACTGATCTTAGTTCACCTCAGCGGCCATGTTGAAGTACGGTGCTTGTTCATCACTGGCTGACGCTTACATTTTGTGTGATGTCTGGATAAATTTCGTCAGCGGAAGCCGGGATGCATGCACAATTCGGTGTGTGTTCTTCATGGTGCTATAAGTTGCATGATTGCATTTTAGACCTGTACTTCGACACTCCTGATGGTGGTCTAGAACTGAAAGTTCGAGTCATTGATACAGTGTTATTTTGCTCGGTTGCTACTTTTCCCTGTCAATGAAGGCAAACTTGATACAAAGACATTTCTCCACCAACTCAATTCGGAAAGTCACCGTTTACCTGACGTTAGAATATAACCCTGCATCTTGGACCCTACATTTGTCTAACATATACAATATCGGACCATATGACGTTATCTCAGCTGGGTTTTAATCTTCCTCCCTCTTCCGTCATGATAACCTTAGACATGATCTCGGGTGAATGTCAGTCGACACTTACCCCGTGTGAGGAACAGTGTTGTCATCAGATCTTGTCTTCATCGATGGTCACCTGACATTTCTCCCATAGACCGTCACCAGACATATCTCCCATCAGGATCAATATCACCCTCTGACTTTCTCTCAGTTGACTCTGTTCTCTCAGATCTGACGCCCACCCATATCGGGGCGGTTATCCCGGATCTAATCTCAGCAGACCCTCACATGACCCACCGCCCTTCTCAGGGCCAGGGATGCTGCTGAGCCTCACTTCAGCAGACCCTCACCTGACTCACCGCCTTTCTCAGGGCCAGGGATGCTGCTGAGCCTCACCTCAGCAGACCCTCACTTGACCCACCGCCCTTCTCAGGGCCAGGGATGCTGCTGAGTCTAACCTCAGCAGACCCTCACCTGACTCACCGCCCTTCTCATGGCCAGGGATGCTGCTGAGTCTAACCCCAGCAGACCCTCTCAGGGCCAGGGATGCTGCTGAGGCTAACCTCAGCAGACCCTCACCTGACTCACCGCCCTTCTCATGGCCAGGGATGCTGCTGAGTCTAACCCCAGCAGACCCTCTCAGGGCCAGGGATGCTGCTGAGGCTAACCTCAGCAGACCCTCACTTGACTCACCGCCCTTCTCAGGGCCAGGGATGCTGCTAAGCCTCACCTCAGCAGACCCTCACCTGACTCACCGCCCTTCTCAGGGCCAGGGATGCTGCTGAGTCTAACCTCAGCAGACCCTCACCTGACTCACCGTCCTTCTCAGGGCCAGGGATGCTGCTGAGCCTCACCTCAGCAGACCCTCACTTGACTCACCGTCCTTCTCAGGGCCAGGGATGCTGCTGAGTTGACCTCAGCAGACCCTCACTTGACCGACCGTCATTCTCAGGGCCAGGGATGCTGCTGAGCTGACCTCAGTTGACCCTCAACCGCCCTCTCAGAGCTGGCGACGTTCCTTTGTACCTGACCTCAGCTGACCCCCACCTGATACCCCATCCTCTCGGAGCCAGTGGTGCGCTCCCGGGTCTTTCCTCGGTTGACATCCACCTGACATCCAACATTCTCAGGTTGTTTTTCAGATAAAAGTCTCTTCGGCCATCTCAAGCCATTTCAATACTATGGGATGAAGGAGATGGAGAAAACAGTGCGGGAGGATATTTATGATAGGGTGTGGGGAGGGCCGGGCGGGTGGATGCGGTATCCCTTCTCAGTGCGGGCGGTGTGCCCTCATACCTGACCACGGTTGACTCTCATGGCATCATGTGACACTCAGCCTCCGGTGACCCGAACCTTGCATCAGCGGCCATCCTCACCTGCACTGTCCGCCTGGCCGGCAGGTGGGACGGTGACGAGGACGGACTTCATACTGCAGCCGCAGGACGCGTCCGTACAGGCTGGCGACATGGTGCACCTGGACTGCGAGCTGGTCGTCAGCGACACTAGCGACATCTGCGCCTGGAAAATCTCCGGCACCAGTCTCGGCGTCGATCACTTCTACAACGTAGACCCACCCCCCAGGGTACTCGCCATGCGAGACGTGCTGCGCTTCATCACCACTAGATCCTACATGGTGGCATAGCTGCACTGCAACATGTGGTAGTGTGTGGTGGCACGGCTGCACTACTATAACATGTGGCAATATGTGGCAGCACGGTTGCACTGCAGTATGTGGCAGTATGTGATGGCACGGCTGCACTGCAACATGTGGCAGTATGTGGTGGCACTCTGTGGTGGCACGCTGTGGCACACTTCCACTCACTCTGACCCGCCCAACATTTTTACCTTCTACCTTTTTGACCTAGTTACCCTTTTCTCTACACTGCTTCTTCATCTCCTTCATCCCAGCCTGGTCAAAGGGAAGTTTCAGGAGTGAGGACTGGTTAAGGAGAAGTTACACGGGTGGGGTCTGATCTGGGGTCACTGTAACTTAGTCAAGGGGAAGTTACAAGTGTGGGGACTGGTCAAGGGGAAGTTACAAGGGTGGGGACTGGTCAAGGGGGAGCTACATGGATGACAACTGGCCAAGGGGAAGCTACATGGGGGGGGGGGGTAAAGAGGGGCATAGCCGGCTTGTGAACCAGCCAAGTGCGACTATCATTGGCTCACAAGCTGGCCAAAGGGAGGCACGATGGACGTTTGGGCTAGCCAGGGTGGGGTGGGGAAATACCTGACTGGTGGATTGGTGGGATCACAACACCGCCGGCTGAACATCCGGGTGACCCTGCCGGCAGGTTCGCGCCCTGTTCCCGGACCACGAGCGTGTGTGCTCTATCGTGATAGATAACGCCGACTGGCGGTACAGTGGCTACTGGACGTGCTGGCCGCTGGGCGACGAGTCACATGTCAGCTCTCGCGCTGCCCTGGTCACAGTGTCAGGTGAGTGCGGCCACGGTCAGGTCAGGTCAGGTCAGGTCAGCTCTCGTGCTGCCCTGGACACAGTGTCAGGTGAGTGCGGCACGGTCGGGTCAGATACGGTCAGGTCAGGTCAGGTCAGCCCTCGGGCCGCCCTGGTCACAGTGTCAGGTGAGTGGGGCATGGTCGGGTCAGGCCAGGTCAGGTCAGCTCTCGCGCAGCCCTGATCACTGTGCCAGGTGAGTGGGGTACGGCCAGGTCAGGTCAGGTCAGGTCAGCTCTCGTGCTGTCCCGGTCACAGTGTCAGGTGAGTGCGGCACGGTCGGGTCAGGTACGGTCAGGTCAGGTCAGCCCTCGCGCCGCCCAGGTCACAGTGTCAGGTGAGTGGGGCATGGTCGGGTCAGGTCAGCTCTCGCGCCGCCCTGGTCACTGTGCCAGGTGAGTAGCGTACGGCCAGGTCAGGTCAGGTCAGCTCTCGCGCCGCCCTGGTCACTGTGCCAGGTGAGTGGGGTACGGTAGGGTCAGATCCGGTCAGGTCACTTCTTGTCAAGCTTCAGTGCTTTTTTAATCAGATCTTTCAATGCTGAATATTTGCAAAGTTAATCTGGCTATTCGGGCAAACAAAATGAATTGTGAACTTGCATCAGCCGATATAATAAGAGTAAATGCATGTTTTATTGCAATGCTTGCATGATTGTGCAATTATAGGCCGCAGGTGAGGCACTCAGCAACTAATGTTGCTCATTTCATCCACAGGTGGCAGCACCACCGACCACCCGACACCTTTAACGACACCATTCTGGACGACCACGCAAAGCACCACAACTAGGCCCACTACAACTAAGCCCACCACAACTAAGCCCATCACAACTCTGCCCACCACAACTCAGCCCACCACAACTAAGCTCACCACAACTAAGCCCATCACAACTCTGCCCACCACAACTCAGCCCACCACAGCTAATCCCACCACAACTCAGCGCACCACAACTCAGCCCACCACAACTAAGCCCACCACAACTAAGCCTACAACTCAGCCGACGACCACCACGCCATCTACTACACGGGCAGCGCCAACTGTATCGCCAGCGCCGGGCTTCAGTTGCCCACAGGACGGGCTGTTCCCAGATCCGGTCAGCGATCGCTACTACTACTACTGCAATGACGGCACCGCGGTGCACATGCAGTGTGAGTTCCCACTGATCTGGGACGACACACAGAAGAACTGCTCTTGACGTACGCGCGGAAATGAGCTGCAGCGGGCAGCATGCGGCATTGTCCACCAGGGCTGATGCAATTCTGGTGCCTAATGATTTGAAGTAAATAGTTGCGACCGGTTGCTGTTGATGGCCGCACGCCATTCCAGTGAGATAAATTGTAGCCCATGTGGACCGCATTGCTGAATTGGCTTTATGTACAACAGCAGTAAATGAAACTGATGTTCCAAAGTGGTTAGTAGTACCTACATGCCGAAACAAAATAAATTGTGATGATAAATGAATGCTTCTAAATCATGACGCGTTTACACGCTATAGTAATGCCTACACAGTGCACATAAAACAATCCAAGTGCTTACCAATATTAGGATTGAAATGTTGCGGACACAAATTATGAGTGAATTGGATACATCCCGAAAACTATTCAACTTGGATAAAAGAGATGGGTCACCAAAGAAGAGCCAAGGGGACACCGCTATAAGCACGTCATGGTGTATCATATTGCTCAATGGCCGGAGCATTTTCATTACACTTATCGTTAACAGATGGCACTGACAGTCAATCGGCGGATGACCCGAGACAACAGCAGCAGCTGACTCGAGATCACCACTACAGCTGACTTCTTGTCACCACCATGACTGATCCGAGATCCGAATGGCATTTGACCCGAGACCCGGCCACGATAGCGCTTGGGACTTGTGGAATGCGTCTCGTCAGCCTTGGAGCCGAGACACGGCCTGGGGCCCACGCGTTCTTGGGTGCCGCGTTAGCTGTTCGGGGTGGTGCCACCCATGGTTTCCACGTACATCTGGCGTATAAAAAGGCGCTTCCGCGAACCATTGCCATGCTCTATTTTGAATGCATGGAATGTCATCAACCCACTGAAAAGGCTGGAAAATTGGCACCTACGATCGGTTCTATTACGTAATTTTAACATGGCCTATGATGATCTCAACCTTAATATTCCCTCACAAAATTCCTTAGGATTTTACTCGGGGCGCTGCAAATTTTTGTCAGATACATCGATTTGCTCCAGTTGTTGCCAAAAATCCAATGATGTAGGAGTAATAATTTGAGACCCTGAAATATAATTTTTTTCCCTCAAAATTGTCATCCATTTTCGCTGATAAGAATACCTTGATAGCATATGCACTGACTTCGCATTATCTTTAATCACCCTAACTGCATTGTGTGCTGCTGACTGCATTAATTTCATCGAAATGCTAAAATATGCTACCATCAAACTAGTTCCCAGTCGCTTTCATTTCCTATATGCTTGTTCGTTAACAACGACGCGAATTAAATTGTGTTATTTGACTTTTTAGTAACATTTCCTATCCATTGGACACTTGCCTACACCGTCCCGGCGCTCGGTGAGCTAACTTACCAATGCATAAGGGATCTATTTTATAGGTACAAAAGTCAGGAAATTCTGCCCGACACACGATGTTGGTAGCGTTCAGTTTACCGTGTTTGATTTGTACCGATGTCAGGAAATCTTCCCGACACACGATGTTGGCATCGTTCAGCTTACCATGCTTGATATGTACCGAAGTCAGGGAATTCTGCCCGGACACGATGTTGGTAGCGTTCAGTTTACCATGTAAACGTTCAGAAAACTGAAAAATGACTCGCTCACGTTTTTCGATAAAAGTATCAACATGTTCTATGACCATGATAATTGAATCGCCGGAAGCGTGTCTGCGCTCGCTAAGAGTTTTTGCCGAATGCTGCAGCATAGTCGTAATTTGTCAAGAAAAAATGCTTTATTTCTTTACGGCAGCCGGCCATTTTTGGGGGCCGCGTGCGCCGACTCTTGCGCAAAATAGCGCACCATGTCCTGGTATTTAATGGGCTGATTGGATGTACGCGATTTCATAACATCATATTTCGCGAAGAGCTTGCTGGATTTGCGACATGAATATTATTGCATGCAATGGAAATGAAATAGCTAAAATATTGCAGGTGGTATTAACGTTCATGGGTAGTAATTCATGTATTTTTATTCATATGGATGCATATATCAAATTTTATATTTGGAACAAACATGCTGACTCTCGTTCTCAGGGCACTTTCAAGACATCTAGTGGGGATTAAAAAGCAGGTCACTCGATAAAGATTGTTATTAAAGAGAGTGGTGGCAGCGACAATGAGATGGTTAACTTTGAGTAGATCTGTTCAGAGACGTAGCCAAGGGGGAGGGTCCTGGGTCCAGACCCACTTAACAATCAAGATTACACGGACGAAACAAGACATTTTGATGTTTGCACCATATCAAACAAGACATTTTCGGAATATTTCGGCCATTTCGTCATTATAATACAGTCATGTGACCACCAGTGTTGGCGTTATCCAGGTGTTCATTACGCAGTCATCTGACCATCCTGTGTTGGCGTTGTCAAAGTGTTCATTATACCGCTCTCTGACCACCAGTGTTGGCGTTGTCCAGGTGTTCACTATACAGTCATCTGACCATCCTGTGTTGTTGTTGTCCAGATGTCCATTACACCATCATCTGACCATCCTGTATTGGCCTTGCCCAGGTGTTCATTATAACGTCATCTGATCATCCTGTGTTGTCGTTGTCCAGATGTCCATTACACCATCATCTGACCATCCTGTGTTGGTTTTGCCCAGGTGTTCATTATAACGTAATCTGGCTATCCTGTGTTGTCGTTGTCCAGATGTCCATTACACCATCATCTGACCATCGTGTGTTGTCGTTGTCCAGATGCAATTTACACCATCGTCTGACCATCCTGTGTTGGTCTTGCCCAGGTGTTCATTATACGGCATCTGACCATCCTGTGTTGTCGTTTTCCAGATGTCCATTACACCATCATCTGACTATCCTGTGTTGGCCTTGTCCAGATGTCCATTACACCATCATCCAACTATCCTGTGTTTTTCGTTGTCCAGATGTCCATTACACCATCATCTCTTTTTTTAACGTCATCCGGTGTTGGCCTGCCCGTGTTCTTATAACGTATCTGGCTATCCTGTGTTTTACACCATCATCTGACCATCCTGTGTTGGCCTTGTCCAGGTGTTCATCATAACGTCATCTGACCATCCTGTGTTGGCCTTGCCCAGGTGTTCATTATAACGTCATCTGACCATCCTGTGTTGTCGTTGTCTAGATGTCCATTACACAATCATCTGACCATCCTGTGTTGGCCTTGTCCAGGTGTTCATCATAACGTCATCTGACCATCCTGTGTTGGCCTTGTACAGGTGTTCATTATAACGTCATCTGACTGTCCTGTGTTGTCGTTGTCCAGATGTCCATTACACAATCATCTGACCATCCTGTGTTGGCCTTGCCCAGGTGTTCATTATAACGTCATCTGACCATGCTGTGTTGTCGTTTTCCAGATGTCCATTACACCATCATCTGACTATCCTGTGTTGTCGTTGTCCAGATGTCCATTACACCATCATCCAACTATCCTGTGTTGTCGTTGTCCAGATGTCCATTACACCATCATCTGACCATCCTGTGTTGGCCTTGCCCAGGTGTTCATTATAACGTCATCTGACCATCCTGTGTTGGCCTTGCCCAGGTGTTCATTATAACGTCATCTGACTATCCTGTGTTGTCGTTGTCCAGATGTCCATTACACCATCATCTGAACATCCTGTGTTGTCGTTGTCCAGATGTCCATTACACCATCATCTGACTATCCTGTGTTGTCGTTGTCCAGATGTCCATTACACCATCATCTGACTATGATGTGTTGTCGTTGTCCAGATGCCATTGCACCATCATCTGACCATCCTGTGTTGGCCTTGCCCAGGTGTTCATTATAACGTCATCTGACCATCCTATGTTGGCCTTGCCCAGGTGTTCATCATAGCGTCACCTGACCATCCTGTGTTGGCCTTGCCCAGGTGTTCATTATAACGTCATCTGACCATCCCGTGTTCGCCTTGTCCAGGTGTTCACCATAACGTCATCTGACTATCCTGTAGAAGGAACCGGTCATCAAGCTTTTCTTAAAAATCCAGCTAGCCTAAGAATATATACATATCACCGATCTGGAAGGCGGATCACCGACAAGCACCGAGACAAAACAAGTCCGAGAAACGAACATTTTCAGCAAGGAAGATAGGCCAACAATCAAGACAAATCCAACAAGCCAGACAAATAGGACCAACAGGACAACAAACTCCGCCAAAAGGAACATGGGACTTAATACAAACCCTGCGGGCCATTCTTCCACATGTCAATTGGAAACCATCCCAGGGCTTCGTAAATATCCTCAAACACAACTCAAACTCAAACTCAAATCCTCAAACAAGCATGATCTCTGCTCGGTCTGGATGACAAAAAACACTATTAACCACCACGTGGCCAAATTTGAGCTGGTACCAGCACCATGCCCCGCAAGATGCCGACGCATAACGCTCCTGCAGCGCATGTACTGTTGGCATTCCATAAAATGTCATACTGCCATCGTGCTGTACGTATAGGATAACGTATACGGATAATGTAATAACGTAGTAGCGCATACGCTATCCACGTATAGGATAACGTATACGGATAATGTAATAACGTAGTAGCGCATACGCTATCCACGTATAGGATAACGTATACGGATAATGTAATAACGTAGTAGCGCATACGCTATCCACGTATAGGAAAACGTATACGGATAATGTAATAACGTAGTAGCGCATACGCCATCCACGTATAGGAAAACGTATACGGATAATGTAATAACGTAGTAGCGCATACGCCATCCACGTATAGGAAAACGTATACGGATAATGTAATAACGTAGTAGCGCATACGCTATCCACGTATAGGAAAACGTATACGGATAATGTAATAACGTAGTAGCGCATACGCCATCCACGTATAGGAAAACGTATACGGATAATGTAATAACGTAGTAACGCATACGCTATCCACGTATCGGATAACGTATACGGATAATGTAATAACGTAGTAGCGCATACGCCATCCACGTATAGGATAACGTATACGGATAATGTAATAACGTAGTAGCGCATACGCTATCCACGTATCGGATAACGTATACGGATAATGTAATAACGTAGTAGCGCATACGCTATCCACGTATCGGATAACGTATACGGATAATGTAATAACGTAGTAGCGCATACGCTATCCACGTATCGGAAAACGTATACGGATAATGTAATAACGTAGTAGCGCATACGCTATCCACGTATAGGATAACGTATACGGATAATGTAATAACGTAGTAGCGCATACGCTATCCACGTATAGGATAACGTATACGGATAATGTAATAACGTAGTAGCGCATCCGCTATCCACGTATAGGATAACGTATACGGATAATGTAATAACGTAGTAGCGCATACGCTATCCACGTATCGGAAAACGCAATATCGCTTACGCTCTCCACGTATCGGATAACGAATACAGATAACGTGATAACGTACTAGTACGTTATTTAGTACTAGTAGCTAGTACTAAACACTAGTACTAGTAGCGTATTCGCTAGTAACGAATACGCTATCAACACATCGGACAACGTAATAACGTAATAATGCATATGCTTTACACGTATCGGATAACGAATGCGGCTTGCCAGAAGATCTACATTTGATGGCCAGAAGCCGGTGTGATGGGCACCTATGCAACGCCAAACATAGGGGACACCATGGGGATAACACAGCATGCTCCATCACCCTGATATCCACAGCGTCACAGCCAACCGCCTGCGACTCACCATTCTACAGAACAACAACTGATATCAGGGAGACAAACAAAGAAAGAACAACAACTGATATCAGGGAGACAAACAAAGAAAGAACAACAACTGATATCAGGGAGACAAAGAAAGCGGAGCCGAAGAACAACAACTGATATCAGGGAGACAAACAAAGCGGAGCCGATGCCATCAGGATGGACGCCCCATACCTAAACATAGTGGATACCATGGGGACAACACAGCATGCTCCATCACCCTGATATCCATAGCGTCACAGCCAACCGCCTGCGACTCACCATTCTACAGAACAACAACTGATATCAGGGAGACAAACAAAGCGGAGCCGAAGAACAACAACTGACATCAGGGAGACAAACAAAGCGGAGCCGAAGAACAACAACTGACATCAGGGAGACAAACAAAGCGGAGCCGAAGAACAACAACTGACATCAGGGGAGACAAACAAAGCGGAGCCGAAGAACAACAACTGACATCAGGGAGACAAACAAAGCGGAGCCGAAGAACAACAACTGACATCAGGGAGACAAACAAAGCGGAGCCGAAGAACAACAACTGACATCAGGGAGACAAACAAAGCGGAGCCGAAGAACAACAACTGATATCAGGGAGACAAACAAAGCGGAGCCGATAGCCATCAGGATCGACGCCCCATACCTAAACATTCAATTATGTATTACTGGGTTCTTTTCAGCTGAAGCACTGAAGCACAGCACCCGTTCAGCAGTCTCTTCATTTGATTCCTGCTATATAGATAGCAGTCAAAGCAACGATGCTCCTAGGTGTAGCATAAATCATTGAGTCAATTTCTTTGGTTTCCCTGGAGGAAAATTCCATCCTTCACTTAACAAGTCTGTGCATTCTTCTCGGCACATATTTCTAGCTAAATTTACTTTCATTTCGATGAACATCAACCTCGGCGAACGACTTACACTTATTTCGTGAGTGTATAAAAAAAAGTCAGGACGGACGTTAACCCACTAAGTACAACACCGTACATTCACTCAGCCACAGGTTTCAAGCTGAATAGTTTTGTTTATCTGCTCCATACCCATTCGGACAGAAACTATTACCCCATGACGTACATGCGCGAGCATATCATACACATTCCTTGCTAATTATTTGGAATATATAAACTTGAAATACAAAAATGGGATAATACCTGGGAACGATTATCTAAATCAAGGAACCAATGAAAAGCACGATGGTTTGGTTCAGACATGGCGTTATCTGTCCACAAAATCTAGCTAATGTTGATATGCTTGCCAAGCCATTTTAAGCCCCAAGAGGAGGTGGATAAGAATACATCTTCATCAAAAGTTAACCCATTTTTTAACTTAAAAAGTCAACCACTTCATAATAAATGATAACTTATTCATAATAAATGACACACAAATCACCGGGACACCCCAGATAAAAAAGGAGCACTTGAGCCCGACAATGTGCGCCACACCAGCCCAGGTGCAATAGAAAATATTCGCAAAGTTTTTTTTCGCAAAGAAAAAGGTTCGCAAAGCAAACAGAGCATTATCACGTTCCTACACAGCTGTAGATCACGCACACACACACACACATCAGCATCATCGTCATCAGGCGCACAGCACATACACATATCCAGACATACATACATACACACAAATACACATACACACAAACTTACACGAACGTACTTGCGTGGCATGCAAGCAAACCACGTGCATATTTATTAAAAAAACACATCACTGATGGCCTTTGAAAAGCATGGAGACAGCCAAAACAGGAAGAACAGAAATACTTAAAAGAACACTAAGAGCATGGACTAATTGCAAGACGAAGAGAAAATAAGAGACAGGCACAAGAAATAGACAACAAATTGTGAAGTCATTGCGTCTGTAGGCGAATAAATCATAGAAGCATCGATAGAAAAACAAATTTGTCAGCTCATCGTCGCATAACAGTCATATGATCACATCATATATAATTTTGAAGCGCTTAGATAAACGTTTCGCGCAGGAAATATTTCATTGTAAATTTTAACACCGGTATTGCTTCGAATGCAATGTTCCTTTCCATTACTTCGTTCCATATATTGGGATCAAAACAACCAATATTGAATTATTTATATTTCTTATAAGTAAGTTGTTTATGAAAATGACCACCTGCTCGAGTTTGGTAAGGTGCACTTCCATGTAAATGGCATATTTCATCCAAACTTTGTGGCGGTTGTTTCGAACAAAATGTGTGCATCACGAGTAAGATTTGCTAGTTGGCTAGGTCATATGCGATTAATATAGATGAAACATGTGCAACATGACATTTAACTCTTGCATTTTATTCATTATCGGTGCCAAATTCAAGTAAGCAATCCAACAAGTCCGAAACCTCAGCTTTAGGCCACAACATTTCAGGCATCTTGCATTTGCTATGAGGTTCGAAATAAAAAAGCCGCACTTCATTTACTTGTCTTCTTTATACGCAGGACGCCTGACATGCCGCACAAGCGTTTACTTCGTTTACCACAGCACGAGATTCAATACTGACACAACGGACTTCAATGCTGGGGTGGCCGATGCAAAGGCATTCACTCAAAACTTCATCACTTCACTTCACGGCTGGTGACATCATCAGCGACATTGAACTCGACTGCTTCCACCATTTTGACTACACCACGTCCATCAGGTGTTCTCTTAGATAAGCAGAAAAAGAACAGCTGATCCTCGCCGACGCCTTGTGCCAAAGTAAGTCATCCATAGCAACGTCAGCGATGCTGAGGGAGTGGGAATCTCTATATAGATAGTCGGGTGAGATTAAGTAAGGAGTAAAGCTTAGATGACATCGTGATCAAAAATAAATACATCAAATTGTGGTTAATGCAATTAAAAAACAAAGGTTTGCAAAACATAATGTTCCACACACGGAGAAGCGGCGAGGACCGTAGACGAGAACCACATAAGTGCACCTTCACACACTTTGCTGATGTCTTTTGACAGCAGTATGCATCACACTTGAAAGCTGGAACTAGCAAAATTTACCCTATTCAGATGTTTCCAGTACCGGTAAAGATACACGGAATCACAATCGGACGATTCGGAGACGTACTCACCCTGGCACACACCATGTTATGATTCCTCGATTGACCAATTGAGTGCACAGTGCACTAAAATAGAAGTAGCTTTCTTTTTGTGAGCATGGCTCAGAACAAATACTGCCGAGCCACACGTCTGCGATGTACACTTCAAAATAATACCACCCGGATTACTTCATAAGCGACAACGGCCATGTTCTCGTCAATAAAAAAAACGATGGATACATAAAAAGGCATGGAGAACACAACGACCAACACGAGTCACAAACGTCACCTGGATTACCAGACGAGAGTTATATCTTGGTCATTGGGGTCATTGTCTCTTCCACCAGCTCTGGGCATTGTGAACCATATGCAGCTGAAAATAATCGAGCAAAAATGGAGATGTAAAATGAGGCAAATGAAATAGATACCGAAACGGTGCATATTCTAGACCGTGCCACACATTTTTTCGTGAGCTTCAGTAGGGATGAATAACTTGCTAGAATGCCAGTCATTACGTTAGACACATACTAGACTATTACATTGACTTCTTGTAGCCACGAATTGATACCATCTCTAGCGGATCCAGGCGGCCATCTCGGTCATAACACATCTGCCAAACTAACCAAGCAAGAGTGGAGCTTTAACACAAATATTGATGGAGCCCAGCCAGTCTTACCCTGACCTTCGCCTTCCTTCAAAATGAAAACTCATCGTACACCGGCAGCATTATTTTCAGGTTCCAGAAAACAGTGTACCAAGTTGCTGGCAGCAAAGAGAGACCATTTTCGGCACAGCTGCACCTTAACTCTTTTAATTAAAAAAGTATTTAGTTCGTCTAAATTCGGGGGAGGGCTGTCATCACCTCGCACCACGCCCTGTTGAAATACCTCTGCATTCAAGGATGGGCCAATATTATCCCATGCTATCGGGATCTCAACAGGAGGTAGAAGAGCTGCTGACCACATACAATTACCAACAACAGAGGGTTACATCTCATCTTAGCCACACCATTGTAAGCATCCTATTTTGATTGCGTGCATTTCGTCACCATGAATCAAACAAAGCATTGCCAAATGAACCCACAGCTTCAGTTCTAAGAAGCTTGCCTTGCGATTGTCACGGCTGAAGCAGTGCCGTTGGCTGAAACAATGCTGTTGGCTGAAGCAGTGCTGTTGGCTGAAACAATGCTGTTGGCTGAAGCAGTGCTGTTGGCTGAAACAATGCTGTTGGCTGAAGCAGTATAATCCTTCATGGTGAACCCGGAGAGAACTCAGCACTTATGGCTGTACACTATTGCTCATGTTGCGCCGGATCTGCATGTTGCATTGCTACCTATGTTTTGGCGGGCAACTATGCGTTTGTAAGACATTTGATTGTAATAACACGGATTCTAATATTACATGCGGAAAGTATCTAGTTACTGAAAGAGTTTTGTCAAATGGATCTGGCTCATTGGTAAGATTTGTACAAAGACAGGTAATGCATTTCGGAATTTTAGAACTTCAAACTATATTTGCATGGCAAATCCTACATTTTCTTTGTTGAACTGTATTTATTATCTCAAAAGATGTGACGTGCAACAATAATTGTCACATTTTTATTATCATCCAAACTCAATAGTCAAATATCATTCATAAAATATAAATGGTCAAATATCATTCATCATATCATTATGTCCTTTTTGAAGAAAATCAATTCCGATTTACGTTCACAGAAAGGTATGATTTTGCTTCCTCATTTGACACAAGCTTGTCTGAGCTGGATACACATGTATCACCAGACCACAAAGCTAACTTGGACGTGTTGGAGCGAGTCATGTGACATTTACATGGCGAATATCACACTTGTCTTGCGATAATTGGATTCCGCTTCTTTACCTTTGCTTTGGCCTAGTTTGAGCCAACTCAAGTTGGTAGGATCCAGATTGAGGTTGATGGAGCTAAAGTAAAAGTTGGTGGGGCCAGAACTCCAATAAATGCATAGGACGCTCTGCCCCGGTGACAAAGTGTAGTATAAAAATTAAGTCATTGAACAAGCTGAACATACTCATTTCGCCACCTGAAAGCGGTCTTCGCTTTTCCGGCCGAAATTATCCCAGAGTCTGCTTGAGCATGACATGTTCATTCCCAAACAATTATGTTCCTCGTTTTCTAGCTGCCTTCTCCATCTCTACTGCCAACGCTACGTGGCTACAGTGAGTTACGAGAGAGCTGTGACTGAGATTTAGATCGGAGACATTCTTGATGAGAGCCAGAACCATTTCCGCCAAGGGCCGCCGCCGCCACGATAACTCGTAGCCCCCACTCTGCATACCAGACATGTTTACTCGGCAGCAAGACCGTGATGGGGTCGGGTGGACCGCATCCGTCTCCAGGGAGCCGCAGCCACCGGTCCTATCAATCGTGACGTCACTGCGGCTCTTTAGATGCTCCGCCTTCGTCCTGGTGTCGACCGTTGTTGTCGACATTGCACTGCACCGAAGGACGAGAGCGGGAGGACCGTCGGATGGCTCTGACAGAACCTTTAATGCGATACGGGTGTTCGGAAGACTTCCAGGTACGATGGACGGGCCGGCGATGCAGCGCAGAGTAGAAACAAACATCGGAAAATGGACGCCTCCGTCTCAGCTTGTTGTGAATCACCGAATGCTTTTTTTGCACACTCTGTATAGACCCAGGGCCCTGAAACAGTCCAATTGAATGTGGTGAGGTGCTGCCACCAACATTGTTCAGCCTGCCCTCGATTAAAGTGTCAACGTAATATGTCTGCGTCATTGAAGAAGCCGCTACAGTCGTACACGTGTAGAGTTTATGGCCCTGCCCGGCATGATATGCACAATAGCCAATGGGCGGGGACACCGAAGTCTTTTGAGAACGTTTGTACTTAGTGTTTGTTGATGCATTCGTTCCGGGGCAGGGACTCTGAGCTGTTCGCGGAGCTCTCGATCACAGCTGGTAAACTTGTTCATCAATGTCGACATCCGGGTGGTGCACACTGGGCGCACCGGTCCTCGTTTGATCAAGTTGCAGTAATGACAACGAGCCCGCACATGTCGCTCAGTACAGGGAAACACTATCTCTGGACGACATCATTAAGCTTCACTGGGGACATTATGGTAACTTTCATTACGAGTATTCGACGACATTTATCAGTGGCACCAATGTATACTATATATATATATATATATATATATATATATATATATATATATATATATATGTATATATAGATATATATATATATATATATATATATATATATATATATATATATATATATATATATATATATATATAAATATATATATATATATATATATATATATATATATATATATATATATATATATATATATATATATATATATATATATATATATATGTGTGTGTGTGTGTGTGTGTGTGTGTGTATTTATGTACGTATATATCGCAAGAGGGTACATAGTACATATATGTGATGCATCTGTGTACCTTTTCATGCATTTATGACGCAAATATTTGCGTCCAAGAACATTCATGGTGGAACATCTGAGCAAGTGCTATCCTTTATTGGTAACATTTGCATGCATTTCAATCATTCCAGACAATTTTGTCACGCCTTATTTGAACGATGCTGTCTGCGCGGATGCACGTGGCAGTGCACCAGCAATTTTGGGGCGTGGCGTTCCGATACCAGCATGTGTGAAAGAGCACTCGTGTCGAATGCATCGGAACTGATTTTGCATCGGATGTCAGATGCATGCAAATAACCTTTTTATCAGGAAATATAAAGCAATATAACGATTTTCATGGAATGAAGTTCACCCATGAAGTTCATAGATGAACTTTACGGATGCCATAAACAAACAGAAAACTGAGCACTGGATTTTTAGCTTACATATTTATATATGAATGCCTCACGTAGTCTCATCAATATGATTACCAGCGAGGACGAAGCCTAAGCGAGTCCTCTCCATCGTACATGGTACATGTAAGTTCATCTGAACGGCCCGGCTCTTTTAAATCACAATGACGATTTTTTATAGCGCTTCGGACTGTATTTTTCCTCAATTTTTGACTCGGAGTTAGATGTGCTCTTTTAGTTTTTAATTTTACCAATTTGTGTTACAATGTCTTCTGTGACTTATGAAGTTCTTAATCCTGACGATGGCCCCTGGCCGAAACGTTGAGTACCTAATAAAGTATAATCCTTAACGTTACTTTTGATGTCAACTCAGCACCTCCTGGTATATTGAAGGTCGTATGCTTTCTTTACACGCAAGTTCTTAATCTTTGTTCAAAGAAAGAGGTGCATGACGGTATCTCCGTTCTGACCAGCTTTGACCAGTGCTTCACATAGCAATGCAACATTTTATGTTATAGTTTTGTCACCCAGAGCACGACTGCTCCTTTCAGTTTGATATTTACTAACCTTAATCACAATAATTGTAATGAAGTGTTTTCGTTTTTTTTTTTTTTTAAAGAAAAGCGTTTGCATTCAACATTCCGGCGCGCGGGCAGCCTACCATGCATCTCGCACCACAGCCGATACCTCACATTCATCCAAGGAGGCAATGCGTCATGAACTGAGCGGGAATGCTGCGAGACAAACAGCGCGATGATGCAACCTGACACAAATGTAATGAAGTCAACCTCAGATCAACCCTCTTTCGAAATACGTTCGGCTGCTATATGTCCGGACTCGTCGAGTCCTGTCATGAAGGATCGGACTCGTCGAGTCCAGTCATGAACGCTCCGAGCGGAAACCGTCGCCTGTAGGCCAGCGCTGACATCGGTGTTTGACTCCTCGATTCTCGGCTACGGCCGTGAGCCAGTCAGTTTTCGTTCTCACAGGCGACAGCGACCGGTCGGCGGATGCTGTGTAAGTGCGCCGTGTCGCCATCGTGACACCAATGTCAGTGTGGCCGAGCGGTGTGCGCCACAAATCCTGGTCAGGTAGTCGTGGCAGGGTAGCGGAGGGGTCAGACGCGGCTGAGCGACAGCGGTTAGCGGACCGCCCGGTTGGACAGTGGGCGAGCGAAATGCCGAGAGGACTTTTGAGTCGTGAGAAGTTGACGGAGCTATTAAGGCATGAACTGTTTAAAGACACGTGTCGGCATGGGTGCAGCCACTGGGGGCTGGGAGGGGACACGTTCCCCAATTTCTGAAAAGTGGCGATTTGTCCCCCTCAATTTGTTCCATGTCCCCACCCCCAGCTACCTAAGTATGATCGTCGCAAAATTCTACTTAATAATTTATAAAGTGAAAATACATATGCAAGAGAATCACCAAAAATACTAGAAGCCGATCTAGCCAATCAACGGGCTTCACAGGCTATCTGTCGTCACAGAATCTCCGAATGGTAAATCAGCAAACGTTAGAAATTTCTGCTTCCAGACCATTCTTGAATAACATGAACCTTGACAATAGTTGTGTTTTCGCTTGGGTGGAATATGGTGCCTTACGAGGCAACACATTTGCCTTATTGCAAAGCTTTATGGTCTTAGGTTGCATTCCCCTGCGCAAATATTGACATATCTTGAACAAACGTGACTCTGGGTGTCCTTGGATATCTTCAAGACCATGGAGGGGAGCCATGGGCAGCCTTAAGCAAGTACGTCAAGTTAACGTCGTATTCGTGTTTAGCGACGTGTTCGCCAGAGGCGTATTTTATTGACATCGGCATTCAGCGACGCGTTTATTATCGTTCGAATCAATTACCACAAATGCGTCTGCTTGCACTGAACACGCTGGAAGCAACTACATAGGTCTCACATTACCACTTTAACGGTTAAGGTCCAACACAAACCGGTTTCTTCGGTTGCTTCCTTTTTTGTCGTTTTCACCCAAACTTGCCCAAATATGGTATCAAGCAATAGCCTGTGGTGAACCATCATGTAACATTTTAAACCGGTACATGTCAAGGTTCAAACTTATAGGTCAAAGGTTACCTTGATTTATTAGATGGCGATATTGAAGCGATATCGACCGAACACGATGTTCGGTTGCTATCGCTTCAATTTCCATCAAATGGGCGTCATTCGAGGTAGCTTGTTATGCGGTATCAGAAAGCTAAGCAATCGAATTTTTTTCAAGGACAAAGGCAAAGCTGATCATCCGGTCCGCTCAATTTTCTTTCGTATTCGCTCAAACCCAACCAAATATGGCATCAAGCAATAACCAGTGGTGAAAACTCGAGTAACATTTCAAACCGGGACATGTCAGGGTCAAATATTTGATTGAGTTCTTCGATGACCTCGCGTGTCGTCGCTATGGCTTCGATTTGCAGAAAATGGATGTCATTCGACGTCGCTTGTTATGCGATATCAGAAAGTTGATAATTCGAAATCATCTTGACGAGTCAAAATTCAAGCTGATTTCTTCCGTAACCTCACCTTTGATTTCTTTTCCGTTTTCCCCCAAGCCTACCCAGATCCACTATCAAGCGATAGTCCATGGTGAACCCTCGAGTAACATTTTGAAACCGGGATAAAAGGTCAAACCTTAGGGTCAAAGGCTAGTTTGATTCTTCGAAGTTCTAGCGATTCGTCGCTATGAGTAAAATTTGCACGAAGTGGGTGTCATTCGATGTGGCTTCTGCCGTATTATAATGCTATCAAATCGAACTAATTTCAACGGTCAAATGTCAAACCGATTTCTTTGGTCGCCTCGTAATTTTGTCTTCGCCCTAACCTATCCACATCTGGTATCAAGCAATAGCCCGTGGTGCACCTCGAGTAACATTTCAAACCGGAACATGTCATTGTCAAACCACAAGATCGAAGGTTAGCTTAAATTGCTCGAAGTCCTCGCGCCTCGTCGCTATGTCTTCAATTTTCATCAAGTGGGAGTCATTCGATGTGCCGTGAGGAACTCCAGCAAACTGTTCAGAAATCACATTAACTTCAAAGTCAATGGTCGAGCTCATTTCTTCGGTCGCCCAGCGTTTCTTCGTTTTCTCCCAAAGCTACCCATGTCTGGTATGAAGAGAGAGCCCGTGGGCAACCCTCGAGCAACATTTCAACCCGGGACAGGTCAGGTCAACCCTCAGGTCACGGTTAGTTATAATTTTTCAAAGCTCGATGGTGCTTTTCAAAGCTCGATGAAGCTCGCTATGGCTTCAATTTGCATTATGTGGGTGTCATTCGACGTGGATTGCCGTACGGTATCAGAATGTTCAGATATCGAAATAATTTCGATGGTGTCGAAGGTCCGCTGTGTGTACAGTGATTGAGTGGAATAGGAGGATCAAATCTGTTTTTTGTTTGCAGCCGTTGTGATAGCAGGAATTCATGTCCTATATGACTAGGGGCTCCCCAAGAAATCCAGTCATAACCTGCCCGGACAGCGCTCTCATCGCTGGGTTTTAATTTACACTTCCACGTTGCTGTTCCCGACATATAAAATACATAACTTTTTTTTCAAGTGGTCCGCTTTCCTCTTAATGGTTCAACGGAAGTTGTCAAATTTGGAAGAGAAGCCACACGTGAATGCGCACAATTTTATAACCAGCCGGAGTTCATTACCACGAGAGAGCAATGTTGTAATCAGGGGTAGATCCAGGAATTGTCATGGGGGCACTTGTCTGGAGGGGCGCCATTTCTTTGGAGCGGCGCCACTGCGAAAGCACCTGGAGGGGCGCCTCTGGCTGCAAAATTCAAGGGGGCGGGTTGCACTCGGTCCTTCCCGAAGGGGCGCCTTTCCTTCCAAGGGGGTGACTTTTTCTTTCATAGGGGCGTTTCTGGATGAAAAATTCGAGCGGGTACGCTGGAACCTTTACAGATGGGCGCCTTTTCCCGGCCTGAGGGACGCCACCTTCCACGAGGGGGCACATGCACTCAGTGCCACACCCTTTATCCGCCCTTGGTGTCATTGCATCGAAATATATCCCCGTAAAACAGGAAAGCATGGGAAAGGTAAGCAAGGAAAGCAGTACATCCATATTTGCTACAATAAAACCATCGTTCAATATTTTATGTTTTTCCTGCTACAAGAGGGCAACGTTTAGAATACCTACAGCATGGCTCTATGGTGATGTGAAATCCGGCCCAGCATATACGACATGAAGCTAGATGTTCATAGGCAGTGATAGGGAGTGAAACGTGCTAATTTGGCGGAACCTTTTGCCCGCAAAATATAATTTTTAACAATGGCAAATCTGAAAACCAGACATTGAAAAAGAAGATGCTGAAATATTGTGATTTTTTTTGGGTGGGGTGGGGGTGGGACGGGGCTACCCCTTTATCCTGTCAAAGCTTACCGCGTCCCTGGTTTGTCTCCCCCCCCCCCAATTTCGAAACCGTGGTTACATCCATGCGTGTCGGTGTCTGCGCTCTGTTTTCTGTTGAACCTGTTGCCCGCCGAGCTGTTGCCGTTTTGCTAATCGTCCGCTTGTCCAATACCAGGGCAAGTAACGGCTATTGGATTTGCGAACCAGTTATCGCGGAGCGAGACGAACACTAGACTATCACTACCAGGCGAAACGAACTTGCCACACAAAGCTAATTTGATAACCCTGCATAGTGCATTTACGTTTCAGGTATTCGACAAATGAACCCGACGTCGGCAACATTTCAGTCATTTTCTGAATTGCACCATTTTCCAACCCACATATCTCGATATTGCAAACATCTCCGCAATTAGGCTTCTCCCCCGAATATGGAGCACGATACGAGATAATGCACTGTGCCGTATTGTCCAAATAGGTTCAACTTCCTTTTTAAATTCCTGCACGTCAATAAAATTAGACGCAATAAGTTGCACGTCTTCACGAGGTGACACGAGAGAATAGTTGTGGTCGGCCCACAGGCCTATAGGCTTACAGTCGTGGTATGGTACACGAGCTTGTGCCTGCAGCATGGCATACTCGATGCTATCATATACTATCCATACCATCCCGCCTCTTGGCCTCGCTCGGCCAACCGCCAAATGGCGCATTATACTAGCTTGAAGACAGTGTGACGAATAGGTACTACAGTCCCACGATAATTCCCTGATCTCCACATCAGCTTATTCTGATTTCATCAACAAGCTCTCAAGATCCCGACATCTAGCGCTCCCATCCCAAAGGACAGTCTCAATACCAGTCTTCCCAGTCTTAAGGTTGGTCTCAACGCCAGGCATCCCCAGCTTCAACGCCAGGCACCCCCAGTCTTAGCGTCGGGCGCCACAGTGTCAAGGTCTGTCTCAATAGCGGACACCCTCGGTCTTAACGTGGGGAACCCCAGTTTCAAGATCGGCCTATCGTGGTTCAGGTGAGGGAGGCGTCCCAAGCGCGGCTAAAAAGAAACATCGGACACTCTCAATTTCAATGTCAGTCGACCCCAGTCTCAACGCCATGTACTCCCAGTCTCAACGTTCGGAACCCCAGTCTCCACGTCGAGCGCCCCAGTTTCAAGGTCGCCCTCAACATCAGGCACTGCCGGTCTCAACGTCTGACGTTCCGGTCTTCATATCGGATCCACTGGCTTTTGTTTTTCATCCTTCAACCTCCGCTTCAGTTTTCCCAGTACTTCACGCAAGTGTCTCCAGTGCACCACGCCTACCAGTGGCAAGTGTCTCCAGTGCACGCCTACCAGTGGCAAGTGTCTCCAGTGCACGCCTACCAGTGGCAAGTGTCCCCAGTGCACCACGCCTACCAGTGGCAAGTGTCTCCAGTGCACCACGCCTACCAGTGGCAAGTGTCTCCAGTGCACCACGCCTACCAGTGGCAAGTGTCTCCAGTGCACCACGCCTACCGGTGGCAAGTGTCTCCAGTGCACCACGCCTACCAGTGGCAAGTGTCTCCAGTGCACGCCTACCAGTGGCAAGTGTCTCCAGTGCACCACGCCTACCAGTGGCAAGTGTCTCCAGTGCACCACGCCTACCGGTAGCAAGTGTCTCCAGTGCACCACGCCTACCAGTGGCAAGTGTCTCTAGTGCACGCCTACCAGTAGCAAGTGTCTCCAGCGCACGCCTACCAGTGACAAGTGTCTCCTGTGGCTAACGGCCTGCGGTGAGCGAATTACTATTCACTCCGCCCGAGAACGGCGATTTTCACCAATTAGGTGCGCGGTTCGACTATCGATGAAGTCTGCCGGGAGTGCCACGCTATCTGCTGTCGGTGAGGCGGCGTGACCTGGATGTGTGCGGAATACCAGCCCGGCTACGCACGTGACGTCAGCTGTCTGGAGATTGGCGGTGGTCTCCTCTTGGGCGGACAAGCAATGTGACTGCACCGATACCGAGTGTCATCTGACCGGGACAAGCTGGACCGATATTGTTCCGGCTTCCGAAGGAAAAGACGGCTAGGCGTGATTGAACTCGGCTAATTTCGATGACAACCCTCGTATACCAAGACTTCCATGATGACCATAGACACCTTCTTGTCGGACAAAGATACAAATGTGTTGCTAAAAGTACTCGGTACAATGGTGCTGGAAACTAGATCTGCACAAATGTTTTTTCTTCAGTATCATGTATGCACCTATATGCATACACACTGTTCCATAGTATGGGCATTAGCCTAACAGTGCACTATTTTGATTACGGATGCGAGCGCATGAGACGCGCTTCATTCCTGCGTCATTGGGTAGAGTGATGAGAGACTTGGTACCCGATCTAGTGCGACAGTCGTGCGGTGCTAGCGGTACTGACGGTACGAATGGTACTGGCGGTGCGGGTGGTACGAACAATACGGGTGATACTGGCGATACCGGCGGTACTGGCGGTACTGACAATTTCTGGCGGTACGGGCGATTTTGACGGTACTGGCGGTACGAGCGGCACAAGCGGTACTGGCGGCACTGGCGGCACGGACGGTACGATATGTACCGGCGATACTGGCGATGCTGGTGGTACAGGTGATACTGGCGGTACGGGCGGTACGGGCGATACTGGCGGCATGGTCACCCTCCGGAGGGGAGCTGCGGCGGCGGCCGGACGGCGAGCTTCCTGACGCTGATTCGTGATTGTGATTCGGTGACCAGCTCATGGGTGGCACTGCGTCTGACCAGTGCCGATCTCGCCAGCCCGCCCCATGTCACCCTGCCGCCGGAGAGCGAGCCTAGTTAGCAGGTGTGCGATGTACGACATCTCTCTAGGGCATCACGTCAGCACTCGCCAAGGCCACCTGTCCGTCCAACCGGGGAATGTTGAAACCTTTCTAAAATAAGACGACACTGATTAGGCTAAACATATTTCGGACCACACCCAACCTTTCATTAGTCCAATCAGTTCGGTAGTGATAAACTCCAATGTACACGCTGAGCCAGTTTTTAATGAAGTGAAAACAAATGACTCCCTATATATTTGTGGGACCAGTCTACTCAATGGAGGACTGAAGCACATGGATCAAGCCCCTTTGAGTGGAGATGGGGAGGGCGGATGCCTCAGGCGACTTAAAATGTTTTCTTATGGTTTGAAGAACTGAATGCTCATAGAATTCGACCTGAGAAGTCCACTGAAACAAGCATTGCTGATCCTGC
The DNA here is from genome assembly GCA_034440615.1 of Ashinkailepas kermadecensis. Classification (NCBI taxonomy): domain Eukaryota; kingdom Metazoa; phylum Arthropoda; class Thecostraca; family Neolepadidae; genus Ashinkailepas; species Ashinkailepas kermadecensis. Next base: position 1,122,907 of record JAOTOM010005173.1, read on the forward strand.
TCGGTGGCGGGACGGGAGGCAGACCGATATTTCACCCCGCCCCCTCCCCAGGATCTAAAAAGCGATGAGGATCTGGTAAGATTATAACATTCATTGCACAGGCATTGACACAACTTAAATACAATGCATGCAAAATGTTTCGCCTATGGTCAATATTACGTTAATTAGAGCATGTCGAAGATGATACGATTTACGTGTCTGTAGACGGGCTACCACTGTCGAAACTCCCACTGGAGGCATTCATGTCAGCGCACTTCTCTGCTAGCGATATTCCTGTTTTGCAACGTCTTGAGCGGAATTTCTTGGGAGTCGCGTTTGAACTGACTTAGGCCAGTGACCAAATGTTGTCTGGACTCAAAATCTTCATAGAAAATGTCAAACTAATGGGTGAGGAAGTGCACTAGATTCAACCCCGCTGCACCTTTTCATTAGGTTCTATCCCGCCGCACCGTCAGGTTCTATCCCGCCGCACAGTGTCATTCGCCGGCCATTCCCGATAAACCGAAAAGTAAATGATTCACCCTGGCACCGCTCGGGTTATCAAAATGTGCTTAGTTTCCCAAGGAAATCTTAGATGGTTAAATATTTTGCTGAACTTGATTAGGTAAGGGGTGGGGACCAAGGCACGATTATGTCCAGACGATCCCATCTGTATCGAGCACAAAATACGGAGATGCTGAACTGTGGTCCCATCTGTCACGTGCAGAAGGTGCAGGATGGCTGACGGCTCGACGGTCCCAGGCTGTCCGTGCAGAAGGTGCAGGATGGCTGACGGCTCGACGGTCCCAGGCTGTCCGTGCAGAAGGTGCAGGATGGCTGACAGCTGGACGGTCCCAGGCTGTCCGTGCAGAAGGTGCAGGATGGCTGACGGCTCGACGGTCCCAGGCTGTCCGTGCAGAAGGTGCAGGATGGCTGACAGCTGGACGGTCCCAGGCTGTCCGTGTAGAAGGTGCAGGATGGCTGACGGCTGGACGGTCCCAGGCTGTCCGTGCAGAAGGTGCAGGATGGCTGACAGCTGGACGGTCCCAGGCTGTCCGTGCAGAAGGTGCAGGATGGCTGACAGCTGGACGGTCCCAGGCTGTCCGTGCAGAAGGTGCAGGATGGCTGACGGCTCGACGGTCCCAGGCTGTCCGTGTAGAAGGTGCAGGATGGCTGACGGCTCGACGGTTCCAGGCTGTCCGTGTAGTAGGTGCAGGATGGCTGACAGCTGACGGTCCCAGGCTGTCCGGCAGAAGGTGCAGGATGACTGACGGCTCGGCGGTCCCAGGCTGTCCGTGCAGAAGGTGCAGGATGACTGACGGCTCGGCGGTCCGGCTGTCCTGCAGAAGGTGCAGGATGGCTGACGGCTGACGGTCCCAGGCTGTCCGTGCAGAAGGTGCAGGATGACTGACGGCTCGGCGGTCCCAGGCTGTCCGTGCAGAAGGTGCAGGATGACTGACGGCTCGACGGTCCCAGGCTGTCCGTGCAGAAGGTGCAGGATGGCTGACGGCTCGACGGTCCCAGGCTGTCCGTGTAGAAGGTGCAGGATGGCTGACGGCTCGACGGTCCCAGGCTGTCCGTGCAGAAGGTGCAGGATGGCTGACAGCTGGACGGTCCCAGGCTGTCCGTGCAGAAGGTGCAGGATGGCTGACGGCTCGACGGTCCCAGGCTGTCCGTGCAGAAGGTGCAGGATGGCTGACAGCTGGACGGTCCCAGGCTGTCCGTGCAGAAGGTGCAGGATGACTGACGGCTCGGCGGTCCCTGGTTGTCCGGTACAGGGGCGGCTCTGTAACCCGTACAGAGACTACTCCGTAACCGGTACAGGGGCAGCTCTGTAACCGATACAGAGGCGACTCTGTAACCGGTACAGGGTCGGCTCCGTAACCGACACCGGTACGGGTCAGGTTAGTCGCAGCTCAAGGTCCTCCTGACGGCTTGCATCCCGCCATTGCCTTAACCAGCGTTGGCTTCAGACAGACAAGGCTGCCAGTGAACTAGTTTGCAATGGAAATTACGGCAACGAAAACAGAATGCTACCTTCAATCCACCGCACAAAATCGTGGTGAAAGCTTACCCTGTGCGCTGTCAGCAATCGCCCTGTGTGCTGATCATGGAAAACCGTGGTGGAACCTCACCCTGTGTGCTGCCAGTAATCGCCCTGTATGCTGATCAGGGAAAATCGTCGTGAAACCTCACCCTATGTGCTGATCAGGGAAAACCGTGGTGACACGTCACCCTGTATTCTGCTAGTAATCGCCCTGTGTGCTGATCAGGGAAAACAATGGTGAAACCTCACCCTGTGTACTGCCAGTAATCACCCTGGGCGCGAATCGGGCAAAACCGTAATGAAACTTCACCCTGTGTTCCGCCAGTAGTCGCCCTGTGTGCTGATCAGGGAAAACCGTGGCGAAACCTCACCCTGTGTGCTGCCAATCATCGCCCTGTGTGCTGATCAAGGAACTATGGTCGCACCAAACGAGCCCTAACGGTCCACGGATGCTTGACTGGCACACAAGATGCCGCAACGAGCGGCCGGCTGTGTGGTCTGATAGTCGTCCGCGGGTCGGATGATGGGTGGCCTGTGGCTGTCGTCACAGTGGCCGATAGCAGGTCAGCGCCACTAAATTGTCCTGTGATGGCCGGCTGGCGTGCGCGCCGCGCCGTCGGCGTCATGACCCGGCTGTGCGAGGGTCACTGGACGGCGATGACATCGGAATCGGCGGCAATCAGACAATCACACGCACACGCATTCCCCCCCCCCACACATACCACTAGCTGATGAGGTGCATGTGCAGGCTGCGATATTTTCCGCCGGCAGGAACGCGACCTGATCGCTGCCGATTATGTCGCCGGCATAAACGGGTCTTTTGTTCAGCCGCTGCAAACCACGATTTGCCCCATCGATAGATCAGCCATCGGCTAACAATGGCTAGGCTTCATTGACTGCGATTCAGGTGTCTGCAATTATCTCGGGGTCAGGCCAGCCGGTAGGAAATGGTTGGTTGTGAAACGATATTTAGTTCATTAACTATTTCGGTTAGTTTTTCTTACCAATTTCTCTGTGTTCGTGAAATATTTGCTTCCAGGCATTGCACTATGCGCTAGGAATTAGTGATTGCTTTTGCTTTTACAAAAATACCTACGGTCCTCATAGTTACATACACTTGCATACAGCTACAGTTTCCCTTGTAGCTATTCCCCTGTGGGATAACTATTTCATGCAGTTTCGCAAAACACATTTAGTATCTTAATTATAAAACCATTTGATTCAGTGTTTCCTTGCACGCCAAGAAACGTATGCAGACATCAGCGTTTGTCATCCGTCAATGAAAGCTATTGCATTTTATGAAGTTGATGCAGTCCATATTTGCTTCACCATGCCGGCAGAGTTCTCGTTGTAATAGGTAGTGCTCAATTTACCTTCGCATCACCTTGAGGTTTCGGAACGTTAGCCATATTCTGTGATAATACGTATAATAAATCATCACGTGGAAATCACCAACACAGCAAGCCTACCACACACAAGTTTCGGAAGCGCAAACAAAAATCCACTTCGCACATTAGCCACATCTTCCAACTCAAGTTAAGGACAAATTTTCGGAAACGCAACTGGCATGCAATCACTTTACATCAAGCATTTCAAGCATTTGGTGTTAAGCAGCTGAAGTATTTTAGATCAAGGAGGTGGAATAATTTACATCAAGTAGCTGACACATTTTACATAAAACAACCCAAACAGTTGGCGTCAAGCAAGCATTAGTTTGAGTACTCTGGTGAACATAAACAAGGTGTCCTGGAGACTCACGCCATCACATAAGCATAACACAAATGTCGCCATACAACCAGTGTTTGTTACCATCCACATGATTAAGCTATATAACGGTGAGAAAAGATTGCATATTGGACATTATTAGACAGAGTGCAGGAGTGTAAAATACAACTTTTATGCGCCACAATATTTGGTGTCTGATATGTAGCATAGTTTACATTAAATACTGTTTTGGCCGCCTCATTCATATGATTGTATAATACCGTATTGCGCAGCCCGTAATGCTGCAACCCCGTAAGCGAATGGGCCTGCCGCCCCGCAACTGTGACGCGCCTAGCAACTGTTTAGCCGGCCGCCCGGCCGGCCGAACGCGTAGTCAGCGTTCTGAGACTGTGGTCCCGCGACGGCTGATGTCAACGACGTGACTACAGTACCTGTAGTCACGGCTGCCACGTTCCCAGAGAACTACTCCCGATGTGGCAGAGCTTCCTGAACTGTCGAGCTGCGCGGGTCTGTTGCGGTCGGCCGCATCTGTAAATTAAATATCTGTCTTTTGGTCTCTAAATTCAGAACGTGTAACATTTGCTGTCGGCTGTCTCATCCAATCATTGTACCAACGTCCTTCTGAAGCGTGCGAATTGCTGTTTACAGCCGTTCATTTGCTTTCACCAACTGCACAATACATTAAGTGCAGAGTCATTGAACTTTCGGGAGTTGTCGCAACGCGCGGTCCTTCTAGACTTCATCACGAGCCTGCGAGACGACTATCCTAGAGATGCCTATCAATCCCAGATGGATACTAATTATTCTAAATCATGCAAACTTAACCCTTCCGAGTTGCTATATCACACACATATACACTGCATGGGTTTTTAGTCATGAGACCAATAACGTCTACTTAATCCTTCGAAAGTACGTTGTGGTGCTTCAAAGAACGCACCACCGAAAACAAATCCTCCAGTGTAGCCATGTGGTCACTAATATGCTGTTGAAAAACGTCTCAATGCAGCCAGGTGACCAGCAGTACGGTGATCAACTTCTCGCTACACCCACGTGACCAGGTCTACACCGATGACCACTCTCAAAGTGCACCCACGTGACCATTGACCACTACATTAGTGGCCACTCCCCTGCGGTACACACTCGTGACTAGCTCCATACCGGTGATACTCTCCCTGTGCACCCACACGACCAGCTCTACACTAGTGGCCACTCTCCTGGTACACGCACGTGACCAGCTCTACACTAGTGGCCACTCTCCTGGTACACCCACACGACCAGCTCTACACTAGTGGCCACCCTCCTGGTACACGCACGTGACCAGCTCTACACTAGTGGCCACTCTCCTGGTACACGCACGTGACCAGCTCTATACTAGTGGCCACTCTCCTGGTACAAGCACGTGACCAGCTCTACACTAGTGGCCACTCTCCTGATACACGCACGTGACCAGCTCTACACTAGTGGCCACTCTCCTGGTACACGCACGTGACCAGCTCTACACTAGTGGCCACTCTCCTGGTACACGCACGTGACCAGCTCTACACTAGTGGCCACTCTCCTGGTACACGCACGTGACCAGCTCTACACTAGTGGCCACTCTCCTGATACACGCACGTGACCAGCTCTACACTAGTGGCCACTCTCCTGGTACACGCACGTGACCAGCTCTACACTAGTGGCCACTCTCCTGGTACACGCACGTGACCAGTTCTTTACTACTTGGCCTTTCTTTTATACCACGTGACCAGCTCTACACTAGTGGCCACTCTCCTGGTACACGCCGCCTACACTATGGCCCGCACGTGACCAGCTCTACACTAGTGGCCACTCTCCTGGTACACCACGTGACCAGCTATACACAACTGTAACCCACACGACCAGTTACCCAGTCTACACTAGTGGCCACTCTCCTGGTACGCACGTGACCAGCTCTACACTAGTGGCCACTCTCCTGGTACACGCACGTGACCAGCTCTACACTAGTGGCCACTCTCCTGGTACACGCACGTGACCAGCTCTACACTAGTGGTTTGACCAGCTCTACACTAGTGGCCACTCTCCTGGTACACGCACGTGACCAGCTCTACACTAGTGGCCACTCTCCTGGTACACGCACGTGACCAGCTCTACTGTGTCGTGACCAGCTCTACACTAGTGGCCACTCTCCTGGTACACGCACGTGACCAGCTCTACACTAGTGGCCACTCTCCTGGTACACGCACGTGACCAGCTCTACACTAGTGGCCACTCTCCTGGTACACGCACGTGACCAGCTCTACACTAGTGGCCACTCTCCTGGTACACGCACGTGACCAGTTCTAAACTAGTGACCACTCTCCTGGTACACGCACGTGACAGGCTCTACACTAGTGGCCACTCTCCTGGTACACGCACGTGACCAGCTCTACACTAGTAGCCACTCTCCTGGTACAAGCACGTGACCAACTCTACACTAGTGACCACTCTCCTGGTACACCAACGTGTCCAGCTCTATACTAGTGGTCACTCTTCTGGCAGACGCACGTGACCAGTTCTAAACTAGTGACCACTTTCCTGGTACATGCACGTGACAGGCTCTACACTAGTGGCCACTCTCATGGTACACCAACGTGTCCAGCTCTACACCAGTGGCCACTCTCCTGGTACACGCACGTGACCAGTTCTAGACTAGTGACCACTCTTCTGGTACACCAACGTGTCCAGCTCTATACTAGTGGTCACTCTCCTGGCAGACGCACGTGACCAGTTCTAAACTAGTGACCACTCTCCTGGTACATGCACGTGGCAGGCTCTACACTAGTGGCCACTCTCCTGGTACACCAACGTGTCCAGCTCTACACTAGTGGCCACTCTCCTGGTACACGCACGTGACCAGTTCTAAACTAGTGACCACTCTCCTGGTACACGCACGTGCCCAGCTCTACACTCGTGGCCACTCTCCTGGTACACGCACGTGTCCAGCTCTACACTAGTGGCCACTCTCCTGGTGCACGCACTTGACCAGCTCTGCACTAGTGGCCACTCTCCTGGCACACGCACGCGACCAGCTCTACACTAGTAACAACTCTCCTGGTACACGCACGTGCCCAGCTCTACACTAATGGCCACTCTCCTGGTACACGCACATGCCCAGCTCTACACTTGTGGTTTATTTCCACGCGGTTCATACATCCAGAGCAGGCCAAACACACTGCCGATACAACACTGCTGACAACTGTCGTGGTGAATTCCAGCGCCTACTTGACATGCTGCTGTTTATTTATTTGTCAGGCCCAGAGCTGCAGGGTGGCAGCTGCAAGCATAACATCATTTGTTTTCGTTCGTGGTCAAGGTTTGCTGAGCGACCGGCTCCGTCACGTTCTCGGTCGCCGTCACACACTTAGTCCCAGCCCACACACCTCTCCTCGTTGACACCCACTCAGTCCCAGCCCACACACCTCTCCTCGTTGGCACCCACTCAGTCCCAGCCCACACACCTCTCCTCGTTGACACCCACTCAGTCTCAGCCCACACACCTCTCTCTCGTTGACACCCACTCAGTCCCAGCTCACACACCTCTCCTCGTTGACACCCAATCAGTCCCAGCCCGTGCACTTATCCTCGTTGACACCTACTCAGTCCCAGTCCGCACACCTCTCCTGGTTGGCACCCACTCAGCCCCAGCTCGTACACCTCTCCTCGATGACACTCACTCAGTCCAGCTCACGACCTCTCCGGTCATAATCAAACAAAAGCGTATGTGGCGATAAGCTCATCAGGGACTCGGAGAAGATACCCTGGATGTACAGCATGGGACGCCGTGCTGTTTGTTTTTATTAAAAATGAAATGCTCCTTCACAGCATTCTCATGAGGCTACACAAAATGGTTTGGCCTGGCTACACAAGTGGGCAATATGGGCTATGTATATATATATATATATATATAAATATATATATATATATATATATATATATATATATATATATATATATATATATATAAATATATATCTGGCCGATAAAAGAAATGGTTGTTTTTGGTGGTGCTTAACTGAGTTGTACAGGACGCTACCGGTGGAGCCAATGCATACCCTACTTTCTGTCAACCCATGCGTGAAGGTCGACCGATCAGAAGCTGGCTCGAAGGTCGACTCCAACGGTTCCCTGTACTCGGGACAGGCGCACCAGCTGACTATGCACCAGAGACAGGTGCACCATCTGACTATGCACCAGAGACAGGCGCACCAGCTGACTATGCACCAGAGACAGGCGCACCAGCTGACTATGCACCGGAGACAGGTGCACCATCTGACTATGCACCGGAGACAGGCGCATCAGCTGACTATGCACCAGAGACAGGCGTATCAGCTGACTATGAACCAGAGACAGGCGCATTAGCTGACTATGCACCAGAAACGGGTGCATCACCTGACTATGCACCAGCGACAGGTGCACCATCTGACTATGCACCAAAGACAGGTGCATCATCTGACTATGCACCAGAGACAGGTGCACCATCTGACTATCCACCAGAGACAGGCGTATCATCTGACTATGCACCAAAGACAGGTGCATCAGCTGACTATGCACCAGAGACAGGTGCATCAGCTGACTATGCACCAGCGACAGGTGCATCAGCTGACTATGCACCAGCGACAGGTGCATCAGCTGACTATGCACCAGCGACAGGTGCATCAGCTGACTATGCACCAGAGACAGGTGCATCATCTGACTATGCACCAGAGACAGGCGCATCAGCTGACTATGCACCAGCGACAGGTGCACCATCTGACTATGCACCAGAGACAAGCGTATCAGCTGACTATGCACCAGAGACAGGCGCATTAGCTGACTATGCACCAGAGACGGGTGCATCACCTGACTATGCACCAGAGACAGGTGCACCATCTGACTATGCACCAGCGACAGGTGCACCATCTGACTATGCACCAGAGACAGGTGCATCATCTGACTATGCACCAGAGACAGGCGTATCAGCTGACTATGCACCAGAGACAAGCGCATCAGCTGACTATGCACCAGAGACAGGTGCATCATCTGACTATGCACCAGAGACAGGCGCACCAGCTGACTATGCACCAGAGACAGGCGCACCAGCTGACTATGCACCAGAGACAAGCGCATCAGCTGACTATGCACCAGAGACAGGTGCGTCATCTGACTATGCACCAGCGACAGGTGCATCATCTGACTATGCACCGGAGACAGGTGCATCACCTGACTATGCACCAGAGACAGGCGTATCACCTGACTATGCACCGGAGACAGGCGCATCCGCTGACTATGCAATGGGGCAGATGTGTGTATGCACCCGAGGCGTCAGCATGCGAAGCTTCGTCCGACAAGAGAAGTCCGTGCTTAGATACCCACACAGAAACACAGATTCTCGGCACATGGATGGAAATAATGCGATCGTTTCACGAGACGGCTCCGTCAGATGTTCCATTGGGCTCTAATTCGTCACATGCCAGGGACGGGCGCGTGTTCGAGTGGCGCCGGTGCACGTGGCAGAGCTGTGCAGACCTCTCTGTCCAGTGACCTCTGGCCGGAGATCTGTCGGCTGAATAAGACATTGTCGTGGCGACATGAGTCTGGGGCGCGCCGTCGGCTCGTGCCACCACACAGAGACGAGCTGGTCTGACGACAAATGACCCGTCCAGGGGCGCCAGCAGGCTGCTTTTGGCCGCCGTTGGTATCCAGACCCGGCAAACACTCCACGGTAATGGGGTTCTCCCAGCGTCTTGCCACAAACATAATGGTAAACTCAACCAACGCAATGGATGTTGGACCACGAGCGCAACTGATGTTTCCTTCAGTATGCAAACGCTGCAATTATAGTCCAGAGCGTGCCAGGGGTCATCGACTGCTTACTGTGTCGCCTGCTCAAGAGCTGTAGCTTTCCAATGCCATAGTTTGAATTAAAAAAAACTGAGCTCTGGATTTCGTTTTATAATACCCGACTGTTTGTTGATAGAATCATTGTTACAAGCGTTGCTTGGCTGCTACATAATTTTATTACTGCAGAGTTGCATGTCTATTAAAAAAATCCTATTTTCTGTTAAATAGTGATCAGAAATTAACTTGAAATTGAAGCCATTGGTATGGCTTGAGCTGGCATGACGGTTCTATATGTCTACTTGATGACTAAGATAAATGGAAGCGATGCATTTGCTGAAGGTGCTGGATTGCACATAGCCCACGTCTCAGATGTTTTCTTCAAACCTGCTCTAAATACCATCGAAGCCTGAGCATAGCCTGACTTAATAAATTCTTGGAAGTCCTTAGTACTCCTCCCACAATGTTGGCTTGCCCCAATTAATTTAATTTTTTTAAATTGGACTCTATGAGCGTCCCCAATCGAAATCGGTTATCTCATTCCCCAGAATGATTTTCAATAATTGGCGAAATAAAGACTGGGGAGTAGGAACCGGGAAGCAGGAACCACCTCAGAATCGGAGGAGATAGACCAATTTTGAAGTAGCTTGCTTGCATGATATTGAGATAAGGCAGCTTTTTTCAAAGCTGGGCGAGCACCACAACCATCACTTTCCCGCCACCCCTTTTCGGGACTATACCACAATGATTCCAGCACCACACTTGTGCGCTGCTTTGTATAATATCACAATATTCTTTGGAACACTCGCCGGAAAAGGAGTGTATCATTGTGCTCTCTGCCTCCCTGGCGCAAATTACGTCCACACCTGTCAATTAATGATCTCTATGTCGAATGGTGTGCGCTATGTCAGCTTCCCCGTACTGTGCTGATTGACTGCGAACTGAATTTTTTATTCAAGCTGAAATATGCCTCACTAGACTCATACACAAACGTACACATATGCTTTTGATATATATATATATATATATATATATATACACACCGCATGCGCATGCGCGCGCATGCGATGGGTATGTGTGCACACCCTTTGAAAACAACTTGCGATAGATGCATCATTGCGCATCGATGATGTAAACATCGGAATATTATCACATCGAACATTTGTTCGCCCTGCGAAAGATTGCGTCACCACATTATTAAGTTTGGCCAGAGACCATTATTATCGCCCATAAATCTGGATAGCGCAGATCGGCAAACGATTCGACATTTCAGCAGCCATGAGTCATGGAATGGTTTCGACACGATCTGCCAAATTACCCCAAACCGCAGAGCCCGATTTACGTCACCAGTCGATGACTGATCAGCCTGAGGCGAAACTGACACGCTGCCCGCCGCTCAGACATCCCACGCTTTAATGGGCCGCTCGGCCAGTCGGGTGTCCGCTCATGAATAAATACAGCAGTGCTCACGGCTAGAGAGCAAGCGAATCACATAATTGTTGTATAGTTATTTTGGTCCATCGAATTTCCGCGCCAGCTAAGTGTCGTCGTCCCATCAGGCGAGCATTGTGAAATAATCATGGGTCTGAAATAATCGTGGGCCTCGGGTGCACTAGGTTGATAAATATGGCAGTGTCTCGGGAGATAACACGGCATTGGCTGACAACATTCATCCAGCTTGTCGATCAGCAGTCAGCCTCGTCCGTGCTGTAGTTTGCATCGGCATGAAGAACGGGTAGGTGATGTTTATACCCAGGTACAATGGCTTGCGACATCGTATTATTATTATTATACTTCTGAAAGACAACGTGGCCGATCACGTGAGATTGCACGTGAGAAATGACACCTCCCTGGCTTAACACTGGCTTGTGTGCGGGAGACTTTGACCCTTCACAGGCCAGCACAGTGGCGGTGGAACCTTTATGGTCTGGTCATGTCCTCAGGGAAGCAAATAATGCATGAATATATCTCCTTCCCCAAGCAGAGTGTTGGTAAGTTCTCGTTAAACTCAATTTGGAACAGTGCCATATGTGGCAATGAACTATGAGTTTTGGCAGTGTCATACATGGCAGTGTCATATATAGGCAATTCCCATATGTGGCAATTAACTATGAGTTTTGGCAGTGTCATACATGGCAGTGTCATATATAGGCAATTCCCATATGTGGCAATTAACTATGAGTTTTGGCAGTGTCATACATGGCAGTGTCATATATAGGCAATTCCCATATGTTCAACAGGCTTCGAAACCATGAAACTGGAACACAGTGTGCGACGTGTGTACTCGCATGCCTTACATCTGTGCATATATGGGGTGGAGGTTGGTTCAGAGGGAGGGGGGGGATTGCTGTTTCTTGTATGTGCATGCCCTAGTGTTGCTTGCTTCCCTCATTTCATCTCGAATGATTATTTAAAATCGGTTTGTCATCTTTCACAGATGGAGTGTCATTAAATGCGAACTCACGTTTTCTCTACCACTTCTGCTAATTGTTCCCGTTTGATTATCGTGCACAGTTCATTCAAGGCCTTTCAAAGCAAGCCGAAGGCCTACAACATACGAAACATGTAAAAGTGATGTTGCATGCTGTATAGCTGACGAGTATGTCCGACAATAATATTATATCGCGAGTAGTTTGCATCGACAATAGTGGTCGGGACCACTTATCCAACTAACCTGGCATGTCTGAGTCGCGGAGTCAGGATGCTGTTTCTGATCGACACCTTCATAATGCACAATATATCAGCATGCCGATTATCTTTCCTCCATCTGGGTTGCCTTATATTGGCGCTTTGCACAAAGGACTTGGAGTTTCAAGTTGTAGGTAGATTCTGATAGTTACCAGTGGACGAAAAGTACATGAACAACAAAATTGATAACAACGGTTACGTATAGTTCAGACGCGTGGAGACAAAAAAAAAGATATTGCCATTGAAGCTGAATATTAGCAGATATTCAGATACATCTTGGTACTTCATGAATTACCAGTGCAATGATGTACCTCCAGGCAACAACCACCAGCTCTGCACCATTCAAGGCCATTCAAGGGCACCAGCTATAACTTGAGCCAGGGCTGCCGAGAATAAAATACATTTTGTATCGGATCAGTGAACATGGGGCTGCCGCTGAAAATCGAAGTCAATAGTGTTAGCTTCAGAGCCTCCGCGAGACTAGAGGCCTGTTCTATACCCCACGAAAGATGCACCGTCTCTATGGTGGGTGCATTGGTGGGTCTCTATGGTGTCGGGCAACGATTATTTGCCCGACAAGACAAATGAGAGGTATGGCTGGCGACTACCACAGAGGACGAGACACGGACAACGCGATGTCGTCCTTGTCCCAAACTAAGAGACCTAGGCGATGGCGAGCAACTAAGCCTGTGCTACGTAATACGGACGTGACCTTGTTTTCGAAATTGAGCGGACCAATCCAATCTCGGGGGGGAGGGGGGTACATGTGGCTTTTCGGAAACATATGGGACAAAGATATGCAAAAATACATGAACTTCCCTGCAAATATCTGGAAGATTGGAACAAGCATGTTTTAGATGGGGTGGGGGGAGGCTTGTAGGACCTTAAAGGTCATTTGCGCCTCCTTTAAAGCGAGTGTGTTTTGCTAGTAAATCTAAGGCAAGTGTACATTTACATTAAGGGAGTCTTAAGTTGTAGTGTATGTGTCGATAAGGTGCTGAAGGCAGGGGCTAGACGGGTGACATCTTCCGGCTTTTTAATGTTGTTAGTTTTACCTTACTCCTCCGCAAGATAATTTGTAGTTGGGGTGAGGGAGTTGTGATGAGAAGGGTTATTTTGCCAGGGTGTCAGTATTAGCCCACTCTAATCGAAGAGCACCAAGGAGGTCCACACGTGCACACCGCCTATCACGCCGGCCGCCGTGTTAGTTGTTAGTTGTGGGTTAGTAGGAGCATGCTTTCATGCAGGGTTGTCAGTGAGGTTAGTAAGGTGTTTTGCAATTCGGCTCATCTACGTCTGTTGTACCTCCGGATGGCCGTTTACGTACATGAATTGCAAAGCAAATCGGCTCATCTACGTCCGGTGCCATCTCTGGGTAATCGTTTTACGTTATGTTAAGTCGGCTCATCTACGTCCGACGGCACCATCAGGTAGCGATTTATTTCAAATGGGCAAGTGAATCGGCTCATGTACGTCCGATGCGATTTCTGGATGGCTATTTACGTTATTCCTACGAATGTATGCGAGGACATGCAGTGCGTGTTGGAGTGCATGCTAGTGGTGTGGTGTCTGCAATGCTCCTGCTAGCTTGATGGCGTACAGATAGCCAAATAGTAATTGGAAAAGTTATGGGTGCTTGTCACCCATAGCATTAGAAGCGAGAGCGACACCTTCTTTTTAGCAGAAGGCCTTAAGTGTTTGTCTTTGAGCGTTAAAGCTACAAGTGTCTAGCAAGATGTGGCCTATGCTTAATGTGGTGTTGCAGGTGTCACGGTGAGGTGTTGCATAATGGTCATCCTTTAGTTGAGGCTGTATTCGTTTTGTGCAACCAGTATTAAGTCTAGTGAGGATGACTTCCTTTTGACGGTGGGATTGATTTGATGTGGTCCATGTTGATGTGCCTACTGTTGGTTTAATGTTGTGGGTGTGGTTAGAGTGGTGGGGCGTAGAGTAGTGTTGTGTCCATGTGCTCTGGGATGCTTACGTATGTGGCGTTGTAGGAGTGCTTTGCAATCGTCTACCAAGTATTCCATGCTGGGATAAGTGGTCGATGCTAAGGCTTGCATTGCCAGCCCATCTGCTTCCTCGTTTCCTGGCATGTTGGCGTGGCCCGGAATCCAGAGGAAGGAAAGGTTGTTTACGCTACGGGCCACGATTTGTTGTATGCTATCAATGGCTGGATGTGGGCAGTCGTGTGAGTTGCTAATTGACTGTTTAGTACTTTATTTTAGTACTGTTTGTATTTTAGGATGGGCCGCATGATTGATTTGTAGAGTTGTAATGATGTTTTCCTGTCTCCGCCCCAGCTTATGCCTGCAAGTGCACAGAGTACTTTGACGCGTTTCGCGCATCTCTCGAGATGGCGGTGATGTGTGTGTTGAAGCTAAGTTCTTCGTCGAAGTTTACTCCTAAGAACTTAACACTTTCACCTGTTCGATGGCTTTTCCGTTGATTTTAGGGAATGTTGTGGATGTGGGGCGGAGACGACTATATGTGACTGTGGCTCCTTTTTTCTGCTGACAGGGTGAAGCCCCACGTATTGCACTACTTTGCTATGTGATTTAGAGCTGTTTAGATGGTTTTCTCAGCTTTTAGGAAACACTTTGCTGTTGCCCAAATGGCTATGTCGTCCGCGAAAAGTGAATATTGAAGTTGACGTGTCGATGTGATCAGTAAGTATGTCGTTAATCATGGTGAAGAAGAGGCTCGGCGAGAGCACACTCCCCTGTACCAAGCCTTGATCCTGAGGTGTGGTGCTTGATGTGATGCCGCCGTATCGGACCTTACGGGTCCTGTCTCTAAGAAAGTTGAGAATGAAGTGTGCCATATACCCGCGTAGACCTATCTTGTGGAGTTAATGTGTTATTACGGACTTGTGCACTCGGTCGAATGCGGCAGTGATGTTGAAGTAGGCAGCTATTGTTGTGCGCTTGGTGCGTAGACCACTTTTGATGTGCACTAGCCTAATGAGATTGTCTGTAGTTGACTTTTGACGCTGGAAGCCGCACAGAAATTCGTCGAGCAGATCGTTGTGTTCTAGAAAGTGCAGCAATCCTGTGTTGACTATGCTCTCGACCAGATTACTAGCACAACTAGTGCGGTAGGCCTATACCTTTTTTGGTGGAACGATCTCTGTGTGTATTTGGTAATGGAATGATTACACTTTCCCGCCGAGTAGCAGGAAAGGTGTCGCTTTGGTACAGATCGTTAATGGCTGCTAATAAGTACGTGAGATAATTTTGCTGAGATGTAAAAAAAAACTGGTAATGAATGGCGTCCGGCTCAACCGACGTGTTTCCACACTTGCTGAGGCAAAGTATAATTCGTGCATGATGAATGATTGTGTAGCTTTCTGCGTTGTTAGGGTTAACATTTGTATTGGAGGCAAGGCGTCCAGAGAGTTTACTATGGTGGTGTCGTAGGTGTTGTTGACAGAGATGCCGGCGTAGTGTAGTTTAAAGTGGTCTACGACTTGTTGTGGGTCAGTAATGTGCTGTCCTTTCCCGTCAGCTGGGGAAATAAGCCTGATGGTGGGAGTTTCTGGTTGAAACGCTTCATCAGTTCCCATATTATGCCGGTAAGGGTGAATCATGACGCAAAGGACTGCCGACAGTTTTCGAGTGCTGTTCGAATTGTATAGCTGCAGTGGTTTAAAAAAAAAATATATATAATATCTGTATGCTGATAGGTGTGCTTCGCACACGCAATTTTTGTATTGTTTGTGGGCGCGCCGTCGTGGGCGATTGCCCTTTGACAGTTCGAAGTCCATCATAGCGTAAATGCCTTTTCCTTGGTTTATTACTTTTCGGGACTGAGTCACATGCTGCTGAGATGATGACGCTGAGCATTGTTTCGATTTTTTCTGGTCTCTGAACTTGCAAGGTTGAGACACACCTGATCCTCGAATTTTGTCCAGTCCGCTCTCTTCAAGTTCCAAGATGGCCCAAATAGTTTAGTGTGGTGGATAGCGTCAATGCTGAGCCTAATTGCGATTGGGTAGTGGTCGCTCAGTCAGGGACGTCTGAAAGTGACCAGTCAAATAGTGAGCTTAGTCGTTGGGAGCAGAAGGTTAAATCATTGCAACTGTCCGATCCTCCTAAGGTCGGGTTGCGGCGGGTGGTGACTCTGGTGTTCAGGAGTACTAAGCTGTGGTCTGAAATGAACTGGTGAATTTCGTTCCTCTAGTGTTCGTCTGGTTGCTTCCCCAGGAGGGGTGTTTAGCGTTAAAGCCTTCCACAATTAGAACTGGTGGGGGAGCCTGAAGCAGGAAGTCGCTCAGCTCCTGTGGTGTGGGTGTTGCAGCTGTCGGTGACATGTATAGTGAGGTGACTGGTTTGGCAATGGGCAATTTTGTCAAGGGGAGAATTTAGCGTCACTCGACGATGAGGTATGCTGTTAGCGATGAGCATGGCTGCGCCCCATATCCCAAGTGGACCGCTTACGTTGTCGACATGCCAAGTGTGACCTGAAATACCGTTCCAAATAGAGTCTGAGTCTCGAAAGTGAGTTTCCTGGAGCGCGGCTAGTAATGGTTTTTGTTGTAGTAATTCTGATTTAAATTCTATGAATTTGCCTGGAGGACCCTAAGCAGTTTCTGAGCGTGCCTCCTTCAGTTCACAGACGAGGTCGCGGTCGCCGGACGGGCCTCGGCCACACTGCAAATGACGGACATTAGAGTGTCGCGTCCCAGATGCGTCCTACACCGGCTGTGGCACCGACAACTGCCATCACACTCAGCTGCGACCCTGGCCGGTGGAAGCAGATACGTGGTAGTCGTCACCTGTATTCTACACATTGCGTGAGGCCCGATACAACAGAAACGTGAGCTGAATCAGCCCCACAGTCTGCCGACCGTACAATATCCGACATGATTCTCGTTGTGGCAAGCTGAATCAACAGGGAAACAACAATTTATCTGCGGCTGTAACACCTACGGGGACGCTGTGCCCACTCTGTGAGGAGCAGCTGTGCTCGCTGTGAGGAGCAGCTTGTGTCAACACCGACGTGTTAAACATGGCAACAGAGTACTATGACACGATGACAATGACGAACTATGACACCGACCGTAATGATATCGCAATGGCTAGAGCTAACAGCTAATGCAATGTGTTTAATTGGAATTTGCAGCAACAGCACCTCGTTGTAACCGGCATCACGGTGCCCTGTGTGACCGGCATTGGCATGGCCTGTGTGAACGGTATTGACATGACATGTTTGGACGGTATTGACGTGGTCTGTGTCAGTGGTATTGACATGACGTGTGTGAACGGCAGTGAAGTGACATGTGGGAACGGAGTTGATGTAGCCTGTGTGAACGGTATTTTGAACATGGCCTGTCCTGTTATTCACGTGGTCTAAAGAAACATCATTGATGTAACACGTGTGGCCACTGACCAAGGTATTGGCGTGAACTGAATAGCCGGTATTGACCTTGTTTTTAACGGCGCAAAACAGCAACAATGACCTGCGGTGGCAGCGATGACCTACAGTGACCTATGACTGCAGTGGTGACATAGCATGTGTTACCGCTTGAAGGGCATCATGCGCCGTCAGCGTGTCCGTGAGTAGTGGAGATAAACGGGTCCATCGTGGTGACTACTCGTGATAGTCACTAGCTGCCGTCCACGAGACTCGCCGTCGACACGGATGGGTCACCTGGTGTACGACACACCGTTGTCTCATCTGGGGCGCGCCACCTTCTGACACGTTCACAAGACTCGCCGTCGACACGCATAGGTCACCTGGTGTGCGACACACCGTAGTCCCCAGCTGGGACGCGCCACCTTCTGACACGTTCACAAGACTCGCCGTCGACACGCATAGGTCACCTGGTGTGCGACACACCGTAGTCCCCAGCTGGGACGCGCCACCTTCTGACACGCCTGACACGACGCAGAGCTGTCCAACCGCTGGCTAAGGCTTCCCGCGTCAGCCAGTGGTGGGATTCAGCGTCAGCAGGATGCTCGTACTGTGCGGGACAGGTAGAGCACCTACTAGACACTCACACACACACATACGCATTGCAGCACCTGGGCGCGCGTGCTGTAGCCCGGTGTCTTATGCCAGCCACGCTTGACGTCTTTGATTCTACACACTGACGACCGCAGGCCACATTTTTCAGAAGCTGTGACGTACACAGAGATCGATGGAGTCGTCCTCGACCGGGTCGGGTCGTGTCGGGTCGGGTCAGGTCGGGTCACCTACTGCATAGCCTAACCGATCGCGCGCCGGATCTGGCTCTATTCACCCCAACTCTGTGCGCAGGACCCAGTACGCCGTGCTGTTAGTACACCATCATCTCACAGATGATGACGGTGAAGAGCTTCCGCCACCGAATCGGCACGCCGTAGCCCTTGATGTAGACGTAGCGTCCCGTCAGCTCGTCTGGACAGGGCACGTGCAGGCGCGGTCGGAACAGGGCGCCGTTCCTGCGACTGACGTAGTCGCACTTTTTGCCGGAGCGCAGGTCTACGCTGACCACGTGCTGCTTATTGCTGACGTACACACTCAGCTTATCTAAGTTGAGCATATGGTCACGGTATTGTGTGGAGTTGTCTGAAATGTTGAAACAGATCGTGAATGGTAGCATGTCAGACATGCATTCGAAGTCGAAGTCTGAGGTGACGATTCAGTTCGTATCAGTTCGAGGCTGATGTGCTGCTTGGAATCAGCAGGTCTACATACGGATGTGGAACTAGCGGATGTCCAGGAGCGTCGCTCTGATACATGTGATGTGGGCTAAGCTTTGACCCACACATGGATGTGGAACTAGTGGATGTCTGGGAAGAGTCGCTCTGAGACATGTCATGTGGACTAAGCTTTTTCCCATATGCCAGCCATTTTCTTGATGAGTCATTTGAGGACGACTTCAAGAGGTAAACTAAATTATTTCTGGGTGAGTTTGTCCTTTATTGCAATAATGATGTTTGACACCAATCGTCCATTATGTCACGCAATTTCAATTGAATTCACTAGCAAGGAAAAGCGCAATGCTTTCATGTTCTAGACAATGAGGAAAAGATATTTAGGACATCAGTAGGCCGTATCGCGTATCGCGTGCACGAGGTGGTGCCGGTTATACACAACCCGGATCATGCGGTATCCTAAGAGAAAAAAATACAATCATTTACATTGTCGTCCGACAAAACCAGAGCATACTATCAAATTTAACTTTTATATAACGTGGGAACATCCTCTCTTTCCATTTCTTTATCTTTCTCATCCTCCTTCCAAAATGGGAAGAATAATTCTCCGATTTAAATTCCTGTGAAATGTGGGAAAAGTTCGAATCTTACTTGAGGGAAATTCAGATTAGACATGTCCCCCAAAAGCAAAGGCGCAAAAGAAGGGTAGGAAAGCCAGGATGGCTTACACCAAATTTGATGAAAGCAATTAAGGCTAAGCAAGATGCATTTAGAGTATTTAAGGAAGCTTCAAATATCGTAAATCTAAGGTCGTATCAAAAAGCTAGAGATGCTGTGAAGCAGAAAACTAGAGCAGCAAAGCGAGCAAAAGAATTGGATTTGGCTAGGAACTGTAATGGGGATAGTAAAAAGTTCTTTAGTTTCTACAAGGTAAGCAAAGTTGCAAGCATAATTGGTCCACTGGAAGTAAATGGGACTATGTTGTGTGAGGATGGTGAGATGGTTGAGGAGATGAGCAAGCAGTTCAAATCAGTGGTTACATTGGAAGATGTGACTAATCTGCCAACCGTACACCACAGTTCAGGGACAGGTGATCAGATAAACGATGTTGATTTCATTGATATTGATGTTGTTTTCAATTATATCAGGAAAATAAAACCAAACAAGGCAGCAGGACCTGATGGAATTTATGCTAGGGTATTGCGGGAAGCTGAAAAGGAACTGGCAATTCCACTTAGTATAATATTTTGTAGATCAGTTTCACAATATGAAATTCCAACAGATTGGAAAAGGGCAAATGTAGTTCCTATTTTCAAGACAGGAGAAAGAGGGAAAGTTGAAAACTATAGGCCAGTAAGCCTCACATCCCTAGTCTGCAAGGTACTCGAATCAATTATCAAGGATAGAATAGTTAGTTTTCTGGAAGGAAACAGATTGATTCAAGATACTCAGCATGGGTTTTAGAAAAGGGTGATCGTGTCTCACAAACCTCTTGGACTTTTTGAATTTTGCTACAGAACAATTTGATCAGGGAAATCCGGTTGATGTAGCATATCTTGACTTTAGTAAGGCCTTGGACAAGGTACCCCATAAACGGTTAATGATGCAGCTTCAGGTCCATGGTATTGCAGGTAGCATCCTAAAATGGATAGAGTTGTGGCTTTCAGATAGACAGCAGAGAGTGATACTAAATGGTACAAAGTCATCATGGCAAAATGTTCTTAGTGGAGTCCCCCAGGGGTCAGTACTGGGGCCACTATTGTTCATTATATATGTAAATAACATTGAATGTGGCCTAAGCAGTAAGGTTTTGAAATTTAGGGATGATTTGAAGGTCTTTAGGGCAATAACAGGGCACAATGAGCAGGTCTTGCTCCAGAAAGACTTAGACGAGCTTGTGAAGTGGTCCGAAAAATGGCAAATGAAGTTTAATTTTGATAAGTGTAAAGTCATGCATGTAGGTAGGCAGCATATGAAGGCTCCATACTTGATGGGTGGCCAAGTACTATCTGTGACTCAGCAGGAGAAGGACTTAGGTGTTATTTTGAACACAAAATTGGGGGCATCAGAACAGACCAAAGAAGCCAGGAAGAAGTCACTAAGAATGCTTGGGGCAATACATAGGAATATATCATACAAAAGTGACGAGGTCATCAGGAAGCTTTACTGTGCATATGTCAGGCCACATTTGGAATACTGTGCCCAAGCTTTGTCCCCTAGTTATGAGAAAGATTGTTGGCTTTTAGAGAGAGTACAAAAGAGGGCAACAAAAATGGTTAATGGTACAGGCAACCTGGCACATGAGGAAAGATTGAAGAAATTGAATATGTTTTCACTTATATATAGAAGGCTGAGAGGAGATCTCATGGAGGTTTTTAAATTTGTTTATGGTCAGGAACAGGGATATCTCAGGGAAATGTTTGAATTTAACAGAAATGATGCAATTAGAGGTCATCAATTCAAAATTAAAGTTAATCACAGCAGGACAAGGTTAAGACAGTCTTTCTTCACCAACAGGGTAGTAGAACACTGGAACCAGCTGCCAGGAACCATTGTCAGTAGCAACACAGTGAACATCTTTAAAAACAGCATCGACAATCATTATAAGAATAGGGGGCTTGTTTTTCTGTATTCCAGGGAGGGTTGATCGACGGATTTGGTGGGCAGCTGGTGCAGTGTCCAGAGTGCAACCAAGAAGGGTCCTTGCGGCTCATAGTTGCACTGATCTTTTATGTTTATGTTTATGTCTCTCCCCCCCCTCTCTCTCTCTCTCTCTCTCTCTCTCACTCTCTCTCTCTCTCTCTCTCCCCCTCTCTCTCTCCCCCCCTCTCTCTCTCCCCCTCTCTCTCTCCCCTCTCTCTCTTTTTTTTTTTTTTTTTTTTTTTTTTTTTTTTTTTTTTTTTTTTTTTTTTTTTTTTTTTTTTTTCTTTCTTCTCTCTCTCTCTCTCTCTCTCTCTCTCTCTCTCTCTCTCTCTCTCTCTCTCTCTCTCTCTCTCTCTCTCTCTCTCTCTCTCTCTCTCTCTCTCTCTCTCTCTCTCTCTCTCTCTCTCTCTCTCTCTTCTCATGGTTTCCTTGCCAGTTTCCAAATATGTGACCTACCTTCGCCTTTGCCGTCCCAGAGAGCCATCACGACTCCGTTCATCTTGCGCCGGCGACCCAGGTCCACCATCAGAACGGGATTGTCGACATAATAGTTGTCTAAAATGGCGCACTTGCTCAGGTGGTTACTCTCGTCTCCATCCACGGCCAGTTTGGAATTCCCATATGTCCAATCCTTCCAGCTTTGTCGTTTGTCGTTGACCCAAGTCGGCCGCTGGTACGCCATGTTCTCAACTGAAACAAGGAGAAGCCAATTGTTATCACGCTCATTGCGTTTCTTTCAAATTCTGCTACGTTCTGCCTCAGCTGAGGCACATAACCAAGGGATCGTTACGTTTTTGACTGCCAGATGAATACTTAACGAATTGGCATTAAGATGTTAGCCATAGATTAATGCATCCAAACGGACACCCATATTCCAAATTATATAGATGACCATCGCAAAGAGTTCGCAAACAGCATCTGTGCGTGAAACATGATCCCTTTATCATGATCTACACCCAGTCTCCAGCACTGATCAAAGGCAATTCGATCAACTACGTTCTTTCGCGTTTATCGTCACCTACGCACCAAATCCGGTCTGCACTCACGGCATGGTGAGCCCTCGTTGACTCGAAGGAAGCCCGGCCCACAGGCTCCCCGTTTGGGACAGCCGAGAACTCCAGCTCGCATGGCGATCTGCTTGCGCCACGCCACCGGATGTAGCCGGATGTAGCTGGCCACGAAAGGCTGGTTCAGGTATTGTCGCCGCTCCGTGGCTGTGTCCATGTTACCGGCGAATACCTGTCGGTCAAGGCGTCCATGTTACCGGCGAACACCTGTCGGTCAAGGCGTCCATGTTACCGGCGAATACCTGTTGGTCAAGGCGTCCATGCTGCCGGCGAACACCTGTCGACCGAGGATTACAGCGAATACCTGTCAGACAATGGATTCAAATTCCCGACATACGTTATATGTTTAAAGACGTCATGCTTTCAGCCGACACGCGTCGGCCATTGGGTCACTGCTGTCTCTGTTATCGGCTACAGTCAGATATAAGATAACAGACAGTGACCGCTCCAGCCAATCCAGTTCCGATTGGCGAATTCAGTTTACTCCACCCAATGGGAATTCTAAGTACAATGGGAATTCTAAGTATAGGTTAAGTCATCAATATTACTCGCCATTAAAAAAAAAAAAACTTCTCGAAAAGATGCAACGAACATGTGAGCCACTCCCGCATCAGCTACAATCTCCCAAGGCTACACGATTCACTTCATGTGAAAACGTGAAAATAGACGACCGACTGTTGCTGTGACTAGCAGCACAGGACCAACATAACCTGGCGCGATATGAAGTAGCACCCGCTACGACTAGCATTCCAAAGGGTGAACGAACACGGCTTAAGCGACATCGGAATACATCCCCAATTAATAGTGTTAGAATCTCATTTAATCCTGCTTCATTTTAGTTGATTCTAGATGTGCACTGTGGGCCAATTCGGCTATCAGGCGTCAATCGCTTTCAGCTGAATTATGTTCCAGGTGGTCATGCTGAAGTACTTTGAGGTGCAGGTGGTCATCGCAATGCTATGGTTTAGGATTCAGGTGGTCATGACGTTACCTTGGGGTCCAGGTGGTTGTCGTCCTTGTAGAAGTGCCACACGACGCTGTTGTTGCTGTAGGAGAGGCTGTACTGGGTGACGTAGCGCTGCCGCCGGCCGTCCCCCCGGCCCAGTGTCAGGATCCCGGTCACCTTGCGCGCCGGACCAAAGTCAAACTGCAGCCACTGGTTCCCTGCGAACAGCCGAACGATCGCACATGAGGGAGGCGCGGATCGGTGACGGTTATACCCAGGGAAACACCGTCTGGGCACAGCAGCACTGATCTGCACTGACAGTCGACAGCGGCTAGGATATCGCACGTTTCGCACAACCCATCCACCAGTTTATGTAAGAACCATAGTAAGAAGGGTGACGGAGGTCGAGCCCAGATTACCGAGAATGCTACGATCGCGTTTAGCTCACTGTTCTTATGCCTGGAGCACCAGGCGGAGTTGCTGAAGATGACGCCGTCCTCGGGCTGGCAGGAACGCCTCCGCCGCCAGCGGGGGGAGCTGGAGGCCGTGACCTTCGCATGTGGCGGCACACTGATCAGCTGACGACACTCTGTCGAGGGGACAATGATCAGCTGACGACACTCTGTCGAGGGGACACTGATCAGCAGACGGCACTCTGTCGAGGGGACACTGATCAGCTGACGACACTCTGTCGAGGGGACACTGATCAGCTGACGACACTGTTGTGGGGACACTGATCAGCTGACGGCACTCTGTTGTGGGGACACTGATCAGCTGACGACACTCTGGCGGGGGGACACTGATCAGCTGACGACACTCTGTTGTGGGGACACTGATCAGCTGACGACACTCTGTCGAGGGGACACTGATCAGCTGACGACACTGCAGTGGGGACACTGATCAGCTGACGACACTCTGTCGAGGGGACACTGATCAGCTGACGGCACTCTGGCGAGGGGACACTGATCAGCTGACGACACTCTGTTGTGGGGACACTGATCAGCTGACGACACTCCGTTGTGGAGACACTGATCAGCTAACGACACTCTGTTGTGGGGACACTGATCAACTGACGACACTCTGTTGTGGGGACACTGATCAGCTGACGACACTCTGTTGAGGGGACACTGATCAGCTGACGACTCTCCGTTTTGGAGCACTGATCAGCTGACGACACTCTGTCAGGTGCACACTGATCAGCTGACGA
Source organism: Ashinkailepas kermadecensis (assembly GCA_034440615.1). Taxonomy (NCBI): domain Eukaryota; kingdom Metazoa; phylum Arthropoda; class Thecostraca; family Neolepadidae; genus Ashinkailepas; species Ashinkailepas kermadecensis. Next base: position 1,147,688 of record JAOTOM010005173.1, read on the forward strand.
CACCGTTATACAGGATGAAAATGCCCAATCTGTCACTCATAAGGGTCACCACTTATCCAAAAAACAGCAAGCTGTTACTTAGACATATTTCTGAGCTGATCAGCATTACAAATGATGAGCATCCTCTAAAACGGAAGTGCCTGTCTGTGCAGGTGTTTCCTCTTCGGCCAGAACGGATGGACCCGAAGACAGTACAATGCATGATGACCTCAGAAAAATGACTGACAAAGATGCCTGATCTATCACCATTAATTGGGAAGATTTGCAAGATTGTTATGCTACCGCATAAATAGGTGACCAGTACTTGAATATCTTCTGGTAGAGGAACACTGATCAATTTACCACATTCATCAGCACTAATCCATCATTCGACGACATTTTCTTGCCCAGCGACAATTCTATCTGATAACACTGTCGGCAGTGCCCATCTGTCATCTCGATGCGCGGGTTACTCTGTCGGTAATCTGCAGTAAAAGGCAAGCATTATCTGGAGAAGCGATATGCAACCTGAAACGCCGATAACTTCTCCTAGGCATGGTGGATAATGTCTGCTCAGTGTTCATCAGAATTTCTGCTGGAAATAGTTTTAATTGCAGGAATTTTATAATTGCACTAATTAAGAATATAAAGTGCTCTTTATGATGCGATTGAGCAATCACACGCACTGGTTTTTCTGTGAGTGATTCAACCAGGCAATTTAACGGAAGGTTGCGTGCAACGCATTGGTTTTATCCGGCGTCTAATAAGGATTGAGATGTTGATAACATGATGGCAAATTGAGTTTCTGACGAATTAATTAGTATATTAGGCTGCAGTGAGCTATGTGTAATAGCACGCTTGTGGCAGCGCAGTCGTTCGATACCTTGATCCTCAGTCATTTGAGGAGATAATTCGCACGTGAAGACCCCACACTGTCAGCAGGGGTCCTTGAGCGGCACCTCTGACGCAAAGACCCCACACTGCCAGCAGGGGTTCTCGGGCGTTACTTCTGACGCAAAGACCCCACACTGTCAGCAGGGGTCATCGAGCGGGAACTCTGACGGCACATCAGCTGGTACTTAACGGCCGTATGCCTCGGCAATTGGTGGCAGACACCACCGTGAAGCATGTTCGTATTGTATTCGCCTCCTGAATGTGGGCTGGGCTTCACAGTCATGTGCCTCAGTATTGACAGACACCACTGTGAAGAGGTCCCCACTCACCTTGACACCCGATCAGCTCCACGCGCATGCTAGGGTGTCCGTGCCATTCCATCACGTGGATCCGCACGAATCGGGCCGCGATTGGCTCGTCCAGATACAGGTGGCGCAGCGAGTGTGAGTCCGTGTTGGCCGAGAATGTCTGGCGAAGTGGTTCAGCACATTAAATGTCCAGATACAGGTGGACACATCACGTCCAGATACAGGTGGCGCAGCGAGTGTGAGTCCGTGTTGGCCGAGAACGTCTGGCGAAGTGGTTCAGCACATTAAATGTCCAGATACAGGTGGACACATCACGTCCAGATACAGGTGGCGCAGCGAGTGTGAGTCCGTGTTGGCCGAGAACGTCTGGCGAAGTGGTTCAGCACATTAAATGTCCAGATACAGGTGGACACATCACGTCCAGATACAGGTGGCGCAGCGAGTGTGAGTCCGTGTTGGCCGAGAATGTCTGGCGAAGTGGTTCAGCACATTAAATAATGATCATCAAAGGAAAGATGTTGAAGGTTGGTCAGCGAGTGTGAGTCCGTGTTGGCCGAGAATGTCTGGCGAAGTGGTTCAGCACATTAAATAGTGATCATTAAAGGAAAGATGTTGAAGGTTGGTCATCAAAACAGAAGGGCTGACATGTAGCCAAGATTGGTCTTAAAGTGAACATTCCTGCACGTGCTGATAAATAAGGGGGAAATAAACGGAGCAATGCACTCTCCTGACATCGATGGCATAGCTTTGTTGCAGCGCTATCTTGTTTGTGTGCGATATTTGCGTTCTCATGACCGCTTGTAGCGGTTCAGCAGTGTCTGAAATGTATTTTCGACAATGCAACCTTCGTACCCGTGTGGAAGCAGAATTGGAGCATTTGAACGAAACAACCTATAAGCAAGTAACCAAATCAATCAATAAATAAAAGCAAGTTGGTGGCGATCTCATGAATTGCGCGTCACTCCGCCATTGGATGACCTTTAAAGTCTTGCTGTAAACGAGCGGAGACCATGTTGAGGTCTACGTTGTAAACGAACGAGGATCATGTTAGGCTTACGTTGTAAACGAAGGGGAACCATGCTGAGGTGTACGTTCCTTGATATTAGGTAAGCAGCTTCTATCGTACACACAAGAGGTTCACTAAACTCTTCATATTTTGTCGCCATGTGGTGGATTGGGATGCAAATTGAATCCAATTGAATTCATGTCCTATGCATGCAAATTAAATCCAAAGTCCTCATTCTTGCGCCGACACACCTGAAGCAGCAAATGCGCAGCGGATATTACGCAGCACATGCGCTTTGTTTGGGCTTCTGCCTCAGCATCAAACATAGGGCTTAGTACGGGAGCAAGGCTTCAGTCCCTACCTTCTTTCTTCCATAGATGTTGTTAGTGAACTGCCAGGAGTAAGCATCATTGCTGTACGACAGCACAAACTTGGTGACCCACTCCTTTCCGTCACCGCGGCCCTGCACCATCAGGCTGGATATCTGCAGCACAGGTGCAGCACAATCAGCTGAAGCTGACCGCAGACACACTGATGACATCTGCCACCCGCCGTCTCTGGGCGGCTTTTGTCCCGATCACCACGCATGAAGCTTGCCCCGTCACTGCCATGTATGATCGACGTCCCACAGCAACCGTTGTCCCTGCGGTCGCGTCTACACACCATTTGTGGTTGCACTGCCGTCTACCAGAGCTAAGTCGATGCCACTTAAAGTCATCTCAAGATTGTGGCTCAATTCATGCTTTTAGCTCACCTTAATGACGAAGCTATGGTCGTAACATTCCGGACGGTAATACCAACGGGAAGCTTAGCTTCGCGCAAAGTTGAATATCATGAACAGCCAGCTTCATCCATTCATTCAGTGAGATATCCACGTATTTGTTTCTTCGCTCAGGTCAATGTCCTTTGCGATCACCTGTGTGTGCAAATCAATGCAGTGCCTTGCCACATTTATCACCGCTAAGGTCTGCCTCTCTGCTGGGGTGCTGGTATTTACGGTCACCTCAAGATAAAAATAAGCACCATTCACCCTGATAACCACACCACCATCAATGTCATGTATATTCATATCCATGCGCCAATGTCAGCCCCTTTAGTCTCCACACAGACGCAACGCCATTTACGTTCGCATCGATCGCATTCAAAGATCATGCCTAGCCACAGAGTAACGCCGCTTACGCTAGTCTCTGCGTCGTTGTCAGTCCCAAATGAAACGCGAATGTCAGCGCCACTAACGTTAGCCTCTACCTCATCGTCACTGGCGTGCCATCGTCCACGCCACTTACGTTGGCCTCTACTCCGAGGTCGATAAGGAGCCACTCGGCCTCTCGTTTGTAGCCGGCACACCAAGCCTTGCCGGCCGGACCATGCAGCCGGGCATACTTGGTGTTGCAGTTCCGGTCGGAGGTCAATGTGCTGCTGGCCGCTAACTGCCAGTCCTCCACGTCGCCCGTCATCAGGCCCAGCGGCTCCGAACACCCTGTGGAGGTCAGGTCAGGTCAGGTGACGTCATCAGGCCCAGCGGCTCCGAACACCCTGTGGAGGTCAGGTCAGGTCAGGTGACGTCATCAGGCCCAGCGGCTCCGAACACCCTGTGGAGGTCAGGTCAGGTGACGCCATCAGGCTCACTGGCTTCGAAGATCCTGTGGAGGTCAGATCAGATCAAGCCAAACGACCATTATCAGACCCAGTCCCTTCCGAACACCCTGAGGAGGATAGGTCAGGTCAGGTGACGTCATCAGACCCAGTGGCTCAGAGCACCCTGTGGAGGTCAGGTCAGACCAAGCCAAACGACCATTATCAGACCCAGTCCCTTCCGAACACCCTGAGGAGGATAGGTCAGGTCAGGTGACGTCATCAGACCCAGTGGCTCAGAGCACCCTGTGGAGGTCAGGTCAGACCAAGCCAAACGACCATTATCAGACCCTGCCCCTTCCGAACACCCTGTGGAGGATAGGTCAGGTCAGGTGACGTCATCAGACCCAGTGGCTCAGAGCACCCTGTGGAGGTCAGGTCAGACCAAGCCAAACGACCATTATCAGACCCAGTCCCTTCCGAACACCCTGTGGAGGATAGGTCAGGTCAGGTGACGTCATCAGACCCAGTGGCTCAGAGCACCCTGTGGAGGTCAGGTCAGACCAAGCCAAACGACCATTATCAGACCCTGTCCCTTCCGAACACCCTGTGGAGGATAGGTCAGGTCAGGTGACGTCATCAGACCCAGTGGCTCAGAGCACCCCGTGGAGGTCAGGTCAGACCAAGCCAAACGACCATTATCAGACCCTGTCCCTTCCGAACACCCTGTGGAGGATAGGTCAGGTCAGGTGACGTCATCAGACCCAGTGGCTCAGAGCACCCTGTGGAGGTCAGGTCAGACCAAGCCAAACGACCATTATCAGACCCTGTCCCTTCCGAACACCCTGTGGAGGATAGGTCAGGTCAGGTGACGTCATCAGACCCAGTGGCTCAGAGCACCCTGTGGAGGTCAGGTCAGACCAAGCCAAACGACCATTATCAGACCCTGTCCCTTCCGAACACCCTGTGGAGGATAGGTCAGGTCAGGTGACGTCATCAGACCCAGTGGCTCAGAGCACCCCGTGGAGGTCAGGTCAGACCAAGCCAAACGACCATTATCAGACCCAGTCCCTTCCGAACACCCTGTGGAGGATAGGTCAGGTCAGGTGACGTCATCAGACCCAGTGGCTCAGAGCACCCTGTGGAGGTCAGGTCAGACCAAGCCAAACGACCATTATCAGACCCAGTCCCTTCCGAACACCCTGTGGAGGATAGGTCAGGTCAGGTGACGTCATCAGACCCAGTAGCTCAGAGCACCCTGTGGAGGTCAGGTCAGACCAAGCAATGCCATCAGACTCAGCGTCTCCGAGCACTTTGAGGAGGTTGGGTCAGGTTGAGTGACGTCACCAGACCCAGTCGCCTCGCACATCCTGTGGAGGTTCGAGGCGACTGGGTGACGTTAAAGTGTAAAGTGACGTTAAAAGTGATAAAGTGACGTTAGCAGACCCAGCACCGCACAGCAACCTGTGGCAGATAAAATATGGCCGGTGTCAACAACTACAGCACAAAGATACAGATTACAGGAGTTGCATGCATGGAGAATATCTTGTGAAGTTACAACGCTGGCATACTGTGGATAAATTTCCTCCTGTTTCTCTTTACTCCTGTATTTCAGATATGTACAAATGAACTTGGGCTGCAACAGTATATTTGTATTCGATAAAAACCACTCGGTTTTTCGCGGACATGACAGCCGGCCATTTTTAACACCCGCGACTCACCGAAGTTCTTAAAAAGTATACACCCACCATACTGCCCCCTAGATAATGTATCTGTGACAACTCCTTGGACCATATAATTAATTGCAATGCTTTATGGTGGCCATCTGACCACCTGCAGGCGCCGTGTAGCCAGCAATTGGCCTTTCCCCGTCCGTAAGAGACCTCGGATCGCCACACGTACAAACCCCGACCACTTGGCCAAGAGTGTGAAGTCGGAGGATCCCTATCAGCAGTGCAGAGAAGACTGATGAACACGACCAATATGTGCCCTTCGCTAGAAACATGGAACAAGTAGGCACACCACAAAGCGCTAAAAGCAATAAATAATACGTTTAGTAGCCTCAAATGTCAGTGCTGCTCGAATACCTACTTAGGTTTCACAAAGTCGGTGCAAGTCCCACTTCTCAGCCTAATTTCTGGAGGCATCGAAGTGTATGCTTCCAAGAGAGAGGATTACAGCCGAATATTTCCAATCTCTCACCGACAGCCACTTAAGGCGGTGAAGCCATGCAATCTCACACCCTACGGCTCTGACACAATCTGCCGGTGATATCTATGCTCATAGCTACTGGAGTGCAGGGATCAAGCGGAGAGCATTGCCACGCTAAAAGTCATCTTTGCGAGTCGTGTTGAGTCAGAGATGCCGCGGTATTTTTGTAACTGCTCGCGGGATTCGGCAATTGCAACAGGATTACCAACGTGTCAGCCGCGAACATGGTCCGTACACAGTCATGCGATGCCATCACGCCCATCACGTGGCACGTCTAACACGTGACACGTGACACGTCACAGTCATGCGATGCCATCACGCCCATCACGTGACACGTCTAACCAGCCAAGCAACAACCGCAGCTATGTTGTCTTGTGGAAACAGCAAGGTCCAACAGCAGCAGCACCAATAACCAGGCCAGGCGTAGGTCGGTGTGACAAATACAGTCTACGGGGTTTCGGTGCAGTGCCAGACACTTTCGACGAACTGTAATCATCAGCAGACATTCTTTCATACCATGTATATGTGTGTCTACTGCCGGCTAACGGAATTGTCAGCCCGCTCCACTCAACTGCGCTATGGTGTGGTTCGACATTATTACCTCATTAACCTGCGAACTGCTTTTGGTCGATCGACCCCCTCCTTCTGACAGAGGGAGGGGGGGGCGACCCACTAATTTTGTTTTAAACGACGTAGATAAGCGTGGTTCACACCGGTGCGTTGCGCCGTCCTTCATCTGTTCAGTGCTGTAGCTAATGGTGTCTACCTTTTACCGTCGACTCTCGAAGTCGGATCAAAGAGGTTAAGGACTGACAAGTTTTGCCGTTACCGTTATTGTTGCCGTTGACAAGTTGCCGGTTGTAAACTCATATCCGCTAACCAAATGACATTTGATGGTAAAGCTTGTCATAAATAGCCAGCGAAGCTTCTGGCAACCACCATGGTGCCATCAAAATGCGATTTCAAGGTCAACGTCGCTCGCTTGGGAAGCACCATAGCTTTTCCGAGTTAGAATGTAATTGCACCAAAACTTCCAAACTACGAAAGATAAAATGATGAAATAAAGTCAAATGGAATTGGAAAGATGCGCTACAAAATATGGTGCCTAAAATCTTGATACGATGCCTTGTAGTAGCACTTGAACGGGCAAGGCGACCGACGACTTAGGGTACCTTTTCACCCTATCGATTTGTATAATTTGTCATTTCTGAGGTAAAAAAGACCGGTGCATTCAATTCAGCATCAAAGCAACCCTGGACACATTTTCTCAAAGATATAAATTCGGACAACGCCAGATTACCTGGGTCCTTGACCTAGGATTACCCATGTCGTACTCCAATAATGTTGGCACTAGATGGGGAAATGAGTGCTGAATGAGAATCCAGCGTTTAAAACTATCCTGCACTTCCAAAAATTGTCTCCCCCCGGAAGTTCGAGGGTTAATGGGTTGCGGCCACGAGACAAGTTGCAATTCGGGACGATCATAATCCAGAAGTTAGATCGCACTACAGCAAAGAGAAGACTGTATAGGTGTATTACTGACATGACCTCGGAGGCAGACCACTGACAGCAAATTTACTGCACATCGAGGACGGCACCATATCAAGTTGTTGCAAGACTGTCAATAGATTGAAGGGGAGGTTGAAAAGTTCAAGATACAATGCAGTCCAAGCTCATTTTAAACTTGAAGGAACCTATGAAGCAAATAAAGAAAGACAATCTACAGGAGTGGTAATACATTTCCAGCCGACTGCACAGTACTTCACCCTTTCCATTTCCTCCACGAAGCGACTTAATTCTTACCACTCGCGCCAGGCAGGGAACCAGCGAGTGTCACCGTTTCAAACTGAACATTCTTGTATCGCCATGAGCTGTCCAGCAGACCTGGTTAAGCCTGTTAGCAGTTAGCCTTCATGGGTCTGGCATTCCTTGAAGCAAGCCCTAATCTGGATCCGGCGGCCGGCTCATGTTCGTCAAGTGTGGTGCTCAGAACTGCGCGGAGTTCAGCGTGTTGCTGGGCAGCGCATGTCGTGGCACAGTGTACCGCGCTGCGCAGCATGCGGCACGCTAACTTGGCAGCGGAGTTCAGCGTGTTGCTGGGCAGCGCATGTCGTGGCACAGTGTACCGCGCTGCGCAGCATGCGGCACGCTAAGTAGTGCCGTGTGCAGCGGAGTTCAGCGTGTTGCTGGGCAGCGCGTGTCGTGGCACAGTGTACCGCGCTGCGCAGCATGCGGCACGCTAAGTAGTGCCGTGTGCAGCGGAGTTCAGCGTGTTGCTGGGCAGCGCGTGTCGTGGCACAGTGTACCGCGCTGCGCAGCATGCGGCACGCTAAGTAGTGCCGTGTGCAGCGGAGTTCAGCGTGTTGCTGGGCAGCGCGTGTCGTGGCACAGTGCACCGCGCTGCGCAGCATGCGGCACGCTAAGTAGTGCCGTGTGCAGCGGAGTTCAGCGTGTTGCTGGGCAGCGCGTGTCGTGGCACAGTGCACCGCGCCGCGCAGCATGCGGCACGCTAAGTAGTGCCGTGTGCAGCGGAGTTCAGCGTGTTGCTGGGCAGCGCGTGTCGTGGCACAGTGCACCGCGCTGCGCAGCATGCGGCACGCTAAGTAGTGCCGTGTGCAGCAGTTTGTTTGGGAGCGAAGCACGCGCTCCGAACATCGACACTGGCCGCAACAATGTGCACGGGCGGAGCGGCATGAGTGCTGTCGAGTTATCTCACCGATTGCCGGTCGTAGACAGGCTGACAGCGCCCACAGCGCCGAACAGATTCTCAACATCCAGCAGCGCTTCATGTCTGAAAAGGAAGACACATTGTTATAAATCTGTTTACGTGTGTCACTCTCTTTACTAAAAGCTCCCGGAAAGCATCAATAACGTCGGGTGAGGAGCCAGGGAGGTTAGGACAGGAGGTATCGAACCAACTCAATATTTGAGACGTAAATAATTATGTTGAGGTGACATCGGTGTTAAAATTGCCGCTTTTAGACAGGCTACCTTACCGACTCCACAAACAGTGCCTGCTACAAACTCGCTAAATCGTGTTAATTTTCAGGACTTAGCTTGGCTGTTATGACAGTAATTTTTCCGAAGCGCGACGGTAAGTAGGAGTTCTGAGAGAAACAAATATCACCCCCAAGGTACGTAGCTAAAAGCAAGCTTGTGCGAGATAGGGATGTGTTCCAAAATATGGCGCTGAAACGACAGAAACAAAGGAAGGTATATCCCACAGCCCTCAAGTAACATGCTGATGTTAATGTTCTACAGCGTGGCATTCCCAATGTGTGCTCTGAGATACTACTCCGGCTAATATACGGCCCCACAAGGGCCATATATTCATCTACCATGTGTATCAGGAAGAAGGCCATTATTTTAATTATTTTACATGCTGCATATTATAAATTTATCAATCGGAGTTAGTGTCATTAAGCATTTCTTCGAGTTCCAGCGCAAGTTTTCGTTTTACTTCAAGCAGAAATTCATCATGGACTTCATGTCACGCTATCAGCTTATTCATAGTTCTTGCAAAATTATCCACAGGATATCAGCTTACCGACGGCCTCCCAATTAACAATATACAATAGATGAAGTCGGGTTTCTTATGTTTGATCTTATATGCATGTAAGCATGTTGAAACAAGTAGATCAACTACAAAGCTTCCCTGTACACGAATCGTAAATTGGTCATCTTGGTCAAATAAATGGTCAATAAATTGGCAATTGGACATATGATTGAAGCCTTCAGCTAATTTTGGGCAACCCGAACCATTATACGACAGTATTCGGTTGGCAATGTACACGCATAGCAAATAATGTCAAGCACCGTGGGAACTCTCGCCAAATTTGTTTTTATGTATCGCAAACTGACAACTAAAGGCTGAAGGGCGACTCACAAAGCCAGACTCGCATCGCAGGATGAAGCATAACAACACGTGCTATTTTTATAAATTAGTACTATAGTGCTATGAAATAAAAATGAAATGAAGTAAATGTATTTATACTTAGTTCATTTTATTTCATAAAGCTACTTGTAAACTGTGAACAATGAGAAGGTTGAAAAACGCAAACATTTCACAAAGTATCTGCGCATTCACGGCAACATAGCTACATATGACTGATCTCAGGTGCGAAGTGCGATCGTTCGCTAAGCTTTTGCTACTACACGGAAGCTTGTTGATCGAAATTTGGCTAGCATGGCAACATTTTCGGCTTAGTAGCAGGAAAGTAGGCTTGTGTGGCCCGAAAATCATTCGCTAGCCGAAGTAGAAAGCACCTGGGGTGTGGATTTTCACACAGTGGTCGAAGGGATGTAATATTTGGTGCTGGTATGTGTTTGATTATTGTTGACTGATTTATGCAAGGACATGGTGTGTAAAATGAGACCTCCTGGGCCATACAGCTTCGCCACTATCACGGTAGATATTTTGCATAAATCCGACCTCTCAAGCCATGAAAAAGATTCTTCAAACGCAATGTATTACAAGCTCAAGTCTCAGTCCCATTAGCTACGAAATTGATGTTCCTCCCACCGCCAGTGCTTACATTTTCCTTGTTTCCAGGGGCAGGATGATATTCCCTTTAATGTGTCCAAATGTCAACATTTGACGTGTTATTGCATCGTTTCCGGAGCAATTAGTGTACATTGTCAAAAGGTTTTGTGTCATGTTTGGGTTGCAGTTTCATCGAAATATAATGATACGTGTGTTTATGTGTGGTTCAGTAACACCATCCCAAGATCAGACTTGAACTTTGATCTGTTATTGTATCCTTTCAACCCATTCTGAGCACTGCCTTGCTATTTCTCGATGCGGGCCTATTCTTTTTGCACTAGCATTAACATATTTATCGTCGTTTGGCGGTCAAGTTCGCGGGTGCTCTCATAGCACGCATGCATCCCCAGGTTTCGTGGCAACTGTAATCGCAATCTAACAACGTCTTTGCCAATGCCTGATTGTATCCTAGACAACTAAGAGCATCAAGCCATGCGATTGTCAAACACAGTCACCTGAGCCCAATATCATGGCTATGCATTTTTCATACTGCACGATAATTCATCTGAATTGACCACTCTCGGCAAATAGAATACGATAAACGGATAATACCAACGGTATACAGTAATGCTTGATTTTCGTCGGGTGCATAAGTTTGAATGATGATTGCTTCGGTTCGTTATTGGTGCTGAACGACACACCGACAGCAATACCATATGGCGCTGATCTCATGATCATATCTCTAGTAACTATGGATCTATAGTAGTTACAGGCGAGTGCCAATAGATAGCGCCACCATGGGGTAATTGGGGTACCGTAGCAGTTTAGCATTGAACATTGGACCCAGGAGCCTATGGGCGGTTCAAAGATACTACATAGCCGAATGTTCCCGTTTAGCATGATACCTCATGTTGCCAAGCACTGATCCAGCGGGAGGGTCACGAGTGCAAGGGCATACAGTGATGCTGTTTGAGGAGATGTTGCATTTTCCCATGCGGTGGCCGGACACCATTAAAAATAGGGCGTCACATCCCTTTATGTTCCGATCTAGAGCCTCAGAATGTTCCGTAGACTCAGCTCAATATAGGGCGCCCGACCACTATATTTTGCGATCTGGAGCTCCAGCATATTCTAGAGGCTTTCTCGCCTCAGAGGAAAATGTGACCTGAATGGCAACTCAGCTACTTACAACTGCAGAACCTTCATCGTCGCGTCTGATATAAAATTTCCAAAAAACGAGTGGGAGGTGGAGGCGGCCAATGAACACCCCGATAAAGTGAACTCAAACGCAATATGTCTTAGGTTCCCAATTTGTTAACTTCACTTCCATTTTGAAATTCACAACCTGAGCGAAAATACAGCACCCATTTGTTACATACAGCCAGTAAACCGAAGCCGCTCAAGGTCTCGGACCACAATCGACAAACTGGATTAGTGTGTGGCGTTCTCCAGCTATTGACCGCATGCGGGCAGAGATGTGCTGTGGCTTCCCAGCGGAGCATTAACAGTGCAGCGGTAAAATATCACAGTCTAGGCCGAGCGTCACTTGTGTTCAGTCGATACTGATTATATGTACATGCGCATGCATCATTTGTCATCAGTTCATCAGCATCGAAAATGTACGCACATCACCATATAATGGTGTGCGTAGCCGTACAGTCAAAAGCACAACAGTTGCGTGATACAAGTGACTGCTAACAATTTGAATTGTATTGCTGGAATATGTAACATTTTGAATGTGTTTGACATGATTAAACCTGTCTGCAATTGAGGAAAATGAAAAGCAAATTTAAATTTAAGTAAATTTAGTAAAAAAATAAAAATAACTAATTATTTTCGGATAATGTGCACAATAGGTAATGAAAATGGCAGTCACAGAAACATACACGTGATAACAAAAATGTGAGAGACCTGGGGAAATGGCAGCCGACCATGCCAGCGAACGACCTTGCCATTTCAAGGACATCAGCGCGAAAAATCCGTTGCATTACCATGAGAATGGGTTGGTTTAAGAAGTGACAAAGAAGCTCCGCCATTGGCCCGCTGAACGCCTATTCAAATTTCAGCAGCGCCTAACCAAATGTGACGTTTGCTTTCGTAACCTGCGAGACAGAAAGAGCGGACGTCGACTCGAGTCTGTGTTTTCCGCTCGCGGCACTAACGAAGTCAGGCCCAAAGGCGCGCGAGTTGACTGATCACATTACGAAACACACTTCTTGCCGATTGTGACAGCGCCCAGTGGCCGGCGACGTGTCCCACGAGCAAATCGCTGACACGTCAAGGTTTGCCGTCTCAGCGCGGCGCTGCGTACGGCAGCCGAGCTGCAGATGCGTGGTGCGTGCGCTGAGACGTGAACAGATGCGTGACCTCACGTCCCGGCACCGGCACCTGACACCCGCCGACTCGTGAGACACGCATCGAGCCGCCATAAAGCTGACCAGCTCTCCGGCGTCGAGCGCACTGACCGTGGGAAAGCTGCCAAACTAAGAGAACAAATCTGTCGAGCGCGTTCGACATCTTCGGACAGGCGGGCTGGCTGCCGACGACTTGATTTGCGGCCTGTCGTGGGGCGCGGCGCGGCTCGCCAGCGCCAGCCGCCCCAGTCTCCACGACAGACGTCCACCACGGCTCCTTCAGTAAGCGCACATCACCTGCCAACACGTGCACTCACCGACACTTGGCGGTGACAGCGCACGACTCAGACCAGCTGGCGGCACAGCTAACCCTGCTGCCGCGTCGTGTGTCCACAGCTCTCCCGGTGTGCCGTCGGGTTCGCCGCCGAGCGCCGCCGAGCGCCGCCGAGCGCCGCCACCGGCCGCCGGTGCCCAGCCGTCCAGTCCCCGTCGGCGGGCGGCCAGCACGTGCTCCGTCATCAGCGACAGACGACTGACAGGCCAGGACCCATCATCAGAGTCGTCGTGCCGCCGGCTACACGGCCACTCAATTCACTCGGAGCTCCTGATAGATTGTGGTTTATTTTCGTGCCGCCGGCGCCCCGCCAGTGCGCCTGTGCGGTCGAGGCGGCCCGCCGTACAGACGGCTGCTGACGGCTGGAAGCTGTGCACACGTCATCGTACTCGTTACGCTAATGACAGCGTGGATTATCGGTCCATCACTCCGGTGTGCGGGAACGACATGCGCGCTCAGTCCGGATGATCCACGCCTCTCGGGCAGGATAATTTGTTTGCCTGGTAGGTAGAAGTGTCTTACCAGTGTCTTCTCATATGCATGCCGGAGGGCAAACATTCCGACTCCCGTATTCTGGGGGCCGATACTGACAACATTCTGGGTAGCCGGCGGCCATTTCAGGTTACGTCACGACAAGGACACTTTTCCGATGTTATTGCCACCTGTTCGTCCGCTAACTCGGAGCCTACACCAGGAATTCCGGCATTCCTCATGCCCAACCTCGGCCGGCTAAATCCTAATTTCCTAATATCTAATTTGTAAACGGCAATTTAGGAGTCATTCGCGCCTGAAATGATTGAAACTCCCTATTTTCAGACCTGTTTACGGCATACTCTTATCCCGGAGGCCGCCCATTTCGCTCGCAGGAGTGCGCAAATCTGTGTAATTTTGCGTCTTGATTGCGGGGAACAGGTTGGCGCACCGCGAGGGGCGACTGGTGACCGGCGCCAAGGGTCGGACGCAGCGGCAGCGTTCTGTCGGCGCGTTTTCGCCCAGCAGCCGGCGGATAATCTCGGTTCAGTAATGACAGGCACACACCCGGCTGGCTTCATAACGCGGCTGGTGCCTGCTAAGCTAAACGTGCTGCCCACTGCTCATCCTCCAGAGGAGTGAAGTATGCACCTTGGGATTCAGAGGGGTCACTTTTCCCAAACGCTCACCGGCGTGTGGGACGGATGGTGGATCGGGGAATGGGGAGGGGGAGGGAGGTGAAATCAGTATGCGCACGAACTTGCCCTTCACTTGTGATCTAACAATTGCTAACATGTGCCGTGGGACAGACCGAACAGGCTGGCCGAGAATGAGTAGAGGAGGTGAGGGAACCTGAGACTGCAACCGGCACCTCACGAGGGTGCTTAACCTATACGTGCCACTCGCACGTGACCAAACTTGGGTGAACCCGAGGTCACCACGGAGGTGTCCCGTCGCACATGCCTCACACCTGTGGTTTCGCAAGCGACTGACAGAACTCTTGGAGCGTTTGCAGTGTTGATCTAACACACAATAGAGGAAACATGTTAAACTCTATCGGTACTCGAACATGCCTTGATGCACTTTGCGCTGCATTTGACTACCTAAAATTTGTATTAGAATGCTGCCGTATTAGCAGCCTGAAGCTGGCAGCATTCATAACAGGCTTGGGGCGTATTAAAGCACGGGTAATTAGGTA